>CM024615.1:14309660-14909660 GCA_014182575.1 Eucalyptus decipiens | reverse complement strand
GTCAATACAAAAGGCACTTGTTAATCAATCAATTTATGAAAATACCAAGCTTTCCATGGCACTAACCTTAGTGTTATCACGAATGTCATTAACACCTAAATTTTTGTCAACAATTCAAGCAATTATCTCTATAAAGTACAAAAATAGAAAATAGCAAAAACAACAAAAGAGAGCGAAAAAGAATAGATAAAAAAAAATAAAATAAAAAATTTAGAAACCAAAAAAAAAAAAAAAAAAAAATTAGAATATGATGGGGTTTCAAAATGGAGGCTTTTTTGGTTCATGGCCCAATTCACATAGCTCTCACGAGATAAAATTTCGTCAAGTCCATCAAGCCCAGCTGGCTTCTCTAGCCCACCCTATTTGGTAATAAAGCCACGATCCATTCCCAGGCGAAGATTGCTTGAAATCTTGGAATCCAATCATTTCCGACGCCATTCGTCATCGTCCGCCCTTAACCAGCAATGACATTGGGTCAATTTTTCAATAAGAGGAAATTTAAATAGAAATCTCAAGTCGAATTAGCTGTCAACATTAAATATATTTCTACTAAATTGAAATTACGAGAGATAAAAGTGGAATTTTCTTTTCACAAGTGACATTAAAACATTGTTTATTTAAGTGAGAACGAATTATAGTTGATAGACTTGTGCGATTTACACAAGCAGATTTTAAGCCTCAAATTCAACGTATGAGCAAATCTAAAGAAAAAAAATGCCTTCCTAATGGTAAAGGGACAAGAACATCTCGCCAGGCAGGTGACAAGTAGATGCTTGCTTTCATGAGAGAGATTAATATTTTCTTGGTTTTGAGTTGTGACTAATTGTTCATGAAGCTGAGAAAAAAAAGGGCAAAAGCCATCAAATATCCAAAACTATGCTCACTCTAACACATCTATCTCATTTTTTTTTTTTTTTTTTTGTGTCATCAAAGATTTCAAATTATACTTATGTGACACGTTTGTTCTCTATCAATGTATTGTTAGAAAATTGAAGGTAAATGATATTGACGTAAAATAAAATAAGAACAACTTCGACCAAAAAAAATATAAAATGATCAAACGAAATCTTGATAGAAGTTTAATGCGTCACATTAATATAAATTTAGGATTTTTGACACCAAGAAAAAAATTTAGAGGGATATAATTTTGAGCTTTTGACGTAACAAAAAGAAAAATAAACACGAACGAAAACTGAATATAATTTGACATTTTTTGCCGGCTTTTCCGAAAAGGACGGTGGGTTCTTTTTCCCTTTTATTTTATTTTATTTTATTTTCAAACTCAATTCCTTAATCATCCAAAGAACAACCACCGGCTTCACCTGTTTGCCCCGTTTTCCCACACAAAATCCGAATTATCTCCATCCACTCCTTCGCTTCGCTTGGCGTCTTTTTTAATTCTCCTTTGATTTTCTGTTCATGCTCGCCGCCGCCAATCTTCAAGCTCGGCGTATCGTCTCGGATGACGACGACGGCTCAGATTGGCCTCGGCTGCCGTGGTCGACGAAGCGACGCGGGACCGTTGATTTGCCGAGAGCGAAACCCAAAGAATCTCATCCTTCGAATCGGCGGATCGTGTCCAGATGATGATGATGATGATGATCCATCCAACCTCAGCCTTGGCAATCGGATAAAAAGGCTCTTGTAAACAGCGAACGCCACCCCGCGTCCCCATTTGCGCGTGGCGTGCACGGGCGAAACGGTGGAATCCGGCGATGAAGTGGAGCGAACGGAACGAAGCAAGAGTCGACAGCACATGTTCTGGAGTGAATCGAGATTCGTCTTGGAAATGAAACGGCCCTGATAATGGTTCAGTGGCGACGGCGGCGTGAGCCCGGGATGGCCCGGCCAAAGATAAATCTGGTCCAGACATGGACAAGGATAGGAAAGCGACGGCTTGAATCAGAGTGGCCGCGACTCGAGTATGGAATCTGATGGTGTTGTTCACTATGGGGATGACATACATATACATATACAAATATATAGATGTATGTATATGTATAGAGAGAGAGATGCGAAAAAAAATCTGGTCGGAGAAAAATCTGTCGAGTTTGCAAGGAAGGTGTTTGATGGAATGACAAAGCTGGACTCTGTTTCCAAGGATACCCGTTCGAGAGAGAGAGAGAGAGAGAGAGAGAGAGAGAGAGAGAGAGAGAATCAGCGAGCTCTATCTGGCGTGCGAGCAAGTTCGAGTTCGAGAGTGCATGATGTTGTCGATTCTAATATGAAAAACCATTGCCAGAGGCTTGGATGCTGTGTTGTCGAGAGAGGGACTGAGGAAGAGTTGTGCCACAGAAATGCCGTTACGTAGTAATGCTACTGTGGGGAAAGAGATGACTGTGAGAGAGGCTCTGAATGCTGCGTTTGATGAGGAAATGTCTGCAGATCCTAGAGTCTTTCAATGTGTCTGAAGTATGGACCTGAGAGGGTTGTTGATCACAGAGGCTGGTTTTGCTGGAGTTGAAGTCGGCGCTGCTTTCTATGGTCTCAGGCCTGTTGTGGAGTTTATGACATTCGATTTCACTATGCAGGTGATTGAACAAGTTATAAATTCTGCTGAAAAGATGAACTACAATACATCAGTCCCTATAGTTTCAAGAGGAGCTGGCAATACATCAGTCCCTATAGTTTCAAGAGGAGCTGCAGCAGGAGTCAGTGCCCATCACTCCCAAGCCTCATGAAGATGTTGCCATCCCACCTGGAGGAAGCTTTACCAGATCTGGCCTCGTTAGATCTCTCGTCACTCTCAGGATCTATCAGAGGCGAGAATGGCCCAGGGCGTGCAAAATGAGAGTTGCTCATGATCAGTGCAACATTTCTGGTATGTCCCTCCAACCAAAGTGCTTCCTCATCCTCTGTTTTTTTTTTAGATTGGCAATCACTAATTTTTTAACACACCGTTTAGTTGCATTATTTGAATGCGTTGTTGTCAAGGCGTGAATATTTTGCATGGTCGCAAATTTAATCGGTGTTTACTCAAAGTCTCCTTTTCAGTTGATATTAGTATTATGACGGGATCAACATAAGCACAGAAAAATGAGATAATACATGGCACATATGCCCATGATAACATCGTTGACGCAGGATGGGACCATTGTTATTGCTCTAATTAACTCAGCTTGTAAATTTTGGTATTAGCCTCAGAAATTTTCATGTCTCCTTCTTTTGTTCGAAAGGGATGCAACCATTCACACATTCTGGACATGCTCATCCTGTTCCGAAGTAGTAATTGCTTTTGCCATTCAATGTCTCTTTGCCCTCATAACTTTGATGGGTGACCTATTGTTGCATAGCTTAATTGCTGTTCTCTAAATTGTTGTTCCATTTGATAATGAGGGTAATTAGTTGATGATTCAGTCTTGTCGAATTCAATTTGTTGATTACGTGCTCTGCTATTCTAGGGGTTGAATTAATTTATTTTGAGTCTGTGTTGCTTCATGGTTATTAGTATCAATATTATGAGTTGTTTCATTCTGTCCTAAAAAAGGGGTTTAGGCAACTTCTTCGTTGATGATAGGCCAATTGCTGCATTTGTTTTTGTATACTTGTATCTTATGATGGCATATTAGAATAAAGACTCCGGAAATACAAAACATGGAGATTTGAGGAAGTGTCTTTGGGGATTTTCGATAAATGTGGGGAAGAAAAAGTACATTGTTACGTGGAGGTACCCAAGTAACGAGTAATGATAAGCATATGGTATTGAGAAGCTATTGCTGCAAAGAATGCAGGCTATTGGGTGATTATCTTTGTTCATTCGTTCATGCAGACATTGCCTACACACAGATGAGTTTCTCTCTGAAATGCACATCAACCGGAAGAAAAGGATAGAGATAGAGCCCCTCTTGACAATTTTATAGCTCTTGATGAACTTCACTGTCAGAACCCTAAGAGTTGCTCTTTGCTTTTCTTGAATATGTTGCTTAATAAATCCATCCGGAATACTTTGCACATTTACATGCTTGAATGACCAAGCTATGAAATTATATAAGTGAAATGAGAAATCCAAAGATAAAATCAGAGGGCAAAGAGCAAGATGGTAATGATTTGAAGTCAAAGAAATCCAAGGATAAATTTATCTGTTTGAAAGTGCTCAAGGATGAAAGATATTAATAGCTAACATCATTTTCTAATACATGTTATTAATGAGTATCATTTTAGTTTTCTATTGGATTATGTATAAACACAATATAGATGAAAAAAATCTCCAATGAGTGGACATCAACTACTAAAGCGGTCATGGTATTGTTAGTCCTAGCAATCATAGTTGAGCTCTAGGTATACCGATGACAATTTAAGCTCAAGATCTTATTAGACAACTCATCAAAGATGCTAGGATCACCATTTTGAAAAAAAGGATAGTTATAAATCGAATTTGTGGGCTAATTTAGGAGTAATGAGAGGTCTTGGAAGTGTAAGACCATGAAAAACTAACTCAGAATGGCTCAATCTGCATAGACTACTTCCCATTTCTATAATAATAGAAATAGTAAAGCTGCTCCTTCCACGTTGGGGGACTTTCTTATGATATGATATCATTTGGCAGCATGGCCGAGGGTAAGGGGGCTGACTTGAAATCCTTTTTCCGCAATGGTACAATCAGGAATTTAAGTTTTGTTTATTTCGTTAAAAACAACTTTCAAAAAACGTTTTTCGGATTTTCTAACATTCGTTCCATAGAAAATGAACTAAACTAGGAATATAGTTTTCATCAACAAAAAAAAGTCTTCTATAATAGGGGAAACTATTTTTTATTTTTTAAGTTTGGGAAAATATTTTTCTCACTCACTCTCTCTTATCTCACACCCATGTTATCCTTGATATCTTTTTCTTTTCCTTTTTAAAAAAATGATTTTTTAATTATTTTTATTTTTTTTCTTTTGTACTAGCCATAGGCAAGTCCCTAGTTTGCCGACCTTGGGCCTCGCTAGATCGACGAGCTAGGCTCACCGCTCGCCAATTGAGCAAGCTATGGTGAGTAGCTCGCTTGCTCGTTGATTTAGCGAGACCCAAGCCCTCAAGCTCAGGCCTTGCCAAGTCAATAAGCATGAGCCTTTAGCTTGTCAACTTGGCAAGGCTCGAGGCCTCAAGCTCACTGACCATCGCCATGGCCAAAACTAAAAAGGAGGAAAAAGAAAAATAAAAGGAAAAAAAAAAAAAAAAAATTAAAAAATTAAAAATTGATTTTTTAAAAAATAAAAATTTTGTTAAAATGAATGCACAAAGGGAAATCAAATTGAATTTTCCAAACCAAACAGCGGAAAATATTTTTCTAGTTCATTATCAAGTTTCAAACAAATACCAGAAAATAGTCATTTTTCTAAAAATGGTTTCTTGGAAAACACTTTTCATAAAAGCAATATTTTTCGTGAAACGAACAAAATTTTAGTAGCCATTGTGTAAAAATTGTTTAATTGACTAATCATGAATAAATGTAGCGTTGATTGGTAATTGCTTTGCCATGCGTATCATATGAATGCTCTTTGCAAACAATTGTGGTTGTAAAAAGAAGAACTCAAGAGAAACAAGATCCTAAAGCATCGATGCTCTTCAAAATTGAAATAACGAAAGATCAATAATCATCATCTAATAAATTTTCTTGTGATAATAGTCCAAAAGTTTTTCTAAGTCAAAGTCAAGAAATCTTTTTGCAAATCGTTCAAGTCCAGTTCCTCCATTTTCATATAGAGGAAGCTTAAAAACAAGAAAAAAGAAAAGTGTCAATTTTGCTTTATAAGTTAGGATATAAAGTTGCCAAATTAACCTCAAATAAAAGTCTAAGCTTGTGGGCCCAATTTCACGTTTTTGATCCCTCCATTTCTTCCCCTCCTCCCTTTTGCGCCAAGTCATTGCTATCGCCCTTGACACCAGCGTTGCCACTGTTGAAAAGTCTGATCTCCAATGTACCCGAGGATTGGTAGCCATGCGGCAACACCACCGTAGCCCCAACGACAGGCCGTTGCTCCCCTTTTCACCACACGGCTCCTCCCCCTCCTCTTGTTGGATTCGAGGGGACGAATGGATTGCATTAACCCTCCTTTTGATTCAAGGCAAGAAATTTTACAAGTAAATTCCTTTTAAAAATTATGTATCTTTTGAAATTATTATTTTATGCAGATAATTCTGGTTGAAAAGAAGAAGCTTCAAGATAAATAAGATTATAAAGTATCAAAACCCTTCCAAATGGAAATAACAAAAGATCAATAATCATCATCCAACAATTTTTTCTTTGATAATAGTCCAAAAGCTTTTCCAAGTCGAAGTCCACGAGTCTTTGTGCAAACCAGCTCCTCCATTTTCCAAGGAAGTTTAAAATCAAGAAAAAGAAATGTACGGAGATTTTCACCTCATGTGGATAGACAATAATGATGGGGCCCACCATCAGAACCCCCTCATCCATTTTATATTTCCAAGGACAGCAGAGAGCGCCCTTGCACAAGGGCAGGATCACCATGCCAGCATTTTCCGCTGCTAAAAATAGCCATTACACAATTTAAGAAAAATTCCAAATAGAGAGCTGAAATCAAGTCATTTATTTATAAAAAAAAAATGCAAAATAGATTTCATTTTAAATAAAAACATGAAATGATCCAATTAATATCAAACAAAGACCTTTAATGAAAAGAAATTATCAAATATGAATTCAAGTTCATCCATATGCTAAATCTTCATCGTGATGCGATTGACATTCCCACTATTTGAGTGAGGTAATTTTGTTTGAAATTTATAATACAACAAAATTAAAGAAAATTCTCAGATTAAGTCTTCTTTCCAGTTTCCTATTTGCTGTCCCTTCCGTCGCACTCCATAGAAACTCCTCCATCGCTTCATCTCCTTCCTCTCATGCCAAGCCATCAAAAATTGAAATAACGAAAGATCAATAACCATCACCCAACAAGCCTTTATGCAAATCTTTGAAGTCCAGCTCCTCCATTTTTATACCACCATCATAACCTTCCTCACCCTTTTCATTTTCATGTTTGAGGACTACATAAGTTAATATTTCTCGCTAAAACAGCCATTACATAATTTAAGAAAAATTTCAAATAAAAATCTACAAACAAGATCATCTTTTATTTTTTTTCAAAAAACTAATTTAGAGTGGATTTCATTGTAAATAAAAGTGTGAAATGATCACGTCAATATTAAATAAGAATTTGAACTCACCAACTGGTCAATATTCATTGCAATGGGCATTTTCTAGCAATTTAAATTGAAGCAATTTTGTTTGAAATTTGTTATTGGGTAAAAAAAAAAAAATCCCAAATGAATCGGGATTACTTTTTTCCTTTTCAATTTCATGTTTCCGATCCCTTCTGCTGCACTTCTTGGAAACTCCTCCATTTCTTCCTCTCCTCCGTCTCACACCAAGCCGTCACCGTCGTTGGGATGTCCGATCTCCGATGTATTCGAGGATCGAGAGCCACCACAGCATCACCACCGTAGTCCCTACGGCGGGCCGTTCCTCCTCTTTACACCATGCGGCTCCTCCCCCTTCCCCTTCCCGTAGTTTTTTTTTTTTTTTTTTTTTTTTTTGAGTTGCTTCTGAGGCAAAATTAAGATATTAGAATTTGACGTTTGTTGATTGAATTCCAATGATGGCTAGATTCAGTCCGTTATATTGATATCATTTTTTCCCTTTGCATCTTTTAATTGGTGATGACATTGCAGCAAGTTTCCGCATTGGGGTTATTGTTAAATCGGAGTATCGGAAAACTCTTCCGGTAAGATTGGTTGAATGAGAATTGTTCTGTTGCTCATTCCGATCGCTTTACTCGCAAACCATAGTGGTTTTGACGAATCACTTTCGGCTTGCGCTTGTGGTGTTTCTGATCTTTTGCCATTGTCTTGATCGGGGCTTCTATCTACATATTTTCATCGATGAATCTTTTCTCGGCATGTAATTTCTGTATCTTTAGATATGTGTTGGATGCAATGACTTTCGATGCCAAATTTAGAACGGATCACCTGATGCTCTTGCCTTTCAAATTTTTGGTTAAGCCCTTTTAGTTCGACTCAGGCGATCATTCAGCGGTCTCTCAAACTGATTGGTTTTAATATTTATCCACAAGTGCTAAGTTCCACTACAACTGTAGAGACAAATAATGATCGAAGAACTCCACTTAAACAGGCTTTCATTGCACACTTCTCTCTTGTCCCTATGCTCCATTTTGGGCCCATTCTTTGTGGGAGTAAGTAATCTGATGATTAATGTTTACGTAGTTTCATTCAGTTGTTAACTTGTTAACAGAGCATCTGTTGTTTTAGGGGATTTTGATTGAGCACCTTTGTTTGTGGCTTTTCAAGTGTAGGATGGAAATAGATTCTTCGAGTGCTTTAGTAATACATATCCTTTAAATTTGATACCTTGTCTTTTCTCGTTCAAATGGAATAAAATGGCAGTTACACTTTTCTTGGATTTGCTTCTCTTTAATGGTGTCCACCGTCATGGCGTTTGGTGGGAATGTAGTCACCGTTTTCATGATTGCCATGCTAGGCATTACAAATAGGAACAAACCGAGAAGTTGGAGGGTGTGTTTTGATTCTACATGAATCTCTTCAACCAAGAGGTTGTAATGCTGTTTACTTATATGTTGATGTGTGTTCGATTGCTGATGTAGTCAGATCAGAATCATAACAAACTGGGTGGTTCACACGGTCCACTAAATGTTTTAAATGTATGCATTGTACTTCTAACTCCTGTGCATGCATGGGTTCTTTACCCTCCTAACATTGCATTGTGGAAGTTATTAACGTGTTTTGACCAATTTGATTGGAATCAAATCACAGAGGGGTGTTCAACTAAGCTAATCATTCAACTTGATGTCCATCCGAGGCGTGTTTGGAAAAGCACTTTTCTATGTGCTTCCAATCCTCGAAGCAAAGTCTCTCATTTCTAGACATAGCTTGCCTGCTGAACGCTAAATATTACAAAGGCTGGGTTATTTATTCTTCATGGCTTTTCAGATGTTCTAGGTTTGCAGTCTGGGTGAGCTTCTTAGCCATGTTGGTTTTACCTCATTGAATATTGTAGCATTTCCTAGATATATCCTCCATAATTCTCTTCCTTCTGCTTTGCAGGCATAACGATGCCGGCCTTGAAGTGCCCTTGTGGTTCCTTCTATATTTTAAGGATGTCTCTTTTATATGCAGTTTTTTTTATTGCTTCATGAGGAAGTACTGAGCGTACCAACAATGTAGGTATGATGTGGATTAGACAAAATATCATCATCAAGAGTGACCACCCCTAGAGCTATGGTTTTCCTTGTGCTCACATGTCTGTTCTTGCTCAGTTTCAAATACTCCTCATTGAGAAACTGATGTGAATAGGAAGAAAACTCAAGCAAAGAACGGGTGGGAGTGCAGAGGGAGAAGGATACTTCAGGTGGGAGCTCATCGAAGTAAGTGTGTATCACTTCTGTTTATGCTAAGAAAAAGGCGCCAGTACTAGCAGCCACTTGCACATACAAGAACCAAAGAAAGAGCGAGTGAACATCTCTGTTTGTGGCTTTTCAAGTGTGGGATGGAAATAGATTGTTCGAGTGCTTTAATAATGTATATCCTTTAAATTTGATACCTCGTCTTTTCTGGTTCAACTGGAATAGTATGGCGGTTTCACTTTTCTTGGATTAGCTTCCCCTCAACAGTGTCCACAGTTGTGGCATTTGGTGGGACTGTAGTTACCATTTTCTTGATTGCCATGCTAGGCAAACAGGAACAGACCGAGGACTTAGAGGGTATGTTTTGGTTCTCCATGAATCACTTCAACCAAGAGGTAGTATCATATGATGCTTTTACTTATATGTTGATGTGTTTGTTCAACTGCTGATGTAATCAGATCAGAATCACGACAAACAGGGTGGTTCACTGGTCCACTAAATGTTTAAGTGTATGCTTTGGGCATCTAACTCCTGTGCATGCATGGGTTCTTTACCCTCCTAACATTGCATTGTGGAAGTTATTAATGTGTTTTGACCAGTTTGATCAGTATCAAATCACAGAGGCGAGGCATGTTCTGCTAATAAGCTAATCATTCAACTTTGCTATCCATTCAAGGCATGTTCTGAAGAGCAGTTTTTTATGTGCTTCCAGTCCTTGGAGCAAAGTCTCTCATTTGTAGACATGGCTTTCCTGCCGAATGCTACTTATTACGGAGGCTTGGTTACATATCATTCATGGCCTTTTAGATGTTCTAGGTTTGCAGTCTGAATGAGCTTCTTAGCCATGTTGGTTTTACCTCATTGAATATTGCAGCATTTCCTAAATATCTCTTCTAAAGTTCTCTTATTTCTGCCTTGCAAGCACTGATTATACTGGCCTTGTTCCTGTGGTGCCTTCTTTAATAAGGATGTCTCTTTTATATGCGGTTTTTGATTGCTTCATTCCAAAGTACAGAGTGTCCTAACAATGTAGCTATGACGTGGAATTAGACAAAATATCTCCAGCAAAGAGTGACCACCTCCAAGGGCTATCATTTTCTTCGTGCTCACAGGTCTGTTTTTGCTCAGTTTCAAACATTCTTAATTAGGAGACTGATACAAATAGGAAGAAAACTCAAGCATAAAACGGGGTGGGAGTGCAAAGGGAGAAGGATACTTAAGGTGGTAGCTAATCCTAATCGCACTAAGCAAGCGTCACTTCTGTTTATGCAAACAAAAGGCACCAATACCGGCCGCCCACACAAACAAGAACCAAAGAAAGAGATTGAAGTACTAGCGCACATAGTTCACATGTTGCGATGAAATTAACATTTGCTAAATTGACAGGTTTGAATAGTAGATACCCACCACGAGGACCAACTTGTTGGAAGGCAGAACGTAACATTTGAGAATGGTTGAATCACACACAAAGAACCAAGGTAGAGAATGGTTGAATCACATGCGAAGAACCAAGGAAGAAAACCAAAATTAAAGCACCAAATTTGATACATTGCAAGAAGTAATGCGACATTAAAAACTGAAGAACGACCATTCAGGAACTCGGAAAACATTAGAGCATGCAACGCTGTGGTTGTATCAACAAAGTTGAAGACAGCGCTTTGATTTAGCCAAATAGGAAGAGAAAAAAAGAGTCCGTCCACAGCAGTTCATGTAGCATAAAAAGAGACATTAATCAGAAACAAGGATACAAACATAATCACAGAAAACAATCATAAATGAAGGAGTTTAAAATAATATAGAAAGAAAAAGAAAACTGTAGGTATGCCAGGGAATTTCCATTCATCAAGTTCTACTTAAGTTTGATAGATGTCAAAATGAGAACACCAAGAAGTGCTACAACACCTTCTTTGAGAAGCAACCGCATCCTATATCTTGGTACCAATGAATAATCTCGGATTGCACACAGGTTAAAATAACAGACTTTCAACCCCCAGTTAAAATTTAGAGCCTTTCCGAGTAATTTCTCGAAACGTTTTATGCTGTCTTTCCTTCTATAGCATCCCAAATAATAGGAGAAATGACAGCTTACACTGAGGTTGTTTTGATTTGCCTGGATCTCACACGACCAAATCAGTTAGAACACTTGCAGCCAATCAAATCGTGATTTCACCTAAAAAGAATCTGATCTCTTCCCTTTGCCTGTAGCAGAAACTACGTAAAAAAAATCCACCAGAAGCTCATATCTCTGACAAACAAATTCAAAACCAACAGTTACCTACGATTCCAGAGCAGAAGCAGATTGCGCAGTCCTATATCAAATGATTTCAAATATTTATTCCCAAAGGTTTTCAGCTCAACCTTCAAAGACCGAGCCAAAATAACCTTAAAAGATCGAATAGCGCTCATTCAGCAAGTCTTCATTCGATTGAAAACAGGGAGAAGGCGGTGATTGCAGCTACGAGTGGCCGCAAGAACACAAATGTATATACGAAAGAACACAATTGAGAACAACAGATGAGAACATCGTAGAAGACGACAGATTGATGGGAATTTTGTGAAAGTTTGATCGGATGAGACTAGGTGTTCAATTTTGTTGAAGAGAACAATAGATGAGAACATTGTAGAAGACGACGGATTTATATCCTTGCGATGTATATCCAAAAGAACACAAATGTCACTTTTATTTACTTAAGAAATTATATAAGACGCAGAAAGGCTGACTTTCAAAATATAAGGCCTACTTATTTAGGGTAAATCAATTGTGATGACCAAATTATATGGCGCATTTTTGCAATCTGGTCATTGAATTTTAATTTCAATCGTCAAATGAACTTCAGAACTTGTAACTAATTGAAACTTGACCAAATTATGGCCAATTCATGGATTTATCTAGAAATTCTTCTTAGTGGGGGCAAACTTCGGTAAATAATAATTATTTAAATTAATAAATCAATGCTTTTGAGCGTAAAAATATGTGATGAAATTACCGTTGTGTCGGTTTGGTTTGTTTATGGCAACTAGATTTTTCATGATTCCAAAATTGTTTATCGAGCTTCATCAATTTGCGAGGGCAAATTGAAATGAATAGTCATTATAGACTCAGTTATATGAATTTTTAGAAGATCCAATGGGGATACAAAAAGGATTTAGAAGCTCACTATCACTTTAGCTCCTCTTGATTGAGTTGTGCCATGAGAACTTCCCCTTGTAACACAAGGCCCATGTAACCCTCTCATTTTTTTTTTAAACTTTTTTTTTGGCTTTTTCTTAGTGACTCGTGTCATCATTATGGCATCTCCAATCATACATGTAAGACTACCACACCAATATTATGCAGAAAAAATTGTTTGAAAAGTCTTCATAACGCATTGATTGTAAAAGGGAAAAGAAAATACCATTAGTGCATTGGCAATTGAAATCAAAGTTTAGTAACTTGATTATACAAAATGACTACATATGAAATTTACCCCACTTATGGAAAAATCTCATTTACAAACTAATTTGGTGGATCGATAGTTGATTCCTAGCACTTTCTATTCCATTGACCACATCGATCATCAATTCCAATGCAACTCTCAGATATTGCCACATATAGTAGGAGGGATTATTACATTCTAGATAGATTCCATATAGAATGTGAAACTAGCTTAGCACGGAAAATATCGAGACAAAGTGAAGTTATTTTACGAAATGCAAAACCTTTTGTTCTTCCAAGGTTTCCTCAAGTCGAGATTTTCGTCTCTTGGAGTCCTTGAGGGAAAATAAAATTTATAAAAATAAATAAATAATATTGTTCAATGGTATCAAATTAAAAACTGAATCTTCAAGCGAACGTCGTGATACGTGAGATTAGCGAAGAAATCATCCAGACTAAACTTTATTATTTACGCAGCACTGGGGCTCAAATCCAACTTTGAGATCGTAGAATTAGGTGTTTCCTGCGAAGGATAGTTGGACTCTTGGACAAAAGCAGCTTTTCCCTTTCTCGGTATGGTAAGGACCATGCGACCGGTGAGTACTCGATGTGTCATATATGTCAACAAACATATGATAAAATCTGTAGGACTAGTTAAGGCAAAACATGCAAACAAACTATTGAAAGGTATCAAGTGCATTTATCCGAGACATTGTTTAAATGAGGATTTACTCCTCTTTACTTTAAGGAGAAGAAATTCATTTATCATGATGTTAATTTACGTGAATGACATCTCGACAATCAGATATGAAATTAGGTTTTTGCTTTCCAATAAGAGAAAACTTACATAGAAATCGCAAATTAAAAGACCTAAGGAATTTTTTAAAAGGTTTCTATGGAGTTGATGTTGTGAGAGATAAAAGTGGGAATTTCCCTTCGCTAATGAACACAATCGGGCATCATCTCCACCGGCTTCACTTTGCACCGCATTCTCTCGTTGTTTTCTCTTCAAGCTCGCCACCAAACATCACACCCTCGGCCTATCGTCTCAAACGATGACGACTTGATTGGCCTCAGATTGCGTCGGTCGATGAAGTGACACCGCACTGGTACAAGGGCTGAAAGTGGAACCAAGAAATCTCATCCTTCGAATCAGCAGATCGTATCTAGACGTCCCCTTTGTGCGCAGGCCGAAACGATAGCAATGGAATCCGCAGGACGGCAATGAAGTGGAAGAGAACAGAACAAAGCAAAAATCGACCAACATATTTGGAATGAGTTGATGAAGCTTGGGACCCATGGTTGCCTTGCAGAGAGAGAGAGAGAGAGAGAGAGAGAGAGTTGCGTGTCAAAGCGAAACACCATTTCTCTCTCCCTTCTCTCAAAGCAAAAATCATTCCCGTCGAACTCTCTCTAACGAACATTGCTGCTTCGAGAAATCTCCGCAGACAGCCGGTTCCTCGTGACACTTAGGCGATGCCGACATTCGTCATTTGATAGCCCCCCTTACCAGGTCGTTTCATTCCAAATTGCTTTGACACGCAATTCAAGATTCAGTTCATTTGACAAAATTAAGTTCTGAATGCTCTTCACATGAGAAGAAACTAAGAAACTTCAATTTGCGCAACCCACATGCAGGAAAAGGCTCATCATAGAATCTTCATGAATTCGAAAGGAGAAAATGAAAAGAATCTAATGTGTGTCCACATTAAGCTTGTAAAACCATGGGTTGTGCCTTGAAATTCAGAGTAATATGGCTGAAGGGAAGTGTATTTGATGTTACTACACTCTACCATTCCAAAGGTCGGGTTGAGCCACCAGAAACCTTGAAGAAGCACTTAATTTGACATTATCAATCAGCTTCCTCCATCTCATGACTCATGCCCACATGGTGATAGCTAACACTAGGATCAAGGGAATGTATCATACACATTTGGGAACATTTCATTCATTAGAACAAAACTCACGCTTTCATCCGATTTGCCGAATTGGAAGCAGATTTCAGCCTAGCAATTCTGAAGTTATGTTCCACCAAAAATGGCCTAAAGGATTCTTCCTCTGCTGTGTCATTTTGCAAAGTATCCTAACCCCAAGTCTTCTGAGTGGTTCTGAAGATGGATACTCAAAACATGATATCTTCCCTTCTAATGAGCTCAAACAGGTATGTCTCCCGCCTTCAGATAAGTTTCTCTCGTGAATGTGGCCCAACCGGCAGGTAACTTCCTTAATGTTCATGGCTGATGAGCTTCACCGGCCAAGATTTGTCTGGAAATATGAGAGCCTTGGTCTGCGGACTTTTCTTGACGTGCATCTGTGCCAATGAACCAGGAACTGTCTCCTTAAATAGACGTTGCACTTACAAAGGAGGTATCAAGTTCTCGCAAGGAGGAGAGAGAGAGAGAGAGAGAGAGAGAGAGAATCGGCGAGAGCAAGTTCAAGTTCAAGAGTGCCGGGATTGTCACTGATTCTAAAGGTGCAAAGCCACTGTCGGAGGCTCGGCTGCTGTGTTTGTTGAGAGAGAGAGAGGCTGCGGAAGAGACGTGCCGCAGCAATGCAAAGATGCAGCATATTAACTTCGTCATGCATATCAACATTCAGTTAATATATATATAAAAAAAAAAAAAAATCGATTGCTTTTCACATGAGAAGAAACTGACAAACTTCAATTTGCAACTATTTGCGAAAAGACTGATCACAAAATTTTCAAGAAATCGAAAGGGAACACAAAGTATCTAATGTATGTTCACCGGAGCTTGCAAAATCATGGTTGATCTATGGCTTAAGGGAAGCGTAATCTACATAACTGTGCTCTACAGTTCTAAAGGTCAGGTTGTCTAAAGGTCAGGTTATTACATAACTGTGCTCTACAGTTCTAAAGGTCAGGTTGAGCCACCGGAAACCTTATAGAAGCACCCAATTTGAGAGAGAGATTGTCTCCTGAATTAGAAATTACAGAATTGACATTTGTAATCAGCTTCCTCCGACTCACGACTCACGACTCTTGCCCACATTGTGATCGCTAAGTCTAGGATCAAGGAAAGGTATTGTACACATTCAGGACCATTCCATCCTTTGGAACAAAACTAATGCTTTTATCCACTTTGCCAAACCAGAAGCAGAATTCAGCTTAGCATTTCTCTAAGTTCTGTTCTCACCAAAAGTGAGCTCACGCGATGCTTCCTCTGCTGTATCGTATTGCACAGTATTATTATACACCCAAATCTTATCAGCGGTTCTGAAGATGGATACTCTAAACATGATATCGTCCCTTTCAATAAAGCTCGAACACACACATCTTCCACCTTCAAAAAAGTTTCTCTCGTGAATGCGGCCCAAAGGGCAGATGACTTTCCATAATGTTCGTGGATGATGAGCTTCAACGGCCATGGTTTGTCTTGAAATATGAGACGCTATGGTTTACGGGATTTTCTTAACGTGTCTTAGTGAATGAAGCATGAACTCTCTACTCAGGTAGACATTTTGCAATTTTGTCATCACAAAGAAGAGAAGAACCAATGATATATGAGGAAGACAGTATGAGGATGCCTTAGGTGATTTAAATCCCAGAGTTGTCATTATCACGAGGATCTTACCACATTGTTTTTCTTCAAATGTATTAACCTCGCCGCAATTTCGGAGAAAGAATAATCGAGTATAAATTTGCTGGCCGGTCCAAGAGCTCTGCACAAGCCCCACTTTTTCAGATTACCTGCAGCAGTCGCAAACAGAACATGAAGAAAGCATTTGCTTTTTAGTTGTATTCTATTCTTGTTATGTAAAACTCATATCTGCCGACATAGCAACCCTAAATCAATTGATCTGAGTCTTACTAATGGTTTAGCTTCCTAAGGCCTATGTGCACACCAATACGATTCTTAGCACAATCAAATCTGATATGATCGGCTCAGCTTGTTTCCATTATTTATGAGATCCCGTAACACATGCATATTCACACACAGGAGAACTATAGATAGAGAAACACTATGAGAGTGAATTAACTCTAACACAGTTTCTCTTAGCCTAATGATGTGGAGAGTTCCTGATAGAATTCAAATCAAACACAAGAAGAACACAGTCAATGGGAGAATCTGCTAATATATGAAGATTCACACCCAAAAAACCTCGTGATGAGCAGTTTGAACTTTTGTCCCTCCCCAAACTTTTTGCTAACGAATGTGCATGGTAACTGCCACGAACTTTGCAAACCTGATCAAATTCCATTGCCATACAAAGCTAAAGATACTTGGCTGAATGCAATTCATCCCCCAAGACTTCAAGCTCAACCAAAACATCACGGCAATTGCTGGCACATTTAGTCCCAACAATACATATGCACACACGGGAGATCTAGAGACAGAGAAACACTTATAGAATGAATTAGCACTTAACACTTTCTCTTAGCATCAACTCTATAATGCAGTTTCTCTTAGCCTAACAACATGGATAGTTCCTGTACAGCATTTAAATCAAACACAAGAACAACACAATCAAGGGGAGAATTAGCTATTATATTAAGATTCACACCTGGAAAATCTTGTGATGAGGAGTTCGAACTTCTGCTCCTCCCCAAACTCTGCTGATGAATGTGCATAGGAACCACCATGAACTTTGCAAACCTGATCAAATTCCATTTCCATACAAGACTGTGGACTCTTGGTTGAATGCAATCCATCCCCCCGGACTTCAAGCTTGGCTAGAACATCACGGCAATCGAAGGCATCTTCCGCTTTCAGCAAGACAAATCCACAATTGCTGAGGCTCGCTTCCTCACATCGACATTGATTGGCAGATATTCTATCTCAAACATCCTTTCATCGATTATGATGACATGGAAAATGGAGTCCCCTTCAGATTAGAAGACCAAAAATTGGCCCTCACAAATAGAGTAATGCTCTGCAAATTCATTCCAACCCTTTGCTAGCCAAACCATCTTATCGCATCTTTCCAATTCCACAAGCCAAATAATTGCACCATTCTCTCAAAAGCATCCTCTCGAACTTTTTGGTATTCCTGTAGGAAAAATAAAACCCATAATCTTAATAAGCCTATGAGACCTGATTTCAGATTCAAAACGAAGAACAACATAACAAGAATGCATAAACCAAAAAGGACATCTTGAAGCACATACTTTTCAGTTCATTCAGATTTGGAATGTGGCATTAATGAGTGTGCATCTAGATTATGATCAACCTCATAAAACCCAGTCAGCATAGAAGTACACTTCCTTGATTCCTCAAGACTACCTAAAAGAGTTATTACTCGGAACACTTAATTCATTTTGGACCAGCAAAAATGACAATTCCAGAGTTCATCTCAATCAATGTAAATCAAGTCCTAACCAGCACTAGTGATTATGTAAACTCTGAACACAAAATCATCCCTATCAATGAGTTTCTACATGCTAATGACTTTCTATTGCGAATGTGGGTCAACCAGTGGAAAAGAACGCCCCCCCCAAAAAAAAAAAATCTCATCTACAACTCCTTAGCTTCACCATCCATGACTTGTCCAAATACTTGAGAGTCGCAATTTGCTTAATTTCCTGAATATGTTGCATGATGAATTGAACAGGAGCAGACTGCCATCTACATGGTTGAAAAACCAACATATGGTGAAGAATAGACCAAGAGATAAGCATACCCTAATGAGAGAATCAAATCATACACAACGTGAGTTTAAGGCATTACTTGCTAGTTCCAGGAGTTTAATAGACAGTAAACCATATAACGAAAGCCATTAATCCAAAGTCAAGGTCAAATCTATGCTCCGAGAATGCAATAGGGTACACATTCAGAAGAAGCCTTCCAGGTCATATATATAAAACAAATCAATTTCAGCCACACAAATCACAATCACAGGGAAAAAAGTAAATACGTTGATAACTAGAACATGAATAGAATTGAAAATTTAAACTTAAGCTATTTGATTCTTTCAAGCACAGCTCAAATAAGGTTTTATCATACTATTGGTTCAATTTGACAAAGTAAAATCTTTTTTTCCCCAAATCTGATTAATATAACAAAATACAATAGCATCTCCTATTTGAAAACAAAATTATCAGTCACTAGATCTACAATGAAATTTCATAATCACAACAAGCCAGCCCCTTGTCGATTAGGTTTTTCTCTTTAGTTATGGAGGCAGCAACATTCTTTGCAATTTGCTTGTCCATATGAACATAGTCTCTTTGTGCGATTAACATATATATTCTACTTCTCCAACAGTAAATCACATTGTCAAATTTCTCCATATAAGAGGACTTGGATTCTAATTCTAAGACGCCTTAGGAATTGCTTTTCCAACGCATCTATCCATTGAAAAAAGGAGACGATTGTTATCTTTTCGAACCCCCAACCACCAGCTTATGTCCCAATAATAGTCCTTTCATTCTTTTCCCTATTTCAACTACCCCATTGTTAAGATAAAATTGCTAGTTTGAGGAACTTATGCCTTTAGACTCTAATGTGGAATGAATTTTGAAGAACAGAGCCCTTTGCTGAAGAAGAAGGCGAGGATTGAGGAATGTCTCTACGAAACCAGCTTCTGACTTCAACATAATTCATGCGCAATAAGACACCAAAATTGGAAGACAAGTGAACTTACGAGTTTGCCGGGTTCAAGTGAGAGAGAGAGAGAGAGAGAGAGAGAGCGCTTCTTCTTTGATGATGTCAGTGGAGGACCTCTATTGGTCCATGATCTGAAGTAGTGGACTGAGAAATTTACACAGAACGAATTTAAAAAGCAAAGCCCTAGCTAAAGAAGACGACGATGGTTGAGGAAAGGTCTCTACGAAAACCGGAAGAAAATTACGCGCAACAAGACACGAAAATCGGAAGAAATTCTGGCAGACGGGAGGAATGATGTGTGCAGAAGCGTGAACTTACGATTCGTCGGATACAGATGCGAAGAGGGAGAGAGAGAGAGAATGATCTTCTTCTTGGATGGAGTGAGTGGAGGACTGACTGTCCAGCCTCGGCAATGCCATCTTCTCTCAGTCCTGGCAATTCCTGACACTTCCTTTTCGCTCCGTCCTCCGTGAATGCAGCAGAGAGAGCCTCTGGCGTCAAGAAGGAGAAGGAGAGCCTTGCTTCGTTCCTGCTGTTCAGTGAAGGAGGCGAGATCGATCGATCGACAGATAAAGGTTTTATGATGCTTTGATCCGACAATATCAATGTTAGAAAAGATACAAAAAGAAAAATTTAAAAACTTACTCTGCTGCCAAAAAATAAGAAAAAAGAAAAACGAATGGATGAGAGAATGACATCAATTGAATCTTTACCAATTCTATGCGCATTCGTTTATGCTGATAACTTTTGTATGGTTGTATTGAGATCATCACCCTTGTCCCAGTTCCCTCCTTCCCACTTGTATCTGAATAGGCTCACTGAATAACCACACCAACCTAGTTCTGGTGTGCTTAGTGTACCCTTAGAAAAGGTCTTCATTTTCGGACACTCTTCCACATTAATACTCCATAAGTATGGGAACTTGAAGGTGCAACTCAAGATGGAGGAGAAGCATTCTAGGCTTGGCAGATCTTGGAGTGTCAAATAGGATAGATTTTCAAAATAAATCACTTTTCCTTCTCTGTTTCCATCATTGGCCACTACTTCTTTCATTCTTTCACATCCTATTATAGTCATGGTATCGAGATGCATCAAATTTGTGATCGTTGAAACTGTTACTAGATGTACCAATCCAGAGGAATTCTTCACCACTAACTTCGTCAGATTTTGGAAGGATGCCACAGTTGGAAATATTGTCATCAAACAGGGACAATCCCAAATCTCAAATGTTCCAATGCTCTGAAGAATTTTCGACACTAAAGAGTCTTCTCTCCACACACATTTCAGGTTGCGTAACTTGTTTAACTTAATTTCTCTTAAATTTTCAAGCACCGGATGTTTCCCCTCTTCAACAAGCCCTTTGTCCGGGAATATATCTTCAAAGGAGCTACAAAATACCTCAAGACTTTGTAGATTTCGAAATCTCTCTAGGAGGAATATGGAAGGAAAGATGGCCTTTTCATCATGAAAGCATGCCAGTGTTAGTGCTATTGGTTTGCTAAAGATGTCATCGGGAAAATTTCCATCTTGTATCATCTGAATATTGTTATTGACTAATAAAAGTCTCTCAAAGTTGGGAAAGTCCTGTCAAATAGCCAATACAACAAGAGAAGAATATTCAGCAAAGTTTTGGTAATAAATCATGTGTTGTAAAAAGTAAACCTATTTAGATAATTTGCATGGAAGGTTGGTCTAGTCAAGTGGATAGTGTGAATCTAAATTCAAGACCCCTACAATCACTAAATTCATCTTTTGTTAGGAATATCTTGTCAACAAAAATATATCTTCTTTGGAATCTTATGTAATGAGATGCGCTCATGATGTTACTAAAACATATGGGGTCCACAAATTTAGAAGTGTGCTTAAGATATAAGAAATACCTTATGTTGTCCACAAACTTATAGGAAATGGGTTCTAGTTTTCTATAGTATTATAACAAGACAACAAGATGACTATGCAATGCACTAAGGTACTAATGTTACTAATGTTACAACACGACGACTATATTCTGTTGTCAATAGAATAATATAAATATTTTTGTTATTTTTGTTTTAAAAAAAAAGTCTGAATTGGTTTTTTTAGAGTTTGTAGAAGATGAAATAGAGAAGAAAAGTTCAAATGTGCGACATGTGTCAATAATTGAGAGGACCTCTTGTCAAATTCTTATTGATGTCACCAAGGAGCACCGTTGAGTTAGATTAGGAATATATTCTGTTATCAATAGAATACTATAAATATTTTTGTAACTCTAGGTAATGGAATATCTTATGCATGTCCACAAATGAAAGTATACTTAAGATATTAGAAATATCTTAATGTTGTCAACAAACTAATAAGTAAGGGAGATCATGTTTTCTATAACATTATAAGGCGACATGATATGCAATGGATATGATATTAGTGACTGCTTTAAAGAACAAAGTAGAAACTAATGGAGAGTAGCTATAATCATACCCTCTTGAATGAAGAGTGTGCTTCTTGATTCGAAAGGTCTTGTTGATCATATTTTTGAGCCCAACTGTTCATGGATGCCGTAAAGGATATCATGTTCAGTTTGTCACAGTGAGTCACTCGTAATTCCTCCAATAATGGCCAATGCAAAGTGGGCAAGTTAAGATAGAAACTCTTGAGTCGTAGCATGTCATGTAACACCAAAGAGGTTAGTTTTGGGAAAAGATCTTGAGAAGTATTGGAGCGTGGAGTGTCAACCCCATTAGCAACTATTTCATCGATCTCACAAGACTCCACTTGAAGTTTTTTAAGGTGGGTTAAACTTGTAGCCACCCAATACGGAAACAAATTTTCAAGGCCCTTACAATTCCGAACCTCCACTTTCCATAAACAATCAAAAGTAAGAGTTTCTTGAGGAGTGTCAGTCCATATTTTGCTTAAATTGTCCATGTGGGAGAGATCCATCAACCCAAGTTTAGGAAATTGTACCTGCCATATTGAGAAAAAAAATGACAATGAATGTGATTGCATTGAGTTATGACCTTAAAGAAGGAATTTCCAGACTTCCCTTGTTTTGACAAATCATGAGAACTCAAGATTTTGTTAGGGACATAAATAGGGAGGGGTTGATTGATGCTTTTATACAAGTTGACTGATGACTAAGGCCAAGGATATGACCGGATATAAAAAATAAATATAGTAACTTCAATTGTTCACAACCTTTTTCTTTTTTATGCATGGAAAATTTTTGTATTGAAAGAAAATAATTTCTTAATAGGCATGGGCAACATAACGACTTGAATAAATAACATAATGTTATGATCTCAGCAAAAGCAAGTTGGGACAATTTACTAGTTTTACATTGGACCATTAATAACATCCTTGAAATAATATTTATTCAGATTTGAGGTGAAAAAATAAAAATAGAATCTTGTGGCGTACGAGTGGTCCACCCTTTGACAAAAAGTGGGTGTGCACCCGCTGATCGCATTTTGTTTGTAGGGAGAAAATCAAGAGTGCTTTTTTTTTTTTTGCTACATCATGACCTCGACGAATTGTCCATTGAAAAGTAAGTATTGATATTTTTCATTTGGTTAAAATATAATTAATGCAATTACGACTTGTCACAAAAAAAAAAAAAAAAAAGACTTTCCACACTTCCTTAAATCTATCAATATTCTTAATTGAGGATTTTGATGAGTTTATGAAATTATCTAATAATGTGGGAGAAATCAATTATTATATGACAGCTCATATTTGACACTAAAATGAAAACAATTCTATCACAACTTGTCACTACCAAAAGATCACGTGATTATTTTCATACTTCCCCAAATTTATTAGTATCGTTGATTGAGTGTTATAATGACTTTTTGAAATATTCTTAGAATGTGGGGCTAGGTATTATATAACAACTTATCCATGCAAATGACATTATAAATAAATAATTAGTGATAATTCTTGCAATTAAAAACTAACCAGATGTGTAGATACTTGTTATAATCAAACATTCTATTCTACTAGTATAAAACGATAGAAAGAATTGCGCAGAATTATTAGAATAAGGAAAAAAAAGGATTTTGTCTGTCGGGAAAAAAAACAAAACTTTTATAGAATCTGTAATAAAAAAATGATATCATGCATTTTCAAGTGCCTCAGCTTCGACCCAAAAAAATAAGTGCCGGAGGAGGTCATCATTTACTGTGTTTAGTCCTCACATGAGGAGAACTTCATGAGGCGGAATGGAAGTGTTGACTAGATGATTGAGTCCATTTATTTTTAATATTTTTTTATGTAGCTACGACATTAACTAAATATTGACTGTTTTTTGGTCAGATGACTCAATATAAAATATCTCAATTCCCCTCACTTTCCTTCTCCATCTACGCTTCTCCTCCATCTCCAGCCACATTGAGCCCAACCTTCCCGCGTCCCCCAGCCATCGCCACCGGCGGAGTTGCCGGCGTAGCGTCCAAGGCGACCATTGCCGAGCGTCCGACCCTCTCCGTCGTCTCTATGGTCTACCCATTCATGACGCCTCTCGTCCATGGCCGTTCTTCCCTGACATCTATTTCTCTATTTTCTCTTTCGCCATTTGACCTCACAGTCCATGGACGAAGGGATCTCAAACTCGCTGTCGAGACTCATGGCCATGGACAAGCTGTGGTCGCCAGATCTGTGGAGGAGCCTCCTGGCGAGCCATGGACGAGCTAGGCTTGCGTCCATGGACGATACTAGATCTGGAGGCACGACTCTAGCCTAGATCTGGACGGGCAACGACCACGAGCCAATCGCGGGTGACGACGGAGGGGACAATGGCAGTCCATAAGCCGTTGTTGCTCGTGACGGGACTTCCCGGATCTGCAACCATGTCTCTAGCGACGGCGGCTCGTCCATGGTTGCAGTGGCGGTGGGTCGACTTCCCGGATCTGCAACTCCGTCACTATGGACGGCCAGATTTCGAGATCTGTAGAACTATGAGATGGACAAAACAAAGGGAAGCCGGCCATGCTCGGCTTGGACATAGTGGGGGTCAGCCTAATCAAGGTGCCGGTGACTCCGCCGTTGGCGACAGTGGAGGAGGGGCGGAGATCGGGCGGCTGTGGACGAAGGAGGAGGAAGAGAGGGCTGAAGAGAATTTTTTTTTTAAAATTTTTCTTCGTCGGAATCAATGCCCCGACCGAATCGACGCTGAAATCGCTTCCGCATCGGAGATCCACTTCAACCCGCCATAACCAACAAGCTCCGGTTCGCGTAATCACTCGGAACCCATGGAAGCACGCGCACAGAGAGGAGGCAAGCTTCAAAGAAGCGATTCCGAAGCTTCCGATTCAACCATTGGACAGACTACCCAATCAATCGCCCCAAAAAAACAGAAGGTAAGAGGATGAGGGGGAGGGGAGGGGAAGGAAGAAGAGTTATTGGTTACTTGACTCTCTAGACTTGGTTCACTTTCTTATATCACCTCATCGCGAAGACGAGGATCAAGGGGAAACGAAATGACTGAAAGCGAAGAGTTTTTAAGGGGGAAGAAGCTAAAACACCAAATAGAATTTGTCTAATTTCTTCCCTTTTTTTTTTTTTTTTTTTTTTCCTTTGTCTAGTGAGCGCACCGCAACCAACGGAGACCGAGGCAGCGGTGTGGTTCACGGAGGAAAGAGGAGCAGAGCCACAAGGTGCAGAGTACGGCAGAGCTTCCACTAATGGGGCGTTAATGAAGATAGAGAGGAGCAGAAATTTTGATGGTTCCACAAACAAGTGGGCCCGGCTTTGCCTCGTGTCGAACTGGGGATGGTTCAATGCGAATTCTACGTGGTGTTTTCAATGCACCTGATTGGATAGTTTATTTCGATTTTTTAAATTTTTATTTAGCAAAGACATTGACTGAACATTCCCATGGAATCGCTACTATTAATCATCCAGCTGTCTTCGAAAAAAAAAAAAAATCATCCAGCTGTCCTCTTCTCTCTTTTATTTTTTTCTTTTTTTTTTTTCGCCATTTTTGGTCTAGAAATAGCACTCTGCCTTTTCTCTTGCCACCAAACATGATGGTGCGAAGTATCACACTAATTATAACTCAATATAATAATGATTCAAGTATGATTTACAAACAAAGAAGACGAATCGCTTGATGCATATTGACCTTTTTATTTATATTTATTTTATCATGAAGACCCAACTCCAGCATTGTTGAGTAATAAGAAATAAAAGACTTGATTGCACATATCATTATCAAAGTTTATAACACTCTAATTAAAAGAGCCGTTCTCTCTAATTCCTCCAATGCCATTGATTGGGAAGACAGTGTATGGTACAATGAGCTGTAATTGCTAAGCAATTTGTGAACTGGGCTTTCACATTATGAAGTTTCTTTTCCCCTTTTCTTCATGTTTAATAGAATGATGTCTACGCAAGAAAATATGAAGTGGTGATACTACATTTTATTGCCATTTTTAGATGCTATTCTATGTTTACTGTTTAGCTCTTTATTGTTGAAATTGCAAACAGTAAATGTTTTTATATGGTTATTGTGATAACTTTTTTTAAAAACCTTGCTAATTAGTTCTAAAGTAATACACATGAAATGATTTCATGAACTGACACCAACTTAACACTTCTAAAAGGATAGGGAGAAGTTATATTTATTGAGTATTAGAATATTTTTAATCTTTGTATTAAATATTAAAGGATTATGTATATAAACCCGCACAAAGCACAAAATTTGTATTATACCATGCATCATCCAATATTACGAGAATATGCTCCAAATAAAATGCCAAAAATGCATTTGTTTAAAAGGCTGACCTGGGGAGTGAAAAGTGAAGGGTTTTTGTGGACATTCTCCATCCAAGATTGCCTAGTCAAACTTCTCATTTTGGGGCAATGGGTAATGCTCAGCACTGTTAATTTGGGGCATTCCAATGTATGATTCTTTCCCAAGAGGAGACAAGTCAAATTAGGCAAGCATTCTAGTTTCATCTGCCAGAGCTTCGGGAATGTAATCTTCTCCATTGCGCTTCCCTTCCCTTCTTCCTCTATGATCACTCCTTCCATCTGACCACACTTCTTTATTTCCATTTTTTCAAGATTGGCGAGGCACCGAGCCATGGATGAAGCAAAAGCATGTCCCAAGTTGCTACAATTATAAAGGATAAGAAAACATAGAGAATCAAAGTGTATTGATTCTTGAAGATTTTTGTTCCACAGTCGCCTCAATTTTGGTAGATTGGCCAAGTTCAATTCGCACAGCTGAGGCAGCACTTGAGTGCTTTCTACAACCTCCAACCCTTCCAAATCAAATATTTCTTCAAGCAACTTGCAATCGCACACTTGCAAAAAGCTCAAATTGTCTAGGACAAGTATCAATCTAGATGGAATAGCATTAATAAATGGACATTTATCTACCACCATTGATTCTAATTGCCAATGTGACTTGATGGGATGAAGTTTGTTATGCCATTTTCCAATCAGCCCAGGGAACTCAGATAGCAACATTTTCTTTACTCCAACAAACGTACCCTGTCAAAAAAATGCATCGTTAAGCGTAAACTTCTAACAAAAAGCGATTATTCAGTTAGTGGTCAAAAACCATCCAAATACATGGAATTTGGTAACTAGTGCATACCATTTCTTCAAATATATTTTGGATGGTGATGTTGAGGTTTCCTGTCCAAAACCACACTTCTTTTGATACTTGAACTTTCTTTAACTTTGATGCCTCTATCGGTCCTTGAGAGAAAAACTTCATGTTGGGACACCTAGTCACAATGATATCTTCCAAGAGCGGGAATATCAAAGTGTATTCACCAGAGTTGAAACTTCTCAACCCTATCAACCCATCAAGCTCCATATACTTCAATTGATTGAAAGCCACCACACGCCCCTCCCCACCTTTCTCATTGTTAATGACTTCTATCAATATTCTACAATCACTTATCCTTAATTTTGTGAGTGCCACCAAATTTTCAGCAATTGTTGGTGTGAACAGTTTTGATAACCCATCACAATGTGACACATCTAGAGTTTGTAGATGTCGAATATATCTTGAAAAGGGTAATATTACTTTTAGCTCATTACTTGTGCCTTCTATGGTTTCCTCATTGCTATTTAGGTCTTTTAGATAAGATTCACATACAATTAGCTCATCCAAATTGGTTAAACTCTCAACGAAACGACATGTTGATATGGAAGACTCCTGGGAGAGATGACGAAGCTTAAGAAATCTAAGCTTGTTGAAGAATTCTCCATCAGGAAAATGCCCATGCCATATCTCCATCCGTTCCGATAAGTCCAATTTTAACTCTTGGAGATTAGGAATGCGTCCTGAGAACATAGTCAAATCAGTACTTAAAGCCAGCTTAGTTAAAAGAACATTAATGTATTATGATATAAGTCTTGCATATTGGGCACAATAACTACATTTATAAAATGTGGAGTCTCATGTGATTCAACGAAAGGAAATGTGCCCACATCAAATAAATATTATCACTTATCTTTATATTCTGACTTGTAGCCACATTTGAACTTAAGTAACTCCTTGCATTCACAATTCTAAAGATAAATCCCTTGTGAAAATAACTTATGCATCAATTATTGTCACACATGGACATCTTTCCGTTTTTAGTAAAACATCGGTAATCTTTATAGGATTTAAATTAGACAAGACACTTGTTCCATGCTAAGATCACAACACACGCCACGTGTATTCATCTTTGTGGCACTCAGGAGATCACTAAGATCACAACACAGCCAAACCATTGGAATTAGCCTAAACCGTTATTAAAAGGGGATCATTAAGAATGCATTTGATACATCTGACAAGAATATTCAATCAACAATTGATGAACATGTGATGTTTCAATGTAGAAATATTTATATGGATTGAAGGTGAGTCGTACAGTTTACATCTTCCTATGTAGACTACTTGTATAAGATGCTTGATTGTGACCTAATCATCACTTCAAATATTCACCATCAAAGCAAAAGAAGTAATCTTTGGTTGTACCTTTTCTATCGAGAAGAAAGGCGGTTTATCAAGTGGCATCTCATTCTTAGAGTGTGATGCAAGTATCTCCACTTTGTCACAGCCACGCACTTTCAAGGTCTTCAATGCTGGCCAATGGGAAGTATGTGTTCCGGTGTAGAGGCACTTCAACTCTCTCAAATACTTAAGCTCGAGGGAGGTTAACATTGGGAATAAAAACTTGGGAACTAGTCCTTCTTCATTCTCAATGATTTCTACAATGCCACATTCATCGATTTTCAACTTTTCAAGTTGGATTGGATCTTTGGCTACTGAGCTTGGAAATAAAGAGGTGAGGCTCTCACATCTTGAAATGCTAATATAACGTAGACAATGGAATTTAATTTGACGGTGGAGTTCCTTATCCCATATGCACTTTAGCTTTGGTAAACTTGATACCATCAATTCTTTTAATGGAAGAGCAATAGGATGTCCATCTAGTTGATTTAGTGAGTGAAGTTCAAAAACAACCTCAAGTATACCACATCCTCTTGCATCCAAGCTTTCCAGGCTCAAGAGACGTCTTAGAATGAAAGAACGAACTATGCTCACAAGCTTATTGCAATCAGCCACACAAAGTGTTTTTAGCTTGAGGAAAGAATCCGCAGCAACTTTATTGTCCCATATCATCTCAATATTATCCAAGCTAGTGATATCTAATGCCTCCAATTTAGGAAATGCAACCTGCGATATTCGCTCACGGAATTGGTGATTGAGTTAATCATGAACTTCCAAGATAGATGAGTGTCAAGATGTAAATTTTGAATTCATGAAATTGGTGATCTTGTCTTAAGTTGCACAAAAGGAAAAAAAAAAAAGAATAAAGTAAAAAAAGTAAGTAAAAAATGCCCATACTAATGTTGATGACTCTAGGACTAGAAGGCCATTGGAATTACCGCAAACAAATCAAAAAGTAGAAATTCTGAACCGAATTCTGTTGAAAATGGCAAAATGGTAATTTGGATAGGCTCCTTAACTATCATATAGTCACATTATTTCCTTATAATCCCAAAATTAAATAAAATCACTGCCTCTCTTGAATTTAGTCAATTTCCAAGAATAATCAAATTACACTTTGTGCTTTTTTTGCTAGCCAAAGAATGAAATAGCTAGTGTACATAGCATTTGTTAAATCACTTAAAGATGGTTATTTAAGTTACAATATGAATGAAATTATTCAATGAAATTGCGGCGCACTTAGAGAAGTCACTGAATCAATTACTTTGGTCTTGCAGTTCATGTTAAAACTAAAGGGGTGATTTTCGAAGCCCTAGACCCTCGAGATCTTGCTCATTTTAGCAACGGAGAGGGCTCATATACCTTTTGCTGGTGCAATAAAGGGAGAGTAAAGCTTCCTTCGATTAGGGACAAAAAAAAAAAAAAAAAAGAAAGAGATCTTTTAAGAGCAATTGAAGTCAAGTGAGTATCTTAAAGGCCTTTCATCTACAACCTCTCGAACTTACTGCTCACTTTTCTCTCCATTGTTTTTTAAATTGCTTTCAATGTGCATGCGTGCAATGTCGATGCCATACATGCGAGGTTGCTGAGAGCCTTAAGTTTCCTAGGAACATCAACAAGCTTAGAGATCCTATTCGGCAATTGTATTACCCATTCATGCTTTGTGTAGGTAACATAAGAGATATTCAACCATCTTTATGGAAACTATTTCAGAGAAATTAAAATTAAAAAATTGCAACTCATACGTGTCGGCAACTTTCAATACTTATGTTTCTATGCGACTCATTTTCTTTAAAATATTTTAACCAAAGTACACTTTGTAACTTATTTAGTTAGTTCTTATGTTGGCTATGCTTTGTCTTTTGCATATTTAATATTTTTGTTATATATAATATTTTGACATAACGTTAATCATGTACCTTTTGACTGAAGAGTGTAGTGCAGTATGATTTGATTCGGTCCTGACTCCGAGCTTCTCGTGAACCTGTCATCAGTTTTTCAATGGATGAAAAGAATGTTGCCATTTGTATTGCAAGGATGAATATATCTACAAGAAGATATTTAGTGATAAAACAAAAAATCAATCTTACACTTTTTACAAGAGAAGCACATCAAACTTTCCAAATATTCTAAGTTTAAGCTAGTTAACATTGGGAATGCCAAAGTTTCTGATATTTCCAATCCTAACCCTTCTTCCTCCACAATGATCGCCTCCATCTTCTTGCATAAACATACTTGTAGATCTCTCAGTTGTGCGAGAGATTTAATCATGGATGGGGAAAACAAAAACTCGACGTTATCCAAGTAATTGACTTTTAATGTCTCCAATTTCGAAAACGTAACCTGCAATGTTTACTCATGGAATTGGTGATTTAGTTAAATCACGAATTCAGGAACTTCCAAAATGTTAATATATACGTGTGCCAAGAAGAGAGCGGCATTATTAAGTTGCACAAAAGGGGGAAAAAAGAATTAAAAAAAAGGAGTAAGAAAGTCTCCATACCAGTGTCGTTGCTAAACAATATAACAAATCTTTCCCCGATCTTTACTTGGAAAATGATTGCGGACATTAATTTGATTAGTGAGCGAGTTTTATTCCTTTTGAAGAATAACTTATAATGGAAAGCCTTATTTTGTTAGTTCTTATGTTGGCTATGCTTTGTCTTTTGCATATTTAATATTTTTGTTATATATAATATTTTGACATAACGTTAATCATGTACCTCTTGACTGAAGAGTGTAGTGCAGTATGATTTGATGCGGTCCTGACTTTGAGCTTCTCGTGAACCTGTCATCAGTTTTTCAATGGATAAAAAGAATGTTGCCATTTGTATTGCAAGGATGAATATATCTACAAGAAGATATTTAGTGATAAAAAAAAAAATCAATCTTACACTTTTTGCGAGAGAAGCACATCAAACTTTCCAAATATTCTAAGTTTAAGCTAGTTAACATTGGGAATGCCAGAGTTTTTGATATTTCCAATCCTAACCCTTCTTCCTCCATAATGATCGCCTCCATTTTCTTGCAAAAACATACTCGTAGATCTCTCAGTTGTGGGAGAGATTTAATCATGGATGGGGAAAACAAAAACTCGACGTTATCCAAGTCATTGACTTTTAATGTCTCCAATTTCGAAAACGCAACCTGCAATGTTCACTCATGGAATTGGTGATTTAGTTAAATCACGAATTTAGGAACTTCCAAAATGTTAATATATACGTGTGCCAAGAAGAGAGGGGCATTATTAAGTTGCACAAAAGGGGAAAAAAAGAATAAAAAAAAAAAAGGAGTAAGAAAATCTCCATACTAGTGTCGTTGCTAAACAATATAACGAATCTTTCCTCGATCTTTACTTGGAAAATGATTGCGGATATTAATTTGATTAGTGAGCGAGTTTTATTCCTTCTAAAGAATAACTTACAATGGAAAACCTTATTTTCTTTTCTTTTTTTATTTTTGGCAAAGAGTAACTAGTCTTCTTCAAAAGTTCACCGCTTCAACTTGAGAAAATCCTTTCTTTTGCAACATTACTCGAAATCTCCCATCTACCTTGCCATCACCCGTTGCTCCCATCTATTACAACAAGTTTAACTTATGTGTGTTTCTTTGTTCGACTATTGTCATCCCCGACAATCCAACCTTCCACTGCTACTTTCGTTAGCTCCACCTCTTTAAACGTTTGAAGAGATTTATTACAGTTATTAGAAACATTTCATTATAATCCCATAGATTTATGCAGCCCTAGTTTCTACGCCCAAAATGAGAAGGCATCAAGGTAAGAGTAAAATTCTTTAACAAAGATTTAGAACCCTTGAAAGTTAAAACCCCCAAGCCTCTTTGCAAACCCTCCCAATCTAACTCCTCTCTTGCATGCGAAGTAGAAAAGTCGAGGTTGAAGTGGAGATAATTAGACACGCTACCTTAAGGGACCCACCATCAACATAAATCTCCACGACTCTTTACTAATGGGGAAACTAATATATGGTGTGAGTCTTGGCCCCACCATCGACTTCAGCTATAATCGTGCCACAATTAAAGGGCAATCTTATGCAGTGAGCCAAAAGGCTCCACTGGCAGAAACTACTTCCCATATAAAATAGCCGTGCACTTTCCTTAATTGGACAATTATTTATCCTTAGTTCACTTAACTTCTTTTAATGTTAATAAATTGCTATCAATAACCAATTTAACAGGATATTAAACACAAACTGTGGATTTGTGTACAAATGTATCCATACATACTTTAAAGGCCAAATGTGAAGACATTTAGTTAAAGCATTTGGTATTTAGATTTGTAAATTGCCATGGAGAGAAATTGCAATGACCACATATGGTCCCACAAGATTGGGCAACCGCCGGTTTTTCTTGATAAGATATCAAAGCTACATAATATTCACAGTCTAAATTGGATGGACTCAACAAAAAGAAACCTCAAATTTCGCTACATATTTCTTAAAGATTAAATTGTGGAGCACTTGAAGCTTTGGAAATTAAACTAAGACATACCAAGTAGCCAAATTAAAATACTAGGCCAGTCAAAACATTTGAAGTAAGTCTATAAAATTACTTGGACTTTCAGACAGTGGATTTTCCATCAAGTCATCAAGTTCCATCTTTTGATATTGTAACAACTTGGCCCTGATTCCGCCGTATGGAGTAGAGAAATGTAAAGATCACTTTGGAAATCCAATAGCAAGAATTTCAAATTTGCAATGACGACTTTTGTGTGGCATAATAAAAATCATACAATTGCCAAGGCCTAAAAAACTATGCACAAAAGTCTGTAAAAAAAAACTATGCACAAAAAGTCATACAATTGCCAAGGACTACTTTCACTTTCAAAAAAAACTATGAACAAAAGTTTGTATTCTTATAATTTTGGGGCATATGCAATGACTAAATGCTTATTTAAACACGATACAGAAAAGACGTGCATCAATTAGATTAGTATAGTTGCTTTTATTTAAAAAACTAGTCCTCCTTCCCATTCTTCATACTGCTTTTCAAGAAGTCACCTATTTTATACATTTTGTGGATAATAACAAAGTTTGATAACTAAATTCAGTGGAATTCATTTCAAAGATTAAAAATCATGTACTCATGGAATACTTTAGTGCTGAAATTCTCTTCAATTTTGCTTTCCTGTAAATATAGATATACTTGCGCCATGTTAGTTGAAAATAATTCAAAACCTATCACAAATTAAATTTACATGGATTTCATACAAATAGTTGGATTTCTACACAATTAAGTGAAACGGAAGATTACTTTAACTAATTACATAGAAGGCAAGAACAGATAAGGTAATTAGGAAGATAATAAACTGAAAATAACAAAATAAATAAGCATCATAATCGGTGTTACATCTAATAAGCAAAGGAAGGAAATAGTAATAAGTATTATATTATTTTGATGCAAAGTTACCTGTTGCTCATTGAAGAATACAATTTGAGTGCCAACTTGATCATGTAATGTGCTACTCAAAGGAGCCGTCCCTACAGCGAAAAAGCTCTTAATATCTGGCAAGTCACACAATTCCAATACACGCAAATTATGCAACTCAACTTTGCTACCGTCATCAGCATCTACGATACCCCGCATTCGCTTGCAACCAACAACTTTAATCTCTTCAAGCTGTGGAAGTCCTCTCACCACCGAAAGAGGAAACAATACTTCCATCTTGACACACCTTTTGACTTGTAGTACTTTTAATGTACTGAAGGACTTGGAGGAGATATGACTGTTGCATATCATCTCCAAGTTGATGAGATTCTCAAGAAGTAAGGACTCCAACATCGTAAAATGTGTATGGGATGGCAATTGGAGGATGTAATGGATAGAGGAACTATTTTGGACCTGTAGATGCTTTAATTTTGGAAAACCTTTTTGGGATAACATGCAAACACTTTGCTCATTTCTGTCCAACTCATCCAAAAACAAATCGTCAGTTTTGCCTAAGATACTTTGAATGCATCCTTTCCAAAGAACATTGCCTAATGGATCCAACTTGAGCTCTAATGTCCTCGATCCTTTGAACTTGCTCCACCAACGCCACACATTACCTATTTTAATTTCATACTTGGTTAATTTCTCGACGTTTAGATCCTCTGGAAGCACCCTCGAATTAGGAATGGACACATGCAAAGTGCGGAGATTTTTCATGTGATTCAACTCAATCAGACTAGCATTAGTTGGTGGAGTTTGGTCTATGGTATTCCATTGATTAAAGCTACCCTTCATGTACAACTCCTCCAACTTGATCAAGCTTTGAAGTACACCCGGTTCAATTATCTCAAGTTGTGGACACCAGTTTAAGTCTAACAACCTCAGCTCTACCAGTTGCCCAATTTCTTTTGGCAATCGATGAATAGTGGAGTTCACAAAACTGAGAATTTGTAGCCCTTTCAGCTCACCAAGAATAACTATATTATCTAGTGAACAACTGTCAAGACACAGAGTGTGTAAATTCTCCAAGAATTGAAACGGCGACAAAGGGGTGCAAGTGAGACGTATCCCAGTGAGATTTAAGACCATGAGTTTCCTCATAGAGTGAAATAATGAATTTGGGACCATAAGAGATTCATTGTTTGTGAACAACAGAAAGATTTGCAATTCAGAGTAATCTAATTCTTGGGGAAGCTCCTTCATGTCAATGTATGGAAAGCATATCGCCCTATAATTATTGAGCTTGTCCTTTGAAGACTCTATTATCGACTTATCTTTATCTTGCAACACGAGAATAGGGTGCTCTCTTAAAGCGACTTTGAAGCAACAAATTCACGAACCAAATCATGTATCTTGAAACCATCAACATCTTCACTGTCTAACAAAAGGAGGAAGCTTTAAGAGCATGGATATGGGAGATCAATCTATTTCTAGCTTCTTCCATGCTGCTAACTTCTTGAAGCAAACCCAAACCAATGCCGTACCTCACCAAGTTTTCAAGAGAAGGCTTGGAGATACCATAAACAACACAGAGTCGTAATAATGACTTCACCTCCTCTTCTAATTTATCATAATTCCATTGCAACATTTGATTTATCAAATCATTGATTTTTTTATCTTTAGACTTCTCGATTTTCTTCAAAGTGTCCTTCCATTCAGACAAATCGGCATATTTAAAACGTTTCGCCATTGCAACAATTAGGAAAGGCACGCCTGCACATTTGTCTAGTGCTTCATCCGCCAAGGGTTTAAACTCGCCATCATGAACTTTGTCTCCCACCAGCCTCTCAAACAAACTTCTTGCCTCTTCCTCCTCCAGCCCACCAAGGGGGAAGTCCTTGTCGCAGCTCATTTCACTTCGCAAAACATTACGATCTCTTGACGTCAACAATAACTTGCATCCTATGACTTTGTTGTCGTGTCCGCAAGGAATGCCGACTTTGTTTAAGTCAAGCCCCGCCCACAGGTTGTCCAGTATTATGAGGACCTTCTTTTTCTCCCTCTCCTCGTCTTTCAACCTCCCGTGCAGAAGTCTCGCTCGACCGCTGATGGTCTCTTTATTCTTTATCTCCGTAAGGCCCAAGGCATCCGCAATCTCTCCTTGAATCGTCTTGATGTCCGGATTCTCCGACACGTCAGCCTTAGCGACCCAATCAAACGACTTCTCTTCGCTTATTTTCCTTTCAACATCCACTAAAAGGGTGGACTTGCCGATCCCGCCCATCCCATAAACCCCGACCACACTATTACTGTTGCCGGCAAGAGCGCCCATGATGTTCCGTATCATCAAAGCTCTGGATTCGAAGACGCCATCATCCCCAAGCTTAATCGACGTCGAGGCAGAATAAGTGAAAGCAGGATCGATGAAGGAGATGTCGTTCAATCCGTTGAATGTGCTGCATTTTTGAGTGAGTTGCTTAATGACCTCGATCTTGCCCTCGGCCTTCCTGCTGAACTGGTAGCGAGATTTGGGGTCGGGAAGAGTCCCGTAGCAGCAAGTCTTGGTCGCCGTTTCGAAGTTATCCAACAGTTCTCGCGCCTCTTCCAACGCCTTGTCAGCACTTTCCTTCCACGTCGTGAAGACAACGTGGAATTTCCGAACATTGTTTCTAGCCTGTTCCGCAAGAACCTCGACCCTCTGAACCTCCTTCTTCAGATCCTGGACTCCCCCCCGAAGATTGTTGGCGAATCTCTTGGAGGAGATCACGTATCCGAATCCACGTTCGATGGGAACAACTACATGGCGCTTCAAGACATCCCATCCGATACCAACGACAGAATCTGCCGACATTTTTCTTTGATTTTTTTTTTTTTTCCGAGAAAGAAAGAGCGAGAAAAAAGAGAGACGGAGAGGGAGAATGATGAAAAGGAGCAGCAGAAACTAAAGAGGAGGAGGAGGAGGAGGAGGAAGAGTGGTCGAGCCGACGAGAAGAAAGAGCGAAACAGAGCAAGAGACGAACAAAGCCAAGAGATTTGAGCACAGAAAAAGGAGGAAGACAGGAGGAAGAGGATGAGGAAGAATGGGTGTGCCGAGGAGAAGAAAGAGCGAAACAGAGCGCGAGACGAACAAGGCGAAGAGATTCGAGTGCCAAAGAAGGACGAAGGAAGGGGAGCGTGGAACAGGCAAGCGAACGATGAAGAAGAGCAGCAGATGCTGAAGAGGAGGAAGAGATGAGGAAGAGATGAGGAAGAATGGGTGTGCCGAGATGAAGAAAGAGCGAAACAGAGCGCGAGACGAACGAGACGAAGAGATTAGAGTGCCAAAAAAGGACGAAGGAAGGGGAGCGTAGAACAGGCAATCGAACGATGAAAAAGAGCAGCAGATATTGAAGAGGATGAAGAGGAGGAAGAGGATGAGGAAGAATGGGTGTGCCGAGATGAAGGAAGAGCGAAACAGAGTGAGAGACGAACGAGGCGAAGAGATTCGAGCGCAAGAAACGGATGAAAGGGAGCGTAGAATAGCAATCGAGTGGAGAGAGAGAGAGAGATGATTATCAGCTGTTAAATAGTAAACAAACGATTCGTCTTAAACCATCCAGGTGACGTGGCGTAGAATGGCGATCATTGCACCGTTTGACCAAGAGAACACGTGACGTGTAGCTTCACCTAGTCTGTCATCAACTCAATTTAGTATGTGGACCATATACCAAGGCGGAGGCAGAAAGAAAGCACGAGTCGACCCTCGGAACTTGCAGAGTACTTAAGAAAATTCATTAAAGGGTACCTTTATTCTTCCTCGTGATAGTAGACGTTTTCATAGATATTTGCATGCGCTCGCTTGCGTGAATTTGAATTTGAAATGGATATAACACCTACATATTCAACATATACCAAGGCAGAAAGAACAGAAGTCGCTCGCCTCGCCTCAATAGATTTGGACTCGGGAGTCAGCGATCGGGGCATGGCCATTGAGGTCTAGGACCTGGTCTCGATAGACTCGACCGCACTATCAAGGGCTTGGGAACCAACGTTAGAGTATCTGTACCCAATAACGAAATTTCTAATCCAAATATTCATACTTTATCATTCTTTGAAACATAATTTTGAACTTTTTTACAAAGAATAATTTTTCTGAAAGTTATGACTAATATGGATGGTTCTATAAATATTTATCTGGATACTATTGATGTTGGTGATTCATAGGCTGAAGATGCTCTTAAGATAGATTCTTGTATAAAAAAAATTCTGAAATAAGAAGAGTAAGTGAGAGGATTCATATCAATATATCTTATCAAGAGTCTACAGTAAATAAGAAAAAACGCAAGACAATAGATTTGAGAGAAAATGAAAAAGGCAAATATATTCTTTTGAGATAAAAGGCGGGTCTATTAATGCTTAAGTGTACACTTATGTATGGAGGACATTTTGGTCAGCTTACATGAAAGATATGATTTAAGCTAAATTGGGTGCGTAAATGTGTGTGTGTCTATATGTATAGTTAACTTAGAAGATTTTCTTAACTATTTTTCAAAGGTTCTGATGATATGGAAGGCTCACTAGAGGAATATTTCTTTTATAGCCTCGTGAATTTTTGCTTTCGGTTCAATGAAGCAATTCTCAGGGAAGCATCCAGGACAAATCGACGGAGCCACTAGAAAAGTGGATGAAGGAAGGGTAGCGTTGAAAAACAGCTACTCTTTTTGCTGGAAAGGTCGACAATCAACAGCTGAGATTTAGTATTAAAATGCCGTATCATTCTTTACGTAATGTTTCAATGACAAAAGTAGAAAGAACAAGTATAATTATCAAATCCACATTATAGCCAAAGTCTCTCGTGTGTGGTGCTCCTTGTGCTAAGTCATTCTCGAATAATTGACGCTTTCGTCTTTTTAGCTTTTCTTATAAAAACATCTTTGGTAAAAGTGGAGTGGGAGTGGGGAGTGGGGACACCCCATTATCCAAAATCTAGTTAAATTATTGCATCTTCTGGTCGTGAGCAACATGCATTGCTTTTTTTCTTTTCCAATGACAGAGCTCTATTAGACAAAAGAATACATATCGAACCCTTTTTTTTGCATGAATGCTTCAATCATCTTATTTTGGTGATAATGTCTGGCTGCTTTCTTGGAAATAATAACTTTTATAGGATGTCACAAGAAAAGACTGTAAAGTAAGAACTTGGAATGTTGAGACTCTTTACTTTTTTTTTTCTTTTTTCTCCTTTGGAATGTTGAGACACTTTACTTTTTTTTCTTTTTTCTCCTTTTTGCTTTGAGCTGCATAATGAACGATTGTTATCAAATCCAAAACTTCTTATTCACTTGTGTGCTTTTCTTCAAGGCCCCATCCTTTTGATTCAAGTACTTTAGTGGTAAGTTTTCCTTTTTACCATGTTGAAACTTCAATTCACGTCAGAAATTAGACAATGCTTGATATTCTTTTTCCAATGCCATGATCATAATAATCGTTTTCTTCCGATTGATTGTTATGATTGCAGTATTGATGTCAAAATTACTTAAGTGCAAAGCACCGAAACCTTAAGAGAATTTTTTGCCCCAAACCAACAAAAATAGACTTTGCTCACTCGAATGTGGTCTCATTTACAAATGTAAACTGAAACAAGGAAGTGAGAAAATGACTTCTTACATATATGGGGTTTTGGTTCCAACAGTACAGTTTGGAAGCTCCTCCTTACCATAGTTTTAGACCATGGTAATGCCCGGGGTATTGTTGACACCCATTGCCCTTTATCACTTTTTTACTTTTCAAAAGCGGAAAAGTTGGAAATGAATACCAAGTATCATATCTTCAAGGAGTAGATTCCGCTCTATAAAAGGACTATAAACTTATCTAGACCTTCTTGTCCACTAACCACATCAACTTATCAATATCCGAGAACCCGAAAAAAGATATAGATATTATTCGTGTGCTTGATATCAAGATGCCTTCGATGAATTGCGCTTGGAATCTTACCAAGTGGACGAAAGAATAAGTACTTTTAAATAAAGAAGTTGAAAGACAAATTAGCGGACCCACTCAAAGAAGTGGTGAAGGAACGGAAGCGTCGAAACACAGCAACCTTTAACCGGAAAAGCTGATAATCGACGGTTGAGAATTAGTAATATCAATCGAACGGTTTTGTATTAAAGTGCCGAAACATTCCGTAGGTAAGGAACAAGCATTATCAAAATTCCAAAGCATTGATTGTGCTTTTTTTGTCTGTAAAGGTTCTTTATCTTTTCTTCGTTTTCCTTTTTGCTTGAGTTTTGGAAGGAAAAAATTCGTCAAATCCAAATTTTAGTATGCACTCGTGTGCTTCTATGTGGCCTTGTCCTATTGATTCAACTGCTTAGCCGGTAAATTTTCCTATTTACTATATTAAGATTTTGATTCATGTCATAAATTACAGAGTTATATGTTTTAGTGATGGTAATCATAATATCATTCGATTCACAGTTCTAAAATGACCTTGTCGTTAATTTATATATTGATTTGCAGTTTTTGATATTGAACTACTTGTTGACAGGTTAGACTTGGGCTAACTTAGACCCCCTTATCTAATTAATGTTGACCATTAATTGAAAATAAGTCTTGACTTTCCATGTATTATCTTTCAAATCTTCATGGATCTATTGATAGGAAGCTCTCATAATGATCGCTATAAGTGAAAAAAAAAAAAAAAAAAAAAAGAGGCTCAGTTCAAAAGGTATACTTGAAGTTGCTTAATTTTCTTGCCAACCTCAATTATTGGAATACCATGTCAAATTGCTCATGATTTCATATATTTAATATGCCTATTCAAAAAGGTGATGACTAATATCTAATCGAAAATAAATAAGTATATATATGAAAATAAATAAGTGTGTGTGTATATATATATATATATATATGATTTATTAAGTCCCAGGGGACGTTCTCCTTGTAACCAAGTTGATAAGGTCCTTTTGCATAATGATTACCTAGTTTATGAGGAAGAAGAGCATATAAAAAAAATTGCTATATTATATAAGTATTCTCTTAGAGTATGTTTTTATTTTTATTTTGTTAATAATCTATGGGCGTGGGCAGGGAGACTCTTCTACTTAAAGCCCATTACAAAAATACTACAAGTTGAATAGGTTGAGCTTAAAGCTATGATCTGTATAGGTGGCTATAACTCAGAATAACTTGCATACAGTATTTGTGATTCAAACGAGCAACCTCTGATTCTCAAATCGGAGATCCCCGACACCCCAATCAACTATAACAATCGTGGGGTTTAGGAAGCTTAATTTATTATAGTAAAGAGTAAGTGTATTTTGCAATTTGAATCTTTTTAAAAAAATAAAAAATGAAAATGAAAATGACAATGTTAACATGAAGTGATCATAATACCAATATGCAATAATTGCAAGATAGAGAGGTTAAGTAAGTATAATCTTTTTTTATTGAAAAGAATAAGTGTATTTATAGGGGTGTGAAATGAGAAAGAGAGCCAAAATGTGTTAAAGTTAAGGCGCCATTCCTCTGCAACGACACTTATGTAATTATAGGGGGTGCGAAGCTTGCTTATCAAGTAGGGCAAGTCTCACTTTTGGACCAATTTCTCCTTCGGATTGCATAGTCAATTCACGCCCGCAAACGAGCATGCTTTAGGAACGACCTCAACTTACCTTATGTCGAGGGCTAGACCGTATGGATCAGTTTCGTGCTTGGGCTGGGACCGAGATGCGAAACTAGGCCTTGGGCAGAAAAATAGGCTTGGTATATATATTCGGGCCCTCCGACAGCCTGGGCTTTGTCAGACAAGTTGAAGCCCAATAGAAATGCCGAGTATCTTTTTTTTCCTATAATAAATTTCCGTAGTTGTATGGAGTTTCTATACTTTGAACTATAATGAAATGAGCTTCGAGCTTCGAAGATTTTTCACATTCTTGACGTTGATACTTTTTCAATATATAACTCGGGCCTCTCCTTACAATGTCTTAACTTTACACAAATAATGGATGGACCCATTAGGTTGCTAGATTCGTGTTCACTGGATTTGATTATAGGCATGGATGCTCTATCTATCCTTTTAAGCTCTTTCACTAGGTTTAATGTCAAATGGAGAGATTTAGGAAATAAGTTCTCCTCAAAAAGCCCAACCTAGTCCAACATGCATATTTCGTAATGGACGGATTTGGTTAATAAACTTAAATGTGGGAGATTACATGAATAAATTAGTAAAAAATAATCTATCCGATCATACACATGTTAAATTACCACCTTTGCAGCTTAACAACGGGTAATAAAATCTCATCAATTTTGATGGAGATGATGTGCCCCAAAAAAAAAAAGGAATCTTGTTGGATTTGAGATCACAAGGATGGATCTTATTAGTTCTCGTTTTGATTGAAAGAAAGAATTATTACAGGTAAATATCTTTTGTAATGAATCGTCATTTCATATTGATAATGTCGTTTGTAAAGAAGAAGAATATAGGATAAATAAGTATGTAGAATACCAAAACTCTTCAAAATGGAAATAATGAAAGGTCAATAATCATCATCCAACAATTTTTTCTTCGATAATAGTCCAAAAGCTTTTCCAAGTCGAAGTCCACAGGTCTTTGTGCAACCGGCTCCTCCATTGCCAGGGAAGCTTAAAATCAAGAAAAAGAAAAGTACGGAGATTTTCACCGCATTGTTGATAGACAATAATGATGGGGAGGGGCCCACCATCACCCCCTCACCCTCTTTATATTTCCAAGGACAGCAGAGAGTCAGCATCCTTGCGCAGGGGCAGGATCACCATGCCTGTAGCATTTTCCACTGCTAAAAATAGCCATTACATAATTTAAGAAAAATTCCAAATAGTGAGCTAAAATTGAGTCATTTATTTATAAAAAAAATTCAAAATAAATTTCGTTTCAAATAAAAACATGCAATAATCCAAATAAAGATCTTTGATAAAAAGAAATTATCAAATACGGATTTGAGCTCATTTATGGGTCAAATCTTCATTGTGATGCGATTGACATTTTCAATTATTTAAATGAGGTAATTTTGTTTGAAATTTGTAATTTAACAAAATTAAAGAAAATTTTGGCATTAAGTCTTCTTTCCAGTTTCCTATTTTCCAATCTCTTCCGTCACACTCAAAAAATTTTGAGATTATAAACTCCTCCATTGCTTCATCTCTCCTTCTCTCACGCCAAGCCATCAAATATTGAAATAACAAAGATGAATAATCATCGCCCAACAAATCTTTAAGCAAATCTTTGAAGTCCAGCTCCTCCATTTTTATATTGTCAAGCTTCCTGACATCAGCATATTGGGGCCACCACCAGAATCTCCCCATCCTTTTCATTTTCATGTTTGAGGACTCATTTCTCGCTAAATATCCATTGCATAATTTAAGAAAAATTCAAATAAAAATCTAAAATGAGATTATCTTTTTTTAAAAAGGAGTTTAAAGTGAATTTTATTTAAATAAGCTTTAAATTCGTCAACTGGACAAATGTTCACTGCAATTGGCATTTTCTAGCTATTTAAATTGAGGCAATTTTATTTAAAATTTGTTATTGGGTAAAAAAATTTTAAAAAAATTCCCAAATGAATCAGGATTACTTTTTTCCTTTTCAATTTCATGTTTTCCGGTCCCTTCTGTTGCACTTCTTGGAAGCTCCTCCCTTTCTTCCTCTCCTCTGTCTCACACCGAGCCGTCACCGCTGTTGGGAAGCCCGATCTCCAATGTATTCGACGATCGAGAGCCACCACGGCATCGCCACCGTAGTCGCTACGGCGGGCTGTTCCTCCTCTTTACACCAAGCGGCTCCTCCCCTTACTTCCTATAAGTTTTTTTTTTTTTTTTTTTTTTTTTCAAGTTGCTTCTGAGGCGAAATTGAGGTCTTGGAATTTGACATTTGTAGATTGACTTTCGATGATGGCTAGATTCAGTCCGTTACATTGATATCATTTTTTTCCTTTGCATCTTTTAATTGGTGATGACATTGCAGCGGGTTTCTGCATTGGGGTTATTGCCAAATCGGAGTATCGGAAAACTCTTCCGGTAAGATCGGTTGAATGAGAATTGTTATGTTGCTCATTCCGATCGCTTTACTCGCAAACCATAGTGGTTTTGACGAATCACTTTCGGCTTGCGCTTGTGGTGTTTATGATCTTTTGTCATTATCTTGATCGGGGTTTCTATCTACATATTTTCATCGATGAATCTTTTCTGGGCATGTAATTTTTGTATCTTTAAATATGTGTCGGATGCAATGACTTTCGACACTGAATTTAGAATGGATCACGTGATACTCTTGCCTTTCAAGTTTTTGGTTAAGGCTTTTTGGTTCGACTGGACTATTATTGGGCTGTCTCTCATACTGACTGGTTTTAATATATATCCACAAGTGCTAAGTTCCACTACAACTGTAGAGAAAAATAATGATCACAGGACTCCACTTAAACAAGCTTTCACCGCACACTTCTCTCTTGTCCCTATGGTCCATTCTCTATGGAAGTAAGTAATATGATGATTAGTGTTTAAGTAGTTTCATTCGTTTGTTAACTAGTTAATGGAGCATATGGTGTTTTAGGGGATTTTGATTGAGCAGCTCCGGTCGTGGCTTTTCAAGTGTAGGATGAAAATAGATTTTTCGATTGCTTTAGTAATATATATCATTTAAATTTGATACCTTGTCTTTTCTAGTTTAAATGGAAAAGTATGGCAGTTTCACTATTCTTGGATTGGCTTCTCCTTAATGGTGTCCATAGTTGTGGTGTTTGGTGGGAATGTAGTCATCATTTTCATGATTGCCATGCTAGGCATTACAAACAGGAACAGACTGAGAACTTGGAGGGTATGTTTTGGTTCTGCATGAATCACTTCAACCAAGAGGTTGTATCATGTAATCCTGTTTACTTATATGTTAATGTGTGTTCGATTGCTGATGTAGTCAGATCAAAATCATGACAAACAGGATGGTTCACATGGTATGCATTGAACATCTATCTCTTGTACATGCATGGGTTCTTTACCCTCCTAACGTTGCATTGTGGAAGTTATTAATGTGTTTTGACCAGTTTGATTGGAATCAAATCACAGAGGGGTGTTCAACTAAGCTAATCATTCAACTTCATTCTGCTTTGCAGGCATAATGATACCAGCCTCGAAGTGCCCTTGTGGTTTCTTTTATAGTTTAAGGAAGTCTCTTTCATATGTAGCTTTTTGACTGCTTCATGAGGAAGTAATGAGTGTACTAACAATGTAGATATGATGTGGATTATACAAATATCACCAGCAAGAGTGACCACCCCATGGGCTATCATTTTGTTCATGCTCACAGGTCTATCCTTGCTCAGTGTCAAATACTCTTACTTGAGAAATTGACATAAATTGAAAGAAAAATGAAGCAAAGAACAGGGTGAAAGTGCGACCTCCAATGTACCTGGGGATTGAGTACTACCGCGGCAATGCCACTGTACTCCCTACAGCGAGCTGTTCCTCCTCTTTTCACCGCACAGCTCCTCCCTCCTCTTCCCGTAAGTTTTCTTAGCTGCTTCTGAGGTGAAATTGAGGTCGTGGAATTGGACATTTGTTGATTGACTTTCGATTGATGCTAGATTCAATCCATTATGTTCATATCATTTTCCTTTCTTTTAAATGGTGATGATATTGCAGCAGGATTTTGCATCAGGATTGCTGCCAAACCGAAGTATCGGATAATTCTCCAATAAGATCAATTGAACAAGAATTGTTTCGTAGCTCATTCCACACGTAGATCATATTAAAAAAAAAAGGAAAAAATGACAAATGGGGAGGTTCACTGGTCCACTAAATGTTTTAATTGTATAGGGCATATAACTTCTGTGCATGCATGGGTTCTTTACCCTCCTAACATGGTATTGTGCAAGTTATTAGATCACATAGGCATGTTCTGCTCAACTAAGCAATCATTCAGCTTTGCTGTCCATCTGAGGCATGTTCATTAAAGTAGTTTTCTACAGGCTTCTCATTTCTAGACATAGCTTTCCTGCTGAACGCTACATACTACAGAGGCTAGATTACGTACATCATTCATTGCTTTTTAGATGTTCTAGGTTTGCAGTCTAGGTGAACTTCTTAGCTATGTTGGGTTTACCTCATTGAATATTGGAACATTTCCTAGATATACCTTCTATAGTTCTCTTCCTTCTACTATGCAGGCACTAGCGATACTGGCCTTGAAGTGTCCTTGTGGTTCCTTCTTTAATAAGGATGACCCTTTTATATGCTGTTTTCAGTTGCTTCATGACGAAGTACTAAGCGTACTAATGATGTGGTACGACATGGATTAGACAAAATATCACCATCAAGAGTCACCACAAGTCTATTCTTGCTCAGTTTCAAATACTCTTAATTAAGAAACTGATATAAATAGGAAGATAAGCAAAGAACGGGGTCGGAGCGTGGAGAGAGAAGGATACTTCAGGTGGGAGCTAATTGAAGTAAGTAAGCGTGTATCCCTTTTGTTTATGCAAAGTAAAAGGCACCAATAGTAGCAGCCACCCATACCTACAAGAACCTAAGAAAGAGAGAATGAAGCACTAGCATACATAGTACGCATCTTGCGACAAAATTGATGTTTACTAAATTGATAGTTATGAAGAGTAGATACCCACCATCAAAGCACCTAATTTGATACAATGCAAGAAGTGAGGTGACGCTATAAATTGAAGAACTACCGTTCAGCAAGTCCGAAAATATTGGATCATGCGACACTACAGCTGTATCAACACAGTAGAAGACTTTTCGATCCAGCCAAAATAGGAAGAGAAAACAAAAGGAGTCCGTTCACAGCAGTCCTTTTAAAATAAAAAGAGACATTAATCAGAAACTGGGAGACAAACATAATTGCAGAAAACAATCATAAACGAATGAGTTTGAAATGTTATAGAAAGAAAGAAAAAGAAAACTATAGATACGCTAGTGAATATTCATTCATCACATTCTACTTTAGCTTGATAGATGTCAAAATGAGAACACCAATAAGTGCTACAACACCTTTGAGAAGCCACCACATCCTGTATATTGGCACTAGTTAAAAATCTGGGATTGCGCACAGGTTAAAACGACAGATTTTTTACCACTGGTCAAAAGATAGAGCTCTTCCGAGTAATTTCTCGGAACGCCCGAAAGGAAAAAATATATATATTTTACGCTATCATTTCTTCTATTTTCTCCTAGACCTATAATAGGAGAAATCACAGCTTAGAGGTTGTTTGGTTTCCCTAGATTTCACATGAGAAAACCCAGGCAGAACACTTGCACGTAATCAAGTCTTGATTTCACCTTTGCCTACAGCAGAAACTTCAACAGTTGAAGATGGATACGTGACTAGCTCATCTCTCTGACATACAAGTTCAAAAACTAACCCTAACCTACGATTCCAAAGCAGAAGCAGAGTGTGTAGTCCTATATCAAATGATTTCGGATATTTATTCCCCAAAAGTTTTCAGCTCAACTTTCAAAGACTGAGCCAAAATGGCCGCAAAAGATCGCATAACGCTCATTCAGCAGGTTTTCATTCAACTGAAGATGGGGAGAAGGCGGTGATTGTGGCTACGAATGGCCTCTCGGTTGAAGAGGCAAAGGAGATTGATTGATGGGAATTTTGCGAAAGTTTGATCGGACGAGGCTAGGCCAGAAGTTAAAGTGTGGACTTGTGTTGGAATTGCGTTATATATCCAAAAGAACACAAATATTACTATTACTTACTTAAAGAACAATATTAAACGCACTAAGACTGACCTTCAAAATATAAGACCTACTTATATAGGGTAAATCAATTGTGATGACTGAATTATATAGCGCATTTTTGCAATCAATCATTAAATTCTCATTTCAATCGCGGAATGAGCTTCAGAACTTGTAACTAATTGAAACCCGACCAAATTATGGTTGATCCATGGATGCATCTAGAGATTTTTCTTAGTGGGGGAAAACTTCAATAAGTAACGATTATTTTAGTAAATAAACCAATGTCCTTGAACGTAAAAATATGTAATGAAATTACCGTCATGTTGGTTTGACTTGCTTATGGCAACTAGATTTTTCATGACTCTAAAATCGCTTATGGACTTAGTTAAAGAAATCTTTAGAAAATTCTATGGGGATAAAAAAGGATTTAGATACTTATGATCACTTTAGCTTCCTCCCGATCGGGTTACGCCTTGAGAACCTCCCCTCGTAACACAAGGGCCAGGTAACCCTCTCTTTTTTTAAACTTTTTTTTTTTTTTTTTGGCTTTTTTCTTAATTGAGACCCATATGGCATCGTATCGTCATAATGGCATCTCCAATCAAATATGTAAGACACCATGTCAATAATGTGTAGAAAAATTGTTCGAAAAGTCTTCATAATGCATTGATTGGATAGGGGGAAAAATAATGTTAGTGCATCAAGCAATTGAAATCAAAGTTAGTAACTTGATTGTACAAAAAGACTACATGATGGGAAAAATCTCATTTGCACGCCAAGTTGGTAGACCGATTGTTTATACCTAGCACTTTTCGTACCATCGACTGCATTACGCAACTCTAGGGTATTCTCACATATAGTAGAAGAGATTGTTACATTGTAGATGGATTCCATATAGAATGTGAAGCTAGCTTAGCACGGAAAATATTGAGACAAACTACTGAAATTATTTGAGTAAATGCAAAAACTTATGTTCCGAGGTTTCCTCAAGTCGAGATTTAGAGAAAAGCATTAACCGAAGGACTGATTAGGAATGGCTAGTAAGTCACCCTTGCACCACAACTAAATCCAAAAGTAACTATAGGATAGGATGCCAAAAAACAGAGGAAAACGGAACCATTGTTTGACCGAGCTTAACTCTGCACAACTCTTGCTCGCTGTGGCGATTTATCATGACGTTTTCAGTTCAAACTTCGCTCGTTTCCAAGTGGTCTCGGATTCACGATTGGAAACAAGGAAAAAAGGAAAAAAAAAATCTGAGATGAACTCCATTGAAGCAAGGAAAAAGGAAAAAAAAAAAAATCTGAGATGAACTCCATTGATGAGCAAAATGACGAGCATTAAACATCGCTCAAGGCCACCAGATTGAAGCCTCTGTCAAAACACGTAAGAATCCACAATACGAAAACGCAATTTAAACTGGAAGAAGGGAAAAAAAAATTATCATCGAAAGTTTCTAAAGACGGTGAGGGACGGAATCAATCACGAAGCTCGCACTGGAAATAGGTGAGTGCAACTCGGTTTCAAGGCAGCAGTAGACAGTGAGGATGATGGTGGAGCGACTCGGAATTCACTGAGCGGGGAGTGCATCGAGATGGAGGGAGAGATCCGACAAAGGTATGTGAAGCGAAGAGATGCGGCAATGGCGTCGTTTGGAGTTTTTTATGCCTTTTTCTAAGGAAAAGAAAATGAAAATGATGGCTGAGTTGTGGGATGAATCTTCCTCTCAAGGAACCATCTTTTGTGCAAGTCTTCCTTTCAACGGGCTTCTCGGACCGGCAGGATGGCCGATAGTGAACCCGAAGAATCTCATCCTTCAAATCAGCGGATCCTATACACCAGCCCGACATCCCCTTTGTGCGCGGCGTAGACGGGCGAAACGAAGGACGCGAGTGACGACATTTGGAATCCGAAAGGCGGCGATGAAGTGGGAGAGAATAGAACAAAGCAAGAATCGACAAAACGTATTCTGGAATGAATTGAAACTGCACTCGGAAGTTCAATCGTATAGAAACGACCCTGATGGAAGAAGACTTGGTGAAGAATGAAGATGGACATAGAGAAAACGATGCATGGCGAAGAACTTGACACACGGAGTTTCCTGGTCATTGAATATGCTGCGTCCTCTGAGCAGAAGGTGTTCGTTGAATTGCGCTTAGAGAGACGGAGAAAGTGAAACGATTCTGGAATAACAGACGGAGGAACGAAGATCGCACCATAAGAAATATCCATGGACAGCCGGTTCCCCGCTAACATTCGGGCGATCATGATATATGTCAGATCGACGGTCGTACTTATCACCAGGTCATTTCATCTTCAATTCGATTCTAGAATTAATTTCGACATGTTTTGACACCGTCTGTTGATATCTGTTTCCATTCGTTTTTCTCCAATTCTCTCTTTCTGTCTTCCAAAGATTCATTCCGTCGGTTGCACTGTGGAGGAGGGATCGAGTTTGCAAGGAAGGTGCTTGATGGAATGACGAATTAAATCTCTTCTGCAAGTCTTCCTTTTGATCGATTTCTCGTGGGCACTCTATTTTTTCCCTTCGTTTTTTTTTTCTTTCTTTTTCCTTTTTTTTTTTCAACACTATATTTCCTTCTCATCCAAAGAACCACCATCGGCTTCACCTCGTTTGTCCCGTTTTCCCCACATTCCCCACGCAAAATCCGAATCATCTCCATCCGCTGCTTCGCTCCTTTTTGTTCTTCGTTGTTTTCTCTTCGTGCTCACCGCCGCCAATCTTCACGCTTGGCATATCGTCTCGGATGATGATGACGACCCAGATTGGCCTCGGCTGCCGCGGTCGATGAAGCGAGGCCGGACCGGCGGGGGAGCCGAGAGCGAAACCCGAAGAATCTCATCCTTCGAATCGGTGGATCGTATCCAGATAAACATCCATCCAACCTCAGCCTTGGCAATCGGATAAAACTCTTGTAAACAGTGAACACACCACTCAGCATCCCCTTTGCGCGCGGCGCAGATGGGCGAAACGATGGAATTGAAAGACGGCGATGAAGTGGGAGCGGAACAGAACGAAGCAAGAGTCAACAGAACGTATTTTGGAGTGAATCGGAATTTGACTTGGAAGTTAAATCGGACATGAAACGGCCCTGATGATGGTTCGGCGGCGATGGCCACGTGAGCTTGAGATGGCCCGGCGACAGACATGGGTAAGGACAGGAAAAGCGACGACTCGAATCAGAGTTGTCACGACTCGAATATGGAATCCGATGGTGTGCTTCGCCGTGGGCATGGTCTGAATTGGTGGAGATGAATCAGGGGAGTCCAGAGCCAGCGAGAGAGAGACAGAGAGAAGATGCAAAAAAATCTGGTCGGACAAAATCTAGAGAGAGAGAGTCCAACCGCCAACGGAGCACCCACCAGCGATTCATCGAGATTGAGTTCTCTGACGATTGTTACTTCCAGCACCGACAGAAGGACAAACAGCGTCGCTACCGGTTCGAAGATGCCAGCCGCCGTGCAACCACGACGGCGGAACTTGACCATGAAATTTCCTTGATCAACAGTCACAATTACCGGAACGTTCCATCTCTGGGACGTTTCGCTTTTGTTTTCTCCCATCCTCTTGCCATCTCCCGAATTTCCATTGCCGTCGGTTGTGCTTTGGAGGAGGTACGAGTTCTTGCAAGGAAGAGAGAGAGAGAGAGAATCGGCGAGCTTTATCCGGTGGCGAGAGTGAGTTCGGAGAGCGCCGGGATGTTGCCGATTCTAAGGCGAAAAGCCACTGCTGGAGGCTCGGACGCTGTGTCTGTCGAGAGACAGCATGCGGAAGAGTTGTGCCACAGCAACGCAAAGACGCCAGCATATTTGCTTTGTCATGCATATCAACATTTAATTAATATGAAAAAAAAAAAAAAATGCCAAAGCTCAATTTGCGCCCACGTGCGAAAAGACCGATCATGAAATCTTCAAGAAATCAGAAATAGACGATGAAAAGAACCTGATGTAAGTTCACCGGAGCTTGTAAAATCATGGTTGCGCCTTGAAATTCAGACTTGTTGTATGGCAGAAGGGAAGTGTATTCGATGTTACTACCATTTACAATTCTAATGGTCAGGTTGAGCCACCGGAAATCTTATAGAAGCACGTTCAAGACCATTCCATCCATTGGAACAAAACTCATGCTTTTATCTATTTTGCCGAAGCAAAAGCAATTCAGCCTAGCAATTCTGTATGTTCTATTCTCACCAAAAGTGAACTAAAAGCAATGCTTCCTTTGCTGCATCGTATTGCATAGTATTATTATACACTCAAGTCTTATCAGTGGTTCCAAATATGGATACTCTGAACACAACATCGTCCCTTTCAATAAAGCTCGAACACATGCGTCTTCCACCTTCAGAGAAGTCTCGTGAATGCGGCCCGACAGGCAGATGACTTTCCATGATGTTCGTGGTTGATGAGCTTCAACGGCCATGATTTGTCTTGAAATATGAGAGCCACGGTCTGCGGGCTTTTCTTAATGTGTCTTTGGGAATGAACCAGGAACTCTCTGCTCAAGTAGACATTTCACAATTTTGTCATCACAATGAAGAAAACAACCAATGATTTATGAGGAAGGCGGTATGAGATTGCTTTATGTGATTTAAATCCAAGAGTTGTCATTATCATGAGGATCTTACCACATTGTTTTTCTTTAGATGTATTAACCTCACTGAATTTCAGAGAAAGGATAATCAAGTGTAAATTTGCCGGCCGGTTCGAGAGCTCTGCACAAGCCCCGCTTTTTCAGCTTCCCAGCAGCAGTCACAAAGAGAACAAGAAGAAAGCTTTTGCATTTTAGGTGTATTCTATTCCTGTTATGTAAAACTCACATCTGCCGACATAGCAACCCAAAAAATCAATTAATCTATGTCTTACTAATGGTCTAGCTTCCTAAGGCCTATATGCACACCAATATGATTCTCAGCACAATCAAATCTGATATGACCAGCTCGGTTTGTTTCCATTATTTATGAGATACTCCAACACAAGCATATTCACACACGGGAGAACTATAGACAGAGAAACACTACAACAGTGAATTAGCTCTAACACAGTTTCTCTTAGCCTAACGATGTGGAGAGTTCCTGCGTAAAATTCGAATCAAACACAAGAACAATACAGTCATGGGGAGAATCTGCTAATATATTAAGATTCACACCCGGAAAATCTCGTGATGAGCAGTTTGAACTTCTGTCCCTCCCCAAACTTTTTGCTAACGAATGTGCATGGGAACGGCCATGAGCTTTGCAAACCTGATCAAATTCCATTGCCATACAAAGCTGGGGACACTTGGCTGAATGCAATTCATCCCCCAAGACTTCAAGCTCAACCGAAACATCATGGCAATCCCCGGCACATTTAGTCCTAACACATACATAAGCTCACACGGGAGATCTAGAGACAAAGAAACACTAAGAGAATGAATTAGCTCTAACACAGTTTCTCATAGCATTAACTCTAATGCAGTTTCTCTTAAGCCTAATGGCATGGATAGTTCCTGTATGGTACGATTACAACACACTCAAGGGGAGAATTAGCTAATATATTAAGATTCACACCCTGAAAATCTTGTGATGAGCAATTCGAACTTTTGTCCCTCCGGAAACTCGGCTGATGAATGCGCATAGGAATCGCCATGAACTTTGCAAACCTGATCAAATTCCATTTCCATGCAACACTGAGGACACTTGGCTGAATGCAATTCATCCCCCCAGACTTCAAGCTCGACTGAAACATCACAGCAAGCAAAGGCATCTTCCACTTTCAGCAAGACAATTCCACAATTGCTGAGGCTCGATTCCTCACATTGACATTGATTGATGGATATTCTATCTTAATCATCCTTTCATCAATTACAGTGACATGGAAAATGGAGTCCCCTCCAGATTAAAAGACCAAAAGTTGGCCCCCACAGTAGTGCTCTGCAAATTCATTCCAATCCTTTGCTAGCCAAACCATCTCATCACATTTTTCCAATTCCACAGGCCAAATAATTGCACCATTCTCTCAAAAGCATCCTCTCGAACCTTTTTGGTATTCCCTGTTGGAAAAATAAAACCCACAATCTTAATAAGCCTATGAGACCTGATTTCAAATTCAAAACGAAGAAAAACATAACAAGAATGCATAAACCAAAAAGGACATCTTGAAGCACATACTTTTCGGTTCATTCAGACTTGAAAGTGGCATTAATGAGTGTGCATCTAGATTATGATCAACCTCATAAAACCCAATCGGCATAGAAGTACACTTCATTGATTCTTGATTCCTCAAGACTATATAAAGGAGTTATTATTTGGAATACTGAATTCATTCTGGACCAACGAAAGTGACAATTCCAGAGTTCATCTCGATCAATGTAAATCAAGTCCTAACCAGCACTAGTGAATATGTAGACTCTGAACACAAAATCATCCCTATCAATGGGTTTCTACATGCAGATGACTTTCTCTTGCAAATGTGGGCCAAGCAGCAGAAAAGAATGCCCCCAACCACACCCCCCCCCAAAAAAAAAAAAAAAAAATCTAATCTACAACTCCTTACCTTCACCATCCATGACCTATCCAAATACCCGAGAGTCACGATTTGCTTAATTTCCTGAATATGTTGCGTGATGAATTGAACAAGAGTAGACTGCCCATCTACATGGTTGAAAAACCAACATATGGTGAAGAACAGACCAAGACATAAGCATGCCCTAATGAGGGAATCAAATTATACAAAACGTGAGTTTTAGGCATTACTTGCTAGTTTCAAGAGTTTAATCGACAGTAAACCGTATAACGAAAGCCATTAATCCAAAGTCAAGGTCAAATCTATGCTTCCAGAATGCAATAGGGTACACATTTAGAAGAAGCCTTCCAGGTCCTAAATATATTTAAAAATATCAATTTCAGCCACACAATCACAATCACAGGGGAAAAAGCAAATAAATTGATAACTGGAACATGGATAGAATTGATAATTTAAACTTAAGTTGTTTGATTCTTTCAAGCACAGCTCAAATGAGGTTTTATCAAACTATCGGTTCAATTTGACAAAGTAAAATCATCTTTTTTCCCCCAAATCTGATTAATATAACAAAATACAACAGTATCTTCCATTTGAAAACAAAATTATCAGTCATTAGATCTACAGTGAAATTTCAGAATCATACCAAGCCACCCCCTTATCTATTAGGTCTTTCTCTTTATTTATGGAGGCAGCAACATTCTTTGCAATTTGCTTTACCATATCAATTAGTCTCCTGGTGTGATTTACATATATATTCAACATTTACAGCATTGAATAACATTGTCCAATTTCTCCATATTAGAGAACTTGGATTCTATTCTTAAGACGCATCAGCAATTACTTTTCCAACAGCATCTATCCAAAAAAAGATAAGAAGAAGATGATTGTTATCTTTTCGAACCTTCAACCACCAGCTATATCCCAATAACTGTCCTTTCATCTTTTTCCCTACTTCAATTACTCCAGTGTTAAGATATTTATACCCGGTTTTAAGCATACGCCCATGGACACTTCAAGGAAAATAACATATCATGCAATATACCACACAATGAAGTAAACTTGGAAATACACTAGAGTATAAGCAAAGATCTAAACAGCATTGATGTATTTGATTTTCAGACATTGCCACTCTGAGTCAATAAGCGTGAGATCATACCAAGCCATACTTAACATAAGAGGGCCTCCTCATCACCATGAAAAAGGGATGCTCCATTGGAAAATTTGTCAGCTGATTTAGAGCAGTGAGAGGCATTGGACGCATGGGACCATAATAAAGCAGCTCAGGATGCCTCAATTTGAGGCAATTGAGGGCCAGGGACAGACTCTATACCAAGGAATCCAGTGAGAAATCCAGCTTTAGCTGCTACAGCAAGAAATTATAAATGTAAATTCAGCTTCATCATCCTCATATTCCTAATCCTCTACAAACGTCAATTGCACATGCCTCGCGATTTTACCACGCAAAATCTAGTGCAATTCAAGAAGTGCAAGGGCATACCAGATTCTTCAATCATATCAGACGCTGTGCAAGAAAAAGACAAGAAGCTTTACTACTTCAGTGCATACATCCCCAACCAAAACACTAGTCGAGGTCGTTTTTCTTCAAGTGCACCATGCATATCCACATCTTCTACACATGATTCTACTTGCATCGACATCATCTCCCATCTCCCGCAGCCAATGAAACAAAGCACATGCCTTCCATGACTATCCTAGTTGCATCGACTTCAAAAAGGACGAACAATTGACCAATGGGACCACCTAACTCTAGATGTATACACTATCCAAAACCTTATCATACTAAGTACCACAGGCCATGAAAGCCTTCTGTAGTGGATGCACATCTAAGAGGACGACTTTATCCTTTTCAACAGTAGAAGCTCGGAGTCACCCTTCTCTTTTCACAAAAACCGTTCCCCCACCAAAAAAGATGAACACCGGGAATTCCCTCCCATTGACTAGACATGCAGTATGCAGAAGTGAGATAGGCAACAATCAAATTCAAATATGGTCAGCAGAAACTACTCTTCGAAAGGAACCAAATGAAAACTGAAGCTAATTCCATGCTATGCTCTAGACAAAAGAAGAGGCAGACGATGAGGGTGCCCCAAGTCAAGAGCAAAACGAACCCATAGAAGAAGAACGCTCATAACTGCGCCTGGATTCGATCACAAGAGGATGGCCAGCAAGCAGCCAGAGAGACGGTTCTGTGAAGAGGCAGGTTAAGCACACTTCATTAGTTTGACTTGCCATGAAAAGATTTAGCATAAATTGGAAACAAATTTAATCCTTGCAGCATCTCGTAACCAATCAAGAACAGGAGACAGGGCTTCAAAAAAAAATTATTCTAGAATTTGAAAAGAACAACGACAAAGAGAGTTATGCAAGCAGAAACAAAGACACGTTAAACCGCAAGAAATTCCCATGAGGATGAGCAGTTCGAACTATATTGAGAACAAGTCGTAAAAGTGGCTCCCTCATATTTTTGACAAGGCATGGAATCCTCTCTGAATATTTTCAAGTTTCATGATGCTTGAGAGATATCTCTCCCTATATCATCTCCATCGATGAGAGCTCAAACACGCAGAAATGTCCTACGCAGACGCGTTTCTCTCGCCAATGCTCGAAAGGAAAGCACTGAAGATGTGGATTTAGGGGTGATAAAATTGCTAGTTTGAAGAACAGAGCCCTAGATGAAGAAAAAGAAGGCGAGGATTGAGGAAGGTCTCTACAAAACCAGCTTCCGACTTCAACCTAATTCATGCGCAATAAGACACCAAAATCGGAAGAAACGTGAACTTACGAGTTTGCCGGGTTCAAGTGCGAGAGAGAGCGAGAGAACGAGAGAGAGAGTGATCTTCTTCTTTGATGATGTCAGTGGAGGACCTCCATTGGTCCATGATCTGAAGTAGTGGATTAATAAATTTACACGGAACGAATTTTGAAAAGCAGAGCCCTAGCTGAAGAAGACGACGACGATTGAGGAAAGGTCTCTACGAAAACCGGAAGAAAATTACGAGCAACAAGACACAAAAGTCGAGAAGAAATTCTGGCAGATGGGAGGAATGATGTGTGCAGAAGTGTGAACTTACGATTCGTCGGATACAGATGCGGAGAGAGAATGATGTTCTTCTTTGATGAAGTGAGTGGAGGACTGACTGTCCAGACTCGGCAGTGCCATCTTCTCTCAGTCCTGGCAATTCCCGACGCTTCCTTTTCGCTCCGTCCTTCATGAATGCAGCAGAGAGAGCCTCTGGCGTCAAGAAGGAGAAGGAGGAGAGCCCTGCTTCGCTTTCTACTGTTCAGTGAAGTAGGAGGCAAGATCGATCGATAGATCAGGGTTGATGATGCTCTGATCCGACGGTATCAATAATAGAAAAGTTACAAAAAGAAAAATTTTAAAAACTTACGGTGCTGCCAAAAAATAATAAAGAAACAAGAATGGATGAGAGAATGACATCAATTGAATCTTTACCGATATTACGTGCATTTGTTCATGCTGATAAATTTTGTATGGTTGTATTGAGATCATCACTCTCCTCCCAGTTCCTTTCCCACTTGTATCTAAACAGTGACACATAACGTAGCATTGGTGTGCTTAGCGTACCCTTAGAAAAGGTCTTCATTTTTTGGCACTCCTCCACTTCAATTTGAAACAAGGATGGGAACCTAAACCTACAACCTGGGATGGAGGAGAAGCATTGTAGGCTTGGTAGATGTTGGAGTGTCAACCGCATTAGATTACAAAAAGAAATCACTTTTCCTTCTCCGCTTTCATCATCGGCCACTATTTCTTTCATTCTTTCACATCCTATTATAGTCATCCATTTGAGATGCACCAAATTTGTAACCACTGAAAATGTTACTAGATGTATCAATCCAGAGGAATTCCTCACCACTAACTCCTTCAGATTCTGGAAGGATGTCGTGGTTGGAAATATTGCCGTCAAACAATGACAATTCCAAACCTCAAACGTTTCGATCGTTTGAAGAATTGTCAACACCAAAGAGTCTTCTCTCCACACACGCTTTAGGTTGTTTAGCTTGCTTAACTTAAGTTCTCTTAAATTTTCAAGCATGTAATGTTTCCCCTCTTCAACAAGCTCCTCATCCGGGAATATATCTTCAAAGGAGCTACAAAATACCTCGAGGCTTTGTAGATTCTGAAATCTCTCTAGGAGGAATATGGGAGGAAAGATGGCCTTTTCATCATGAAAGCATGCTAGTGTTAGTGCTTTCAATTTGCTAAAGATGTCATCAGGAAAATTTCCATCTTGTATCATTTGAATATTTTTATCGACTAATAAAAGTCTCTTAAAGTTAGGAAAGTCCTGTCAAACAGCCAATACAACAAGAGAAGTAAATTTGATGAAGTTTCAGCAATAAATCATGTGTTGTTAAAAGTAAACCTATTTAGATTATTTGCATGGAATGTGGTCATCTTCTGAAAGTTCATTATATCTCAAGAACCTTGTATTCAAGACTCAAGTTTTTAAAAGTCTCATGTAGAGGTTGGTCTAGTCAAGTGGATAGAGTGAATCTAAATTCAAGATCCCTGCACTCACTAAATTCATCTTTTGTTAGGAATATCTTATCTTGTCAACAAAAATTCATCATCTTTGGAATCGTATGTAACGGGATGCACTCATGATGTTACTAAAACATATGGGGTCCACAAATTTAGAAGTGTGCTTAAGATATAAGAAATATCTTATTTTCTCCGCAAACTTATGGGAAAGGGGTTCTAGTTTTCTATAGTATTATAACAGGACAACAAGACGACTATGCAATGCACTAAGGTACTAATGTTACTAATGTTACAACAAGACGACTGTGCAATGTATTAAGAATTACATTAGGAAATGGTGCACTAAGATACTGATGTTATTTTTGTTTTTTTAAAAAAAAGTTTGAATTAGTGTTTTTTTAGAGTTTGTAGAAGATGAAATAGAGAAGAAAAGTTCAAATGTGCGACACGTGTCAATAATTGAGAGGACCTCTTGTCAAATTCTTATTGATGTCACCAAGGAGCACCATTCAATTAGATTAGGAATATATTCCGTTGTCAATAGAATACTATAACTATTTTTGTAACTCTAGGTAATGGAATATCTTATGCATGTCCACAAATGAAAGTATACTTAAGATATTAGAAATACCTTAATGTTGTTGACAAACTAATAAGTAAGGGAGATCATGTTTTCTATAACATTATAACGCGACATGATATGCAATGGATATGATATTAGTGATTGCTTTAAAGAACAAAGTAGAAACTAATGGAGAGTAGCTATAATCATACCCTCTCGAATGAAGAGTGTGCTTCTTGATTTGAAAGGTCTTGTTGATCATATTTTTGAGCCCAACTATTCATGGATGCCGTAAAGGATAACATGTTCAGTTTGTCACAATGAGTCACTCGTAATTCCTTCAATAATGGCCAATGCAAAGTGGGCAAGTTAGGACAAAAGCTCTTGAGTCGTGGCATGTCATGTAACACCAGAGAGGTTAGTTTTGGGAAAAGATCTTGAGTAGTATTGGAGCGTGGAGTGTCATCCCCACTAGCGACTATTTCCTCAATCTCACAAGACTCTACTTGAAGTTTTCCAAGTTGGGTTAAACTTGTAGCCACCCAATATGGAAACAAATTTTCAAGGCTCTTACAATTCAAAACCTTCACTTCCCATAAACAATCAAAAGTCAGAGTTTCTAGAGAACCGTTAGTCCATATTTTGCTTAAATTGTCCATGTGGGAAAGATCCATCTGAATAAGTTGAGGAAATTGTACCTGCCATATTGAGAAAAAAAAATGACACAATGAATGTGATTGCATTGAGTTATGACCTTAAAGAAGAAATTTCCAAACTTCCCTTGTTCTCACAAATCACGAGAACTCAAAATTTTGTTAGGGACATAAATATGGAGGGGTTGATTGATGCTTTTATACAAGTTGACTAATGACTAAGGCCAAGGATATGAAGAACCGGATATAAAAAAATAAATATAGTAACTTCAATTGTTCACAACCTTTTTCTTTTTTATGCATGGAAAATTTTTGTATTGAAAGAAAATAATTTCTTAATAGGCATGGGCAACATAACAACTTGAATAAATAACATAATGTTATGATCTCGGCAAAAGCAAGTTGGGACAATTTACTAGTTTTACATTGGACTATTAATAACATCCTTGAAATAATATTTATTCAGATTTGAGGTGAAAAAATAGAAATAGAATCTTGTGGTGTACGAGTGGTCCACCCTTTGGCAAAAAGTGGGTGTGCACTTGCTGATCGCATTTTGTTTGTATGGAGAAAATCAAGAGTGATTTTTTTTTTTTTTTTTTTTTGCTACATCATGACCTCGACGAATTGTCCATTGAAAAGTAAGTATTGATATTTTTCATTTGGTTACAATATAATTAATGCAATTACGACTTGTCACAAAAAAAAAAAAAAAAAAAAGACTTTCCACACTTCCTTAAATCTATCAATATCCTTAATTGAGGATTTTGATGAGTTTTTGAAATTATCTAATAATGTGGGAGAAATCAATTATTATATGATGGCTCATATTTGACACTACAATGAAAACAATTCTATCACAACTTGTCACTACCAAAAGATCAGGTGACTATTTTCAAACTTCCCCAAATTTATTAGTATCGTTGATTGAGTGTTATAATGACTTTTTGAAATATTCTTAGAATGTGGGGCTAGGTATTATATAACAAATTATCCATGCAAATGACATTATAAATAAATAATTAGTGATAATTCTTACAATTAAAAAGTAAACATATGTGTAGATACTTGTTATAATTAAACATTCTATTCTACTAGTATAAAACGATAGAAAGAATTGCGCAAAAGTATTAGAATAAGAAAAAAAAAAGGATTTCGTTTGTCGGGGAAAAAAAAACAAAACTTGTATAGAATCTGTAATAAAAAAATGATATCGCACATTTTCAAGTGCCTCAGTTTCGACCCAAAAAAAAGAAGTGCAGGAGGAGGTCGTCATTTATTGCGTTTAGTCTTCACATGAGGAGAACTTCATGAGGCGGAATGGAAGTGTTGACTGGGGGAAAATATTAGGTGCATTAAATACATTGCGTAGGATTTGTATTGAATCATCCGCAGACTGACACGTGGCAACGCCGGACCCACTTGTCAGTTGAGCCATTAAAATATTTGCTCCCACTTTCTCTTCAATAACGGCCAATCACTGGAAAGCTCTGCTCTCCTCTTCCTGGTATGGCTCTGCTCCCTCTCTCTCTTTCCTCCGCGAAGGTGCATCTCTATACGTGAACCACACCACCGCCTTGGCCTCCATTAGTTGCTGTGCGCTCACCTGACAGAGGAAAAACAAAAACAGAAAAAGTCTATTTGGTGTTTTAGACTTCTCCCCCCTTAAGAATTGTTCTCTCTCAGCCGTTTCGGTTCATCTTGATCCTCCTTTTTGCAACGAGGTAAAAAAAAAAGTGAACCAAATCTACAAAGTCAAGTAATAGTAACTCTTCTTTCTTCCCCTCGCCCCCCTTCCTCTACTTTCTTTATTTGGGGCGATTGACTGGGTGGTCTATCCAATGGTTGAATCGGAAGCTTCGGAATCGCTTCTCTGAAGCTCGCCTCCTCTCTATGCGTGTGCTTCCATGGGTTCCGAGTGATTACGCGAACCGGAGCTTGGTTATGGTGGGTCGAAGTGGATCTCCTATGCGGAAGCGATTTTGGCGTCGATTCGGTCGGGGCGTTGATTCGGGCGGAGAAAAATTAAAAGTTCTTCTCTTCAGCCCTCTCTTGCTCCTCCTTCGTCCACAGCCGCCTAACCTCCGCCCCTCCTCTGTTATTGCCAACGGCGGAGTCACTGGCGCCTTGATTAGGCTGACCCCCGCTATGTCCAAGCCGAGCATGGTCGGCTTCCCTCTGTTTTATCCGTCTCATAGTTCTACAGATCTTGAAATCTGGCCGTCCATAGCGACGGAGTTGCAGATCTGGAAGTTGACCACCGCCGCTCGCAGCCATGGACGAGCCGCTATCGCTAGAAACATGGTTGCAGATCTGGAAGTCCCGTCGCGAGCAACGACGGCTTATGGATTGCCATTGTCCCCTCCGTCGTCGCCCGCGATTGGCTCGTGGTCGTTGCCCGACCAGATCTGGGCCGGAGTCGTGCATCTAGATCTAGTATCGTCCATGGACGCAAGCCTAGCTCGTCCATGGCTCGCCAGGAGGCTTCTCCACAGATCTAGCGATCGTCGCTTGTCCATGGCCATGAGTCTCGACGGCGAGTTTGAGATCCCTTCGTCCATGGATTGCGAGGTCAAATGGCGAAAGAGAAAATAGAGAAATAGATGTCAGGGAAGAGCGGCCATGGACGAGAGCGTCATGAATGGGTAGACCACAGAGACGACGGAGAGGGTTGGACGCTTGGCAGTGGTCGCCTTGGACGCGACGCCGACAACTCCACCGGCGATGGCTGGGGGACGCGGGAAGGTTGGGCTTAATGTGGCTGGAGATGGAGGAGAAAGCGTAGATGGAGAGGGAAAGTGAGGGGAATTGAGATTTTTTATATTGAGTCATCTGACCAAAAAACAGTCAATATTTAGTTAATGCCGTAGCTACATAAAAATATTAAAAATAAATGGACTCAATCATCCAGTCAACGTGGTGTTATTGGTTGGATAATTTATTCCGATTTCTAAATTTTTTATTTTAACTAGGACCTTGACTAAATATTGTCATCTAGTTATGAAATAAGACTTGCGATATCGGCAACCACCCCTAAAATTGCTACTATTTATTATCCAGCTGTCCTTTTTTCTCTTTTATTTTTTCCTTTTTTTCATCATTTCTTTTTATGGAAAAAGTAAATTGCATTTTCTCCTGCCAAACATATATTGTGTGCAGTATTACACTAATTATCACTCAATATGTTGAATCAAAATTAATATTTATTATATAATACAGGTGCATAATTTGATAGATTGTTGGAGTATAGTGATTCAAATACGATTTACGAACAAGGAAGGCGAACCACTTCATGCATATTGACCTTTTTTATTTTTATTTTTTTTATTATCAAGACCTAGCTCAAGCATAGATGATTATTAAGAAATACAAAAGTTGGCTCCACTGATTATGGTATAATGAGCTGTAATAGTTAAGCAATTTGTGAAATTGGCTTTTACAATTATGAAGTTTTCTTTTTCCCTTTTTTTATGTTTAATAGAACGACGCTAGTTTGCTATTCTATGTTTTCTGTTTTAGTTCGTTATAATTGAAATTGCAAAAAGTAAATGTTTTTATATGGTTATTGTGATAACTTTTTTAGGAACCTCGCTGATTAATTCTAAAGTACTGCGTATGATATGATTTCATAAACTTACACCAACTTAACACTTCTAATATGATATGGAGATGTACATATAATAGTAATATTTATTTGAGGATTAGAATATTTTTAATCTTCATCTTAAATATTAGAAGATTATGTATATAAATTGGCACAAGCACAAAATTTGCGTCATACCGTGCATTGTCCAATACTACAAGAACAAGTCCCAATGAAACACCAAAGACACATTTATTTGAAAGAGACGGACCTTTGGAAGTGAAAAATGAAGGGGTGCCATGGTCATCCTCCATCTGAGATTGCCCAATCAAACTTTCCATCTTGGGGCAATGGGCAATTATCATCCTTTTTAATTTGGGGCATTCCAGCATATGATTTTTTCCCAAGAGGAAACAAGTCAAATTGGGCAAGTATTCCATCCTCATCCACTGGAGCTTTAGGAATGTAATCTTCTTTAGTGCACTTCCCTCTCCTTCTTCCTCTATGATCACTCCTTCCATTTGACCACACTCCTTTATTTCCATCCATTCAAGATTGGCGAGGCACCGAGCCATCGATGGAGTGAAAGCATGTCCCAAGTTGCTGCAATTATACAAGATAAGAGTACCTAGAGAATCGAAGTGTATCGATTCTTGAAGATCTTTGTTCCACAGTTGCCTCAATTTTGGTAGATTGGCCAAGTTCAATTCCTGTAGCTTAGGCAGTACTCGAGTGCTTTCCACAGCCTCCAGCCCTTCCAAATCAAATATTTCTTCGAGCAACTTGCAATCGCGCACTTGCAAATAGCTCAAATTGTCTAAGACTAGCATCAATCTGCATGGAATAGCGTTAATAAATGATGGACATTTATCTACCACCACTGATTTTAGTTGCCAAAACGACTTGATGGGATTAAATTCGTTGTGCCATTTTCCAATCAACCCGAGAACTCAAATAACAGCATTTTCTCTACTCCAGCAATCATGCCCTATAAAAAAAAAAAATGCATCATTAAACATAAACTTCTAGCTAGCAAAAAAAAAAAAAAAAAAAAAAATTATTTATTTAGTGGTCAAAACCATCCAAATACATAGAATTTGGTAACTAGTGCGTACCATTTCTTCAAACATATTTTGGATGGTAATGTTGAGGTTTCTTGCCCAAAAAACACTTTGTCCTTTGATTCAAACCTACTTTTACTCCTTTAACTTTGATGCCTCCATTGGTCCTTGAGAGAAAAACTTCATGTTGAGACATCTAGTCACAATGATATCTTCCAAGAGCGGGAACATCAAAGTGTATCCACCTGAGCTGAAACTTCTCAACCTTGTCAACCCATCAAGCTCTATATACTTCAGTTGATTGAAAGCCACCACATGCCCCCCCTTTTCCCTCATCATTAATGACTTCTGTCAATATTTCACATTTTCTAATCCTCAATTTTGTGAGTCTCACCAAATTTTCAGCTATTGTCGATGTGAACATATTTGATAACCCATCACAATGTGACACATCTAGAGTTTGTAGATGTCGAATATATCTTGAAAAGGGTAATATTACTTTCATCTCATGACTTGTGCCTTCTATGGCTTCCTCATTGCTGCTTGGGTCTTCTAGATAAGATTTACATACAGCAAGCTCTTCCAAATTGGTTAAACTCTCAACAAAGCGACATGTGGATATTGAAGACTCCCAGGAGAGATGAAGAAGCTTAAGCAAACTAAGCTTGCAAAAGAATTCTCCATCATGAAAATGCCCATGCCATATCTCCATCCGTTCTGATAAATCCAATTCTAACTCTTGGAGTTTAGGGAATGCGCCCTGTGAAAATAGTCAAATCAGAATTTAAAGCCAGCTTAGTTAAAATAGCATTCATGTATATGATATAAGTCATGCATGTTGCGTGTAATAATTACATTTATAAAATGTTGAGTCTCATGTGATTCAATAAAAGGAAATGTGCCTACATCAAATAAACACTATCAATGATCTTTATATTCAACTTGTATTTATATTTGAGCTTAAGTAACTCCTTACATCCATAATTCTAAAGATAAATCCATTGTGAAAATAATTTCTGCATCAATTACAGTGGCACCAATTTCAGTGATTAATGTCAACAATAATGTTACATCTTTCTATTTTTAGCAAAACATTAGTAAATTTTAAAGGATTCAAGTTAGACAACACATTTGTACCATGCTAAGATCACAACATGTGCCACGTGTTTTCATCTTTGTGGCACTTAGGAGAGAGCTAAACTATTGGAATTAGCCTAAACCTTTATTAAAAGGGGACCAACATAAATGCATTGGATACATCTAACAAGAATGTTTAGTCAGCACTTGAAAAACATGTGATGTTTCGATGTTCAAATATTTTCATGGATTGAAGGTGAGTCGTGTAGTGTCCATCTTCTATGTAGAGCTACTTGTATGAGATGCTTGGTTGTGACCTTAATCATCACTTCAAATATTCACCATCAAAGCAAAACAAGTAATCTTGGGTCATACCTTTTCTATCAAGAAGAGAGGTTGTTTATCAAGTGGCATCTCATTCTCAAGGTGCGATGCAAGTATCTCCACTTTGTCACAACCATGCACCATCAAGCTCTTCAATTCCGGCCAATGGGAAGTATGTGTTCCAGTATAGAGGCACTTCAACTCTCTTAGAAACGTAAGCTCAAGGGAGGTTAACATTGGGAATACAAACTTGGGAACTAGTCCTTCTTCATTCTCAATGATTTCCACAATGCCACATTCATTGATCTCCAACTCCTCAAGTTGCATGAGATCTTTGGCTACTGATGCTGGAAATAGAGAGGTGAGGCTCTCACATTCAGAAACGCTAATTGAATGTAGACATTGGAATTTAGCTTGACAGTGGAGTTCCTTATCCCATACACACTTTAGCTTTGATAATGCCGATACTGTTAGCTCTTTTAATGGAAGAGCAATAGGATGTCCATCTAGATGTTTCAGTGGCCAAAATTCAAAAACAACTTCAAGTGAACCACATGCTTTTACATTCAATCTTTCTAGGCTCAAGAGCCGTCTTAGAATGAAAGAATGAACAATGTTCACAAGCTTATTGCATCCATCCACGCAAAGTGACTTGAGCTTGGTGAAAGATTCCGCAACAACTTGATTGTCCCATATCATCTCGATATTATTCAAGCTAGTGATATATAATGTCTCCAAGTTAGGAAATGCAACCTGCGATATTCACTCACGAAATTGGTGAATGAGTTAATCATGAATTTCTAAGATGTAAATATAGATGAGTGACAAGATGAAAATTACAAATTCATGAAATTGGTGATCCTGTCTTAAGTTGCGCAAAAGGGAAAAAAGAATAAAGTCAAAAAAGTTAGTAAAGGAATCTCCATACTAATGTCGACGACTTTAGGACGAGGACGCTATTGGAATTACGGGAAACAAAACAAAAAGTAGGAATATTGACCGAATTCTGTTGACAATGGCAAAATGGTAATTTAAATGTGCTCATGCAACTATCATATAATCACAATACTCTCTCATAATCCCAAATTTGAATAAAATCTCTCCCTCTCTTGAATTTAGTTAATTTCCTAGAATAATCAAATCACAATTTATGCTTTTTTTGCTAGCCCAAGAATGAAATGGGCAGCATACATAGCTTTTGTTAAATCACTTAGAGACGGTTATATAAGTTACAACATGGACGAAATTCTTCAATGAAATTGCTGTACACCTAGAGAAGTCACTGAATTGATCACTTTGGTCTTGCAATTCATGTAAAATCTAAAAGGGATGATTCTCAAAGCCCTGGACCTGCTTAGTTTGGAGACGGAGAGGACTAAGGTACCTTTTCCTGGTGCAATTCAAAGAGCAAAGGTTCCTTCGATCAGGGAGAAAAGAAGAAGAGATCTTTTACTGATGGGGAAACTTATATATTGCGTGAGTCTTGGACCCCACCATCAACTTCAGTGATAATATCACCGCTATAAAAGGGCAATTTTATCTAATCAGCCTACAGGCTCCACTGACAACAACTTTCCCCGTATAAAATAACCGCGCACTTTGCATACTTGGGCAAATGTTTATCCATTGCTTACTAACTTCTCTTTAAAGTTAGTAAATCAATATCAATAATTAATTTAACAGGATATTAAATGCAAACTGTGGATTTGTCCTGATAAACTATTGGAGTTACATAAAAGTTAAGATTCAAATTGAATGGGACTCAACAAAAAGAAAACTCAAATTTCGCCACAAATTTCTTGAAGATTAAATTGTGGAGCACTTGAAGCTTTGGAAATTAAACTAAAGACATACTAAGTAGCCAAAATGAAATACAAGGCCCGTCAAAGATAGTGGATTTTCCATCAAGGCATCATGTTCCATTATTTTATATTGTAACAACTTGGCCTTAATTCCGCCATATGGACTAGAGGAATGGGAAAGATCGATTTTGAACTCCAATAGTAAGAATTCCAAATTTGCAATGACAACTTTGTTGTGACACAATAAAAATCATACGTTTGCCTATGCCTACATTCACTATAAGAAACCTATGCACACAATATCATACTCTTATAGTTATGGGGTCTATGCAATTACTAAGTGCTTATTTAAACAGTGCATCAATAATATTAGCACAGTTGCTTTTATTTTAAAACCCGGTCCTCCTTCCCATTCTTTGTGTTGGTTTTTAAGAGAGTCACTTGTATTATACATTTTGAGGATAATAACAAAGATTTGATAACTAAATTCAGTGGAATCCATTTGGAAAGATTATAAATTACTTTACTTATGAAATTACTTTAATGCCAAAATTCCCTTCAATTTTACTTTACAAAACCCTATTAATATAGATACACTTGCAACACGTAAGTTGAAAATAACTCAAAACTCATCCACAAACTAAATTTACATGGATTTCATATAATTGACTTGGATTTCTACAAAATTAAGAGAAATGGAAATTGCTTTATCTAATTATAGAGAAGACATGAACAAATAAGGTAGTTAGGAAAAAAAATTGAAAATAACAAAATAAATAAGCATCATAATTTGCGTAAATTATTTTGATAGAACCTACCTGTTGTCCATTGAAGAATGCATTTTGAGTGCCAACTTGGTCATTTGACGTACTACTTGAAGGAGTTGACCTGGCATTGAAAAAGTTCTTGATATTTGGCAAGTCAGACAAGTTCAATACATGCAAATTACACAACTCAACATTGCCACAATCATCAGCTTCTACAATCCACTGTATTGACTTGCAATTGATAACTTCGATCTCTTCTAGACAGGGAAGTTCTCTTAGTGATGAAAGAGGAAATAGAACTTCCATCTTGTGACACCTTTTGACTCGTACTACCTTTAATGCACTGAAGGACTTATAGTAGATATGGTTGTGGCATAACTTCTCCACATTGAAGAGATCATTGAGAATCAACGACTCTAACCTCTTAAAATCCGTATGAGATGATTGGTTGATGTAATGAACAGAGGGACTATCCTCGACCTGTAGATGCTTTAATCTTGGAAAACCTTTTTCAGATAATGCACAAATACTTTGCTCAATTCCGTCCAACCCATCTAAAAATAGATTGTCAGTTTTGCTTAAGATACTTTGTATGCATTCTTTCTGAAGAATATTGCTTGTTCGATTCAAGTTTAGTTCCAATGTCCTTGATCCTCCGAAATTGCTTTGGCGCCATGCATAACCTATTCGGATTTCATACTTGGTTAATTTCTCGACATTTAGGTCCTTTGGGAGAACACTCGGATCGGGAATGAATACATACAAAGTGCATAGTTTCTTCATGTTATTCAACTCAACAAGACTTGCATTAGTTGGTGGAGTTGGCAGCTCTGCAGCATTCCATTGATCAAAGCTATTCATCATGTACAACTCCTCCAATTTTATCAAGCTTCCAAGCACACCTGGTTCAATTACTTTTAAGTCTTGGACAATTGTTTAAGTCTAACAACCTCAGCTCTACCAATTGCCCAATTTCTTTTGGCAATCGCTGAATTTTGGAGTTCACAAAGCTGAGAATTTGTAACCCTTTAGCTTGCCAAGAATGGCTACGTATCTAACTATCGAACAACCATCAAGACACAAAGTGTGTAAGTTCTCCAAGAGCTCAAACGCTAAAGGCGAATGAGTAAGATGTATCCCAGTAAGATTCAAGACCATGAGTTTCCTCATAGAGTTAAATAATGAATTTGGGACATGAAGAGATCTATTGTTTGTGAACAACAAGAAGACACGCAATTCAGGGCAATCTAATTTTTGAGGAAGCTCCTCCATGTCAACATAGGGAAAGCATATCGCCATATAATTACTAGGCTTGTCCTTCAACCCTCTATTACTGACTTGACTTCATCTTTCAACACAAGAAGAGGGTGATCTCTCAAAGAGACAGGCAACAATAAAGTCACGGACCAAGTCATGTATCTTGAAACCATCAACATCTTCATTGTCTAACAAAAGGGAAGAGGCTTGAAGAGTGCGGATGTGTGAGCTCAATCTATCTCTAGCTTCTTCCATGCTACTAACTTCTTGAAATAACCCCAAACCAACACTGTACCTCACCAAGTTTTCAAGAGAAGGCTTGGAAATACCATAAACAACACTAAGTTGTAATAATGACTTTACCTCCTCTTCTAATTTTTCATAGCTCCATTGCAACATCTGGTGCATTAAATCATTGATTTCTTTATCTTTAAACTTCTCGACTTTTTTCAAAGTGTCTTTCCATTCAGATAAATTAGCATCTTTAAAACGTTTCGCCATTGCAACAATTAGGAAAGGCACACCTGCGCATTTGTCGAGTGCTACATTCACCAAAGGTTTGAACTCGTCATCATGAACTTTGGCTCCCACTATCCTCTCAAACAATCTTTTTGCCTCTTCCTCCTTCAGCCCACCGAGGAGGAAGTCCTTGTCGCAGCCCATATTCCTTCGCAAAACATCACGATCTCTTGACGTCAACAACAATTTGCATCCCATGACTTTGTTGTCATGTCCGCAAGGAATGCCGACTTTGTTTAAATCGAGCCCCTCCCACAGGTTGTCCAGTATTATGAGGACCCTCTTTTTGTTACTCTCCTCTTTTTCCAACCTCCTTTGCAGAAGTTCCGCTCGCCCGTTGACGGACTCTTTGTCCTTGATCTCACTAAGGCCCAATGCGTCTGCAATCTCTCCTTGAATCATCTTGATGTCTGGATTTTTTGACACATCGGCCTTAGCGACCCAATCGAACGACTTCTCTTTGCTTATTATCCTTTTGAACTTCCTCTAAAAGGGTGGACTTGCCGAGGCCGCCCATCCCATGAATTCCAACCACGCTATTGCGGTTATCAGCAAGAGCGTCCTTGATGTCCCGTATGATATGAGCTCTCGATTCGAAGATGTCTTCATCCCTAAGCTTAATCGACATCGAGGCAGAAGGCACGGAGGTCGTTGCAGTGGTCGACTTGATGACATCTTTGCCCTCTAACCTAGGCGGAGTCAGAGTAGTGACATTCTGGAGAGCAGGAGAGCTGAAGCTGATGTCGTTCAATTCCTTGAATTGAACAATGCATTGTTGAGCGAGTTCCCGAATGACCTCGATCTCGTCCTCAGCCTTCGTGCTGAACTGATAGCGACAATAGGGGTCGGGAAGAGTCCCGTAGCAGCAAGTCTTGCTCGCTTTATCGAAGGCATCCAACAGGTTTCGCGCCTCCGTCAAGGCCTTCTCAGCACTTGCCTCCCATGTCGTGAAGGTTCGGTGGAAACTCCGAACATTGTTTCTGGCCCTTTCCGCAAGAGCGTTGACCCTCTCCACCTGTTCAACGAGCTTCCCAACTTCCTCCTGAAGACCGTCAGCAAAGCTCTTGGAGGACGTCGCGTATTTCACTGGACGCTTGATCAAAATAACTGCCCCCTTCAAGATATCACAAACAGTAGGAAGGCCCCACTCAATCGACATTTCTCTTTGAATATTTTTTTTTTTTTTTTTTGAGAAACAAAGAGACAGAAAACAGAGAGGCAGAGAAAGAGAAAATGATGAAAAAGAGCAGCAGATACTGAAGAGGAGGAAGAGGAGGAAGAGGATGAGGAAGAATGGGTGTGCCGAGGAGAAGAAAGAGCGAAACAGAGCGCGAGACGAACAAGGCGAAGAGATTCGAGCGCCAAAAAAGGAAGAAGGAAGGGGAGCGTAGAACAGGCAATCGAACGATGAAAAAGAGCAGCAGATACTGAAGAGATGAGGAAGAGGATGAGGAAGAATGGGTGTGCCGAGGAGAAGAAAGAGCGAAACAGAGCGCGAGACGAACAAGGCGAAGAGATTCGAGCGCAAGAAACGGATGAAGGGGAGCGTAGAATAGCAATCGAGTGGAGAAACAGAGAGATGATTATCAGCTGTTAAAAAAAGTAAACGAACCATTCGACTTAAACCATCCACGTGACATGGCGTAGAATGGCAACCATTGTACCGTTTGACGGAAGAGAACACGTGACATGTAACTTTACTCAGTCTGCCATCAACTTAATTTATTATGTGGACCATATACCAAGGCAGAGGCAGAAAGAAAGCACGAGTCGACCTCGGAACTTTCAGACTACTAAAGAAAATTCATTCAAGGGCATCTTTATTCTTCCTCATGACAGTAAACATTTTCATCGATATTTGCATGCGCTCGCTTGCGTGAATTTGAATTTGAAATGTATATGACACCTACATATTCAACACATACCAAGGCAGAAAGCACAGAAGTCGCAAGCCTTGCCTCGGTAGATTTGGACTCCGGAGTTGGGGGACCTGAGTATGGGCACTGAGGTTTAGGACCTTGCCTCTATAGACTCAACCCGCTGCCAAGGGCTTAGGAACCAATGTTAGATTACTATGTCCAATCGCAGAATTTCTAATCCAAGCATTCACACCTTATCATATTTTGAAAAATAATTTTCAATTTTTTAAAAAGAATCATTTTTCTGAAAGTTATGACTAATATTGATGATTCTATAAATGTTTATCCGGATATTATTAATGTGCAAATTCTCTGGTTGTCCCTTTAGAGCATGTACAGTACCAAAACAATGAGTCCCTTTAGGGACATTTTAAGAACATCCTTTGTGATTATGTCGGTTGTGTTTTTAATGATACTAAAGATGGATGGATTATAAACTCTTGCCAACTAAAATGCACTCCAGTAATATCCTCTACCTAAAAAAAGTCTCTTTTCTAAAGTATTGTAAGATGTACTACACAAGTTTCTTGTTTGGATTGATCGAATCTCATAATTTAATTGTTTCGATCTCACGTAAGACTCGTCATGTTCAAAATTTATGATTGACCCCAATATATTAAATGGGCTTTGCTAGTGAACATCCTCATTGTGTCTAGATGGTGGACAAGTTCAATCATTTAAATAAATTAATTTAACTAGGAAAACATCTATACATATGGTAAAACTCTCTTGAGGTTGTCGCGATCGTTCTAAGCAGGGTCTTCCCAAGGGGGAGCAAATTTAGTGGATTGTCGAGCAGGAATTAGCATTACCTCTACTCGAGTATTACTCAATCATGCTCTATGCAAGTTCTCCCAAACTCTTATTGCCCATGGCATTAGGAAATTCAAATTCGGTTGATCTAGAGATGGAATTCTATCATAAAACAAAGAGACCTCTGACCTAGTAGTGTTAGCTAGGAGCTAAGTACAATGTGAGAGAATGTTCTACTTTCCACGAAACAAAGACATTAGGTTCAAGGACTTGATTATACTAATCATCTAATATGTGCCTTTTTAGTACCTAAACTCAATTTGTATGCCTATAAATTGATTCACGTGGTTTTGTCAAATTATAAAATCCTAAGGTTCTTTCTACTAAGTGTTCATGCACAAATATTCAATTTGAGTTGTTCCTAAAGTGGGTCATAATCATTGAAAGAATTATTTGAGGAAACGCAAAAGTCATTTGAGGAATTCAAAACAACACATCAAAAAGATAGTGCAAGACAAGTAAGAGTAAAGTATGGAAAGCAAACCTGTTACGAGTTGGGTAAAGAATCTTATGTGGCGTTGTGATTAAGCCCTAGACAAAATCCCCGTAAGTTAGAATTAAAATCTCGCATCACTCAAACATGATAAAAGAACACAATATCAAATGCGGTAAAGTCGTATTGGGCAAAGAGTATACACTATCTCATTATTAAGCCTCGAGACATGAATAATCACCTACTATTACAAATCTCTAACAATATTAAAGGCGAAAACATGCATCAAAAGAATCCTAAAAGTAATCCTAATTTAAAAGCAAATAAGAAGATTTTAAAGTTTTTTCTTATTTTTAATCCTTTTGTAAAAGAAAACAAAATCTAAAAGCAATTTGATTCTGATAGTCACTTTCACAAATCCCTTATTCTTAAACATATTTTGTTTATGTATTCTGATTTGCACCTTAGCATATCTCTTATTCTTAACCATATATTGTTTCTTTGTACACCAACTGTAATTTGCACTTAAGAAAACCAGTTTTAACGATCATTTTAACATATCTTTATAGATAATTCTTGAAAGAGCTTAGCAATGCAAGGGGGAAATTATTTAATCAGACTTAAATTTATTGGTGTCATGCCAATTTGTCCTAAACTTTTCAATTTTGCTAATTTAGTTATAAATCATTGCCTGAAATTCTAATGTAGTCATTCCAATCAACTTTCGTTAAAAATCGCTATCGTGGCAATGTGCCACGAATAATGGTTGACGACAACAAGAACACCACATTAGCGACTTCCAGCTAAAATTGACTAGAAAAAACTATCTTGGGATTCTATACAAAGGTCGTGAACTAAATTGATAAAATTAAAAAGTTTGTGGTTGAATTGACATTTATACAATAAGTTTAAAACTGATTATGTAATTATCCCCAATGCATGAATACTTGTAAGTAAAAAAGGTAATATAGGGTGGGTGGGTGTGTGTATTAGAGGGTTCACTATATGATTGTAGATATTTCAAAGATATAACTAAGTCGTAATAACTTACGAGAATTTTATAATTAAATAATTGTAAGGTTACTCATTATGAACAAATATGTTGTTGTATATTACAGGTAAATCATGAACATTTGATAGAGAAAATACATAACGTGATAGCCCAAATTTAACAAATTGATGATAAATATCAATCAAATCTCTGATGAATAAGATGCTTGATGTAGAAATATCTTTTATGACATAATTATCTATATATGACAAATAAATGATATTAGAGAATTTAAAAAAAGTATCTATCGTCATAACAACAAAATTTTGGTACATGCCTTACAAATAAAGAAATGTTAAAATGTAAAATGAACAACTTGATAGAAATCAATAGGAGAAAGACTATCCATTATTACAAATTTTCTATAGAACAAAAATAATAAATTTTAGAAGGTTATGTTACATTGTTATGCATGTATCATAAGTAAATATGACTAAATGCATAATTGTTGATGACACCATACTTATGGGGTAGAAGTCAAGTAGCATCACGGCATGCAATGCATGACAAGTCCACAACCTTCCATACGAGAGTTTAGCCTACATAGATACGTAAATGAACTTAGTTGTTGCGGGATACTGAGCATTTTAGTCATTATAACAGTGAAATTCAAGTACCACGCAGTACATGATGAGTCCATGACCTTGTGCTTTCATTTGAGAATTTAGCTTATGGATATATTCAAGTAAACTTAACTTTCTAAATTGGTAACCATACAAACAAGTAGGCGAGAATATACATTCAATGTGCAATATGCTATACCATGATTGTTGGAATAAAGATTGTATTTATATCGCATGATGGTTTTTTAATTATAGAATACTGACTTTGTTTTGCCAAACGTACAGTACAATTTGTGGATGATAGTTTCAAACATAATTGTTGATTGACGATAGGAGACTAAACCTAGGAGACGGTTCATTTATAAATATGATTTTTAAGAGATACGAGAAGCTCTTTCATTAATCGCTCGTTAAAAATAAAAGACAATGTATCATTTTGTGAATTAATTTTTACTCAGGCGGAAAACCCAACTTGCAAGGCGCTGCATGGTCCACTGGTTCTTGGGTAACTGAAAACTTGGTAGCACACATGCTCCAAGTCGTCCCTGGGCTAATATTACAAATAAACAAAGACCATTGCCGGTCGCCTCAAGAGAAAAATTGCGGACTTTGGTTTCTTTGCATTATTCAAATTGCACGTGCATCAAGTGGCTAAAAAAATAATATGCAAATGACTACCAACAGTTAAAAGAGAAAATGATCAATACCATAAAAAATCCTAAACCGGTATACTCATGACAAATTTACTCTAAATTAATTTTTGAACTACAAAAATCCAAAATTAATATATCTATGATAAGTTTTCCCAAAGTAAATTTTTAACCACTAAAAATCTTAAATTGGTGCATTATTGATAAATTTTTTCTTCATTAGCTTCCATTAAATTGAATTAATATAAAAAAAAAATCAAACCAATAGATCCGTCAACCGCTATATGTTTTCCAACTTGGCAATTTAACATTAAAATTTAACGACAACTAACGGTGAATAAATTCGTTACGGGTGTACTATTTTTGGATTTTTTGTGATATTAACTCACGAGACAAACAAAAAGATAGGTGACATCCACATGATATAGACAGGTCAAACTAACACATGCACGTGATAAGTAGCATCTTTAATCTCTTTCATAATATTAATATTTTCATCGATATTTGTACATGGTCACTTGTGTGAATTAACAGAGGGACGTTAGAATTTGAAAATGTAATTACTAAAAGGTTCAACTTATATCATCGTTAATATAACAAATGTAATTAATAAAGACAATAAAAGGATAAGGGCAAGTAAGACAAACGTGACTTGTACTTTTATCTGGAGGGGGAAATATGTGTCTAAAACCCACTTTCAACTCAATTTTAGCATGGCGGATTGTACATAAGCCACTTAAAATTTCAAAAACAGTTAAAATAAGATAAAAAAAAAAAAAGAAAAAGCAAAGCCAATTCCACGTGGATCTATGTGGGTTTGCACTAGACTCATATTCAACCCATTATGAGTCTAGCACGATGAGCAAATAATTGATGCTACTATCATGGGGAGATCTCCTTTTGGTGTTTCCCAATTTTTTAATTAGAAGCTGAATATGATTTGCTAGATTATATAGAAATGGTTTTCTTGTTTATAAACTTGACTAGTCACCATCACCTTGTCTATGTATCCGCATCCATTCCTCCACCACTAATGGACATGCATTGATTAGATCCCGCTCCTATGCGGGTCAATGAAATCATATCAAAAATATGCGAGCAATATCATAATCAAGCTAATTGAATAAGGAAAAAAAAAATTGAAGTTTAATTTTCAAAATGGTATGCAAATAAAATAAAATAAAAACAAAATGGCCGTGTTTTCTATTTATATATTTAATAGCAATTTTAGATAATGTTATACTTATTGACATATTAAGACTTGGGATAACTTATAAATTTAATTAATGTTAACCATTAGTTAAAATAAGTCTTACCATTTATGTACTATCTTTCAAACTTTCACAATTTTGTCGATAGAAATCACCTCAAATCATCCCTTTAAGTGGAAAAATTCAATTAATAAAGAAAAAAGTTCAAGTTACTCCTGAAGGTGTATATTCATTATGACTAATTTCTAACAATAAAAATGTTATAACTAAATATCGTGAGGGGCGTTTTCTTTGTGATTAAGTTGATAAGGATCTTAACAAGTTAAGCTCAAGGTTTTGACGTATTTAGGTGGCTCTGACTCAATTTGCATACAGTTTTGTGATTTAAACAGCAAACTTTAGCTTCTATGCTGGAAATCCCCCCAGTGCCCCAATCCTCAGGTTATGTAAGCATAATTTATTGTGACGAATAAGTTATTTTTGCATTACCTATCCTTTCTTAAGAAAATGACAATGTTAAACAAGATGATTTTCAATAATTGCGAGATAGAGATGCTAAGTAAGTATAATTCTTCATTTGTGAAGAATTTGTGTACTTTTCATTCTGCACAATTTCTGAAGAAAAGATTAGAGATTTATGGATATTTGACAATTATTTTGAATCATAATCTATAAGATAGGAGATTCATTGATTACTTACAAATTGTTTTAAATCATATGTATAGGTTTTTCATGGAATTTTCTTTGTAAAATTATGAGGTTGAATTGGTCATTGGTTTTCTTAATCAGTTGTATAGATTAATATTCCAAAGCATAATTTTACAGCAATATCAAGTTTAAACTACAATATGCATCATTGTTTGAGTTATATCTTATTGAAACTTCATTTTTATCTTCTAAAAATATCTCATACTCTTTTATATTTTGTACCAATATTTCTCATAGGGATGTTAAAGTACGGGGCCATCAATATTTCTCCCTTTTGACATGAACGTCTATGTAACTTATTAAATGTAGTGATATAAATAGAAAAATAAGTTGACAACTAATCATGATACAACAAAACTAAAATTTAGATATTTGAAAAAAATGATTAACTTGAAGTATGGACAAAGGCAAAATCAATTAAAACTAACATTTGCAATAATATATAAAAACATAGTCTTAAGAGTAAGTGGCATTGGGACTTGTCACCGACGTACAAGTTTGCTAGCTCCTTTAAGAGTAGTGAGTGGTTTGGGACTCTCACATAATCGACAAATTATGGTTCCACTACTAAGACCCAAAACTTCAACTAATGTGAGTGAGCATGGTACCCAATGATACTCCTTTTTTGAACTATGAAATACATAATCTTCTTAAAATTAAAATAAAAAAGGACCAGTCACCTCAATCAAGACCACAATGTGGAATCATTAACAATCGAGAAATATTTCACGTGCATTCTAGCTTGATTTCTTTGCAATTTAAAAGTTAAAGCATGGTGCCCAATGATATTGCTCTTCAATTTACCGTGAATTACAGTTCGTCATAAGCCAAAAATTATTATAGAAAAAGACTAGTCGCCTCAATCAAGTTCACAACATGGTATTATAAACAATAGGAGTAATACGACTCGTCTACAAGCTGTTCACAGGATTTCTATGCGTTTTTAAAATTTAAAGTGTGGTCCCACTACTAGGACCCAAAATGGTTACTAATGTGAGTGAGGGTAGTACCCAATGATATTAATTTTATAACCGTGAAATGCGGAATCTGCACTGCTCCAAGTCATCACAGTCCAAAAGTTAAAATAAAGAAAGACTGGTCACCTCAATCAAGACCACAAAGTGAAATTATAAATGACCGAGTTATTTCACATGGGGTGTGCAACCGGACCGGGTCAACCCGGTTCCCGGTTCGGCCCACCCGGAAAACAGGGTCGGGAACCGGTTCCGGTTGAAACCGGTCCGGGAACGGTTCCCAAAGTTCAGACCCTGTTTGAACCGGTCCGGGAACCGGTTCCAAGGGAATACCCACCCGGGAACCGGATCAACTGGACCGGTTTGGGAACCGGTTTTTGAGCCCCAAAATTCCAAAAGACCAAAACCCTAGTCGTTTCTTCCTATCTTTAGTCTTTACTCTCACGCCGCTCGTCGCTCTCAGCCTCTCACCTCCGCCAATCCATCCGAGCGCCGTGCTACCGACGCTGCCTCCGTTCACCCACCTGGTCCCGGCCATCCTCGCCACCCCGGCGCTGTCGGCCTCGGACACAAACGTGACGGCGCTCCTCGTCTCGAGCGGCGTCATCAAGACGCACCAATCGGTGCTGGACAAAAAGCTTGACGGTGTTCGCGCCCGACGTGAGCTTGTGTCGCTCCTACTGTACCACGAGGTGGTGGACTACACCCCGATTGGGTCCCTGAAGACGAGCAACGCCCCGATCAGCACCCTTGCCACAAACGGCGCCGGGAAGTACGATTTCACCGTGAAGACCACCGGCGACTCCATCGCACTCGACATTGGGGTCGACTCCTCACTAGTAAGAGGCCATTTCTTCAACTTCTTTATTAGACTCGCCCTTCTGGCATTACTGTACTCTATAGACTCGCTGCTTTGACATGATAATGAGCTAATAGAATCGTTATCTATTTCTCCAGAGTCCGGGCTTGATGCGATATCAGAATTAATCTCTCCCTCAGTGTTGCGTAGCTCGTTTCGTAGAGAGGAATTTACCCATCTCAAATAGGCTAATTCCTCGACTTCATTTAACCGACTCATTTGTAAACCTTCCACTTGTTTACACAGGTCTTCGTTTGTATGTCTAAGTAAAGAAGCCTCTTCTTTAATCTTTGCCACTATGTCACTCTAAATAAACCAACAAGAGCATGATGAGCACATCACAGAGTCAAGTAAAAAGAAGAAAAGCTCTGTACTTGTAACAGAAGATAAATAGGGCAAACACAAGCAGAAATGGCAATATAAAAAGATTCTTTTCTTAATTAGAAAAAATTGCAGTCTCCTGTATTTGTCCCAACATTCGACCGAGTTAGAATATATACAGAGGCTAGAGAAACGGAACATGTTAGGGAGTCGAATTTGCACAATGTGTTGGGATCTTGTTTCTGTTTAGCCGTGTCTTGATCTTGCTTTTTTTTTAACATCGTGGTTTCTTCTTTTGGTAGGATTTGAAATGGTGTATTTATGAGAAATCTAGTTCTTTAGCATTCTTAATTCAAAGTCCTCTGTGGTTGGCATAGAAAGTATGTTGGATGAATTTTTAACCATTATTTTTCTGGCCATGCAAAATTTATACCTTTGAAATCTTGTCACGGTTTGGCTGCAGGATGAGATGTTAAGACAGAGATTCATGGTTTACTAGCAAGATGTGAAATGTGCACGTTCAGAAAAATTTTGCAAAACAGGTTCTAATATAAACAGGGTTAACCCTGTTCTTGTTCTTGCTGCTGTTTCTGTTGCTGTTGACATCAAGTCAAGGAGGGCAAGGCTTTGTCAGCCTGATTTATCATTAATTGTTTTGCTGAGATTGAGGTTATCAGAAGAGAAATCAGTGTTATGTTGCCTGACATTGGTGTTTTATATCCTAGAAAATTTGACTTCAAAGATTGTTCTTTGTTTGGATACTTCATTTTATCCGCATATCGGAGTGTTCATTGTCCTTTGGATTGGAGTTGTTCTAAGCATCCGATTCAATCTTGCCACTGAAATAGGACCCTGAAAAGAACTCTTTCAATCAGATGTTCTTTGGAGAAATAGATTATCAAAGATTGACTGGTAGTCAGAGAACACGGGTTATTAAGCTCTATGACTCAGAGTTTACTGGTTCGCTAAATTTGCCCTCAAAGGTCTGGATACATTAGGCACCATTGAATTTACTTGATATGTCGTGATTTCGATAGATCTATCCTTCACTAGCGAGGATCCATATCATTTTGGAGTATTCATTGTCTATCTCTAGATCGTAGTTTGCATTTTAGTTTGGTTTCTTTGCATTTTAAAAATTAAATTGCACGCGGATCAAATTTCACACGTGATTTCTTAAAAAATTAAATTGCACGCGGATCAAGTGACTTAAAAATTATGGAAGACAACGGTCCAAGATGATTCGACTTAGTTTATTGCTCATGTACTAAGTACTCTATATAATCTATTATCATCAATACAACAAAATGTAAATATCAAAAGAGAACATATAGATAAGGACAGGCCACACCCACGTGACATGTACTTTTCTTGGGCATATCATCAACTCAATTTTAAAGTGCCTAGTTCTATTGAGTCACTTAATATTTTATGCGGGACTTTGTGGCTTTGCACCAGCCCACATTACTAGCTCAAGTCCGAATTGTAACCATATGAAAAGGGGGAAAAAAGAACAGAAACAGAGACAGGTTTAATTCTACAGCTCGAATAATAATTTATTAAACTATAGATTACTGACCAAAAAAAAACTATAGATTAATATCCTAGAAAATTTCAAATTGATACATGTGAGACAATTTTACCCTCAACTAATATTTTGGCCACAAAAACTTCAAAGCAGTACATTTGTGACAAATTTAATCTAAATGATATAAAAAAAACCCCAAATTGGTACACCTATAACAAATTTATCCAACTAATTTGTTCGACCACCAAAAATCTCAAATTAATACATTTGTGACAAATATACCCTCTGCAAAAATTGTAAAAATATGATAAATAGAAAGTGAAATCCCAAACCGATATACCAATCAACTGTCACGCATCATCCAACTTAATAATTTGATAGTAAATTTTAACGGAAACTAACAAATGATAGATTATCACGAATATACTAGTTTGGGGTAAATTTATTAAAAGTATACAAGTTTTGGATTTTTGGTGGTAAAAAAATTAATTTGGGATAAAATTATCACAAGTATACTAGTTTGGGTTTTCCAATGTATTAGCCCTTAAACTATGGTTTCAACTTGACAAACTAAAGTAATATTTCTATTCAAATATCTGATTGATATAACAAAAGACAACAACATCTCCTATTTGATATTAAATTTATCAGTCATGAGATCTATAATGAAATTTCATAGTCATAGCTAATCAACCCCTTATCTTTTAGGTTTCTTCCCTTTAGTTACGAAGGCAGCGACTTTTTTTGTAATTTGCTCGTTCATATCAATAGTCTTCCCTTGTGATTTACATATATACTCTACTATTACGACATTGAATGACTTTGTCAAATTTCTCCATACAAGAGGACTTGGATTCTAACCTGTAAGACTTGCCTGGCATTTGCTTTTCCAACAGTTTGAGACACTATCTTTTCAAACAGCTGACCAGCAGCTAATAAACAATCAAGTAATATCTACTACATGGTATACATTCTCTTTGCTTGATATCTTTGCTTTTTTTAAATTGCACACACGTCAAGTGGCTTAAAAGAGAAAACAAAAAAAATAGATGATTACCAACCGTAAAAGTAACAAAATGGTTTGAATTGAATCATCCCAGTGGAATAAGTACTTTATATCGTCTATCATTGTGGAAATGAAGATTACAATTATTAACTCAATTTTAGTTTATTCTAATCATCACTTGTGTGATAATTGTCTTAGTAATTGTTTTTTTTTTTTTTTTTTGTCACTATTGTCTCAAATACTTTCTAGAAACCCATTTTTAATCTTAATTTTAGTATAACAGATTACATATAAGACACGTAAAATTTTTAAAACTTGTCGAAATAAGATTATATGATCAAAGCGAACTCCATATCGGTCTATGAGGATCTGTAGAATACTTTTTTTCAATTCATTGTGAGTCTAGTGACATAAGCAAAGAATCTATTACTACAATCATGGGAGAGATATCATTTCAGTGGGTCCCAACTCTTTCCTCCGCCGCTAATAGACAAATATAGACCAGATACTTGTCCTAAACCCACTCCCTGCGCAAGTCAGCAAAATCATATAAAAAAAAATATTGAAGTGACATTATAATTAAACATTTAAAGGCAAAAAAAAAATTGAAGTTTAATTTTCAAAATGATATATAGATTGAAACAATCTAAAGCGTAAAATTGTCACATCATTGATTTACATATTGAATGGCAATTTTTATTATGTTCTACTTATTGACATTAAGAATTGGGCTTACTTAGACTCTTATAGGGCATTAGTTGAAATAAGTCTTACATTTCATGTATCATCTTTCAATTTTTCACAGGTTCGCTGATAGAAAGCCCCTCAAATCACCCCTTTAAATGAAAAAGGACAACTCAGTTTAAAAGGGAAAATGTCAAATTACTCCTAAATATGTATATTTATAATGACTATTTAAAAATGCAATGACTAATTTGTAAAAAATTATTATGACTAATTAAGTATCATGGGGAAGTTTTTCATAATGAAGTTAATAAGGATCTTATGTGTAATAGGTAACTAGTTTTATGAGGATTTTGTACATATAATCTTGCAAGCCTCATAAAGTGATCAAGTTTAGACTTTTGGCCCGCATAGGTGGCTCTATCCCAATTTGTATGTAGTTTGTGTGTTTCAAATAGGCGACCTCCATCTCATGAGCTTAAAATCTCCCAACGCCCCAATTATGGGGTTAAGTAAGCATAATTTTTGTTTGTAATTGATAAGTTGATTTTGCATCATGTATCCTTTCTTACGAATTTTAACGTAAAATTATCATATTATTGATATTTAATATTTATGAGATAGAGATGCTAAATAAACTTAATTGTGTGGGTGAAGTGAGTGCATAATTTTGTTTCAACAAGTATAATTTGTCAAAAAGAAAATCTATACCCAACAAACAAATTGATAAGCATAGTTAAATTCAGAGCTCATACCACACAGAGAGATTATGTAGATATTAATAGGAAAATAAAGAAGATAAGAAAGGTAATGACAATCTCAAAATATGGAATGTAGGAAGACAAGTACAACAGAATGGGTATTTTAGCATTTTATCCTTTTTATTCACTTATAAAATTCAATTTTCTAGGGACAAATTTGGAACAACCCCAACAAAGTATCACATATAAAATTCAATTTCTCACGGCGTCCAGAAAAAGCAAGGCCCCTTTATGATCGGTCACTACCTTCTCAAGAATTTTTTTTTTTATATATATTTCAAGAACTTCTATCCTCAAGTGACCTAATAATAACGTAATACTTCTTACTATTGAAAAATATTAAAAGTAATATGTGCTGTTCATTTTTTAACCTATTCATGAGATTGCATGTTACCCTTAATCCTGTATTGAGTAAATGGTAACTATCACAGTGTAAAGGGATTTCATGGTAAATTATTCATATGTTGAAAAATCACCAATAAGTAATAATGTGTTATTTTTAGTAATATTTCCTTCTCATCAGTGTAAAATCAATAAAATTCAATTGACCAAATCAAATAATGGTTAATCAAAAGAGATGAATAAAAATATAATAGGATAAAAAAATATCTTGGGGCATGGGACAATTTTTAAGGTCAAAACAATGAATAAGTTGTGCTTAATTTCAAATTCTTGGCAGTTTAAAATCCAAAATAGAATACCATAAAGATTCAGAAACAGAAATGTTTAATGAAGTTTATGCCACGTGGGGAAAGTACAATAGTATGGCCTTTGATATCCATATCCCGAGATCTGTTTCTATTATATATTATGATTTAAGTAAGTGATATCCATATTATCTTTTGATCTATATACACAACTTTTTATTTTTATTCCTGTGATTTTCGGAACTTGCATACTGTGATTTTCCTCCACAGCTGCCCTTTTTGCAAGATGCTGTGATCTGTCTCCATTGCTGCTTATAGCTTGAATCATATTTTTACAGAGTCAGAGTCTGGTGGGGGTAAGCGAAGATGGACACACTAACACAAGGTGTAACTTTGCTTTTGGTGTGACATGCCGGTTGCATTAGAGGTGACTTGAAGTCTCTTTTACGCTCTTCCTCTGCAGTGAATATTAACGGTGAAATAGTATTATGACTTTTTTTTTTCTGAGCACCAAGCCTCTGCTAAGGGGTCTAACTCGAGATTTTATTAGAGGCGCTACAGAGAGATACATGATGAGTCTTCATACCTAAGCATTACTATTTCTTCTTCCATTGAGTCGGATTTTGGTCCATGACAGGCCGATAATCTTCAGATTCTCGTGTTGGGAACAAATTTTTTTTTTTGCTGATACATGTGATTATCGATGGCCGAGATTCAGCACAAAAGATTCGGAGATTTAGATCCTCCAAAAAGACCCTCGCCCTCGCCACGAGAGAGAAACAGGAAAAGGGATGGACTGTGCCCATCGGTAGGCTCCCCCTTCGTTAAGGCTTCAATAAAGCATTAGTCAAATCCTTGGGATGATGAAAACTTGACAGCACACTGCTCAGTCCTCGCTAACCTAAAAAAGAAATAAAAAATGACTGCTCTCGGTCTTCTGAATCAATTGTCGACATAAATTGATTTCTTTGCACTATAAAAATTAAGTTGCAGCTCCATCAAGTGGGTTAAAAAAAAAAAAAAACAAAAAGCAAATGATTACCAGCTGTTGTAGTAAGAAAATCACAAAACTGGTTTATCGCTTGTTTCATAAGGACCTTTTATAGTCTGTCATTGTCTAATAACAAAATGTAATTAAAAGAACAAATGGACAAGGACAGGCCACACCCCACACAAGCACATTGTAAGTGGCATCTTTGATCTTTTTCATTATATTAATATTTTCATTGATATTTATATGTGGGGGCTTGTGTGAATCAAGATCGAATAAATAAAATGATTTCGATTTTAAGTCATCCCTGGTGTACTAAGCACACTTTATCCAATATCATTATTGATAGAACGAATGTAATTAACAAAGAAAACAAATGGACAAGGATGGTTCAGACCCAAGTGACACAGAGTTCTATCTAAAGGTGGTTATATGTGTTGGAAATCTATTTATAAACTCAATTTTAGTGTAACAAGTTGTTATATGGCACTAAATATTTTAACAACCGATCAAAAAGAGATCAAAAAATCAAAGCCAATTCTATGTAGGTTTATGGTTTGCACTAGACTCATATTCAACCAGATTATGAGCATAGTAAAATGAGCAAATGATCTGTTACTATTATCATGAGGAGATCTTCTGATTAGGTAGTAGTCCTAAACCCGCTCCCTTGTGTGGGGACATTGAAGCCATATTAAAAATGTAGAAGTAACATCATAAATAACCTAATTGAACAAGAAAAAATTGAAGTTTAATTTTTGAAATGGTACATAGATCGAAACATCTCTAAAACATAAAATGGTTTGTTATTGATATTTATGTTAAATAGCAATTGTTGATAGTGTTCTATTTATTGATGTCCAAGATTTAGCACAAGAGATCCAATGATTCAGAATCTTAACAAAGATCCAAATCATTAGAAGGAAGGAGGATATGTGTGTCTCTTGGACTTGACAAGATCCAACCCATAGCTTACTAGGTCTATTATCTAATATTTGATATATGCCCAATTTAGTAAAATATATCATGGGCAGTATATTTTTGACATCCAATTAGGCATGTAGTTCATATCTTAAATCTTCATGTAAGGTTGAGATTCAGCAGCTTTAGGGTTGATCCCATCGCTCTTTCTATATAAGATCTCTTTTTGGTGGAAAATGCATGCATTCCATTATCATGCTTCTTGATTTCCACAAAATTGAAGAGAGAAAAATATACACCATCGTAACAATTATAGAGGAGAGTGATGAATATTCATACCCACAAGAAGACATCTTCTCACTCGTTGAATCAATAATGGCTATGTTTGATCGGGTACACTATATTTATTAATTTTATGTCATGTTCATGTGATTGAAAGTTTCGTTTATTCTAACAGTATCATCTATGGAGATCCATAATGTAACCTTAGTTAACTAAGCACATTCAAATTCTAGGAAGGTTGAAAGCTCGGTAGCACTAGCACGCTACTCGAGTCTCCCGTTGGTTTTGACCAAGAAAAAGTCTGTCATTGGCCAAAAATAAGAATAAAAAATGACCGCTCTTGGCCTTCTCAATCAAGACAAAAATTGTGAACTTTGATTAATTTATTCGCATTATATAATTTAAATTGGAGTTCCATCAAGTGGCCTGAGAAGATAAAAAAGAAAAACAAATGATTAGTAGCTTTTGAGGTATAAAATGATGCGACTTAATCTATCGCTTGTCTTAAGAAGTAATTTTTATAGTCCATCGTTATAGATATAACAAAATGTCATCAGTAAAAGAGAACGAATGGATGAGGACTGGCCAATCACCTCACACGCACGTGATAAGTAGCATCTTTAATTTTTTTTTTTCACCATACTAATATATTCATCAATACGTGTATGTGGGTACTTGTGGGAATCAATACGATGTGACGATTAAGATTTCAATTTTATTAAACACCTTCAATAAAAATGTGAATAATTAACTTGAAGTATGAGCAAAGGCAAAATAGAATTAAGACTCACATTTATAATAATATATGTAAAAAAAAAAAAAGTTTTGGACCTGCAAAGGACAAACTTCTTGCTAGTTCTATGTAATTTTCATTTGCAGTTACCGCCGACATAACACAAATAGTCCATAAAATTTGCTCAATATGTAATGAGATCTCTAAACTTTAAATTTATTCAATGTGCTTCTCAACTTTACCTCAATGCGCCCTATCATCCATGTGAATTTAATTGTTCAATGAAGTATATGAATTTTTGGTATATGTTCAATTTAATTTATGGACTGCATAAAAATGTAGTTTATGAACTTTTATTTATATTCCCAAATGGTGTACATGAGGCCTCTTCTTCAGAACTTGCATACGGTGATTTTCTTTGAGAAATGCCCTTTTTGCAAGATAAAAAGTTGATTTCATTTTGATTGACAGCTTTGATCTCTCTCCATATGGATACATATGAGCGAAATGCTGCTCTTGTTGAATCATATTTTTATAGAGCCAAAGTCTGGTAATGGCAAGTGACAATGGACACACTGATACGAAGTAGAACTTGGCCTTTGGTGTCAGACGCTAGTTGTTTCAGCAGTGACTTGGAAGTCTTTTTTACATTCTTCCTATTCAGTGAACATTAATGGGGGATAGTATTATGATATGTTTTCTGAACACCAAGCCTCTACTAAGGGGTCTCATCTAGATTTATTCAAATGAAGGGGCTACAATAATGTTTGCTATTTTTTCAATCGAGGGGTAGAGAGAGAGAGATACGTGACGAGTCTTTAGACCGGAGATTTAATATCGCCTTTTCCATTAAGTCAGATTTTGGTCTTCATTTTTTTTTGTTGGCGGCCCCACGGGGGGGTAGGGTTGGAGTACAGAATTTGGTCTTTGACAGGTCGACAATTTGGTGATAGAAACACAGCAACTTTTTGCTTGTACATGTGATCATCATCGGCAGAGATTCGGTACCAGAGCTTCAAGGATTCAAAACCACGACAAAGACTCAAGCCGCGAGAAAGAATGGAAGATCGGTATGGACCATGCAGCTCGGTATTCTCACTTTAGTTAATAAGCACCGGTCAAAACCTTGGGAAGCTGTAAGCTTGGGAGCACACTGCTCCAAGTCCTCACTTGCCTAAATAAAAATTAAAAAAAAAGGTTAATATCATGAAAAATCTCAATTCAATACATTTATGTTAAATTTATTTCAAATTAATTTTTTCATCACCAAAAATCTCTCATTGGCACGCATGTGATAAATTTACCATCTATTAATTTTCATTAAATTTTAACATTAAATCACTAAGTTGGTTGACATATAGCAGTTTGCAAATATACAACTTGGGAATTTTACCCTTTTTTTTTTCATAAGTATACTAATTTATGTCTTTTCGTGATATTAATGCCATTTAATAGAAACTAATGGATGTCAAATGTACTAGTTTAGAGTTTTTAATGGTCAAAAAATTAATTTAAGGTAAATTTATCATAAATATACTAGTTTTGGATTTTGGTGGTAAAAAAATTAGTTTAGGGATAAATTTTCACAGATGTACAAGTTTTGGGATTTTGGTGGTATTAACCCAAAAATAATTAATTGCTCTCAATCCTCCTCAATCAATTGTGAACTTGAATTGATATCTTTGCTTGATTTCTTCGCACTATAAAAATTGAGTTGCCACTCCATCAAGTGGGTTAAAAAAATTGACTACTAGCTCTTAAAGTAAGAAAATGATTCGACTTTGGATCATCCATTGTTTAATATGGACATTTTATAGTCTGTCATTGTCTATATAACAAAATGTAATTAAGAGCGCAAATGGACAAGGACAGGCCACACCCACAAATGCATGTTGTAAGTAGCATCTTTAATCCCTTTCATTATATTAATATTTTCATCGATATATGTATGTGGGGGCTTGTGTTATAGACTTGTATATTGAATAGCAATTGTTGATAATGTTCTACCTATTGATGGCCAAGATTTAGTACTAGAGATCCAACGATTCATAATCTTTAAAAAATTCAAACCACTCAAAAGAAGGGAGAGATGGGTATCGGTTATAGAGATCTTGTAACGTAACTGTAGTTAAGTTAACTAAGCATCATTTACTCCTTGGGAAGCTGAAAATTTGGTAGCACACTTTTCAAGTTTGTCTTTGGCCAAAAATAAATATAAAAATGACTGCTCTCTCGGTCTTCTCAATCAAGACAAAATTTTGTGAACTTCAATCTATTTCTTTACATTGCAGTTCCATCAAGTGACTTAAAAAAATAATAAACAAATGTTAAAGAAAGAAAATGATTCGACTAGGATTATCGCTTGTTTATAAGTGCTTTTTATAGTCTGCCCTTATCGATACAACAAAATGTAATTTTTTAAGAGAACAAATGGACAAGGACTGCCCACACTCCCACGCGATATGTAGCATCTTTAATCTTTTTCACAATATCAATATTTTCATCGATATGTGTACGAGAGTACTCGTGAGAATCAACACGAGGTGACGATTAAGATTTCAAATTTATTAAACACTTTCAATAAAAATGTGAATAATTAACTTGAAGTTTGAGCAATGACAAAATAGATTGAAATAAAAAAAGGTCATGTAAATGTGTGTGGTATCCAATGATATTGCTCTTCACGTGATTATATTTGTCGTTAACTTTGCTTAAATTTTATGTTGGTTGTTGAGCCTTGTTTGCTTAAATTTTACGTTGGTTGTTGAGCCTTGTTTCGATCTATGTATCTTGTGCCTTCTAAGGCTTTTTGTTTATTAAATTCTGCTTTAAAAACCGTAATGATTATAATCAAATGAAAGATTCCCTTTTGCATCCTAGTTTACCCGATTTCAAGGCTCTTACTACAAAGCAAAGAGTGGTCACGCTTATTTTTCTTAGAGATCCAAGCGAGTCAAAAACCTAAATTAAAAGCAAAATGAGGATATTTTAAGACTAAAGTTGGACCACCATCTAAATTAAGTGTCCATAAAAGCCCAACTTCTTTTTAAGACTCTTGAAATGTTTGACGGCCCACAACGTTAGGTCAATATATTTAGAACTGATCTTAAATTTCAGATTGAGTTTATAATTTAACTGGAAAAGCACTACTCATATTAAATTTAATATTTGACCAAAAACTATTAATTTTAATACATTTCTAGACTTTTTTAGTTTGGTATATAGATCGAAACATCTCTAAAACATAAAATGGCCATATTATTGATTTATATATTGAATAGCAATGTTAATAATGTTCAATTTGATAATGCCCAAGATTTAGTACAAGTGATTCAACGATTCAGAATCTTACCGAAGATCAAATCACTAGAAAGGAGGAGGAGATAGTCATCGACTATGGAGATCCGTGTAACCTGAGTTAGGTTAACTAAGCAACATCAAATCTTGGGAAGCTGAAAACTTGACAACACAATGTTCAAGTCTCTCGCTGGCCAAAAATAAGAATAAGAAATGGCTGCTCTCGGTATTCTCAATCAAGACAAATTCGTAAATTTTAATTGATTTTTTTCTCGTTATTAAATTTAAATCGCAGTTCCATCAAGTGGCCTAAAGAAAATTAAAAAAACGAATGATTACCAGCTGTTAAAGTAAGAAAATGATTTAACTAGGATTATCGCTTGTTTAATAAGTACTTTTTATAGTTTGTCATTATCTATATAGAAAATATAATTAATAAAGAGAACAAATGGACAAGGACAGGCCAAATTCCCATACACGCGTGATAAGTAGTATCTTTAATCTTTTTCACAGTATTAATATTTTCGTCGATAAGTGCATCCAGGTAGCTGCAAAAATCAATACGAGGTGATGATTAGGGTTTCGAATTTATTTCAAACCTTCAATAAAACTGTAAATAATTAACTTGAAATATTAGCAAAGGCAAAGTAGATTAAAACTCACTTAAATAATAATGTATAAAGAAAACATAGTCATGTGACTGTGTGTGGTAGCCGATGATATTGCTTTTCACATGATTCCATTTGTTATTAAATTTATGTTGTTTGTCGAGCCTTGCTTCGATATTTGTACCTTTTTAAGGCTTTTTGTTTATTAAACTCTGCTTTAAAAACCGCAATGATTATAATCAAATGAAAGATTCCCTTTTACATTTTAGTTTACCTGATTTGAAGGCTCTTATTAGAAAACAAAGAGTCATCGTACTTATTTTTCTCAAAGATCCGAGCAGGCTAAAAACTTAAATGAAAAGCAAGGAGTCGCATAAGGATACTTTTGGACTGCCTTTAGGACTTTTGAAACATTTGTCGGCCCACAACATTAGCTCAATATATTTAGAACTATCTTAAATTTGAAATTGAGTTTAAAAATTAACTGTAAAGCATTACCCATATTAATTTTGGTACGTTTCTAGGTTTTTATTAAGTTGACTGTGGATATAAAATGGTATATAGATCGAAACATCTATAAAACATAAAATGGCTGTGTTATTAATTTATATATTGAAAAATAATTGTTGATAATATTCTATTAATAACGTATGCGATTTAGTACAAGAAATCTAACGATTTAGAATCTTTATGAAGATCCAAATTACTAAAAAGAAGGAGATATATATCGACATGGAGATCCGAAATGTAACCTTAGTTAAGTTAACTAAGCACCTTCAAATCCTTGGGAAGCTGCAAACTGGACAGCACACTGTTCAACTTTGTCGTTGGCCAAAAATAAGATTAAGAAATGACCGCCCACGGTCTTCTCAATCAAGACAAAACCTGTGTAAATTTTAATTGATTTCTTCGCAATATAAAATTTATGTTGCCGTTCCATCAAGTGGCCTAAAAAAAAAAAAAATTATTGCCAGTTGTTAAAGTAGAAAAATGATTCGACTCGGACGATCGGGTGTTTCTTGTTTTTTTTTTTTTTTTTTTTTTTTGGGTCGAAACTTGTTTTTTGTTTAATAAGTATTTTTTGTCGTCTTTCATTGTCTATATAACAAGATGTAATTAAGAGAACAAATGGAGAAGCACAAGCCACACCCACAGACACACACATGACGATTAGGATTTTAAATGTATTTAATACCTTCAACAAAAATACAAATAATTAACTTGAACTATGAACAAAAGCAACATATGTTAAAACTGACATTTAGAATAATATATGAAAAATATAGTCTTGGACCTGTGCAACAAATAGGCAAAATTAACGAGTGGCCTTGGGTCTCTCAAATAATTTACAAACTGTGGTTGAGCTGCTTTTGCTGCTCATGTGAGTGGTTGGTTGGTACCCAATGATATTGCTCTTCACATGATTCCATTTGTCATTAACTTTAATTAAACTTTATGTTGTTTGTCGAGCCCCACTTCAATCTTTGTATTTTTGTGCCTTTTAAGGTTTTTTTTTATTAAACTTTGCTTTGAAAATCATAATAATTATAATTAAATAAAGCTTCCCTTTTGCATCTTAGTTTACCCGATTCCGAGGCTCTTGTTAGAAGGTAAAGAGTTATAGCGCTTATTTTTCTCAGAGATCCAAGTGGGTAAGAAACCTAAATGAAAAGCCTAAAGCGCATGAGGATACCTTATGACTAAAGCTAGACGGTCATCTCATTTAAGTATCTTGAATAAGCCCATTTGTCGGCCCAAAACATTAGGTTAATATATTTAGTTAGAACTGATCTCAAATTTGAGATTGGGTTTATAGTTTAACAAGAAAAGCACTATCCATATTAATTTTAATACTTTTCTAGGTTTTAATTAGGTCCACCGTAAATGTCAGATTTATAATTTCCACATCCATTATTGGATGAGCGACACATGGAAGAATTCAACAGTCAAATTTATTAAAAATACACATGCAACTTATCCAAGCATTATAAAATTCACTGATCATATGATATTTATTATAAAAATATACTTAGCATCTTGAAAATGACTTTGATGTATAGGAAAGTTACTCATCACACGTGAATGTTACAAATAAATGAAAAGTTACCACATCACATATTTTACCTTTCAAAAGGTGCTTGCCATTTAGATTGATTCGACCTACACAAAGAGAAAGAAAAAAAAAAGGGAAAAAAAGAAAAAAAATTGTTTATGTTAGTGCCGGTGATGTCATGTAAAATGGTTGGCATCCACATTAGTGGTTTTCAACTAAAATTGACCGGATAGACTCAATTAACAAAACGTGAAAATGTTAAGAATTAAATTTGCGCAATTGAAAAGTTTATGATTTTTTTTTTTGAAGTAGAAAAGTTTATGATTGAATTGGCATAGTTGTAATAAATTTAAGACTTTTTTTTTGGTAATTTTCCTTGTATGAAGCCATATAAAAGGTATCTTTAGCTTATGTTTTTTCCCATCCAAATGACTCTTGCTCTTAACCAAATGAAGGCCAACTAAAATGAAATTTTTAAAGGGTAATTTAGTCCATGTGCTTACTTGATTGCGGAGCCATAGAAGAGTCAGAAATAATGTGACCTTAAAATCACTTTTGCTTAAGGCGCATTTGGGAAGATATTCTTTAGTCAAATAAGCAAATTAAAAACTTCTAATTTGTGAATAGCGAAAATGTCCGATGAAGATAACCTGCAAAACTAAATTGAAAGCACACGAGCAGGTTCAAACTTCATGAGCAAGAAGATGGAGTTGGGTTGTGTGTGTATTTTTTTAACTTTCATTTTTCGGCTTTATAAAAGATGGTTGTTTAGACCCTAATTGCTTGCCCTTTCTGGTCTACTTAGTTGCCTATTTTAATTGAAGACATTTTACACTTTTCAATTAATAAATGGTGTGTTTTAGCGATGTTGAGAGTGGAAACAGAGGCTCTCCATAGGAAATTGTAAGATGCTCTTGAATAATTAGCAAATGGAGGAGATAAAAAATACATTAGTTTTGCTCTCAAGAAGATTCTACATAAATAGCTCACCTGCCTTTTCCGATCCAATTCGATGACATTTATGATCTTGACAAATTTAGGAAAGATATCAAGGAAGAGGAAGTTACATTTTTTGTGCTTTAATATTTCTTATTAATTCATGGTGTGTGCTTATATTGTGATTCAATACGTATTGCACTTTCACATCTCAAAACTACATGATACACTTCAAATCTACTGTGCAACCTACTCTCGATAGGGAGAAAAGTAGGTTTGGGGGTATTGCCTAGAAGGCCATAATTTTAGATGCCAGCTTTTCCAAGCTCATACATGGCAAGACATTAGGGTGTTCATGAAAATTTTTAATGAGGAATTGCCACTACCCTATTAGGGTCAACTAAAAACTAAGTGAAGCATGAGAGTGTAATTCATTTCCTACACAACCAAAGATTTTAGGGTCAAGGGCTTGGTTACACACTAATTAATCAATTAACACACTTTCGGTATGTAGTCTTGTTCATTTCAAAAAGATTTTTGTCAAGTGGTCTGGATTAATTTTATATCTATTCGCTAACATACGAGGTTCATGTGGATGTGCAATTATTAAAATAACAATCAGCAACTAAGAAAATCATTAAATAAAATGCAAGGAGAGCAAGGATCTAACGTGAAATAAATGCCAATCCTAACCAAGCTAAAGGTAAATGACAATAATCATTATGGAAGAGCACAATTAAGGGCATTTGTCTTTAAGGACAATCAAAACCCTAAGGTAGAGCCCTAATGGGCTTGTTTTATTTTGAGCATGATTCTAAATTGAAAGGCTTTCACTTTATAAGAGAAAATTACTTAAACAAAACTATTTTAAATTTTTCGGAGAAATTCTAATTTTTTAGATTTTTTTTTGAATTTCTAGTAATTTTAGGGATTTTACGAATTTTCTAAAATTGTTTTGATTTTTCTTAATTTTCCACAATTTTAATTTTTTTTTTAATACTTTTTAGTTTTTTAATGTTTAACAATTCCGAAAATGGTGAATCGAATTGGGTTGTTGAGCCTAGTCCAAATAAAGGTAGAACTCCGGATTTGCCAAGATGGGCTAAAGGGCGCAATTGAGTCCACCCTCAAACCCTATCCAATTCTAACCTTCCTAAGCCCGATTGTAGAAGACTCCCAAGTTAGGACTTATGTTTGTTTAACTCCTACTCTAAATTTAACTCTTTAGACTTTTGTCATCCAATTCTAACCTTCCTAAGCCCGATTGTAGAAGACTCCCAAGTTAGGACTTATGTTTGTGTAACTCCTACTCTAAATTTAACTCTTTCTTGCCCCGGTGGCCACCCTTCCAACATGGAAGGGGGAGGTGTTGTTCAAATCCCCACATTCTCAAAATGGGGTGGGGACATAAGTTTCGGAGTGGGTTTTGACTCCCACGTCCTGCAAGGGGAGTGTAGAAACTAAATCGTCCATACATCAAAAGACTTTTGTCATCAATTTTGCAAAAGGCTGGGGCAAAACTAAGTCGAGGGGGGGGGGAAATTGAGCCCCACCTCTCCCTTCCCATGTTTGGGTAGAGTGGCTATTCGGGCAAACTCTTGTAATTAACTCACAATTTAATATCAATTCACCAAAATCTTAAGCCACAAACAAATGGATTTCACCACTGACTACTAGTCCTCCTATCGATTCATTCTATACGTTCCAGCCAGCCATACACTCCATCTGCTTCATTTCCAGGAAGCATCCCAAAGGCAACACCAAAACATGCAGAATAGGGACCTAGACATGAGAAAAAAAAAAAATGGGGGCATATGGCCAATGTACTCGAGCCATAGAAAAATGAACTTGAAATGAATGATTAGAAGATGAATGTTGCGATTTAAAAAGAAAAAAGAAAGAAAGAATGAAATGATCATTAGAATGGGGATGTTCCCCAGACAATAACAGAGGTTCGTTTGGACATTTTTGCAAACAAACAGCATGCACATTAAGGAGAAGCAAATGACCATCCTTTAGACAGCATAAGGCGGAGCAGAAAGGTCTTGCATGGGTAAGCGTTCAAATGCGGAGACCCCTACCTGGCTTGGAGACGGGGCAGTTATAAGGTGGGCTCAAGATAGAGCCGAGCTATGGCCGACCGCATCGTGATGTCCCCGAGCAGAAATCCCTGGGGCAAGGGAGGTTTGGACCGAAAAGGCACCTGCCGGAGACGTGGGTATCGGGAAAGCGAGGTCGGGACGACTAGAGTGACGACTGGTGGTCATCGAACAGGACTTCAAGCATGGCTGAGCGAGACTAGAGAACTTCTTCTTGCCCTGAGTCATTCTCTCAGGATTTCTCTCCTTGCCGATTTCTCGAGCATACGCCTTCTGACCAATCGCTCCTTCAGCGAGTGTCTTCCCCGTTTGCTCTCTCTCTCTCTCTCCGCGCCACAGTAAGCCAATTCACTCTTTCTCGCTCGGTTTTTCTTTCTTGGAGTTCCAGAACCATTGCATTCTCTTCCCCTTTCTCTCAGTTCTCTTTCTCAGCCCCCCTCTTCCCGTTTTCTCAGCCGAAGAGGAACCTCTCCCTCGAGCTCTCTCTCTCCCTTTCTTTTCATCCTCGTCCCTCTCCTTCTCTCCCAGGACAACGTCAGCTGCCCTTGCCGATCATCCTAGCTAAGCGTCGCACACATAACATCCTCCTTGCTCATCCTTCCTCTTGTACCGTCCTTGCGTCGTCCACCTGCCCTTTGTCTTGGTGCTCGCATCCAAAACGCGCAGAGAGAGAAGAAGAAGAAGACAAGGGGGCCGGGCTTGGGGAAAAGGAAAAGGTGGGCCGGCCTGCGCAAGGAGAAAAGAGAAGGAGGAGAGAAAGAAGAGGTGGCCGGCCTGGCCCTACTTCATTTCTTCTTCTCTCTCTTTTTCTTTAAATAATATTATCATTTTTTTATCTACCAATTTTATTCAAAATTATTTTCTTTTTAAAATTAATAATAATCAATACTGGTAATGCAAATAATCCCAATGTCTATATGCAATGCAATTTAATGAAAATTATTTTTGCTAGGGTTAGAAATTAATCCCTAATTTTTAATGCAATTAAGCCCTAAATAAATAAGCAAAATTTAGGTGTTAACTGCTGTTTCTCTTTGAATGAGAGCTTGGACAAGTTATATTTGCATGATAAAGATTGCAATAAGATTGTGAGTAATGAGATTTCTTGACAAGAACCTTGCTTTCGAGTTTTGCATGTGAGAATCCTCAACAACTTCAATGGACATGTTGTCTTCAATTAACCAAATTTTGTGTCAACATGGCTGGGCCCTAGGTATCTAAAAGAGCAGCTATAGCAACCAAGTCGAGAATGATTCAACTCGTGAGAGCTCGACTTAATTTCACTCCTAGTAGAACTTCATGTTGAGCGTCGATAATAATTTTCCCAACTTGACTAGCATGAGCAAGGGATCATATCTTGTGTTGGCACAAGTTGGCTATCGTAAGTAAATTTTCACTTTTATATATAAAGAATATGAGAGAGCGTGGTTTGCCAGGACGTCAACGAACTTGTATTATCAATAAATATGCCAAGTTCCTCAATTAAATAGAGGAACAAAAACCTTCTCATCCAATGAAGATACAACCAGGACTCTAAAATTGGAAATTACAAAGATATTCTATTGAATGAAAAATCGACATTAAAAATGAATTACTGACCGGAACCCTATGAGAAATGAGCCCTTTTTATACCAAACTCAATTTGTGTGTTCATCTACACTAAACAAAAGAGAGTTTTTTGAGAGGGAAAGACAGTGAACACAATCATCATGCTGCAACACGCAAAATCGCAATCCAATTCATAGTACTTTCCCACTGTCTTTGTATCACAAGAAGCGATCCGGACGTGACTTTTGTGGACAAGGTATGCAATGGAGCGCGGTACTACGATTGGGACGATTATGCCGAAGCATTCTACACCGTCCTGTAGGATCTGACATCCACCACAGTTGAGAAGGGGTTCGACTACTACACCCACGCTTTTGTCAATCATGCTGAGTGCTTTGGCCACGGGACACAGGCCGATTGTACGAGCTGCATGGATTTTGCCTACGATGAAATCTGGAGAGTGGGCCCTTTTAGTGTCGGTGCTCAACTTCAACTTCGCAATTGTAGGCTTAGGTATGAGCAATATTCATTCACGGAATAACCTAAGTTTTTATTGGAAAATATCCATTATCATGATGTGTCACATTTTAGAAATTGATAATCTAAAAAATCTTATCATAGTGTGATATGAATATGGAATGAGTGGCCTGTATATGTTCGAACTAGTTAATAATCAAGAAGAATGGATCAATTTGATCCGACAATGTTTGGGCTTGACCCCCTCAAAATTGGTAGCATTATATCTTGACAAATCCAAAGCTAATCTACATTAAAAAGCAAAAAAATAGTTAAATTTGAAGAAGATGGCTTTCAATCTTAAGCTTTGTTAAGAAATTCCATGAAATGCCTATATCTGTCGTTAAAATGTACTGTAGGAATATGGTCTAACAAAGTGGACGAAATCGTGACCATAAAAATCAAGATAATTGTCAACTAACCGCATGAACATACCGAAAAAATAAAGCATACACCATCAATGTAAAGAAAATTGATACAAGCGATCTCATACCTATGATTTAAAGATCATAAATACTTACTCTCTTAAATTGATAATATATTACAAGGACGGCGTATGCTATAATTATGCCAAATATATACTTTTCGAATATAATTTAAGTCAATTAATAAATTCATCTCTTTCGACATTTACCCCTCTTCAGACACATTTCAATTCTCTTCTTGCAACACGCAGGCATGTGTGCTCCTTCGCCAGTATAGTACAAAAGAAGATCCCCAAATGATAAAGCCAACTAGATTTCCTATTAAAGTGTCTTATTTCGTCATTGTTGAAATGATCTTATATTTAGTAGTGGACTCCGGTTTATAAAGAACTTTAGTGGCTTCTGAAAACAATACCATTTTCAGAAAAAAAAAAAAAGAAAATCCATGATATTTGATATTAGAATTATGGGATAATGACACAAATAGTTCATGAACTTTGACCCTATGTACAATGTGGTCCTTGAACATTAACTTAATGTTTAATGTAGTCCCTAAATTTTTAGTTTGTACAATGTGATCTCTAAATTTTGTACATATTCAATATAGTCTTTAAACTATATGAAAATGTTTAATGTAATTCTTCCATTAATTTAAAATCAGGAATAATATATAGTTTAGAAACTAAATTGAATATGTACCAAAATTTCAAAGACTGCATTAAATAAATCAAAAGTTCATGGACCAATTGTACATTGAGCTAAAGTTCAGAAACCGCATTGAATAAATTTAAGAGTTTAAGATTTTGTCTTCATTTTTTCTATATGTCTTTTCTAGATCGTGAGCAAGTCGATGAAATTAAATATCGATGAGCCACATGAGAGAGTTTTCAGTATTTAAGATCACATATCGATCTCTAATGGGAGAAGGATGAGTGACAGGGGCAAATTAATCTTTAGTGCAATTGTGAGATTGATTGAAAATAAACGCAACACTCATGGATGGAACTTTACAAAGAGGTCAGTCTAAATAGAATGAATATCCGGAAGAAAGGACCTCAACTCGGATGAAAATGCTAACCTTGACAGTGGTATCATCTGATCCATTAAGCCAAACGTTAAATGCAACCAGTATCTTTACGAGCGGTCGTGAAGGAAGAAGGGAATCGAGGCCCGCAACGAATTCATCTTTGTGCACATCACATATAGGCATTCTAGAGGCTTCTTCATCAGTTTTCCTTCTCCATCGTCCTCCAGACACTGTTAGCCGCCACTGGAGCCACTCCACCAGTGCCGATTTCACTGCAGCAAGGCCTCCTCTCGTTTTTCTCTGTTTTCTGGTCAGGACGGCCGAAAGAGCACGGACCCTTGGCCGCTCCCCCTTCGCCGGCTTCGATCGTCGATGTCGACACCTCCAGGAACTTCGTCTCTGATCTGATCACCGATCGAGGTCAAAACCTCACTCTCATCAAGGTAAATTCCACACATTTGTTTCTGCCGCCTATGAACTAAAAACAGAGCCCATGAGCTTTAGCTAATAATGTTCGTGAATCAAATAGCTGGAGTGGATATATTTGGGGCACATTTTTTTCCGGATAAATTCTCCTATTTTGTTTTCACTAATTAAAAATTAAAAAATAAAAATGTAGAAAAACGCAAGTCTCAGTTGGGCGATTACAAGAATGATGAGCGATTACAAGAATGATTTTATTTGAATTTCGTTTTATTCACGTTCTTCGGGTTTAGGGAGGTCACATCTCTTGAATCTTGAAATAAATTAAAATTTTACGTTGTGTTTTTCTTAGATGAAATGGATAAAGAAAATAAAAAATGAAAATAAATGATATAAAAAAAAATCCCGTTTGCTTTAATATTAGGATTACATTCTGGGGTCACTTTGACATATGTCTTCATTAGGCTTGGTTTTAATTTCCGGACTTAACTTATGAGATTTTTTGTCCCAAAGCTTCATAATGAGACAATATATATTCTTTAGCCAACATTGTATTGAGTTGAATTCTCGGACTTTAATTTCCGTATTTACTTACTTTCGATCCTTTGATTATGAGCTTGGTTTATTAGGTGATGTTTTCATTTACTAAATCCAAGAGTAGTCGTTACCATGAGGATTTTACCACATTGTTTACTTCATAAATATTTGTCTCACCGCAAGTTGCAAGATAGAATATCTAGATCTAAATTGCTTGCTGGTTTGAGGGCCATGCACGCACCTTGCTCTTTCAGCTTTTATGTTGATTGCAAACAAAACAAGAGAAGAAAGCTTTCAATCTCTAGGCATACCTTGTTATGTGCGACTAATATCTACCGACATAGCGGCCTAAAAACAACAGATCGAGTCTTTCTAATGGTCTAGCTGTTGAGACCTATAAGCACAACACCAACGTCATTTTCCAGCACAATAATATCCTATATGACTGAGTCAGTTTGTTTCATTAGCTTGACATTTCTGAGATCCCCCCAACACATACAGGTTATGTACGGAATTTGAATCAAACAAGAAAATAACACAGTCGCATAGGGATGTTTAGCTCGTAGATTATGACTCCAACCTTGAAAATCTTGTGACGAGCAGTTCGAGCATCCATCTCTCCCCAAACTCTCTGCTAAAATTAATGTGAATGGGAACTGCCATTAACTTCGCAAACTCACAAAGCTGAGGATGCTTAGGTGAATGCAATTCATCCCTCAAGACTTCAAGCTCAGACCGAAACATCATGGCCGTCGCGGACGTCTTCCACTTTCATTGAGACAAATCCACAATAGCCATGGCTCTGTTCCTCGCCATTGGCATTCAGCGTGGATGGCGGATATTCTATCTCGGATGAGCTTTTATCAAGTACGATTTCATGGATTCATTCTAACCCTACCAAACCATTTCATCGCAATTTTCCCAATTTCATAGGCCAAATAGTTGCACCGTTCGACGCTCTCAGAAATTCTCACCATATTTTCTCATGAAAGTTCCCCGTGGGAAAAAAATAAAACATATGATTTTAATAAGCCTACGGAACTTGATTTCGAATTTAAAAGGAAGAATGACATAACAGAATGCAGAAAATAAATTTTCAGTATTCAGGAGATAATGCTGAGAATTTCTTTCTCCTACCAGTAGAACAGATTGTACAGTTTATGGAACGTTACTCCAGAAACCGCCAAAGAGAGCAACCTACATCGCCAGAGAGAGCAATCTACACTTGGCGATCTCAAAGTAACATAGATGTAGACGGAATCATCTTTTCAAGACATTTTGCAGGAAGAACTAAACAAGTATTGACCATCTAACAGACAAACATACATTGCAGTGAATGTTGATTTGTGATTCAGATTGTTATTGTGAACATTTCACGGTGAGCACTTCAGCGACGATCATACAAAGCACTTGTAGCGTGCATATTGGCACGCCAGCAGTGAATTTGACAATAAAAATCACACAAAAATGCCTGAGTCTCTCTTCATGAAACTAAGAACGAAGAAGAAGATTATAGTGTTTATTTTATCCGATGCACGAAGGACCATCGGACGAGAGGAAGAGGTTGTCTGAGACAATGATGCTGGGGATCGGAGCCAGCGAAGGAGAAACGAACAAGGTCAGAGCAGTCCGAGCAAACTCACTGGAAAACAGGTGCTAACTGAGCTACGGCCTGCCGGTGGAGCAATGATCGGAGACGATGCTAACGGTGCCGGGAGGTTTGTTGAAGGTCACCATACGAAGCAAGAAGCCGAGAGAGATAACTCTCTGCACCTTCAGAAATCTCTGAGCCTCCCCACCGTGTGTGATTTATGTTGAGTGCATAAGAGTTCTGGCTGGCGATGGAGGATGAGCGACGGTGGCAACCGGTGGAGTGAGGCGACGGAGAGAGAGAGCGAAGATGGAGTAGCGTCTGGAAATGGGGTTGATCCGATAGAGAATTTTCTGCTGAGGCTCCCGTTCGTGTGTTCCTCTTTCCCGAATGCACGCGTCTCTGCTACTCGGACGCTTGACTTTTGTGGACGAGGTTTGCAGTGGAGAGCAGTACTCTGATCGGGACGATTATGCTGTGGCGTTCTACACCATCCCGTGCGATCTGAGGTCCACTGTCGCGGAAAAGGGGTTCGACTACTTCGCATGCTTCTTTCCACCGTGGCCGAGTGCTTCGGCCACGGTGCGTGCAGTGGTGTGCGGACACATGCCAACCGTGCGCGGACATGAGGAGAGTATGAAGAAGAAGGAAATTTTTTATAAAATAAAATAATAAAAATAAAAAGGAAAATGTTTTTGGTGAAAGAAAGTGTTTGGTTTATAAGTGAAAAAAAGGGGATGGAGAAAAAGGGAAAACATTTTCCCCACTTTTGAAGAAGTTTTTTCTGTTGATGGAAAATGAATTCTCCGATCAGTTTTTTTTTCCATGAAACGAATGTCGGAAAATCCATAAAACGTTTTCTCGGAATTTGTTTTCTGCGAAACAAATGTAGTGTTAATATGCACATAGAAATTTCTTAAGCTTAGTACTGTAGGAAACTCACATGAATCAGTTTCTTCACACCAACAATTGCAAGTCATCTTTTGCTTGGGTTAATTCATAAGGGTTCTCGCCTATATGATCTAATTCATGAGGTTTGTCTGGGTATTATTTGATGGAGACATTGTCTGAGGTGTGTTTTCTTAAAAAGAAAAAAAAAAAGGTGATATAACTTGCATGAAACTCAATTAATCGTGCATCATTTAGAATTTATTTATTAGAGTTTAAAATTAGACTGTCATTTTTCTTTAAAAAAATGCCCTTCCGCTTTTCTCGCCCCAATTGAATTTATGTACATTATATGAAGGGTGGTTCGGTCTTTTTAGTCAATCTTAAGATGCGAAGTGGGAATTTTAAATATCAAGAGCATGCAAAGTGGTGTGTGAACTGGGCACCAAACATGAGGAGGGTCTTGGAAATTTTATACAAATTAAATTTATGGGGAGACAATATATTATCCAATTATAGCTCCTGCGAATTTTAGGAAATAAACAGATAGAAATAAGACATTCAACAAGAAGATTCCACTTTATACAAGGTAATGAGATTGAGGGTTTGCAAGGACGTCATGAAATTTGTCTATGATGACAAATGCAAAATTCACCTATTCATGAAATGGAAGACGGTCAAATTTTGAAACAATGAAAGCCGTACAGATTCACGTTCGATCAAAAGTGACAAGAGTATCCTATGAGAATGAGTACTTTTTATAGCTAAATTCCAATGGTGTGGTTTGTTTCTCTATAGTATAAACAAACGTGAATCAAAGAACTACATCACATAGAATTACACTTATGGTCATGGGCAATTTATGTAATTTGAGTATCATGCAAGTGTCCCGAAAGTCTTGCAATGGAGAACCACGAATTGGAAACTTAGGTTGCATTTGTTTGTTTGTTTTTTTTTCTTTTTGTTTTTGAACAATTTTTTTGTTTTTTTGTTCCTGGGAACAAAAAAAAGAACAGAAACGCTTTTGGGTGCGTTTTTGTTCCAAAAGTGTTTTTTTGTTCCTAGAAACAAAAAATGGAACAGAAATAAGAAACAACAAATTTATGTTTCTTATTTATGAAACACATTTGAAGAACAAAAAAGGAACAAAAACGTAAGCTCTCGTGTTTCTTTTCTATTTCTTGCTCAGCCCTTCGAACATCGCCTCTCCTCTTGCATCTTCTCCACCGTCATCTTCTCCGGCGCCTCTCACTCTCCGGCGCCGACAACCGCCTTTGTCTCGAGACCATCCGGCTTCTCCACCGTCGTCCTCTTCGGCGCCGACAAACCGCCAAGCTCCTTCACCGGGTGAACTCCGCTCACTTTGCTCCTCCTTCATCGATTGACGAGGGCTTCGGCGAGAGCCACCCCTCGTAGATCCGGGTGATGGCTGCTCGGGCTCGAGTGTGAGGGCTCGCTCGAGCCGGCGCTTGCCCAAATCTGGGGCAGCGTTGCTCGCCAGATCTGCGGCAGCGGCTCATCTGCTCGCTCGAGATTTGGACCAGCACGCTTGCCCAGATGAGCAACTCGCTTGCCGTTGCTGCTCACGCTCAAGCGAGTAGAGCAGCGAGCGTCTGCTCGCTTGCTTCTCTACTTGAGCAAGCAGAGCAACGAGCGAGTAGAGCAGCGAGCGTCTGCTCGCTTGCTTCTCTACTTGACCAAGCAGAGCAACGAGCGAGTAGAGCGAGCGTCCGCTCGCCGAGCGTGCTTCTCTCCGCTCGCTTCTTTGCTCGAGTGAGCAGAGCAGCGAGCCTTGCTCTGCTCGCTCACTACTACTCACGCTCGAGCGAGCAACAGCGAGCGAGCAGAGCAGGAGCCCTGCTCGGCTTGCTCGAGCGTGAGCAGCAACGAGCGTCCGCTCGCTTGCTTCTTTGCTCAGCGAGTAGAGCAATGAGCGTCCGCTCGCTTGCTTCTCTGCTCGAGCGAGCAGAGCAGCGAGCGTCCGCTCGCTTGCTTCTCACAGCGTCCGCTCGCTTGCTTCTCTCGCGAGCGAGCGAGCGCTCCGCGCTTGCTTCTTCGAGCGAGCGGAGCGCAACAGCGTCCGCTCGCTTGCTTCTCTACTCGCTCGCTGCTGCTCACGCTTGAGCGAGCAGAGCAGCGAGCGTCTGCTCGCTTGTTTCTCTACTCGAGCGAGCAGAGCGGGGCTCTTGCTTTGTTCACTCGCTGCTGCTCATGCTTGAGCGAGCAGAGCAGCGAGAGTCTGCTTGCTCGAGCGTGAGCAGCAGCTCGCTGCTGCTCACGCTCGAGCGAGTAGAGCAACGAGTGTGAGCAACAACCAGCGAGCAAAGCAGCAAGCATCTGCTCACTTGCTTCTCTAGGCTTAGTTATGTCTAGCTTATAATTAATGCTGCAGGCATTTCTGAGTCTATCGATAGTCACCTTGTGAGCGATAACTGCTGTTTTTGAAATTTCCACAATTCCATAGTGTCTTGATATCTTGCTGAATTGGCTACTCACATTTTCGAATTCATCGGGAATGTCATAGAGCTTCTATTATTAAGTGGCTTTAGAATCAATTGGTTCCAAATGAATGTTGGGGATTATACATTATGCGAGATCCTTGGTATCTTATGGCTATAATGCTTCAATTTTTTCTCTTTGAGTTATGGATTTGCAAAGAATGGAGGGCGCTGTTTAGTTGTTGCCTTATTGCTTCTTGTCTTGAATTTTTCTTTACTTAAGGTACATCCTCACTCTATCTCAATTAGTTGTCTCCTTCCCAGGTGAACAATACTGGTGTTGGTGGATCCATTATCGACGCTGATACTTTGAGAACTTCGGTGGATCCATTCAAAGTTCCACCTTGCCGGTGCCAATCCACGAAGACATATTCTTTTTCCCTTGCTTTGTCTGGAATTTGCCTATCCCTGCCACATAAATCGCAATTTGCTGACTTTGGAAACAATCATGGCGAGGGATCATAATATGCCTGAGATTTCATGACTTTGTGTTTCCGACTTTTGTAATTTTGTTTTTAAGTATTCACTTATCAAATTCAATGTGATGAAGTTGAACAATGAACTATATTACTTCATTATTGTGATATTATGTATGAAAGGGTCTATGTAGAGATCTATAAGATATTCTTCTTTTAGCTAGCTCTTATTGTACAAATTTTACTTACGAAATTTTGTTTCAAGTATGCACATGACCATGTTCAGAATGTTTGTCTTCACCCACCATGAACAAAATTAAATTGATGAGTATTTCATTAGAGTGATAATGCAATACCAAGTTTACACTTTATTGAAAAAAAGGCACGTGAGAAAAATTTGGTACAAAGTTTATTTATAAAATTTTCTTCAAAGTATGCACTTATAACCATGTTCAGAATGTTTGACTTTACTCACCATGAACAAAATTAAATTGATGTGCATTTTATGATAATGAGAATTCAAAACCAAGTTTACACTTTATTTAAAAAAAAAAAACAATTAGGAAAATTTTGGTACAAACTTAAAAATTTTCTTCCAAGTAAGCAAATATGATCAAGTTTAGAATGTTTGTTTTCACTTAATATGAACAAAATTAAATTGATGAGTATTTCATGAGAATGATAATTCAATACCAAGTATACACTTTATTTAAAAAAAAAAAAAACACTTGAAAAAATTTTGGAATAGAAATTTTGTACAGTTACCAAACGTGTTTCTATTCTTTTTCTATTCCAGAAACATAAATTTTTTGCAGTTACCAAACGTGTTTCTGTTCTTTTCTATTCCAGAAATATAAATTTTATACGATTCTACCAAACGCGTTTTTTGTTCAAAAATTGTTCCCTGGAACAAACATTTTTTTCTATTTCTGTTTCGGAACAATTTTTAAACAGAAACGTTACCAAACGCACTCTTACAAGTTTTGGATTATGTCTCGATATGAGGTTTATTACTGAACTCGAGGGGTTTGCCGATTTTCACGAAGCCACATTTGGCATGCTGATTGCTTTGGTTAGGGCGTGCGCAACGGGCTATTGACCTAATCGATTTTGCAAGAAATCAACTTAAGCATGAGTGCAGCCACGCCATCGGTGCTCAAATTCAAATCAAGGATTATAGAGTTATGTATGATAATTATCCTCGATGAATGACGTTGCAATATTGCACAAATAAGGGATTGTGGCAGAGTCGGTTGTGAAATTATTCTTTTGCCAGCAAGTTGAACATGCTTTTTTGCAAAGGTATATAAGATAATAAAGAAAATTACAAAAATAAAAAAGAAAAAAGAAAGCAAAAAAAAAGCTCCCACTCGGTCAGAATTGAGAGGGCCTAGTCCGATCTATTGGGTCTGATCCACAATTGTAGCCCAGATCATGCCAGGCCCATCAGAGTAAACCTCGGCCCAGACAAGTTCCCTCATCGCAGCCCTCATTCCATAGTCTCTCTCTCTCTCTCTCCCCCGCTCTCTCTCTCTCTCGATCAACCGAGTTCCAGAAGATTCTCCACTACTAATCAACACCAGAAATCCACCGTCCGCCATCTCCAATCACCAAACCAGCCACCGTTGAGCCACCATTGATGGCCGCCATAGGCTCAGCGATAACACAATAGTACGCATACGCTGAACCTGACGAAGAAACTCTCTTTCTCGGGAATTCTTGAGGCTTCTTGATAGGCTCTCCTTCTCCGTCGTCCTTCAGGCACCTTTAGCCACCCCTGTAGCCGCTCCGCCATTGCAGGTTTCATTGTAGCAAGGCCAACTCTCGTTTTGCTTTGTTTTCTGGTCAGGACGCTTGCAAGTTCACGAACCTTGGTTGTTCCCCTTTCACTAACCCCGATCATCGGCGTCACACCGCCGGGAACTTTGTCAGTGATCTGATCACCGTCTGAGGTCAAAAACTTAAATGTCGTCAAGGTAAATCCCACACATTCTGTTTCTGCCGTTCATGAACGAAACAGAGCCTGTTAGCTTTAGCTAATGTCCGTGAGTAAATCGGTTGAGATCGAAGCTCTATTAGCAACTCGAACTTGTACTGTTATTGTCATGATGATCTGAAAGTCAATCGTTGCCGTACATTTGCGTATGAGCTCCTTGATCACAATGCATATTACTTGTTTGATGAAATCCTTGAACTAGATTAGTATGTAAATTTGATTTGATCCTAGAACCGCAAAATGATATTACATAAACTCGATTTGTTCTCAACTTATCGAACCCTTATTATGGCTGACTTTGTCGGAATAGGATGCTCATTTGTCAAATGGTGTCATGACTCTTGTCATTTGTACTCTCAACCTTGATATGGTGGTGAGGACCGCGTGACTGGTGAGTACTCATGTCATATTTGTCGACAAACATATGATAAAATTTGTAGGACTAGATAAGGCAAAAAGTGCAGATAAACTATTGAAAGGTTTTCCTTACCAAAAAAAAAAAAAAAACTATTGAAAGGTTTTATGTGCATTTATCCGAGACATTGTTTAAACTAGGATTTACTCCTATTTACATTAAGGAGAAGAAATTCATTTATCATGATGTTAATTTACATCAATGACATCTCGATAACCAGAAATGAACTTTGTTTAATTTGCTTTTTAATAACAGAGAACTTACATAGAAATCTCAAATTGAAAGACTTAAGGAAAAATTAAATGTTGTATGGAGATGAAGTTGCGAGAGATAAAAGTGGAAATTCCCCTCTGTAAATGAACACGATCGGCCATCATCTCCACCGGCTTCGCTTTGCACCGCATTCTCTCGTTGTTTTCTCTTCAAACTCGCCGCCAATCTTCATGCCCTCGGGCTGTAGTCTCAGATGATGATGACTCGATTGGCCTCCGATTGCATTGGTCGATGAAGCGACACATATCCAGACATCCCCTTTGCGTGTGGGCCTAAACAACGGCAACGGAATCCGAAGGACGCGATGAAGTGGAAGAGAGCAGAACGAAGCAAAATCAACCAACATATTTGGAAAGAGTCGATGAACCTTGGGACCCATGGTCTCTCTCTCTCTCTCTCTCTCTCTCTCTCAAAGCAAAAGTCATTCAGGTCGAACTCTCCTTGATGAACGTTGCCGCTTCAAGAAATACCCGCCCGACATTCGTCATTTGATGGTCCCCCTTACCAGATTGTTTCATTCCAAATTGCTTTGACACGCATTTCAAGATTCAGTTCATTTGACAAAATAAGTTCTAAATGCTCCACATGAGAAGAAACTCAGAAACTTCAATTTGCGCAGTCCACATGCAAAAAATGGCTCGTCATAGAATCTTCATGAATTCGAAAGGAGAAAATGAAAAGAATCTAATGTATGTCCACATTAAGCTTGTAAAACCATGGGTTGTGCCTTGCAATTCAGAGTTGGTAATATGGCTGAAGGGAAGTGCATTCGATGTTACTACACTTTAGAGCTCCAAAGGTCAGGTTGAGCCACTAGAAACATTGAAGAAGCACTTAATTTGACATTAGCAATCAGTTTCCTCCATCTCATGACTCGTGCCCACATGGTGACAGCTAACACTAGGATCAAGGGAAGGTATCATTCACATTCAGGACCATTCCATTCATTAGAACAAAACTCACGCTTTTTTATCTGATTTGCCGAATTGGAAGCAAATTTCAGCCTAGCAAAATTCTGAAGTTATTTTCTCACCAAAAATGGCCCAAAGGATTCTTCCTTTGCTGTGTCCTTTTGCATAATATTCTGACCCCAAGTCTTCTCTGTGATTCTGAAGACGGATACTCTGAATGCGATATCATCCCTTCTAATAAGCTCAATCAGGTATGTCTCCCGCCTTCAGAGAAGCTTCTCTCGTAAATGTGGCCCAACCGGAAAATAACTTCCCATAATGTTCATGGCTAATGAGCTTCACCGGCCAAGATTTGTCATGAAATATGAGAGCCATGGTCTGCGGACTTTTCTTGATGTGTATCTGTGACAATGAACCAGGAACTGTCTGCTTAAGTAGACGTTTCGCAATTTTGTCATCAGAAAGAAGAAAATAACCAATGATTTCTGAGGACGACAGTACATGTGAAGGATTAAAACAGAAACCCTACATGATGTACAACTAACCTAGAGCTAGCATAGTCTAGCAACTATATGGTATTTAAATTCAAGAGTTGTCATTGTCATGAGGATCTTACCACATTGCTTTTCTCCAATACATTCACCTCACTGCAATTTGGAAGAAAGGACACCTGGCCAGTTCAAGAGCTTTGCACAAGCCTGGCTCTTTCAGCTTACCTGCAGTAATCACAAACAGAACATGAAGAAAGCTTTTGCTCCCTAGGCATATCCCATTCTTGTTAAGTGAAACTCATATCTACTGACATAGCAACGGCAAATCAATAGATCTGAGTCTTTCAAGTGGTCTAGCTTCCAGGGCCTATATGGCATGTGGACACCAATATCATTTTCAGCACAATCAAAATTGACACTATTAGTTTCACTTGTTTCCATTGGCTTGACATTTACGAAATCGCCCAACACATACAAATGCACACATGGAAAAGCTAAAGACAGAGAAACACTACAAGGACGAATTAGCGCTAACGCAACCTCTGTTAGCCTAACGACATGGAGAGTTCCTGTATGAAATTCAAATCAAACAGGAGAACAACACAATCAAGGGGAGAATTAGGTAGTTGATCAAGATTTACACCTTGAAAATCTCATGAAGAGCAGTTCGCCATCTCTCCCCAAACTCTGTGCTGATGATTGTACATGGGCCATGAACTCCGCACACCTGATGAGATTCCTTGCCTTACAGAGATGAGGACATTTGGGTGAATGCAATTCACTTCCAGCAAGACAAATCCACAATTGCCAAGGCTTGGTTCCTCAGATCAGCATTTGTTGGCAAGTATTCTATCTTAGATGTGCAATAATCAAATATTATTACATGGAAAATGGAGTCCATTCAAATTAAAGACCAAAATTTGGCCCTCACATATAGAGTAATGCTCTGCAAATTCATTCCAACCCTTTGATAACGAAACCATCTCATCACATTTTTCCTATTCCACAGGCCAATGAATTGCACCATTTGACACTCTCAGGAGCATCCATTTAGAGAGATTCTCCCCATATTTTCTCAAGAACCTCTTTGGTAATCCCTGTGAGAAAAATAAAACCCATAAATCTTCATGACAAAATAAAGGAGATATTATTAGGAGTGCAGCATTTATTTTGGACCAGCCAAAGTGAAAATTTTAGAGTTCATCTTTATTAAGTAAATGAAGTCCTTACCAGCACTAGTGGAAATGTAGACTCTGAATACAATATCCTTCTCAATGAGCTCAAACGCACAAACATTCCTACATGCAGACGAATTTCTCTTGCAAATGTGGGCCAACCAGCCAAAAACAATGCCCCTTGGTCACATTTAAAGCTCTTGAGCTTCACTGTCCACACCCTGTTTGAATACCCAAGAGTCGCAATTTACTTGTTTTCCTGAATATGTTGCCTGATGAATTGAGCAGGAGCAGTCTCCCTGTTTACATGGTTGAAAAACCAACATATGGTGAAGAAAGACCAAAACAAAAGCATACAATTATGAGAGAATCAAATCACACACAGCATGAATTTAAGGCAGTAGTTGCTGGTTCCAGGACTTTTAATCAACAATAAACCATACAATGAAAGTCATCAATCTCAACCTGCAATATGAAGTCAAATGTCAAAATATACACTCCTAGAGTGCAATAGGGTACATAACCAGAAGAAGCCTTCCATGTCATATATAAATTTAACACACATGCATGTCGGCCACGCAGACCACAACCGCAAGGGAAAAAGTAAAGACATCTAAGAGTCAAACATGGAAGGAATTGAAAATTTAGACTAAGCTGTTCAATTCTTTCAATCACAGCTAAATTTAATGATTTATCAAACTATTGGTTCCATATGACAAAGTAAAGTAAGCTTTTGTTCCCTCAAATATCTGATATGTATAACAAAATAAAACAGTATCTCCTATTTAGCATTAAAATTATTCGTCACCAGGTCTGCAATGAAATTTCAAAATGATAACTAGCCACCTCCTTATCTTTCAGGTCTTTCCCTTTAGTCACGGAGGTAATGACATTATCGCAATTTGCTTGTCCTTATCATCTAGTCTCCTTGTATGATGATTTCCAGATATAATCTAAATTTACAGCATTGAATAACATTGTCAAATTTCTCCATATAAGAGGACTTGGATTCTAATTCTTAAGACTCGCCTCAGCAATTGTTTTCTGAAACATCTATCCACAAAAAAGGAGACAACTGTTATGTTTCTGAACCTTGACCACCAGCTTATGTCGTAATAACTGTCCTTTCATTCTTTTCCCTCCTTCAATTACTCCATTGTTAAGACATATACCTGATTTTAGACATACACTTAGGAATAATTCAAGGAAAATAACATGTCATGTGGTTTACTACATTAAGTCAACTTGAACATAAACTAGAGTATAAGCAAAGATATAAACAACATCCATATGTTTGATTTTCATACATGCGAGTTTGGGTCAATAAGCATGGGATCATACCAAGCCAAACTAAACATAAGAGGGCCTCATCACCACCTTTGAGAAAGGGATGCTCCATTTGAAATTTGTTGGCCAATGTGAGTAGTGAGAGGCCTTGGGCGCATGGGACCATAAAAACCAGCTCATGATGCCTCAATCTGCTTGAATGCTTGGACTGGCCTATGCTTAAAAAAATGACAACTTTAGAGACAGTTTAAGTACACTTCAATAGTTTGACTTGCTATGAAAAGATTTAGCATTAATTGAAAATAAATTTTATCCTCCCAGCAACACGGAACCAATCAAGATTACAAGTGATTTCTCAGACAACCTAGACTATATTACGATCAAAGCGAAAAAGTGACTTTTCATATTATTGACAAGGCACGGAATTCTCGGAATATCTTCAACTTCCATGATTTATCCCCTTTTCCTGGTAGAAATTTGTACCTGATGTTACAGAGATATCTCTCTCTAAAGAAACTTCAACATGAGACCTTGAACACAACATATCATATCCATCTATGAGAGCTCAAACACGCAGAAATCTCGCCAATGCTCAGGAGGGAAGCACAGAAGATGTAGATTTAAGGGAAATAAATTGCTAGTTTGAGGAAAACCTACTTTTAGGCTCGAATGTGGAACGAATTTGAAGAATAGAGCCTGATTCATGCGCGATAAGACACCAAAATCGGAATAAACATGAACTTACAATTTCTCAGATGCAGATGCGAAGAGAGAGTGTGATCTTCTTTTTCTTTGATGAAGTGAGTGGACGACTGACTGTCCAGACTCGGTTGTGCCACCTCCGACGGCGACGACGGCGACGACGACAGCATTTGGTTGAATCTACTTGGCTCCGCTCCACCAAGTGCAGCTTCGCTTCTCGCAGTCTTGGCAATTCCCGATGCTTCATTTTCGCTTCGTCCTCCGTGAAGGTAGCAGAGGTTCCCCCCAGTTCCGCTCCACCGAGGAGGAAGAAGAAGAAAGATGGAGAGAGAGCCTTTGGCGTCAAGAAGGAGAAGGAGAGCCCTGCTTTGCTTCCTTCTGTTCAGTGAAGGATGAGCCGAGATCGATCGATAGGGTTGACGGTGATGCTGATATGACAGAATCAATAACAGAAAAGTAACAAAAAGAAAAATTTTAAAAACTTTCGGCGCTGCCAAAAAATATAAAGAAAAAGAAAATAAAAATGGATGAGAGAATGACGTCAATTGGATCTTACAAATTCTATGTGCATTTGCTTATGCTAATAACTTCTGTATGGTTGTATTGAGATCATCACCCTTCTCCCACTTCTCTTCTTTCCACTTGTATCTGAACAGGCTCACCCAACCACCCAACCAACCTAGTCGTGGTGTGCTTAGCATACCCTTAGAAAATGTCTTCATTTTCGGGCACTCTTCTACTTCAATACTTCGTAAGAGTGGAAACCTAAAAGTGCAACTCGGGATGGAGGAGAAGCATTCTAGGCTTGGCAGATGTTGGAGTGTCAAATTCCACAGATTCCCGAAAGAAATCACTTTTCCTTCTCCGTTTCCATCGTCAGCTACTACTTCTTTCATTCTTTCACATTCTATTATAGTTATCGTTATGAGATGCACCAAATTTGTGACCGTTGAAGCTGTTACTAGATGTACCAATCCAGAGCAATTCTTCACCTCTAAGCCTGTCAGATTCTGGAAGGATGTCACAGTCGGAAATATTGTCGTCAAACAAGGACAATCCCAAACCTCTAATGTTTTAATGCTCTGAAGAATTTTCGACACTAAAGAGTCTTCTCTCCACACACACTTTAAGTTGTGTAGCTTGTTCAACTTAAGTTCTCTTAAATTTTCAAGCACCAAATGTTTCCTTTCTTCAACAAGCCCTTCGTCCGAGAATAAATCTTCAAAGGAGCTACATAAGACCTCAAGGCTCTGTAGATTCTGAAATCTCTCTAGGAGGAATACAGAAGGAAAGGCGGCCTTTTTATCATGAAAGCATGCCAGTGTTAGTGCTTCTAGCTTGCTAAACATGTCATCCGGAAAATTTCCATCTTGTATCATCTGAATATTGTTATCGACTAATAAAAGTCTCTTCAAGTTGGGAAAGTCCTGTCGAATTGCCAATACAACATGAGAAGTAAATTCAAGTTTCGACAATAAATCATGTGCTATAAAAGGTAAACCTATTAAGATCATTCGCATGGAAGGTGGCCATCTTCTTAAAGTTCATTATATCTCAAGAGCCCTACATTCAAGTCTCAAGCTTTTAAAAGTCTCGAATAGAGGTTGGTATGGTTAAGTTTGTAGAGTGAACCTGTCAAGATCCCTCCAAGCTCATCAAATTCATCTTTTATTAAAATATCTTATCTTGTCAACTAAAATTAGTCATCTTTGGAAACTTATGTAATGGGATGCACGGATGATATTACTAAAACGTATGGGTCCACAAACTTAAAAGTGTGCTTAAGATATAATAAAATATCTTATGTTGTCTTTAAACTCATAGGTAAAGATAGTAATACAACAGGATGACTATGTACAAGACGAGATCAATTGAGGAATACAGTAGAAAATAGTTCATTAAGGTACTAATGTTATTTTTGTTAAAACTGTTTGTATTGATATTTTTTAGAGTTTTTAGAAGATGAAATAGAGAAGAAAAGTTCAAATGTGCAACACATTTCAACAATGAAGTGGACCTCATGTCAAATTTTCATTGATTTCCCCAAGGAGCACCACTAAACTAGATTAGGAATATATTGCGCTTTCAACAAAAATCTATAATTACTTTTGCAATTATAGGTAATGAAATATCTTATGGGTGTCCACAAATGAAAAGTATACTTAAGATATTAGAAATATTTTAGTGTTGTCAACAAACTAATAAGTAAGGAAGATCATGTTTGTGGCTTGATTATGTTGTGGATATAAGATCAGTGAATGCTTTAAAGAAAAAAATAGAAACTGTGGGAGAGCAGCTAAAATCATACCGTCTCAAATAAAGATTGTGCTTCTTGGTCTGAAAGGTCATGTTGATAATCTTTTTGAGTCCAATTGCTCATAGATGCTGCAAAAGATAGCATGTTCGCTTTATCACAGTGAGTCACTCGCAGTTCCTTCAAGAATGGCCAATTCAAAGTGGGCAAGTTGGTGCAGAAGTTCTTGAGTTGTGGCATATCATGTAACACTAGAGAGATTAGTTTTGGGAAAAGAGTTTGAGTAGTATTGGAATGTGGAGTCTCATTCCCACTAGTGACTATTTCCTCGATCCCACAAGACTCCACTTGAAGTTTCTTAAGTTGGATTAGACTTGTAGCCACCCAATGCGGAAACACATTTTCAAGGCTCTTACAATTCTGAACCTGCACTTTTTGAAAAGTGTCAAAAGTGAGAGTTTCTTGAGGACTGTCACTCCATATTTTGCTTAAATTGTTCATATGGGAGAGAACCATCCGCTTAAGCTTGGGACATTGTACCTGGCATGATGTAATGAATGTGATTACATTGAGTTATGATATTAAAGAAAGAATTTCTAAACTTTCCTCACTCTCACAAATCATGAGAATGCAAGAGCTCGTTAGTGACAAAAAAAGGGAGCGGCTAATTGATGCTTTTATTTAAGTTGACTAATGACTAAGGCCAAGTATATTGCATTGCAACAAGCATGAAATTATAAATGCATTTATAATCAATAGTACATTGAGCATCGACTTTTAAGCACCTTAATTGACATTTAATACTAGCAATGCCTTATCCCTTTAATTTTTGGAAAGTTCAATGATGAATACTTGGATTCTCCAACTTTCAAATTTGTTTGCATTGATCCTTATCAAAGTTGCTTGCATTGTTCTTTTGATAATGCAACATTAGATAAGGTAAGAATTTCTTAAATTTACTTGGTTCAAGGAATGAATGTAGCTGAAGCACGATTCAAGAAGCACGATTCAAAGAAGCTTTGATGCACGTGCTTCATACTGCAATCCAATTGGGATATACATACATATCATTCTTCTCTCTTCCTTATGTCGGCTCCAATGCTGCGCTAATGGGTGCAAGATTATAATGCTCCAGCCAAAGGTATAAGCTAGTTCTACATATATTTCTTATCAATTAAAAGAAATTAACTTCCAATTTTCATCTCTAGTAGATTTAGAATAATCCAAAAATTATTAGCAAAAGTGAATTGGTAGGCATGGACATTGATGTTTGTTTGTACGGAGATAAGAAATCTTGTACAATGATGCATATTTGCTTTTCAATAGCATGGACTTGGAAGATGATTAGATAAGCATGTCCATGTATATATGGAAAGGATGGAGAAACACTACCCCCATTTTTTTTTCGCCATATGGTGCCTCAATCATCATCAGTCATTGGTGCATTGAGTGATAAATTCCAAAAATAACTTTTTTAAATAGATCAATGGCTTGGATCAACAAGCCACGGAATGGGAGCACTAGTGAGATTTATGCATCTTCACTTACAATGGACTGGCAACTCGAGTTCGACACTAATCAAATGTGTCTTCCTGTGACAGAGATTATTTCCTCTATTTACTATGAGCACCGCTACTTATTCAACACTAATACCAATTGCAAACATTACTTATGGGTATTCAATTAATAAAGTTCACTAATGAGAAGCGTCATGCAAATTAGATGGTGAACCGGATAAAAAAAATAACAACTTCAATTGTTTACAAGTTTTTTCTTTATTATGTGCAGAAAAATTTTTGTATTGAAAGAAAATAAATATGTAATAGGCACAGGCAATATAATGATTGGAAAAATTAACATATATTATGATCTCATAAAAAAGCAAGTTGGGCCAACTTACTAGTTCTACATTGGAGCATTAATAACTTTGCTTGAAATATTATTTATTCACTTTTGTGGTAGAATCTTGTGGTGGGCCAGTGGTCCAACCGCTCGCAAAAAATGGTAACCAAATTCTTATCCTTAGTAGATGCCTTGTGTTGAGGATTTTGGAGTTTTGTTCGGGTGTTGGAGGCCAAAAGAAAAGTACAAAAAAAAAAAAAAAAGTGTATGACCACAATATGTTTGTTTGGAGAAAATCAACAGCGTTTTATTTTTATTATACCGTTTTAGGATTTCTGAGAGATTGTCCACTAAGAAGCAAAGTATTGATATTTTTCATTTGGTTACAATAAAATTAACGCAACTACGACTTTTCACAACCAAAAAAACGAATGACTTTCCACACTTCCCTTAATATATTAATATTCTTAATTGAGGATTTTGATGAGTATTTGAAATTATCTAACAATATGGGAGCAAACTATTATTATAGACAGATCATATTTGACACAAAAATGAAATTAACGCTATCACAACTTGTCACTACCAAAAAATCATATGACTATTTTTATGTTTTCCCAAATTTATTAGTATTCTTGATTCAATGTAATAATGAATTTTTGAAATATCCTCAAAATGTGGGGATACCTATTATTACATGACAATTTATACATGCAAATGACTTTAGAAGTAAATAAATAATTAACAATAAATCTTACGATAAAAAAGTAAACAGATGTATAGATACTCCTCATGATTAAACATTCTACTTGCAGGCAACAATAAAAAGAATTACGCAAAAGTATTAGAATAAGAAAAAACACAAGCATTTCTTTCGTCAAGGAAAAAAAGCAATAACCAAAACTTATATGGAATCCATAATAAAAAAAAAAAAGAAGGCCAAAAAATCAAATTTGCGTCCATATCGCACAATTTTAAGTGCCTCAGGATTTGACCCCAAAAAAGAAGTATCGGAGGAGGTCGTCATCCATTGCGTTTAGTCTTCACATGAGGAGAACTTCATGAGATGGAATGAAGTGTTGACCGGTTGATTTATTCTTATTATTTTTAATTTTTTATGTAGCTAGGACATTAACTAAATATTGACTCTTTTTATCTTTTGGTAACTAAATATAAAAAATCTCAATCCAGCACACTTTCCTTCTCCATCTACGCTTTCTCCTCCATCTCCAGCCACATTGAGCCCAACCTTCCTGCCTCCCTCCACCGTCGCCACCGGCGGAGTTGCCGGCACCGCGTCCAAGGTGACCATTTCCGGGCGTCCAACCCTCTCCGTCGTCTTTGTGGTCTGCCCGTTCATGACGCCACTTGTCCATGGCCGCGTTCAAGCTCCGGCCATCTCGTCCATGGCCCCTCTTCCCTGGCATCAATTCCTCTGTTTTTTCTTTTGCTATTTGACCTCGTAGTCCATGGCCGTCAAGATCTCAAAGTCGCCGTCAAGGCTCATGGCCATGGACAAGCAGGGGTCGCCAAATCTGTGCAGGAGCCTCCAAATGAGCCCATGGACGAGCTAGGCTTGCGTCGATGGACGAAACCAGATCTGGAGGCACGACTCCACTCTAGATCTGGACGGGCAACGGCCATGAGCAGCTGTGACGATGGAGGGTTGGCTCGGCCATGGATTGGGCCCACCACGAGCTGATCGCGGGCAGACGACGGAGGAGACAATGGCAGTCCATAAGCCATCGTTGCTCACGACGGGACTTCCAGATTTGCGACCATGGCTCCAGCGACAGTGGCTCGTTCATCGCTGCGAGCGATGGTGATCGACTTCCAGATCTGCAACTCCGTCGCTATGGACGGCCAGATTTCGAGATCTGTAGAACAATGAGACGGACAAATAAGAGGAAGTCGGCCATGCTTGGCTTGGACATAGCGAGGGTCAACCTAATCAAGGCGTCGGTGACTCCGCCATTGGCGACAGCGGAGGAGGGGCGGAGGTCGGGCGTCTGTGGACGAAGGAGGAGGAAGAGAGGGCTGAAGATAAGATTTTTTTTTTTAATTTTTCTTCGCCGGAATCAATGCCCGGACCAAATCGACGCCGAAATCGCTTCCGCATCGGAGATCCACTTCGACCCACCATAACCAACAAGCTCCGGTTCGCGTAATCACTCGAAACCCATGGAAGCACGCGCACAAAGAGGAGGCGAGCTTCAGAGAAGCGATTCCGAAGCTTCTGATTCAACCAGTGGATAGACCACCCAACCAATCACCCCCGAAAAAACAGAAGGTAAGAGGATGAGGGGGAGGGGAAGGAAGAAGAGTTATTGGTACTTGTTAAAATTCTAGAAAATGGATCGCCATTTCCAACACTCCCCCTTGATCCATTTTCAGGATACTTCGGATATTGTAGTCTGTCTAATGTCTTTTAGTCTGTCTTCATTCCATGATCCCTTGTATCCTTTTGTCGCGTACATAATGACTTTTCTTCAACGATGTCCCATATGTCTCGGGGCACTCTTAGTTGTAGTTGTTAACTCGGGCTCTGGCTCTGGCTCTCGTAGGCTCTGGCTCTAGCTTCGACTTTGATTCTGGCTCTGACTCCGGCTCTGGTTCTATTGGCTCTCGCTCGGGCTCTGGCCTTTGATTCTGGCTTTGGCTCCGGCTCTGACTCTGTTAGCTCTCGCTCGGGTTCTGGCATTTTTAGTTGAGGATGGTGAGGACAAACGCCCATAACCATCCGATATGCCTGGTTCTAGCTTCATGGTCCCTTACGCCTGGCTCAGTTACAAACTTGGGCGCACTGCATGGTATAGTTTATATTTGATAGAGGATGGACAGGGGACAAGGATATGATATTTTGAGAAGACAATAGTTGAGGTGTTGATGAGGGAGCATGATGTGTGGTTTTTATGGTTAGCTCCCTTACCCAAAACATGGAGCACTTGCTCCTTTATATAGCTGCCAAAGTTGGTGGAGGAAGTCTCTAGACTTCTCTAAAATAAGATGAAACTTCTAGACACATGAACCTTCTAAACACATGAGCTTGTAGACAATTCTAAAGACTTCTCTTACATGTTGGACATTTTCTTCTTTCTTCTAGAAAATTCATCTAGGGAATTCTAGAGAATTCTAGAAGTTTACCAACTCTAGGAAATTCTAGAAAATGGATCACCATTTCCAACAGTACTTGACTCTATAGATTTGGTTCACTTTCTTTTTCCCCTCGTCGCGAAGAGGAGGATCAAGGTGAAACGAAATGACTCAGAGCGAACATTTCTTAGAGGGGGAGAAGCTAAAATCATCAAATAGACTTTGTCTAATTTCTTCTGTTTTTTTTCTTTTTTCTTTTTTCTTTTTTACCTTTGTCTAGTGAGCGCGCCGCAATAGCATTGCAACAACAACAGACGGAGGCCAAGGCCACCAAGGAAGGAGAGAGAGAGAGAGAGGGGGAGGGGAGCAAAGCCACACCAGAAAAGAGGAAAGAGAGCTTTCCAGTAAGGGGGTTATTGAAGGGAGGAGGAGCAAATATTTGGGTCGTTCAACTGATAGGTGGGCCCGGCTTTACCACATGTCGATTTGTAGATGATTTAATACGGATCCTACATGGTGTATTTAATGCACCTATTATTTTCTCTTCAGTAGTGTTGTTGATTGGATAATTTATTTCGATTTTTTCAAAATTTTATTTTGGCTAGAACATTGATTAAATATTGTCATCTAACCATGAAAAAAGACTTGCAATGCCGGGGACCACCCACAGATTTGCTACTATATATTGTCCAGTAGTCCTATTCTCTCCTCTATTTTTTCCTTTCTTTTTCGCCATTTCATTTTTGGAAAAAGCAATCTACATTTTGTCTTGCCAAGCATAGATCGTGCGAAGTATCACAATAATTATCACTCAATATGATAATTTAGAGTTAATATTTATTGTATAATGCAAGTACGGAACTTGATAGGTTGTTGAAGTATAGCGATACAAGTATGATTTATGAACAAAGAAGATGGACAACTTCATGCATGTTGGCCTTTTTATTTTGGTTTATTTTGCTATCAAGACCCAACTCAAGCATTGGTGATTATTAAGATAAAAAAAGTTGATTGCATTGATCATTATCGAAGTTTAGAGCATTCCAATGAAAAGAGCAATTCTCTCTAATTCCTCCAATTTCATTGTTTGTGAAGATGATTATGGTACAAAGAGTTGTAATAGCTAAGCAATTTGTGAACTAGGATTTTATTATTAAGAAGTTTTCTTTTCCCCTTTTCTTCATGTTTAACAAAACGACGATAGTTTACTACTGTGCAAGAAAATATGAAGTGGGCGATACCTCATTTTTTTTGCCATTTTTAAATGATATTATATGTTTACTATTTTGTTCTTTATGGTTGAAATTTCAAAAAGTAAATGTTTTCATATGGTTATTGTCATAACTTGTTTAAAATCCCTCTGTAATCAATTTTGAGGTACCGCACACAACATGATTTTATGAGCTCACCGAAATAATACTTCTAAAAATATATGGATATGGACAATTAATACTTATATTTGCCGAAGGATTAGAAAACTTTTAACATTTTAAGTAAATATTAATAGATTATGTACATAGATCTGTATAATTAAATGATTTTAAAACTGCATATGGTTATCAATGTCTGAATTGTTTTGCATTAATACTTTATGGATGTGATCATGGATTATTGTGGGAAGGCAAATATTTCGGTCATCTTTGTTAAGGTATGAACCACGGAGTCCCGATCAAATTTGAGCAAAGCATTGATGATTGATATTACAAACAATTATATCTAGCACTTTTGTGTGCACACCATGCATTGTCCAATTATACGTGAACGAATATGTTCAAATGAAATGCCATAAATGCATTTGTTTGAGAGACTAACCTGTGGGGTGAAAAGTGAAGGGGTGCCATTGTCAATCTCCATCAAAGATTGCCAAGTTAGACTTCTTATCTTGGGGTAGTGGACAATGCTCAGCATTAATAACATAGGGCATTCTAGCATATGATTATTCCACAAGAGAAAACTAGTCAAATTGGGCAAGCATTCCAAAGTTATCCATCTAAGATTTGGGAATGTAATCTCCTCCACTGCGCTTCCTTGCCCTTCTTCATCTATGATCACTCCTTCCATTTGATCACACTCCTTTATTTCCATCCATTCAAGATTGGCAAGGCATCGAACCATCAATGGCGTGAAAGCATGTCCCAAGTTGTTGCAATTATAAAGGATGAGATTTGTTAGGGAATTGAAGCATAGCGATCCTTGAATATCTTTGTTCCACAGTCGCCTCAATTTTGGGAGATTGACCAAGCACAGTTCACATAGTTGAGGCAGCACCTGAGTGCTTTCCATAGCCTCCAGCCCTTCTAGATCATATATTTCTTCAAGCAACTCGCAATCGCGCACTTGCAAAATTCTCAAATTTTCTAAAACAAGCATCAAACTGGATGGAATAGCATTATTAAATGATGGACATTTATCCACCACTAGTGATTCTAATTGCCAAGATGACGTGATGGGATTAAGTTCACTATGCCATTTTCCAATCAGCTCCGGGAACTCAAATAACCACATATACTTATTCCCAGCAAATGTAGCCTATCAGAAAATGCATCATTAAACGTAAATTCTAGTTAGCCAAAAAAAATATATAATTACTTTATTGGTGATAAGAAAAAATCAAATTGCATAGAATTTAGCAACTGAAGCGTACCATTTCTTCCAACATATTTTGGATGGTCGTGTTGAGGTTTCCCTTCCAAAAATACTGGCACTTTGTCACTTCATACCCTTCATTCAAACCTACTTTTACTCCCTTTAGCTTTGGCACCTCTATATGTCCCTTGTGGAAGAACTTCATCTGGGGACATCTATTCACAATGATATCTTCCAAGAGAGGGAACATCAAAGTGTATCCATTTGAGCTGAAACACCTCAGTCTAGTCAACCCATCAAGCTCCATATACTTCAATTGATTGAAAGTCACTACATGCCCCTCCTTTCCTCCCTCATCACTAATGACTTCTGTCAATATTTCACATTTTCTAATCCTCAATTTTTTGAGTCCCACCAAATTTTCAGCTATTGTTGATGTGAACATATTTGATAACCCATCACAAAATGACACATCTAGAGTTTTCATATGCTGAAAATAACTTGGAAAGGATGATGCTACCTTTGGCTCATGACTTGAGCCTTCTATGGCTTCCACATTGATGCTAAGCTCACTTAGTCCTTCCTTCTCGATGAGTTCCACAATGCCACATTGATTGATCTCCAACTCCTCAAGTTGGATTAGATCTCTGGCTATTGAGGTCAAAAACAAAGAGGTAAGCCTATTGCATCTCCAAAGGGTAACTGAATGTAGACACTGGAATTTAATATGACGGTAGAGTTCCTTATCCCATATACAATTTAGCATTGATAAGTCATCTAACTTCAGCTCTTTTAGCGGAGAACGAGCAACACTATTTCCATCTAGAGGATTTAGTGGCTGGAGTTTAAAAACAACTTCAAGGGAATCACATGTTTCCACTGTCAAATTTTCCAGGCTCAAGAGCCGTCCTAGAATGAAAGAAGGTACAACATTCACAAGCTTTTTGCATTCACTAACTAAAAGGAATTTTAGCTTAGAGAAGGAATCCGCAAGAATTGGATCGTGCCATATCATCTTGATGTTATCCATGCCCTCGATATATAAATTCTCCAAGTTAGGAAATGCAACTGCGATACTCACGGAATTGGTGATTTAGTTAAATTACAAATTCCTGAACTTTCGAAATGTAAGTAAAGAAGAGTGCCCAGATGTAAATTACGAATTCATGGAATTGGTAATTCTATCTTAAGTTGCACAAAAAAAAAAAAAAAAAAAGAAGAAAATAGGAAAAAAAAAAAAAAAGTCTCCACACTAATGTTGACGACTCCAGAATGGAAAGGCTATTGGAATATACTGGAGACAAAACAAAAAGTGCTAATTAGGAATTCTGACTAGAATGTGTTAAGCATAGGCTATGCTCTGTCTTTTGCACATTTAATATTTTTATTATATATAATATTTTGACATAACGTTAATCATGTACCTCTTTACTAAAGAATGCAGTGGAGTCTGACTCAGTGCAGTCCTGACTCCGAGCTTCTCGTGAACCTGTCATCAGTTTTTCAATGGATGAAAAGAATGTCACCATTTGTATTGCAAGGATGATTTTATCTACAAGAAGATCTTTAGTGATGAAAAAAAAATCAATCTTACATTTTCTAAGAGAGAAGCACATCAAACTTTCCAAATGTTTTAAGTTTAAGCTAGTTAACATTGGGAATGCCAGAGTTTCCGATATTTCCAATCCCAACCCTTCTTCCTCCGTAATGATCACCTCCATCTTCTTGCAATAAGATACTCGTAGATCTCTCAGTTGTGCGAGAGATTTAATCATGGATGGGAAAAACAAAAACTCGAAATTATCCAAGCCCTCGACTTCTAATGTCTTCAATTTCGGAAAGGCAACCTGCAATGTTCACTCATGGAATTGGTGATTTAGTTAAATCACAAATTTAGGAACTTCGAAAATGTTAATATATACGTGTGCCAAGAAGAGAGGGGCATTATTAAGTTGCACAAAAGGAAAAAAAAAAAAAAAAAAAAAAAAAAAAGGAGTAAGAAAATCTCCATACTAGTGTCGTTGCTAAACAATATAACGAATCGTTTCTCGATCTTTACTTGGAAAATGATTGCGGACATTAATTTTATTAGCAAGCGAGTTTTATTCCCTTTGAAGAATAACTTAAATTGAAAGCCTTATTTAGTTAGTTCTTATGTTGGCTATGCTTTGCCTTTTGCACATTTAATACTTTTGTTATATATAATATTTTGACATAACGTTAATCATGTACCTCTTTACTGAAGAGTGCAGTGGAGTATGACTCGATGCGGTCTTGACTCCGAGCTTCTTGTGAACCTGTCATTAGTTTTTCAATGGATGAAAAGAATGTCACAATTTGTATTGCAAGGATGAATTTATCTACAAGAAGATCTTTAGTGATGAAAAAAAAATCAATCTTACACTTTTTGAGAGAGAAGCACATCAAACTTTCCAAATGTTTTAAGTTTAAGCTAGTTAACATTGGGAATGCCAGAGTTTCTGATATTTCCAATCCCAACCCTTCTTCCTCCGTAATGATCGCCTCCATCTTCTTGCAATAAGATACTTGTAGATCTCTCAGTTGTGAGAGAGATTTAATCATGGATGGGGAAAACAAAAACTCGAAGTTATCCAAGCCCTCGACTTCTAATGTCTCCAATTTCGGAAAAGCAACCTGCAATGTTCACTCATGGAATTGGTGATTTAGTTAAATCACGAATTTAGGAACTTCCAAAATGTTAATATATACGTGTGCCAAGAAGAGGGGCATTATTAAGTCGCACAAAAGGGGAGAAAAAGAGAATAAAAAAAAAGTAAGAAAATCTCCATACTAGCGTCATTGCTAAACAATATAACGAATCCTTCTCCGATCTTTACTTGGAAAATGATTGTAGACATTAATTTGATTAGTGAGTGAGTTTTATCCCTTCTGAAGAATAACTTACAATGGAAAGGCTTATTTAGTTAGTTCTTATCTTGGCTATGCTTTGCCTTTTGCACATTTAATACTTTTGTTATATATAATATTTTGACATAACGTTAATCATGTACCTCTTTACTGAAGAGTGCAGTGGAGTATGACTTGATGCGGTCTTGACTCCGAGCTTCTCGTGAACCTATCATTAGTTTTTCAATGGATGAAAAGAATGCCGCCATTTGTATTGCAAGGATGAATATATCTACAAGAAGATATTTAGAGATAAAAACAAAAAATCAATCTTACACTTCTTGCGAGAGAAGCACATCAAACTTTCCAAATGTTTTAAGTTTAAGCTAGTTAACATTGGGAATGCTAGAGTTTCTGATATTTCCAATCCCAACCCTTCTTCCTCCGTAATGATCGCCTCCATCTTCTTGCAATAAGATACTTGTAGATCTCTCAGTTGTGCGAGAGATTTAATCATGGATGGGGAAAACAAAAACTCGAAGTTATCCAAGCCCTTGACTTCTAATGTCTCCAATTTTGAAAAGGCAACCTGCAATGCTCACTCATGGAATTGGTGATATAGTTAAATCACGAATTTAGGAATTTCCAAAATGTTAATATATACGTGTGCCAAGAAGAGAGGGGCATTATTAAGTCGCATAAAATGGGAGAAAAAGACAATGAAAAGAAAAACGAGTAAGAAAATCTCCATACTAGTGTCGTTGCTAAACAATATAATGAATCTTTCCCCGATCTTTACTTGGAAAATGATTGCGGACATTAATTTGATTAGCGAGCGAGTTTTATTCCTTCTGAAGAATAACTTACAATGGAAAGGCTTATTTAGTTAGTTCTTATGTTGGCTATGCTTTGTCTTTTGCACATTTAATACTTTTGTTATATATAATATTTTGACATAACGTTAATCATGTACCTCTTTACTGAAGAGTGCAGTGGAGTATGACTCGATGCGGTCTTGACTCCGAGCTTCTCGTGAACCTGTCATTAGTTTTTCAATGGATGAAAAGAATGTCGCCATTTGTATTGCAAGGATGAATTTATCTACAAGAAGATCTTTAGTGATGAAAAAAAAAATCAATCTTACACTTTTTGAGAGAGAAGCACATCAAACTTTTCAAATGTTTTAAGTTTAAGCTAGTTAACATTGGGAATGCCGAGTTTCGATATTTCCAATCCCAACCCTTCTTCCTCCGTAATGATCGCCTCCATCTTCTTGCAATAAGATACTTGTAGATCTCTCGGTTGTGCGAGAGATTTAATCATGGATGGGGAAAACAAAAACTCGAAGTTATCAAGCCCTCGACTTCTAATGTCTCCAATTTCGGAAAGGCAACCTGCAATGTTCACTCATGGAATTGGTGATTTAGTTAAATCATGAATTTAGGAACTTCCAAAATGTTAATATATACGTGTGCCAAGAAGAGAGGGGCATTATTAAGTTGCAGAAAAGGGGAAAAAAGACAATGAAAAGAAAAAAAGAGTAAGAAAATGTCCATACTAGTGTCGTTGCTAAACCATATAACGAATCTTTCCCCGATCTTTACTTGGAAAATGATTGCGGACATTAATTTGATTAGCGAGCGAGTTTTATTCCTTCTAAAGAATAACTTACAATGGAAAGGCTTATTTAGTTAGTTCTTATGTTGGTTATGCTTTGTCTTTTGCACATTTAATACTTTTGTTATATATAATATTTTGACATAACATTAATCATGTACCTCTTTACTGAAAAGTGCAGTGGAGTATGACTCGATGTGGTCTTGACTCCGAGCTTCTCGTGAACCTGTCATTAGTTTTTCAATGGATGAAAAGAATGTCACCATTTGTATTGCAAGGATGAATTTATCCACAAGATGATCTTTACTGATGAAAAAAAAAAAAATCAATCTTACACTTTTCGCGAGAGAAGCTCATCAAACTTTTCAAACAATTTAAGTCTAATTTAGTTAACATAGGGAATGCCAGAGTTTTTGATATTTCCAATGACAGCCCTTCTTCCTTCGTAATGATTGCCTCCATCTTCTTGCAATAAGATACTTGTAGATCTCTCAGTTGTGCGAGAGATTTAATCATGGATGGGGAAAACAAAAACTCGAAGTTATCCAAGCCCTCGACTTCTAATGTCTCCAATTTCGGAAAGGCAACCTGCAATGTTCACTCATGGAATTGGTGATTTAGTTAAATCATGAATTTAGGAACTTCCAAAATGTTAATATATACGTGTGCCAAGAAGAGAGGGGCATTATTAAGTCGCACAAAAGGGGAGAAAAAGAGAATAATAATAAAAAAAAAAAGTAAGAAAATCTCCATACTAGCGTCGTTGCTAAACAATATAATGAATCCTTCTCCAATCTTTACTTGGAAAATGATTGTAGACATTAATTTGATTAGTGAGTGAGTTTTATCCCTTCTGAAGAATAACTTACAATGGAAAGCCTTATTTTCTTTTCTCTTTTTTATTTTTGGCAAACAGTAACTAGTCTTCTTCAAAAGTTCACTTCTTCAACTTGAAAAAATTCTTTCTTCTGCAAAGTTACTCGAAATTTCCCATCTACCTTGCCATCACTTGTTGCTCCCATCTGTTACAACAAGTTTAACTTCTATGTGTTTCTTTGTTCGACCACTGTCATCCCTGACAATCCAACCTTCCATTGCTACTTTTGTCGGCTCCACCTCTTTACAACATTGGAAGAGATTTACTATAGTTATTAGAAACATTTCATTATATTTGCAGCCCTAGTTTCTACGCCCAAAATGAAAAGGCATCGAGGCAAGAGTAAAATTCTTTTACGAAGATTTAGAACCCTTGAAAGTTAAAATCCCCAAAGCCTCTATGCAAACCATCCCAATCTAGTTCCTCTATTGCATGGGAAGGAAAGTCGGGATTCAAGTGGAGATACTTAGACACGCTGCCTTAGGACCACCATCGATTTAAATCTCCACGACTCTTTACTTACAGGGAAACTAAAATATGGCGCGAGTCTTGGGCCCCATCATCAATTTCAGTGATAATCGCGCCACCATAAAAGGGCAATATTGTCTAGTTAGTTAAAAGGCTCCATTGGCGGCAACTTTTCCCTGTATAAAATAGCCGCATGGCGCGCACTTTGCATAGTTGGGCAATTGTTTATTCTTAGTTTAGTACCTTCTCTTTAATGTTAGTAAATCATTATCAAAAACCCATTCAACAGGATATCAAAAACAAATTTGTGTTTTTATTGCCAAAACAATGTCCAAATATATCTATTCATAATATATGCGTGCATGAACATACACAAAATTCTGTACTCTTATAATTATGAAGCCTATACAGTGACTAAATGCTTATTTCAACACAATACACAAAAGATGTGCATCAATTAGATTTGTATAATTGCTTTTATATAAAAACCAGATCCTCCTTCCTATTCTTCATTTTGGTTTTTAAGAGAGTCACCTAGATCATACATTTTGGGGATAATAACAAAGCTTAATAACTAAATTCAATGGAATCCATTTCACAAGATTAAAAGTTACTTATGGAATTACTTTACTGCCAAAATTCCCTACAATTTTTCTTTTATGAAACCCTATTAATATAGTTATATTTGCAGCATGTAAATTGAAAATAACTCAGAACCTATCACAAACTAAATTTACATGGATTTCATATAATTAGTTAGATATCTATCCAATAAGGAGAAATGGAAGATTTCTTTATTTAATTATAGAGAAGGCGGGAATGGATAAGATAATTAGGAAGAAAATAAACTGAAAATAACAAATTGAACAAGAATCGTAATATGTGATACATCTAACTAGCAAAGGAAGGAAAAGTTAATAAATAGTTACCTGTTGCCCATTGAAGAATGCAATTTGAGTGGTAACTTGCCTGTTTGATGTACTAATTAAAGGAGCTGACCTAGAGTTGAAAAAGTTCTTGACATTTGGCAAGTTGTGCAATTCCAATACACGTAAATTATGCAACTCCATTTTGCCACAATCATCAACTTCTACAATCCCGCGCATTAACTTGCAATCGTCAACTCTGATCTCTTCAAGCTGTGGAAGTTCTCTCACCATTGAGAGAGGAAACAATACTTCCATCTTGTGACAATGTTGGACTCGTATTACTTTTAATGCACTGAAGGACATGAAGGAGATTTTGTTGTTGCACATCTTCTCCAAGTTGACGAGATTATCAAGAAGTAACCACTCCAACATCTTAAAATCTGTATGGGATGGCCATTGGAGGATGTAATGGGTGGAGGGACTATTCTCGACTTGTAGATGCTTTAATTTTGGAAAACCTTTCTGCGATAATGTGCAAATAATTTGCTCAATTTTGTTCAACCCATCCAAAAACAGATCGTCAGTTTTGCCTAAGATACTTTGTATGCATCCTTTATGAAGAATATTGCTCATTGAATCCAACTTTAGCTCCAGTGTGCACGATCCTTTGTAACTTGACCAGCGCCTCACATCACCTATTTGAATTCTATACTTGGTTAATTTCTCGACATTTAGGTCCTCTGGGAGCACACTTGGAATAGGAATGGACACATGCAGAGTGTGGAGATTCTTCATGTGATTCAACTCAATCAGACTTGCATTAGTTGGCGGGGTTTGCTCCACCGCATTCCATTGATCAAAGCTATTCTCCATATACAACTCTTCTAATTTGATCAAGCTTTGAAGTACACCTGGTTCAATTATCTCAAGTTTTGAACAATAGTTCAAGTCTAACAACCTTAGCTCTACCAGTTGCCCAATTTCTTTCGGCAATCGATGAATATTAGAGTCCACAAAGCTGAGAATTTGTAGCCCTTTTAGCTTGTTGAGAATGGCTACATCATCTAACGAACAATTTTCAAGACACAAAGTGTGTAAGTTCTCCAAGAATTGAAATGGCGAAGGGGAGCAAGTGAGGCGTATCCCATTAAGATCTAAGACCATAAGTTTCCTCATAGAGTAAAATAATGAATGTGGGACCTCAAGAGATTCATTGTTTGACAACAACAAAAAAATATGCAATTCAGGACAATCTAATTCTTGGGGAAGCTCCTTCATGTTAGCGTAGGGAAAGCATATAGCCCTACAACGTTTGAGCTTGTCCTTTGGCAACTCTGTTCCCCACTTCTCTTCATATTTCAACACGAGAAGAGGGTGATCTCTTAAAATGAACTGGGCAACAAAGTCACGAACCAAGTCATGTATCTTGAAACCATCTGCACCTCTATTGTCTAACAGAAGGGATGAGGCTTGAAGAGTGCTGATGAGTGTGCACAACCTATCTCTGGCTTTTTCCATGCTGCTATCTTTTTGAAATATCCCCATCCCATAGCCATACCTCACCAAGTTTTCAAAGGAAGGCTCAGAGACGGCACAAGCAGCGCACAGTTTTAACAAACTTTTCGCGTCCTCGCTTTCTAACTGATTATAACTTACTTGCAACAGCTTATTTATCTTTGCACTTATTCCTTCGTTTGTACACCCCTCAATTTGATTTAAAGCATCCCTCCATTCAGGTAAACTAGCGTGTTTAAAATATTTTGCCATATTGACAATTAGGAAAGGCAAACCTGCACATCTATGGAGTGCTTCATCCACCAAAGGTCTGAAGTCGTCGTCATGAACCTTGTCTTCCACCAGCCCCTCAAACAGTCTTTTCGCCTCTTCCTCCTTCAGCTCACCAAGGGGAAAGTCCTTGTCGCAGCTCATTTCACTTTTTAAAACATAACTATCTCTTGACGTCAATAGCAACTTGCATCCTAAGACTTTATTGTCATGTCCGCAAGGAATGCCGACTGATTTCAAGTCGAGCCCCTTCCATAGATTGTCCAGTATTATGAGGACCTTTTTTTCTCCCTCTCCTCATATTCCAACCTCCTATGTAGAAGTTCCGCTCGCCTGCTAACGGACTCTTTGTTTTTTATATCACTAAGGCCCAAGGCATCCGCAATCTCTTCTTGAATCCTCTTGACGTCTGGATTTTCCGACACGTCAGCCTTAGCTATCCAATCAAATGACTTCTCTTCCTTTATTATTTTTTCGGCATCCACCAAAAGGGTGGACTTGCCGACTCCGCCCATTCCGTGAACCCCAACCACGCTATTGCGGTTATCGGCAAGAGCGTCAATGATGTCCGTTATGATCTTTGCTCTGGATTCGAAGACGCCATCGTCCCTAAGCTTAGTCAACACAGAGGCAGGAGTGGAGGCCGTCACAGTGGTCGACGGGACGACAACTTTGCCCTCTCTCCTGGCTAGAGTCGGACCAGTGACATTCCCTGAAGCAGAAGCGCTGCCGGAGATGTCATTCAATTCCTTGAATCCGCTGCATTTTTGAGCAAGTTGCTTAATGACCTCGATCTTGCCCTCAGCCTTCCTGCTGAACTGATAGCGACATTTGGGGTCGGGAAGAGTCCCGTAGCAGCAAGTCTTGCTCGCTTTACCGATGTCGCCCAAGAGACCTCCCGCTTCCTCCAAGGCCTTGTCAGCACTTAGCTGCCATTCCATGAAGCCATCATGGAAATTCCGAAGATTGTTTCTGGCCACTTCTGCCAAAGTGCGGGCCCGCTGAGTCTCGTTCTCCAGATTGCGGACTTCCTCCCGAAGACGATCGGCAAAGCTCTTGGAGGAGATCACATATCCAAATCGACGCTTGATGGGATCAACTGCATAGCTCTTCAAGGCATCCCATGCAATAGAAACGACAGAATCGACTGACATTTTTTTTAAAAAAATATTTTCCACAGAGAGAGAGAGATGAAAAGGAGGACCAGATACTGAAGAATAAGAAGAAGAAGAAGAGGGAGGAGGAGGAGGAGGAAGGAAAAGGAAGAAAGGTTGTGCCGAAGAGAAGAAAGAGCGAATCAGAGCCGGAGATGAACAAGGTGAAGAGATTTGAGTACAAAAAATAAGACCAAGGAAGGTGAGCGTGGAACAGCAATGAATGGAGGAAGAAAGAGACGATTATCAGCTGTTAAAGCGTAAAGAAATGATTCGACTTAAATTATCGCCCTGGGAATATGTCCTTCACACGAGTACGTCAGCACCCCCGTGACATGGAGTTCTGAGTTCTAACTCTTAAAAGACTGTATTCCTTTAGACACTCTTTACATGACAAATATAATATGGGAAACCATTATGAATCACGACTAACATTGCTTAGTGGTCTCCCATTTCGATTGTAGTCTTCCGTTATTCCAAATGCTTCGGGTCGTTTGGAGCCTTTTACATACAATATTTATGTTTTCAAATATTGCAGTTGTCACAAATTGATTCTTAAAATTTTCAAAAATTTACAATTATTGAAATGTGTTTTGTCATAATTTATAAGCCTAATTCTTTTCCTTTTCAATTTTTTTGAGTAAAAGCAAAACGCAGAAAAGACGTAACTTGAAAAAAGTTAGACGAAAAGTACCGCAAGTCGACAAAGCAAAAGACAATGAACCGACAGGCACGGGGAACTCACGGACACACACGGCTCCCCTAATGAGTGCATTCCGACTTTATTTTTCTTTAGCTACTCGCATTACTTGCACAAAGAAAAAGGCAATGAACTGACAATTGTACCAACACTATCATCTCGTGCCCAGGTTTCTCCTCCTCCACCACCTCCTCTGCAGCTCACAGTCCCAAAAGTTCACGTCTTCCTCTTTGGTTTCCTCAACTGGAACACCGGGTGCCTCCACAGCTTCCTCACTCCTTTTCTCCAACTCATACATAATTGGTAAATTAGAATGTCAAGTTACTCCTAAATCCTTATATTTATTATGACTACTTCAAAAGATTATGACTAATTCCTGATAAAGAAAATGTTATGGCTAATTAAAGTTATGAGTGATGTTCTCTTTGTAATTAAGTAGATAAGGATCTTTCACATAGCTATGTAGCTTATGAGGAATAATTACATATAAACAAATTAGCATTATTTTATAACCTAGAAGCACAATCTTGGAGACCAATTTACATAAAAGTCCATAAAATGTCCTGCAAGCCCCAAGCACCAATTAAACTCAGATTTTTGGCTTATTTTGGTGACTGTAACGTAAAACGGTTTGCATGTAGTTTGTGGGTTTCGAATGATCAACCTTCAATTCCTGAATTCTCCTAATGACCTAATTGATTGCGATGGTCTTGGAGTTAAATAAGCATAATTTTGTATTATAAAGAGTAAGTGTATTTTGCAATTTGTAATATTACTTAAGAAATACCGATAAAAAAAATATTACTTAAGAAATGATAATGTTAACGTAAAATTATCATATTTGCCAAGTAATATAATGTTATAATAACAATACCATACAATAGATAGTCATAATATTGGCCTCAGGCCTACCTTTACTATTAAGCTGGCTAACTTATTTGTCTTTATTAGTTTCACATGACAAACTTGCCCATCAAAATTGTTAGGTCGGCAATGTCAATCTACCCCTAAATCTGTGAATGCATTGTGACCGTTTGAAAATATATTGACTAATAAAAATGGTTAAAGCAACAAGGGAGATTCTCCTTGTAATTAGATTGATAAAACCTTGATCTTGTTAATAAGGAATATTATCTTATATAAGTGATCTATCTAATCAACAGTGCATAATATTAGCCTAGGTGGAGCCTTGGTGGCCACATTTCTTTCAATATAGAATCCAAACTTGGTAAGATGTTGATTTCTCTTCACTCAACACGAAATTGTATTTTAGATAGTTAACAAGTTGAATCAAACAATGAGCTTCCATCTTTCTTCCGTTTAGCAACAACTATCGTTCTTAAAATAACTATAGAGATACAGAGAAACCAAAATAAAAAATAAAAATTGCTCAGAAAAACTCACCCAATTATCTCCCAAATTTTCTAACATTATAAACACAAAATAACCAATTAGCTATAAAAAAAAAAAAAGTGAATTCTAATGTCTCAAAACCATTGTCCAGCCATTTGAATAAATAAATTCACTTATATATGAACTCATGTAAATCAAATCTCATACCTAGTTGAGTGGTTGAAATGACCTCTACTATAAATAATGAAACTTCAAATGTGAAGAATCTAATAACAGCAGATTTGGTCATGATATTTTGGAAAAATTATAGCTAAAGTTTGATGAAAGCATAAATGTGATCAGATATTCCGAGACATGCTTATGCTCCAATCTTTGAGATAAAGCAGCTTCCTTTTGGTGATTCATAGGCTGAAGATGCTCTTAAGATAGATTCTTGTATAAAAAAAAAAAAAAATTCTGAAATCAGAAGAGTAAGTGAGAGGATTCATATCAAAATCTCTTATCAAGAGTCTACAGTAGATAAGAAAACACGCAAGACAATAGATTTGAGAGAAAATGAAAAAGGCAAATATATTCTTTTGAAATAAAAGGCGGGTCTATTAATGCTTAAGTGTACACTTATGTGTGGATGACATTTTGGTCAGCTTACATGAAAAATGTGATTTAAGCTAAATTGGGCGCGTAAATGTGTGTTTGTCTATATGTATAGTTAACTTAGAAGATTTTCTTAACTATTTTTCAAAGGTTCTGATGGAATGGAAGGCTCACTAGAGGAATAATTCTTTTATAGCCTAGTGAATTTTTGCTTTCGGTTCAATGAAGCAATTCTCAGTGAAGCATCCAGGACAAATCGACGGAGCCACTAGAAAAGTGGATGAAGGAAGGGTAGCGTTGAAACACAGCTACTCTTTTTGCTGGAAAAGTCGACAATCAACGGCTGAGATTTAGTTTTAAAATGCCGAATCATTCTTTACATAATGTTTCAATGACAAAAGTAGAAAGAACAAGTATAATTATCAAATCCACATTATAGCTAAAGTATCTCGTGTGTGGTGCTCCTTGTGCTAAGTCATTCTCGAATAATTGACGCTTTCGTCTTTTTAGCTTTTCTTATAAAACATCTTTGGTAGAAGTGGAGTGGGAGTGGGGAGTGGGGAGTGGGGACACCCCATTATCCAAAGTCTAGTTAAATTATTGCATCTTCTGGTCATGAGCAACATAGATTGCTTTTTTTTCTTTTCCAATGACAGAGCTCTATCGGACAAAAGAATACATATCGAACCCATTTTTTGCATGAATGGTTCAATGATTTTATTTTGGTGATAATGTCTGGCTGCTTTCTTGGAAATAATAACTTTTATAGGATGTCACAAGAAAAGACTGTAAAGTAAGAACTTGGAATGTTGAGGCTCTTTACTTTTTTTTTTCTTTTTTCTCCTTTTTGCTTTGAGTTGCATAATGAACGATTGTTATCAAATCCAAAACTTCTTATTCACTTGTGTGCTTTTCTTCAGGGCCCCGTCCCTTTGATTCAAGTACTTCAGTGGTAAGTTTTCCTTTTTACCATGTTGAAACTTCAATTCACATCAGAAATTAGACAATGCTTGATATTCTTTTTCCAATGCCATGATCATAATAATCGTTTTCTTCCAATTGATTGTTATGATTGCAATATCGATGTCAAAATTACTCAAGTGCAAAGTGCCGAAACCTTAAGAGAATCTTTCGCCCCAACAAAAAAATAGACTTTGCTCACTCGAATGTGGTCTCATTTACAAATGTAAATTGAAACAAGGAAGTGAGAAAATGACTTCTTACATATATGGGGTTTTGGTTCCAACGGTAAAGTTTGGAAGCTCCTCCTTACCATAGTTTTAGACCATGGTAATGCTCGGGGTATTGTTGACACCCATTGCCCTTTATCACTCTTTTACTTTTCAAAAGCGGAAAAGTTGGAAATGAATACCGAGTACTCATATCTTCAAGGAGTAGATTCCGCTCTATAAAAGGACTACAAACTTATCTAGACCTTCTTGTCCACTAACCACATCAACTTATCAATGCCCGAGAACACGAGAAAAGATATGGATAGTATTCGTGTGCTTGATATCAAGATGCCTTCTATGAATTACGCTTGGAATCTTACCAAGTGGACGAAAGAATAAGTACTTTTAAAAAAAGAAGTCAAAAGACAAATTAACGGACCCACTCAAAGAAGTGGTGAAGGAACGGAAGCGTTGAAACACAGCAACCTTTAACTGGAAAAGCTGATAATCGACGGTTGAGAATTAGTAATATCAATCGAACGGTTTTGTATTAAAGTGCCAGAAACATTCCGTAGGTAAGGAACAAGCATTATCAAAATTCCAAAGCATTGATTGTGCTTTTTTTGTCTGTAAAGGTTCTTTATCTTTTCTTCGTTTTCCTTTTTGCTTGAGTTTTGGAAGGAATAAATTCGTCAAATCCAAATTTTAGTATGCACTCGTGTGCTTCTGTGTGGCCTTGTCCTATTGATTCAACTGCTTAGCCGGTAAATTTTCCTATTTACCATATTAAGATTTTGATTCATGTCATAAATTACACGGTGTTTGATATGTTTTTAGTGATGGTAATCATAATATCATTCGATTCTCTTCACAGTTCTATTATGACATTGTCATTAATTTATATATTGATTTGCAATTTTTGATATTGAACTACTTGTTGACAGGTTAGACTTGGGCTAACTTAGAACTTGGGCTAACTTAGACTCCCATATCTAATTAATGTTGGCCATTAGTTGAAAATAAGTCTTGACTTTCCATGTATTATCTTTCAAATCTTCAAGGATCTATTGACAGAAAGCTCTCATAATGATCGCTATAAGTGAAAAAAAAAAAAAAAAAAAAAAAGCTCAGTTCAAAGGTATACTTGAAGTTGCTTAATTTTCTTGCCAACCTCAATTATTGGAATACCATGTCAAATTGCATAAATTCATATATTTAATATGCCTATTGGAATACCATGTCAAATTGCATAAATTCATATATTTAATATGCCTATTCAAAAAGGTGATGACTAATATCTAATCGAAAATAAATAAGTATATATATGAAAATAAATAAGTGTGTGTGTGTGTGTGTGTGTGTGTGTGTGTGTGTGTGTGTGTGTGTGATTTATTAAGTCCCAAGGGACATTCTCCTTGTAACCAAGTTGATAAGGTCCTTTTGCATAATGATGACCTAGTTTATGAGGAAGAAGAGCATATAAAAAATTGCTATATTATATTAGTATTCTCCTAGAGTATGTTTTTATTTTTATTTTTTTAATAATCTATGGGCGTGGGCAGGGAGACTCTTCTACTTAAAGCCCATTACAAAAATACTACAAGTTGAATAGGTTGAGCTTAAAGCTATGACTTGTATAGGTGGCTATAACTCAGACTAACTTGCATACAGTATTTGTGATTCAAACGAGCAACCTCTGATTCTCAAATCGGAGATCCCCGACACCCCAATCTACTATAACAATCGTGGGGTTTAGGAAGCTTAATTTATTATAATAAAGAGTAAGTGTATTTTGCAATTTGAATCTTTTTTAAAAAATTAAAAAAAAATGAAAATGACAATGTTAACATGAAGTGATCATAATACCAATATGCAATAATTGCAAGATAGAGAGGTTAAGTAAGTATAATCTTTTTTTTTTTTTTATTGAAAAGAATAGGTGTATTTATAGGGGTGTGAAATGAGAAAGAGAGCCAAAATGTGTTAAAGTTAAGGCGCCATTCCTCTGCAACGATACTTATGTAATTATAGGGGGTGCGAAGCTTGCTTATCAAGTAGGGCAAGTCTCGCTTTTAGACCAATTTCTCCTTCGGATTGCATTGTCAATTCACGCCCGCAAACGAGCATGCTTTAGGAACGACCTCACCTTAACTTATGTTGAGGGCTAGACCTTATGGATCAGTTTCGTGCTTGGGCTGGGACTGAGATGCGAAACTACGCCTTGGGCAGAAAAATAGGCTTGGTATATATTCGGGCCCTCCGACAGCCTGGGCTTTGTCAGACAAGTTGAAGCCCAATAGAAATGCCGAGTATTTTTTTTCCTATAATAAATTTCCGTAGTTGTATGGAGTTTCGATACTTTGAACTATAATGAAATGAGCTTCGAGCTTCGAAGATTTTTCACATTCTTGACGTTGATACTTTTTCAATATATAACTCGGGCCTCTCCTTACAGTGTCTTAACTTTACACAAATAATGGATGGATCCATCAGGTTGCTAGATTCGTGTTCACTAGACTTGATTATAGGCATGGTTGCTCAATCTATCTTTCTAAGCCTTTTTCGCTAGGTTTGATGTAAAATGGAGAGATTACATGTGGGAGATTACATGCATATTTCGTAATGGACGGATTTAGTTAACAAATCCATCCATTACATGAATAAATTAGTAAGCAATAATCTCTCCGCTATACACATGTTAAATCACCACCTTTGCAGCTTAACAATGAGTAATAAAATCTCATCAAATTTGATGGAGATGATGTGCCCAAAAAAAAAAAAGGAATCTTGTTGGATTAGAGGGCAGAGATGGATGGCATTAGTCCTCCTTTTGATAAAGGAAAGAATTTTTACAGGTAGATATCTATTGTAATGATATATATTTTGAAATTATAATCTTTTGCTGACAATTTCGTTTGTAAAGAAGAAGAATATAAGATAAATAAGCATATAGAATATCAAAACTCCTCAAAATGGAAATAATGAAAGGTTAATAATCATCATCCAACAATTTTTTCTTTGATAATAATCCAAAAGCTTTTCCAAGTCAAAGTCCATGAGTCTTTGTGCAAACCGGCTTCTCCATTTCCAGGGAAGCTTAAAATCAAGAAAAAGGAAAGTAGGGAGATTTTCACCTCATGTTGATAGACAATAATGATGGGGCCCACCATCACCCCCCTCACCGTAAAGCATTTTCTGCTTCTAAAAGTAGCCATTACATAATTTAAGAAAAATTCCAAATAGAGAGCTGAAATTGAGTCATCTATCTATAAAAAAAATCAAAATAGATTTTATTTCAAATAAAAATATTCAATAATCCAGTTAATTTCAAATAAAGATCTTTGATAAAAAGAAATTATCAAATACGGATTTGAGGTCAAATCTTCATCATGATGCGATTGACATTCCCTATTATTTAAATGAGGCAATTTTATTTGAAATTTGTAATTTAACAAAATTAAAGAAAATTTTGGGATTAAGTCTTCTTTCCAGTTTCCTGTTTTCCATCCTCTTCCATCGCGCTCCTTATAAACTCCTCCATTGCTTCATCTCCCTCCTCTCACGCCAAGCGATCAAAAATTGAAATAACGAAAGATGAATAATCATCGCCTGACAAACCTTTATGAAAATCTTTGAAGTCCAGCTCCTGCATTTTTATATTGTTAAGCTTCCTGACATCAGCATATTGGGGGCCACCACCAGAACCCCCTCACCCTTTTCATTTTCATGTTTGAGGACTCATTTCTCGCTAAAATAGCTATTACATAATTTAAGAAAAATTTCAAATAAAAATCTAAAATGAGATCATCTTTTTTTTTCTAAAAATGAGTTTAAAGTGGATTTCATTTTAAATAAGAATTTAAACTCGTCAACGGGACAAATGTCACTGCAATCAGCATTTTCTAGCTATTTAAATTGAGGGAATTTTGTTATTGGGTAAAAAAGTTTTAAAAAAATTCCCGAATGAATCAGGATTACTTTTTTCCGTTTCAATTTCATGTTTTCCAGTCCCTTCTGTTGCACTTCTTGGAAACTCCATTTCTTCCTCTCTTCCGTCTCACACCAAGCCATCACCACCGTTGGGAAGTCCGATCTCCGATGTATTCGAGGATCGAGAGCCACCACGGCAACACCACTGTAGTCCCCGGTGGGGGGCATTCCTCCTTAATGCCACGCGGTTCCTCCCCCCTCCCCTTCCTGTAAGTTTTTGTTTTTTATTTTAAGTTGCTTCTGAGGCGAAATTGAGGTCTTGAAATTGATGTTTGCTGATTGACTTTCAAAGATGGCAAGATTCAATCCATTATATTGATATCATTTTTTCCTTTGCATCTTTTAATTGGTGATGATAGCACAGCAAGTTTCTGCATTGGCGTTACTGCCAAATGAGAGTATCGGGAAACTCTTCCAGTTAGATCAGTTGAATGAGAATTGTTCTATAGCTCATTCGGATCGCTTTACTCGCAAACCATAGTGGTTTTGACAAATCACCTTTTGGCTTGCACTTGTGGTGTTTATGATCTTTTGTCATTGTCTTGATCGTGGTTTCTATCTACATATTTTCATCGGTGAATTTTTTCTCGGTATGTAACTTCTGTATCTTTAGATATGTGTGGGACGCAATGATTTTTGACGCTAAATTTAGAACGAATCACGTGATGCTCTTGCCTTTCAAATTTTCGGTTAAGCCCTTTTAGTTCAACTTGGCGATCATTGAGCTGTCTCTCACTGAATGGTTTTAAGATATATCCACAAGTGCTAAGATCCACTACAACTGTAAAGAAAAATAATGATTAGAGAACTCCTCTTAAACAAGCTTCTACACACTTCTCTCTCGTCCTTATGCCCCATTCTCTGTGGAAGTAAGTAATCCGATGCTTAATGTGTGATTAGTTTCATATGTTAGTTAGTTAATAGACCATATGTTGTTTTAGTGGATTTGATTGAACATCTCTGGTTGTGGTTTTTCAAGTGCATGATGGTAATAGATCGTCCAGAGTGCTTTAGTAATATATATCCTTCAAATTTGGTACCTAGTTCAAGTGGAATGGTATGGCAGTTTCACTATTCATGGATTGCTTTCTCCTTAACGGTGTCCACAATTGTGGCGTTTGGTGGGAATGCAGTCAACATTTTTATGATTGCCATGCTAGGCATTACAAATAGGAACAAACCGAGAACTTGGAGGGTATGTTTTGATTCCTACATGAATCACTACAACCAAGAGGTTGTATCATATAATGATGTTTACTAATCTATTGGTGTGCGTTTGATTGTTGATGTAGTCAGATCGGAATCATGACAAAGAGGGAGGTTCACTGGTCCACCAAATGTCTTAAGAGTGTATGCAATGGGCATATAGCTCATGTGCATGCGTGGGTTCTTTACCCTCCTAACTTGGCATTGTAGAAGTTATTACTGGTTTTAACCAGTTTGATAGGAACTAAATCACGGAGGCGAGGTATATTCTGCTCAGCTAAGCTAATCATTCGGCTTTGCTATCCATCCATAAAAGCAATTTCTATGTGCTTCCAATCCTTGGAGCAAAGTCTCTCATTTGTAGCCATGGCTTTCCTACCGAATGCTACATTTTATAGAGGCTTGGTTGCATATCATTCATGGCTTTTCAAATGTTCTAGGTTTGCAATCTGAATGAGCTTCTTAGCCATGTTAGTTTTACCTCATTGAATGTTTGCAGCATTTCCTATATATCTTCTGTAGTTCTCTTCCTTCTGCTTTGCAGGCACTCACGATGCTAGCCTTGAAGTGCCCTTGCAATGCCTTCTTTAATAAGGATGTCTCTTTTATATGCGGTTTTTGATTTGCTTCGTTCCAAAGTACTGAGTGTACTAACATTGTAAATATGATGTAAATTAGATAGAATATCATCATCAAGAGTCCCCAAGGGCCATGGTTTTCCTCGTGCTCACAGGTATGTTCTTGCTTAGTTTCAAATACTCTTGATTGAGAAATTGATGTGAATAGGAAGAAACTCCAGCAAAGAAAGGGGTGGGAATGCAGAGGGGGAAGGATACTTCTGGTGGGAGCTAATCGAAATAAGTAAGCGAGCATCACTTTTGTTTATGCAAAGAAAAAAGCACCAATACTAACAGCCACCTGCAAATGCAAGAACTAGAGAAAGAGATAATGAAGTCCTAGCATACTTAGTCCGCATGTTGCGACAAAATTAACATTTACTAAATTGATAGGCATGAATAATAGATAACCACCATGAGGACCAAATTTTGGAATACCGAACAGAACATCTAGAGAACGGTGGAATCACACGGGAAGAACCAAAGATGAAAAACCAAATCAAAGCACCTAATTTGATATGATGCAAGAAGTACTGCGGCACTAAAAATTTAAGAACTCCCGTTCAGCAAGTCCAAAAAGTATTGGAGCATGCGACGGTGCAGCTGTATCAACGTGGTAGAAGACGATTTCAACCTAGCCAAATAGGAAGAGAAAATAAAAGAGCCCCCAACTCTCTTCCCTCGGCCCGGCCCCTTTCCCCTTTCCCCTTTCCTCCTTCTTTGCACCTCACGCGCGAGGACGACTGACCAGAGCAGAGCAGGGTAGGCCGGCGATGGAGGGGACGACAGAGCAGGACTTCAATGCGGCCAAACTGAGGAGCAGAGCACGGCCAAACCTGCTACAGAAGGGATGGCGACTTGACGCCGGTTCGGCCAAGAGGGAGGCCTGTTCGGCATGCCCAGAACCGGCAGCTGGACCACCTCCGTCGACCAGGCTCCCCACCTATAAATAGCCGGGTAGTTAGCTCCATTCAAGGGGGTGGAGAGAGGGGAAAAGGAAATCGTGAGCGAAGGGTTTGGATAGGGAGAGAGAGAGAGAGAGAGAGAGAGAGAGAGAGAGAGAGAGAGGGTCGCGAGTGGGAGTTTGGGCAAGGAAAGGGAGTTGGAGGGAAAGACCGCCGGCTACCGCACCCGACGCGCAGCCAAAGACCCGTCGCCGTGCCCCCTTTCCCACGCCAAAGTTCCGGTTAGCCTCGGCCCTGTTTTTGCCCTGTTTTGGGGCATGTCGGGCCGGAGCTCGCGGCCGTCCAGTCGATGCGAATTCTGGCCCCCATCCGCCCTGCGTGCGTTTGCTATGGATATCCTGATTCGTTCGTTGAGAGTACCGACTCGGGTATGAGTCTCGTCTGAGCCAGGAGCCCCTCAGTTCGTTATCGCGCGCCGCCCGTTCGATGAAACACGTCAACAAGATCTGGTGTTCGGGTCTTCGTCCTTGGCCGAAACCGAGACGACCGTGCGTGTCCCATTCTACTGTGACGTTCCCTGATGTTTGGCGGCCCCGGACACCACTCGTTTGGCTGTTCGCCACGTTTCCACCATTGCCGTCGTTCGTTTGGTGGTTTAGCCGAGGGGGGTGAGACCAAAGCCAAGACGAGCGGTGTCCCTCGTCATGGCCATACTCGTCGACGCGAGGAGCGGGGAGGCGAGGGGGAACAAGGGCGGCTGTGCTTGGAGCCGGGTTCGGTGTGAGGGCTGGGTCTTTGGGGTTTGGTATTTGGGCTGGGCTGATTTAGGCATATTGGGCTTATTTCGCTTTATTGGGTCGGGCTTAATTCATTTAGTTCTTAAAGGATGTGACCCCTTCTCTCTTTAAGCCGGACAGGGCTGGCGAACCAGGCCCGGTTGGGCTGAGGGCGCTACGACCCGGCCAATGGACCCGGTAGGATCCGGATATCCGACACCTACCCACTTTTAAATATAATATAATATTATTATTTTAATATAATTTAAAAAAAGACTAATAAAGAAAAATCAGAAAAATCCCAAAAAGTTTCGTTTTTTCTATAAAAAAAAGGAAAAAGATAAAAAAAATAGTTTTTGAGTAGTTTTCTCAAAAAATGCATGAAAAATCCTTCAAAAAAAAAAAAAAATCAAATCTATGGGTTTTAAACAAGATTAAGTATTGGAAGGGCATTAATTGATTAATTAGTGTAATGAAGTCATCAATCTAGAATAAGTACTTCTCTCAATATTTTTCTTGGATTTATAATTGGATTTATAATTGACCAATAACAAATCCATTAGTGGCGATTTCTAAATTAAAATGACTTGTAGTTTAAAAACTCAAACCATGAGAGAGCCCAAACTAAACTTAAACTTGGTAAATCATTAAAACCTCTGTGCCTAGGAGGGTTTAAAGAGGTCGCGACAGGTACCAGTGAAAAGTATGGGATTGCACACAAGTTAAAATAACAAACTTTTCAACCCCAGTTAAAAGATAGAGCACTTTAGAGTAATTTTTCGAAACAACCAAAAGAAAAAAAAAAAACCATTTTTTTTAAACGCAGAAAAAAAGAGAGGAGAAATTACAGCTTGTAGTGAGGTTGTTTGGCTTTGCCTAGATTACACACAACGAACTCATGCAGAACACTTGCACATGATCAACTCTTGATTTCACAAAAAAAGAATCTAATCTCTTCCTTTTGCCTGTAGCAGAAACTACGATAATTAAAGACGGATGCATGAGTAGTTCATTTCTCTGACAAACAAATTTAAAAATGACAATTACCTATGATTTCGAAGTAGAAGCAGACTACATGGTCCTATATCAAATGATTTCAGATATTTATCCCCAAAAGTTTTCAGCTCAACCTTCAAAGACCGAACCAAAATGGCCTCAAAAGATAGCATAACGGCCATTCAGCAGGTCTTCATTCGACGAAGATATGGATAAGGTGGTGATCGCGGCTACGAGTGGCCGCTCGGTTGAAGGGGAAAAGGACGGGATTGATGAGAATTTTGTAAAAGTTTGATCGGGTGAGGCTACGCATTCAAATTTGTTAAAAGAGAACAACAGATGAGAACATCGTAGAAGACGGCGGACTTATATCCTTGCGATGTGTATCCAAAAGAACACAAATGTTACTTTTATTTACTTAAAGAATTATATAAGACTTACTAAGATTGACTTTCAAAATATAAGACCTATAAGATAAATCAACTGTGATGGCTTAATTACATAGCGCATTTTCTCAATCCGATTATTGAATTTTGCTTTCAATTGTCGAATGAACTTCAGAATTTGTAACCGACCAAAACCCGATCAAATCATGGCCACTTCATGGATGTATCTAGTAATTTTCCTTAGTGGGGGCAAACTTCAGTAAATAATGATTATTTCAGTTAATAAACCAATGCTCTTGAGCGTAAAAATATGTGATAAAATTACCATTGTGTCAATTTGGTTCGTTTATGGCAACTAGATTTTTCATGATTCTGAAATCGCTTATTGAGCATCATTAATTTGCGGGGGCAAATTGAAATGAAAATATTCATTATAGACTCAGTCATATAAATTTTTAGAAAATTCAATAGCCATGGAACCCTCTTCTGAAGGAGACGGAGGTTTTTGACCTTACTTGTGGCGAACGAGCTAGCCTCTCTTTTATTTATTTTTATTTTTTTTTTTTTGGCTTTTCTTAATTGAGACTCACATGGTGTGTCGTGTCGTCGTTATAGCCTCTCCGATCGGATATGTAAGACTACCATGTCAATATTGCATAGAAAAATTGTTCAAAAAGTTGTCATAATGCATTGATTTCAAAAGGGAAAAGAAAGTAACATTGGTGGATCCGGCGATTGAAATCAAAGTTTAGTGACTACATTTGAAATTTACTAGACTTATAGAAGAATTCCATTTGCACACCAATTTGGTAGACCGATTATTTATACCTAGTACTTTTGTACCATCAACCACGTTGACCATCGGGTACTATGCGACTCTAAGATATTCCCACATGTTGGAGGAGATATTATTACATTCTAGATGGATTCCATATAGGATGCGAAGCTAGCTTAGCATGGAAAATATTGAGACAACCTACTGAAGTTATTTGAGTAAACGCAAAAACTTATGTTCCAAGGTTTCCTCAAGTCGAGATTTTTGTCTCTTGGAGTCCTTGAGTAAAAATAAAATAATAAACAAATAATATTGTTCAATAGAATCAAAACAAAAATTAAATTTTCAAGAAAACGTCATCATATGTGAGATTGGCGAAGAAATCCACGAAGCTCAAAGCCTATGGAATGTACATTGCCGGATGTGCTTCCAAGCGATAAATCAAAGAAACACAGAGACATGAAATCTATATTCTCATGACTCATTCGTAGAATTAGGTACAAGAAATATTTATTTTTCAGAACGATGAGGTGCTTCCTGTGAACAAAAGCATAGAAGGGCCACACGAGCACTGAGCACTCAAGCCATATGTCAACAAACATATAATATAATTCTTAGGATTAGTTGAGGCAGATAGTCCAGATATCCCCCATTATGAAAGTCAAAAGAGTGATGGAAGTATTGAAATGTATAAAGCAAGTTCAACTGAGACATTATTCAAGCAATCAATTGTGGATTAAACCACTGGAGTTTGTCCTAGTGGCCACCTTTCAAACTTAAAAGGAGGAGGTGAGGGTTCAAATCTCCACCTTCTCGGGGGGTTGGGGTGGGACCGATTTAGTTTGAGAGTGGGTTTTGACTCTCACACTCTGCAAGAAGTCAGGGCAAAAATCTAAGAGTGAGTGTTAAATTAGGAATAGGGTAGGACCGACCAAAAAAAAAAAGGAGAGGAATTTCATTGATCGCGATATTAATTTATGTCGATGACACCTCAATAAACTAGGAGTGACATCAAGTTAATTTTTCCAATTAGAGGAAATTCAAATAGAAATCTCAAATTGAAAGGCCTAGGAAAACTTAAATGTTTCTATGGAATTGAAGTTGTGAGAAATAAAATAAATCCTTTCACAAATGACATCAAACACTGTTCATTCAAGCAAGAGTAGAGCACGGACAGCTAACGCGCGTGATTTGATAAAGTGGATTTCAAGCCATGAATTCAAGATATGAGCAACACGAAAGCACCTTCCCAATAGTAACAAGGACATGAACAACCAACATAATTGACACTAATCAACATGAGCAACCAAAAAAAAAGAGAGATGAATGATTTGAGATCGAGTCAGATTTGAGAAGGATACTTAACAAACAAAGCCTCAACGTGTAATAGTAGCATGAAAATGGCTAATTGTGACATTGGAAGGCACGACAACACAATTATCTCATCCAATCATGTGCATCGATAGAAATAATACTACTCCTATGAGGACTAAAAATACTACCTCAAACCTGGCTCCACGCCAAGGATGTTAAGGTGGGTAGGGCAATGGGAGCATGGTGGTGGCTCAATGACAGCTGTAGACAGCAAGCGGATGGACTGTATTTCTGATTAAAAATCTACCTAGATAGTTGATGGAAAAGACAAACAATGTTGATATGACGCCCCACATGACTTAAGTAAAAAAAAAAAAAAAAAACGATGTAATTTTGAGCTGAAAAATCATCCGAAGGAATTTTGATAAAGGATAAATGTGTAGCACATATACAAATTTGGGATTCTTAATATCACAAGAAAAATTTACGTGTGGATATAATTTTGAGATTCTGACATCACAAAAAAAAAAAAAAAATCACTATAGGTGTCACATTCATAAGCTAGATACTCAGCAGTTGTAAGGGCAATTTTTAGAGTGATGATGCATTTAATAGTTGGATCATTGGCCTAAACAAAAGAGCAAACTTCATAAAATGAAATATAGGCACCTGCACAACCCTTCAATGTAAAAGGATATCTATATCACAAACTCAATCTACAAAATTGCAAAAATTGCCAGAAAGAAAAAAATCTGCAAGACAATTAACTATCAACTCATTAGAAATTACCAAATTAAGGAAAAGGGTCACTCTCTCCATTGACCATTTTTCCTCAAAGTCAACGTTTGAAAAATTGTGCAATTTCCATGTCCACTCCCATAGCTGCAAATACTATAGCAAAGTTGTCCTCTTCGTCATCCTACATAAAAGTGTAGCACATCTTCAGAAATGATATTGAAAAGAGTGTTTGGAATAGTAGAGGAAGATCAAGACTTAGAGCATCGAATTCTCAAAAAAAATGCAACAAATAAAATAAGATCAGAAATCTTCACAAAGAATGTATTTAGCATTTGAGAAGTCTAGCAAATAATAGTGGAGCTAGTTAGTTGAAGGATAAAATACATTTTAGGTGAATTCTGAACCTTCACTCCAAAATTGTAGGAAAATTTTGTGAAACTAATGGTAGTTCATTAAATTATTGAGGCAATAAAACTCGTATAACATTGTTATACAGGAAAAATGTTGCATATACCTTGGTAATACCGTCAGCCTTCTCCAATTGCTTCACAAGACCAGTCTAGTGGCAAATCTGGGCAACTATTTTGTTATGCGGAAGACCAGCAGCGGAGAAAACCGGCAGCAGAGAAAAGTAGGATCTTCTGTCCACGAGCTATGGAATTTATTACATCAATGGTGGAAATTCTTGTTTGTATATCATCTCTTCTGGGTAGGTTCCTTCACTAGGATTTAAAAAAACTTCCAAAGAAAGAGAAAGTTTATCCATTCTATAAGACACCACAATAAAGTTCTTGGGATAGCCACAGATGCCATGAAATATAAATGGCTTCATAGCCAATCAAAATTACTATCACAATGACACAACTTACCAGAAATATCTAGGTAAGCCTTCGGCATAATTGGAGGGCCATTATCAATGAGCTTCCCAAAACCATTAGATATGTGCACCAAGCATATCCAGGGATACAAGTGTTTTCAGAACTTGCATTAAAAGAAAAATGTGACAACTCCACAATAAATTTCTAAAGGTTCTTTTATTTATCCCAGATTAAAGAGAGTAAATGTTGATACAACTGAAGAGATTTGTGGAAGCAGAAAAACAATGCACTTTTGACACCCTTTATGACGCCAAGGCCATGACATATCCCAAATTATTTCTCATGCTATAGGTGAAATCTTGTTGCCAACATGTGGGAGTATTTAGTTCCCAAACACGGAAAAAAGAAATCTAACTATTTATTTCTATAGGATGATGAAACATTGTTTTATTAGGAAAACAAAAACAATCAGCATGCATAATTACCTCACCAGTGAATTGCACAATGATGTATTTGTTGTCAAAACTAGAAGTCACTTCAAAAACCTAGCGACAAGAGAGTGAAACATGAATGACGAGAAATATTTACATATTGGAAGTCTAAGATGAATGGCCACCGGTCACACAAGCATGAGTAGAATACTCATCTAAATTTTATTGACATAGAAACTAGTGAATAACAGAATCTATAGAAGTTTGAGAACAATTAGAGACAGAGAAAAGATTATTAGTCTTTTTTAGAGCCAAAATAACCCACACTGTGACTGGACTTCCATCACTCAAGAGTGGGGAGTATCTATATTGCCCAAAAGGAATGCTAATTAGACTCTTAACAATGTTCTCCTCAAGAAACTCAAATCACAATTTTTTGAATTATTATCCCATATGATGTTTTCACATTTCATCACATGTTCTGCTTTTTCTAATGCTTGCAATGAATGACAGAGAATTCACTAGGTCATTAGCTGAAAAGTATTGCACACAAAATTGACCCAAGTAACGCAGTCCAACCAACAAAAATGCAGCATCAAGAGAGCTAAAGAAAAAAAGAAAAGGCTGGCAACTTAGACTGAACCTGCACAGCAGCTTTCTCTCGATCAACTTCAAGGATTTGCCCACGTCTAGTTGTTCCATCTTCCAAGCAGATATTTACTATTTGCCCACGTCTAGTCGTTCGGTGAATTCCGCAAAAGAGAACCAGAGAGTGTGAGGATTCCGTAACAAAAAGCGGAGGAAAGAAGATCGCGCCATAAGAAATATCTGCGGACAGCCGGATCCTCGCTGACATTCGGGCAATGATGATATCTATCAAATCGATAGTCGTACTTGCCACCGGGTTTTGCATCTCCCGTTCGACCCCAAAATTAATTTCGATAATAGCTGTTTCGTTTTGCTTTTCTCCAATTCTCTCACCGTCTTCCGAACTCCCATTGCCATCGATTGCACTGTGGAGGAGGGACCGAGTCTGCAAGGAAGGCGTTCGATGGGATTACGAATTACATCTTTTGTGCACGTCTTCCTTTTGACCGATTTCTCGTGGGTTCTTTATATTTTCCTTTCGTCTATTTTTTCCTTCCTTTTTCCTTTTTTACTCTTTATTTATTATTTATTTTTATTTTGTTCTACACTTTACTTCCTTCTCGTCCAAAGAACCACCATCGGCTTCACCTCGTTTGTCCCGTTTTCCTCAGAATCCCCACGCAAAATCCGAATCATCTCCATCCGCTGCTTCGCTTCACTTCGCGCCTTTTTATTCTTCGTTGTTTTCGTTTCGTGCTCACCGCCGCCAATCTTCACGCTCGGTGTATCGTCTCGGAGGATGATGACGACTCAGATTGGCGTCGGCTGCCGCGGTTGATGAAGAGACGCTGGACCGGTGAGAGTGCCGAGAGCGAAACCCGAAGAATCTCATCCTTCGTATCGGTGGATCGTATCCAGACGATGATGATCCATCCAACCTCAGCCTTGGCAATCGGATAAAGCTCTCGTAAACAGTGAACACACCACTCTGCATCCCCTTTGCGCGCAGTGTAGACGGGCGAAACGATGGAATTGAAAGCTATGTAGCACCGACACGGACACGTGACACGTGACACGACACGACACGACACGTCGACACGTCATTTCTTAAAAATAAAGAATTTCGACACGTTCCGACACGTTATATATTAAATATATTTTTATATATAAATACATAAATAAATAATAATAAAAATAGCCTAGAATTAATTTACACGAAAAATATTAAATAATATCATTTATTATTTTAATTTGTTACAATAATACACAAAACTTAAAGGAAAAATATTGTTTTAAAAAAAATGCTGAAATGATATTTTTAAATTTATTTATTTATCATATATAACATTTTTTTTTATTACTTCTTTCATAGTAAAAGACTTAAAAAAAAATAAAACTGAAAAAAAAAAATCGACCCCGTGCGTGTATATTTATAGCAATTTTATTACTTCTTTTATTACTTATTTTGTGTATATTTATATTTTGACCCCTTAAGTGTTAGAAATTTTTAAAATTGACCATGTACGTGTCGGAATCGCGTGTCGGGATTCTAGACTCTCGTGTCGGAGCGTGTCAGAAAAAGTTGATCACGTGTCGGATTTTTCGACACTCATTGACCGCGTGTCGGAGCGTGTCGGGACGTGTCGGAGCGTGTCGGACACGTGTCGGAGTGTCGGACACGACACGAAGGCTTCCGGAGAGTGTCCGTGCTACATAGATTGAAAGACGGCAATGAAGTGGGAGCGGAACAGAACGAAGCAAGAGTCAACAGAACGTATTTGGAGCGAATCGGAATTTGACTCGGAAGTTCAATCGGACATGAAACGGCCCTGATGATGGTTCGGCAGTGATGACTCGATGACAGACATGGGTAAGGACAGGAAAAGCGACGACTCGAATCAGAGTGGCCACCACTCGATATGGAATCTGATGGTGTGCTTCATCGTGGGCATGATCTGAATTGGTGGAGATGGATCAGGGGAAATCCAGAGAGAGAGAGAAGATGCAAAAGAATATCTAGTCGGAGAAAATCTGGGGAGAGAGAGTCCAACCGTGAACGGAGCACCCACCAGCAATTCATCGAGATTGAGTTCTCTAACGATTGTTGCTTCCAGCACCGACTGAAGCACAAACAGCGTCGCTAGCGGTTCGAAGATGCCAGTCGCCTTGCAACCACGACAGTGAAACTTGACCACGGAGTTTCCTTGATCAACAGTCACAAATGCCGAGACGTTCCATCTCCAGGATGGGAGAAGATGTTTCGCTTTTGTTTTCTCCCATCCTCTTGCTGTCTCCCGAATTTCCATTGCCGTCGGTTGTGCTTAGGAGGAGGTATCGAGTTATTGCAAGGAAGATAGAGAGAGAGAGAGAGAGAATCGGCAAGCTTTATCCGGCGGCGAGAGCGAGTTCTGAGAGCGCCGATTCTAAGACGAAAAGCCACTGCTGGAGGCTCGGATGCTGTATCTGTCGAGAGAGTATGCGGAAGAGTTGTGCCGCAGCGACCCAAAGACGCCAGCATATTTGCTTTGTCATGCATATCAACATTCAGCTAATATGAAAAATAAATAAATAAATAAATAAATAATTCCGAAAGCCCTTCAACAAACTTCAATTGGCGCCCATGCGCTAAAAGACTGATCATGAAATCTTCAAGAAGTTAGAAAGAGACAATAAAAAGAATCTGATGTAAGTCCACCGAAGCTTGTAAAATCATGGTCGCACCTTGAAATTCAGACCTGGTATATGGCTCAAGGGAAGTGTTTTCGACGTAACTACCGTTTACAATTCTAAAGGTCGTGTTGAGCCACCGGAAACCTTAAATAAGCACCAGGTTTGAAAGATTGTCTCCAGAAATGGACGTTACAGAACTGACATTAGTTATCAGCTCCCTCCGACTCACGACTCCCGCCCGGCGCCTACATGGTGATCATTAAGTCTAGGATCAAGGAAAGGTATCATACACGTTCAGGACCATTCCATTCATTGGAACAAAACTCATGCTTTTATCTATTTTGCCGAACTAGAAGCAGAATTCAGCCTAGCAATTCTGTCTGTTTAGTTCTCACCAAAAGTGAGCTAAAACCGATGCTGCCTCTGCTGCATCGTATTTGCATAGTATTTTTATTCACGCAAGTCTTATCAGTGGTTATGAAGATGGATACTCTGAACACGATATTGTCCCTTCCGATAAAGCTCGAACGCACAGACGTCTTCCACCTGCAGAGGAGTTTCTCTCCTGAATGCAACCCAACGAGCAGATAAGTTTCCATAATGTTCGTGGCTGATGAGCTTCAATGGGCCATGATTTGTCTTGAAATATGAAACCGATGATCTATGAGCTTTCCTTAATATGCGTCTTTGGGAATTAACCAGGAACTCTCTACTCGAGTACAGACATTTCGCAATTTTGTCATCAGAAACAAGGAAACAACCAATGATTTCTGAGGAAGATAGTGGGAGGATCTTTTCAAAGCATGTGAAGGATAACAACAGAAACTATTGACATGATGCGCGATTAACCTAGTGCTAACATAGTCTAGTGACTTTGTGATTTAAACCCAAGAGTTGTCATTGTCATGAGTATCTTGCCACATTGTCTTTTTTAAGATGTATTCACCTCACTGCAATTTCGGACAAAGGATACTCAGGTTTAAATTTGTTGGCTGGTTCAAGAGCGCTACACAAGCCTGGCTCTCTCAGCTTCCACCTGCAGCAGTCACAAAAGAACATGAAGAAAGCTTTTGCTTTCTAGGCACAGTCTATTCTAGTTATGTGAAACTCATATCTGCCGACATAGCAACCCTAAATCAATAGTTCTGAGTCTTACTAACGGTGTAGCTTCCTGAGGCCAATTTGCATGCCAATACAATTCTCAGCATAATCAAATCCAATATGACCAGTTTGGCTTGTTTCCATTGGCTTGAATTTACGAGAAGCCCCAACACATACATATGCACACATGGGAGAACTAGAGACAGAGAAACACTATAAGAATGAATTTAGCTCTAGAGAGTTCCAGTATGGAATTCGAATCAAATGAGAGAACGCAATCAGGGGGAGAATTAGCTAATATATTAAGATTCATACTTGGAAAATCTCATGATGAGCCATTCAAACTTCTGTCCCTCCCCAAACTCCGTGCTGATGAACATGCATAGGAACTGCCATGAACTTGGCAAAACTGATCAAATTCCATCGTCATACAAAGCCAAGGACACTAGGCTTCATCTCCTAACACTTCAAGCTCAACTGCAACATCATGGCAATTGCAGGCATCTTCCACTTTTAACAAGATAATTCCACAATTGCTGAGGCTCGGTTCCTCATATTGACATTGATTGGCAGTTATTCTATCTCGGACATGCTTTTATCAAAAATTATTACATGGTAAATGGAGTCCTCTTCAGATTTGAGACGAAAAATTGGCCCTCACACTCTCACAAATATAGCAATGCTCTGCATTCCAACCCTTTGATAGCCAAACCATCTCATCACATTTTTCCAATTCCACAGGCCAAACCAATCTCTCAGAAATCATCCTTTTGAGAGATTCTCACCATATTTTCATGAACCTCTTTGGTATTCCCTGTGGGAAAAAAAATAAAATGTATAATCTTCATAAGCCTATGAGACTTGATTTCATATTCATAATGAAGAACAATATAACAAGAATGCATAAACCAAAAAGGACATCTTGAAGCACATCCTTTTCAGTTCATTCAGATTTGGAATGTGGCATTAATGAGTGTGCATTTGGATTATTATCAACCTCATAAACAAAATCGACATAGAAGTGCACTTCCTTGGTCCATCAAGACTATCTGAAGCAGTTATTATTTGGAATACTGAATTCATTTTGTACCAGCCAAAGTGACCCTTCCAGAGTTCATCTCGATTGATGTAAACATAGTCCTAAGTAGCACTAGTGGATACGTAGACTCTGAACACCACATTATCCTATCAATGAATTTCTACATGCAGATGACTTTTTCTTGCAAATGTGGACCAACCAATAGAAAAGAACAACCCCCCGCCCCAATATTGCGTATTCATAGCTCCTTAGCTTCACCCTCCATGATCTGACTGAATACCTGAAAGTCGCAATTCGCATGGTTTCCTAAATATGTTGCGTGATGAATTGAATAGGAGCAGACTGCCCCTAAACATGGTTGAAAGACCAACATATGGTGAAAAACAGACCAAAATATAAGCATACTCTAATGAGAGAATCAAATCAAGCACAGCATGAGTTTAAGCCATTACTTGCTAATTGCAGGAGTTTTAATATAAACCATATAATGCAAGTCATCAATCCAAAGTCAAATGTCAATATCTATGCTCCTAGAGTGCAATAGGGAAACATTCAGAAGAAGCCTTCTGTCCTATATATATTTAAAACATACGAATTTCAGCCACACAGACCACAATCACAGGGAAAAAGCAAATACATCGATGACTGGCACATATATGTCAAATGTCAAACTTAAGCTGTTCGATTCTTCCAAGCGCAGCTCAAATAAGGTTTTATCAAACTATTTGTTCAATTTGACAAAGTAAAATCATCTTGTTTTTTTCCCCAAATTTGATTAATATAACAAAATACAACAGTATGTCCTATTTGACAACAAAATTATCATCATTAGATCTACAGCGAAATTTCAGAATCATAAAACGCCACCCCCTCATTTCTTAGGTCTTTCTCTCTAGTTATGGAAGCAGCAACATTCTTTGCAATTTGTTTGTCCATATCCACATAGTTTCCTTGTGCGATTTACATATACCTGATTTCTCCATTGTCAAATTTCTCCATATAAGAAAACTTGGATTCTAATTCTTAAGACACCTCAACAATTGCTTTTGCATCACATATATTCACAAAAAAAGAAGATGATCACTATCTTTCCAAAATTCCAACCACTAGCTTATGTCCCAAGAACTGTCCTTCCGTTCTTTTCCCTGCTTCAATTACTCCATTGTTATGATATTTACCTGATTTTAAACATATACCCATGGACACTCAAGGAATATAACATATCATATGGTTTACTACACAATTAAGTAAACTTGGAAATACACTAGAGTACAGGCAAATATGTAAACGGCATGAATAAATTTGATTTTCAGACATGCCAGTCTCAGTAAATAAGCTTGGGATCTTACCAAGCCATACTTAGCATAAGATGGCCTCATCACCACCTTGAAAAAGGGATGTTCCATTTGAAATTTGTTGGCCGATTTATGAGTAGTGACAATCCCTGGGTGTGTGGGACCATAAAATAACCAGCTCAGGATGCCTCAATCTGCTAACTGTTTGGTCCTTCCTGTGCTTGGAAAATGACAACTTTAGCAATAGTTTGTTTACACTTCATTAATTGGACTTGCCATGAAAAAATATAGCATGGGTCAGAAGTTATCCCCACATCATTACGTAATCAATCAAGATTAAAACCAGAGCTTCTTAAAAAGCCTCTTCTAGAATTTGAAGAGAACAAGAGAAAGAGAGTTACGCAAGCAAAAACAAGACATGTTAAACCGCAAGTCACCCCTCCAAATTCCCATGATAATGAGCAGTCTAGAGTTTATGGAGACAGCAACATTCTTTGCAATTTGCCTGTTCATGTCATAGTCTCCTTGTGTGATTAACATATAACTCAAATTCTAATTCTTAAGACTTGCCTCGGCATTTGCTTTTCCAACACATCTATCCACAAAAATAAGAAGACAACTGTTTTCTTTCCAAACCTCCAACCACCAGCTTATGTCCCCATAACTATCCTTTCATTCTTTTCCCTGCTTTGATTACTCCATCTTTAAGATGTATACCTGGTTTTAAACATATACTCATGAACACTTCAAGGAAAAGAACATGTCGTGGTTTAATGAGGTAAACTTGGAATTACATTAGAGTATGGGCAAAGATATAAACAGCATTGATATATTCGATTTTCAGTCATGCCAGTTTGAGTAAATAAGCTTGGGATCTTACCATGCCATAGTTAACAGAAGATGGCCTCATCACCACCTTGAAAAAGGGATTCTCCGTTTGAAATTTGTTGGCCAATTTAAGACCAGTGAGAGGCCTTGAGTGTGTGGGACCATAAAAAACCAGCTTCGGGTGCCTCAAATCTTCTAACTGTTTGGTCCTCCCTGTACTTGAAAAATGACAACTTTAGTGATAGTTTATGTACAAATCATGACGTAATCAATCAAGATTCAAACGAGAGCTTCTTAGAAACTTTTCTAGAATTTGCAAAGAGCGACGGAAAGAGAGTTGTACAACAGAAACTCGATATGTTAAACCACAAGTCACCCCTCCAAATTCTCATGATGATGAGCACTCTGGAGTTTATTAAGAACAAGGTGTAAAAGCGACTCCTCGTATCATCTCTATCAATGAGCCCACACACTTAAGAAATCTCCTACACAGACATGATTCCATCACAAATGCTTGCGTACCAGCAGAGAAGAACGCTATAGGTTTATGTGGATTAGCTCCTTATCTTCCGCTGGCCATGATCTGACTAGATGCTCCATGCACATTTTCAAAGCAGCCAGTGTGATAAAGAAAGACCATACATATACTCACGAGAGAAGCACACGAGATGTAGACGACGACGATTGAGGACCTCTATTGGTCCACGATCTGAAGCAGTGGGTTGAGAAATTTACATGGACAAGACTCGACTGTGGAACGAATTTTGAAAGCAGAGCCCTTGCTGAAGAACACGACGACGACTGAGGAAAGGTTTTCCGCAAATCGGAAGAAAATTACGCGCAATAAGAAATGAAAATCGGAAGAAATTCTGGCGGAATGGAGAAATGATGGGTGCAGAAGCGTGAACTTACGATTCGTCAGAGAGAGAGAGTATGATCTTCCTCTTTGATGAACTGAGTGTGGGACTGTCCATCCAGACTTGGTTATGCCATCTCCGGCGTCGCACTTTCGTCTTCTCTCCAGCGGCGGCGGCGGCGGCGGCGGCGACAGTAACACTCCATCTGGTTGAATCTCCCTCTCTCTCTCCCCCTCCCCCTCTTCTACTTCGCTCCGCTCCGCTAAGTGCAGCTTCGCTTCTCTCAGTCCTCGCAGTTCCCAACGCTTCGTTTTCGTTCCGTCCACCGTGAAGTGCAGCAGACGTTCCCCCAGTTTCGCTCCCGAGGAAGAAGAAGAAGGATCGAGAAAGCTTCACGTCTCCCGTGTCCTCTTTTCCTGCCTTATTTTGTTCGTAAGGGTAAGCAACCATGAACAACCATTGGCAGATTCTGGAGATGCAGTCTCTTTTCCAAGTAGTAATATGCTTTTGCTATTCAATGACACTCCGTACCCTCATATACTCCGATGGCCTGTCGTTGCATAGCTTAACTGCTACTCTTTAAATTACTCGATGATTCCATCTTTTCGAATTTGATTTGTTAATTATGTGCTCTGGTGTTCAAGGGGTTGAATGAAATTTTATTTGGGTATGCTTTGCTTCATGGTTATGAGTATCAATATTATGTGTTGTTTCATTTCGTTGTAACGGTGTAGAGAATTGGTGAGCTCCTAAAGCTCACTCCTAAGCAACGTTGTCAATGATTATATACGTCTCGTGACAGCAAGTCAACATAAAGACTCTCTAGAAATACAAATCATGGATATTTAAAGAAATTTCTTTGTGGATTCTATGACACCATGTGGGGAGAAGAAAAGGCATGTAATTACATAGAGGTATCCGAGTCGCAAATAATAATAAGCACGTAGTAATGAGAAGCTGTTGCTGCAAAGAATGCAGGCCTTTAGGTGATCATCTTGGTCCATTCATTCATGGGAATCTGATGATAGAGTTGAGTTTAGTTGTCCTGACTCTGACCTAGATAAATGACTCATCCATTCGATATTGTTATTGTCTTCTATCGAAGTGGCAACTCTTCTGAACATTAATGAAGAAGTGGAAATTTATGAAAATATAACTACCTAGAATTCCTGCCTAAATGGTTGCGTTACAAATTGATGCACCAAAGTCTTCATAAAATATTTTTGAGTTTATTTTCAATTAACAAAGAAAAGGAAGTTTGCTTGTCAGTGATGCAGCACGACTAAACATGGGAGTACTCATTTAATACAATGAAGTCTTCAAACACCATCATCCCTATCAACCAGCTGAAACATGCAGACTCAAAATGGAGTCTTCAAAAACTATCATCCCTATCAATTAGCTCAAACTGGCAAACGTCTCCTACACGCATATGAGTTTCTCTTGGAAATGCAAGTCAACCAGAAGAAAAATATAGAGATCAAGCCCCTCTTACGAGTCTGTAGGCCCAACGAGCTTCACTATCGAAATACCTAAGAGTTGCTCTTTGCTTTTTCTGAATATGTTGCTTAATGAATCCACTCAGAATACTCTGCACATCTACATGTTTGAACAACCAAGCTATGCAATTATTTAAGTGGAATGAGAAATCAAAGGATAAAATTGGAGGGCAAAAAACAAGAAGGTAATAATTTGAGGTCAAGGAAATTTAAGGATTAATTTATCCTTCCAAAAGTGCTAAAGGATGAAAAGAAATTGCTAGCTAACATCCTTTTTTAATACGTGTTATTAGTGAATATTGTTCTAGTGTTCTATTGGCTTCAATTATAAACGCTGTATAAATGGAAAAAAACTCCAACAAGTGGACATCAATTGCTAAAGCAGTCATGATATTGTAGGCGCTAACAATCATAATTGAGCTCTAGGTATAAGTGACGAATTAAGTTCAAGATCATATGAGACTATTCATATAAAATGGATCACCATTTTGAAAAAGGATAGTTATAAATCGAATTTGCGAGCTAATTTAAGTGTGTAACGAAGTATAGGACCATGAAAAACCAACTCAAAATGGCTCAATATACATGTAAAGTGTAAACTACTTCCCAGTAAAGCCATTCCTTCCACGCTGGGGGACTTCATCTATATCCTATGTAATCATTTCATTTGGCGCCATGGCCGAGGGTAGAAAGGTGCGTGACTAGAATTTCCTTTTTCCACAGTTGAACAATGAGGAATTTTAGTAGGCATTGATGTTCTCAATTGACTAACCATGAAAAGATGCAGCATAGATTGGAAATTGCTTTGTCAATGATCCCGATCCAGTTAATTTGACAGAATAAATTCTGAATGCTTTCTATATGAGAAGAAACTAACAAATTTCTCACATGCGAAAAGACTGATCACAAAATCTTGAAGAAATCAAAAAGAGACAATGATCAGAATCTGATTAAGTTCACCGGAGCTTGTAAAATCATGGTTACACCTTGAAATTTAGACTTGGTATATGGCTTAGCGGAAGCGTATCCGATGTTACCACCCTCTACCATTCTAAAGGTCAGGTTGAACCACTGGAAACCTTGAAGAAGCCCCAGACTCAAGAGATTGTCTCCTGAAATGGAAGTTACAGAATCAAAAGTAGTAATCAGCTTCCTCCGACTCACAACTCGTGCCCTCATGGTGATTATTGAGTCTAGGATCAAGGAAAGGCATCGTACACATTCAGGACCATTTCATTCATTGGAACAAAGCTCATGCTTTTATCCATTTTGCCGAATTGGAAGTAGAATTCAGCCTTGCCATTCTGAAAGTCACATTCTCACCAAAAGTAAGCTAAGCCAAAACTTCCTCTGCCATATCGTATTGCATAGTATTATCATTCAGCCAAGTCATATCAGTGGTTCTGAAGTTGGATAGTCCGAAAACGATATTGTCCTTTTCAGTAGAGCTCAAACACACGCGTCTTCTGCCTTCAGAGAAGTTTCTCTCATGAATGTAGCCCTGTGGGCAAATAGCTTTCCATAATGTTCAGGGCTGGTGAGGTTCAACGCCATGCTGTCTTGAAATACGAGAGCCATGGTCTGTGGGCTTTTCTTAAAGAGCGTCTTTAGGAATGAAGCAGGAACTCCCTGCTCAAGGAGACATTTCGCAATTTTGTGATCAGAAAGAAGAAAACAACCAATGATTCTGAGGAAGACAGTCTGAATATCCTTTTCAAAGCATGTAAAGAACCAAAAAAATATAAAATTATTGCCACTTGATTAATATCTAGATCTAACATAGTCTAGCAACTCTATGTGATTTAAATCCAAGAGTTGTCATTGTCATGAGGATCTTACCATATTGCTTTTCTTTAGATAATCGAGTATAAATTCACTCCAGTTCGAGAGCTCTTCACGAGCCTGACTCTCTCAGCTTTCCTACAGCAGCCGCAAACAGAAAATGAAAGCTTTAGTGTTTTAGGCATATTCTATTCTTGTTATGTAAAACTCATATCTACCGACATAGCAACCCCAAATCAATATATCTGTCTTACTAATGGTCTATCACAATGAAATCTGATATGACTGGCTCAGTTCGTTTCCATTATTTATGAGGTCCTGCAACACATGCATATGTACATGTGGGAGAGCTATAGACAAAGAAACATTACAAGAATGAATTAGCCCTAACACAATTTCTCTTAGCCTAACGACGTGAAGAGTTCCTGCATGATATTCAAATCAAACACGAGAGCAACACAGTCAAGGGGAGAATTTGCTAATATATTAAGATTCACACTTGGAAAATCTTGTGATGAGCAGTTTGAACTTTGTCCCTCCCCAAACTTTTTGCTAATGAATGCGCATGGGAACTGCAATGAACTTTGCAAACCTAATCAAATTCCATTGCCATACAAAGCTAAGGACACTTGGCTGAATGCAATTCATCCCCCAAGACTTCAAGCTCAACTGAAACATCACAGCAATCGCCGGCACATTTAGTCTCTACACATATATATGCATACTGGGAGATCCAGAGACAGAGAAACGCTAAGAGAATGAGTTAGCTCTAACACAGTTTCTCTTAGCATTAACTCTAACACAGTTTCTCTTAGCCTAACGACATGGACAGTTCCTATACGGTATTTGAATCAAACACGAGAACAACACAATCAAGGGCAGAATTAGCTAATATTAAGATTCACACCTGGAAAATCTTGTGATGAGCAGTTGGAGATTCTATCCCTCCCAAACTCTGCTGATGAATGTGCGTAGGAACTGCCATGAACTTCACAAACCTGATCAGATTCAATTTCCATACAAAACCAAGGACACTTGGCTGAATGCAATTCATCCCCTCGGACTTTAAGCTCGACTTCACAGCAATCAAAGGCATCTTCCACTTTCAGCAAGACAATTCCATAATTGCTGAGGCTCGGTTCCTCATATCAACACTGATTGGCAGATATTCTATCTCGGACATCCTTTCATCAATTATGGTGACACGGGAAATGGAGTCCCCTTCATATTAGAAGACCAAAAATTGAACCTCACAGATAGAGTAATGCTCTGCATATTCATTCAAACCCTTTGCTAACCAAACCATCTCATCACATTTTTCCAATTCTACAGGCCAAATAATTGCACCATTCTCTCAAAAGCATCCTTTTGAATATTTTCAATATTCCTGTAGGAAAAATAAAACCCATAATCTCAATAAGCCTATGAGACTTGTTTTTAAATTCAAAATGAAGAACGCATAAACCAAAAAGGACGTCTTGAAGCACATACTTTTCAGTTCATTCAGATTTGGAATGTGGCATTAGTGAGTGTGCATCTGGATTGTGATCAACCTCATAAAACCCAATCATCATAGAAGTACAATTCATTGATCCCTCAAGACTATATAAAAGAGTTATTATTTGGAATACTAAATTCATTTTGGACCAGCGAAAGTGACACTTCCAGAGTTCATCTAGATCAATGTAAATCAAGTCCTAACCATCACTAGTGAATATGTCGATTCTGAACAGAAAATCATCCCTATCAATGAGTTTCTACATGCAGATGACCTTCTCTTGCAAATTTGGGCCGACCAGCAGAAAAGAACATACCCCCTCCCTTCCCCTTGGCCAAAAAAAAAAGATCTCATCCACAACTCCTTAGCTTCACCATCTATGACCTGTCTGAATACCTGAGAGTCACAATTTGCTAAATTTCCTGAATATGTTGCATGATAAATTGAACGGGAGCCGAGTGCGCATGTACATGGTTGAAAAACCAACATATGGTGAAGAAAAGACCAAGACATAAGCATACCCTGAAGAGAGAATTAAATTGTAAACAGAGTGAGTTTAAGGCATTACTTGTTAGTTTTAGGAGACAGCAAGCCACACGACGAATGCCATTAATCCAAAGTCAAGGTCCAATCTATGCTCCCAGAATACAATAGGGCACACATTCAGAAGAAGCCTTCCAAGTCCTATGTATATTTAAAACATATCAATGTCAGCCTTATAAATCACAATCACAGGGGAAAAAGCAAATACATTGATGACTGTAACATGGATGGAATTGAAAATTTAAAATTAAGCTGTTTGATTCTTTCAAGTGCAGCTCGAATAAGGTTTTATCAAACTATTGGTTCAATTTGACAAGGCAAATCTTTTTTTCCCCAAATCTGATCAATCTAACAAAATACAACAGCATCTCCTATTTGAAAACAAAATTATCAGTCAGTAGATCTACAATGAAATTTCATAATCACAACAAGCCAAACCCTTATCGATTAGGTCTTTCTCTTTAGTTATGGAGGCAGCAACATTCTTTGCAATTTGCTTGTCCATATGAACGTAGTCTCTTTTATTCTACTTCTCCGACATGGAATCACATTGTCAAATTTCTCCATATAAGAGGACTTGGATTCTAATTCTAAGACGCCTTAGGAATTGCTTTTCCAATGCATCTATCCAAAAAAAAAAAAAAAAAAAAAAAAGGGAGACGATTGTTATCTTTTCGAACCTCCAACCACTAGCTTATGTCCCAATAATAGTCCTTTCATTCTTTTCCCTATTTCAATTACTCCATTGTTAAGATAAAATTGCTAGCTTGAGGAATAATGTGGAACGAATTTTGAAGAACAAAGCCCTTTATTGAAGAAGAAGGTGAGGATTGGGGAAGGTCTCCACGAAACTAGCTTCAGACTTCAACCTAATTCATGCGCAATAAGACACCAAAATCGGAAGAAACGTGAACTTACGAGTTTGCCGGGTTCAAGTGCGAGATAGAGAGAGAGAGAGAGATCTTCTTCTATGATGATGTCAGTGGAGGACCACCATTGGTCCATGATCTGAAGTAGTGGACTGAGAAATTTACAAGGAACGAATTTAAAAAGCAGAGCCCTAGCTGAAGAAGACGAAGACGATTGAGGAAAGGTCTCTACGAAACCGGAAGAAAATTACGAGCAACAAGACACGAAAATCGGGAAGAAATTCTAGTATACGGGAGAAATGATGTGTGCAGAAGCGTGAACTTACGATTCGTCGGATACAGATGCGGAGAGAGAGAATGATCTTCTTCTTTGATGAACTCGGCAGTGCCATCTTCTCTCAAGTCCTGGCAATTCCCGACGCTTCCTTTTCGCTCCGTCCTCCATGAATACAGAAGAGAGAGCCTCTGGCATCAAGAAGGAGAAGGAGAGCCTTGATTCGTTTCCTGCTGTTCAGTGAAGGAGAAGAGATCGATCGATCGATAGATAAGGGTTGATGATGCTTTGATCCGACGGTATCAATAATAGAAAAGATACAAAAAGAAAAATTTAAAAACTTACCGTGCTACCAAAAAATAAGAAAAAAGAAAAACGAATGGATGAGAGAATGACGTCAATTGAATCTTTACCAATTCTATGTGCATTTGTTTATGCTGCTAACTTTTGTATGGTTATATTGAGATCATCACCCTCCTCCCAATTCCCTCCTTCCCACTTGTATCTGAACAGGCTCACTGAACTATGCCTCCAACTTAGTTGTGGTGTGTTTAACGTACCCTTAGAAAATGTCTTCATTTTCGGACACTCTTCCACTTTAATAATCCATAAGCATGGGAACTTGAAGCTGCAACTCGAGATGGAGGAGAAGCATTCTAGGCTTGGCAGATCTTGGAGTGTCAAATAGTATAGCTTTCCAAAAGAAATCACTTTTCCTTCTCCGTTTCCATCATTGGCCACTACTTCTTTCATTCTTTCACATCCTATTATAGTCATGGTATTGAGATGCATCAAATTTTTTACCGTTGAAACTGTTACTAGATGTACCAATCCGGAGGAATTCTTCACCACTAACTTCGTCAGATTCCGGAAGGATGCCACAGTTGGAAATATTATCGTCAAACAGGGACAATCCCAAATCTCAAATGTTTCAATGCTCTGAAGAATTTTCGACACTAAAGAGTCTTCTCTCCACACACATTTCAAGTTGTGTAACTTGTTTAACTTAATTTCTCTTAAATTTTCAAGCACCGGATGTTTCCCCTCTTCAACAAGCCCTTCGTCTGGGAATATATCTTCAAAGGAGTTACAGAATATCTCAAGGCTTTGTAGATTTCGAAATCTCTCTAGGAGGAATATGGAAGGAAATATGGCCTTTTCATCATGAAAGCATGCCGGTGTTAGTGCTATTGGTTTGCTAAAGATGTCATCGGGAAAATTTCCATCTTGTATCATATGAATATTGTTATTGACTAATAAAAGTCTCTCAAAGTTGGGAAAGTCCTGTCAAATAGCCAATACAACAAGAGAAGTAAATTCATCAAAGTTTTGGTAATAAATCATGTGTTGTAAAAAGTAAACCTATTTAGATAAATTGCATGGAAGGTTGGTCTGGTCAAGTGGATAGTGTGAATCTAAATTCAAGACCCCTACAATCACTAAATTCATCTTTTGTTAGGAATATCTTGTCAACAAAAATATATCTTCTTTGGAATCTTATGTAATGAGATGCGCTCACGATGTTACTAAAACATATGGCATCCACAAATTTAGAAGTGTGCTTAAGATATAAGAAATACCTTATGTTGTCCGCAAACTTATAGGAAAGGGGTTCTAGTTTTCTATAGTATTATAACAAGACAACAAGACAACTATGCAATGCACTAAGGTACTAATGTTACTAATGTTACAACACGACGACTATGCAGTGTATTAAAAAAATACATCAGAAAATGATGCACTAAGATACTGATGTTATTTTTGTTTTTTAAAAAAAAAAGTTTGAATTGGTTTTTTTAGAGTTTGTAGAAGATGAAATAGAGAAGGAAAGTTCAAATGTGCAACACGTGTCAATAATTGAGAGGACCTCTTGTCAAATTCTTATTGATGTCACCAAGGAGCACCATCCAGTTAGATTAGGAATATATTCTGTTGTCAATAGAATACTATAAATATTTTTGTAACTCTAGGTAATGGAATATCTTATGCATGTCCACAAATGAAAGTATACTTAAGATATTTCTAATATCTTAATGTTGTCGACAAACTAATAAGTAAGGGAGATCATGTTTTCTATAACATTATAACGCGACATGATATGCAATGGATATGATATTAGTGACTGCTTTAAAGAACAAAGTAGAAACTAATGGAGAGTAGCTATAATCATACCCTCTCGAATGAAGAGTGTGCTTCTTGATTTGAAAGGTCTTGTTGATCATATTTTTTAGCCCAACTGTTCATGGATGCCGTAAAGGATAACATGTTCAGTTTGTCACAGTGAGTCACTAGTAATTCCTCCAATAATGGCCAATGCAAAGTGGGCAAGTTAGGATGGAAACTCTTGAGTCGTGGCATGTCAAATAACACCAAAGAGGTTAGTTCTGGGAAAAGATCTTGGGTAGTATTGGAGCTTGGAATGTCACCCCCATTAGCGACTATTTCCTCGATCTCACAAGACTCCACTTGAAGTTTTTCAAGGTGGGTTAAACTTGTAGCCACCCAATACGGAAACAAATTTTCAAGGCCCTTACAATTCCGAACCTCCACTTTCCATAAACAACCAAAAGTAAGAGTTTCTTGAGGAGTGCCGGTCCATATTTTGCTTAAATTGTCCATGTGGGAGAGATCCATCGACCTAAGTTTAGGAAATTGTACCTGCCATAGTGAGAAAAAAAAATGACACAATGAATGTGATTGCATTGAGTTATGACCTTAAAGAAGGAATTTCCAGACTTCCCTTGTTCTCACAAATCATGAGAACTCAAGATTTTGTTAGGGACATAAATAGGGAGGGGTTGATTGATGCTTTTATAAAAGTTGACTGATGACTAAGGCCAAGGATATGGCAAACCGGATATAAAAAGTAAATATAGTAACTTCAATTGTTCACAACCTTTTTCTTTTTTATGCATGGAAAATTTTTGTATTGAAAGAAAATAATTTCTTAATAGGCATGGGCAACATAATGACTTAAATAAATAACATAATGTTATGATCTCAACAAAAGTAAGTTGGGACAATTGACTAGTTTTACATTGGACCATTAATAACATCCTTGAAATAATATTTATTCAGATTTGAGGTGAAAAAATAAAAATAGAATCTTGTGGTGTACGAGTGGTCCACCGTTTGGCAAAAAGTGGGTGTGCACTCGCTGATCGCATTTTGTTTGTAGGGAGAAAATCAAGAGTGCTTTTTTTTTTTTTTTTTTTGCTACATCATGACCTCAACGAATTGTCCATTGAAAAGTAAGTATTGATATTTTTCATTTGGTTAAAATATAATTAATGCAATTACCACTGGTCACAAAAAAAAAAAAAAGAAAGACCTTTCACACTTCCTTAAATCTATCAATATTCTTAATTGAGGATTTTGATGAGTTTTTGAAATTATCTAATAATGTGGGAGAAATCAATTATTATATGACAGCTCATATTTGACACTAAAATGAAAACAATTCTATCACAACTTGTCACTACCCAAAGATCAGGTGACTATTTTCATACTTCCCCAAATTTATTAGTATCGTTGATTGAGTGTTATAATGACTTTTTGAAATATTCTTAGAATGTGGGGCTATGTATTATATAACAACTTATCCATGCAAATGGCATTATAAATAAATAATTAGTGATAATTCTTACAATTAAAAAGTAAACAGATGTGTAGATACTTGTTATAATTAAACATTCTATTCTACTAGTATAAAACGATAGAAAGAATTGCGCAAAAGTATTAGAATAAGGAAAAAAAGGATTTCGCCTGTCGGGAAAAAAAAAAAAACAAAACTTGTATAGAATCTGTAATAAAAAAATGATATCGCGCATTTTCAAGTGCCTCAGTTTCGACCCAAAAAAATAAGTGCCGGAGGAGGTCGTCATTCACTTCTTTTTAGTCTTCACATGAGGAGAACTTCATGAGGCGGAATGGAAGTGTTGACTGGATGATTGAGTCCATTTATTTTTAATTTTTTTTATGTAGCTACGACATTAACTAAATATTGACTGTTTTTTGGACAGACGACTCAATATAAAAAATCTCAATTCCCCTCACTTTCCTTCTCCATCTACGCTTTCTCCTCCATCTCCAGCCACATTGAGCCCAACCTTCCCGCGTCCCCCACCCATCGCCACCGGCGGAGTTGTCGGCTTCGCGTCCAAGGCGACCATTGCCGAGCGTCCAACCCTCTCCATCATCTCTATGGTCTGCCCATTCATGACGCCTCTCGTCCATGGCCGCTCTTCCCTGACATCTATTTCTCTGTTTTCTCTTTCGCCGTTTGACCTCGCAGTCCATGGACGAAGGGATCTCAAACTCACCGTCAAGACTCATGGCCATGGACAAGCTGCGGTCGCCAGATCTGTGGAGGAGCCTCCTGGCGAGCCATGGACGAGCTAGGCTTGCGTCCATGGACGATACTAGATCTGGAGGCATGACTCCAGCCCAGATCTGGACGGGGCCGCCACAAGCCAATCGCGGGCGACGACGGAGGGGACAATGGTAGTCCATGAGCCATCATTGCTCCCGACGGGACTTCCAAATCTGCAACCATGGCTCCAGCGACAGCGTCTCGTCCATGGCTGCGAGCGACGGTGGTCGACTTTCAGATCTGCAACTCCATCGCTATGGATGGCCAGATTTCGAGATCTCTAGAACGATGAGACGGACAAATCAGAGGAAGCCGACCATGCTCGGCTTGGACATAGCGAGGGTCAGCCTAATCAAGGCGCCGGTGACTCCGCCATTGGTGACAGCGGAGGAGGGGCGGAGGTCGGGCGGCTGTGGATGAAGGAGGAGGAAGAGAGGGCTGAAGATAAGATTTTTTAATTTTTCTTTGCCGGGAATCAACGCCCCAACCGAATTGACGCCGAAATCGCTTCCACATCGGAGATCCACTTCGACCCACCATAACCAACAAGCTCCGGTTCGCGTAATCAATCGGAACCCATGGAAGCACACGCACAGAGAGGAGGCGAGCTTCAGATTGGAGAGACCACCCAATCAATCGCCCCAAAAAAACAGAAGGTAAGAGGATGAGGGGGAGGGGGAGGAAGAAGAGTTATTGTTACTTGACTCTGTAAATTTGTTTCATTTTCTTTTTTCCCATCGTCGCGAAGAGGAGGATCAAGGTGAAACGAAATGACTCGAAGCAAACATTTCTTAGAGAGAATGAGAAGCTAAATCATCAAATAGACTTTGTCTAATTTCTTCCTTCTTCTGTTTTCTTTTTTCTTGTTTTCCTATGTCTAGTGAGCGCACCGCAACAGCACTGCAACAAACGGAGGCCAAGGCCACCGAGGAAGGAAAGAGAGAGAGAGAGAGAGGGAGGGAGCAAAGCCACACCAGAAGAGAGGAAAGAGAGCTTTTCCAGTAACGGGGCGTTATTGAAGGGAAGGGGAGCAAATATTTCGATCGTTCAACTGCTAGGTGGGCCCGGCTTTACCACATGTCGATTTGCAGATGATTTAATACAAATCCTACATGGTGTATTTAATGCACCTAATATTATACACCATATTTTCTCTTCAGTAGTGTTGTTGATTGGATAATTTATTCCGAATTTTTAAATTTTTATTTTATCTAGGACATTTGACTAAATATTATCATCTAGTTATGAAATATGACTCACAGTGCCGGCAACCACCCATGGAATTGCTACTATTTATTGTCCAATTGTCCTATTCTCTCTTCTATTTTTTCCTTTTTCTTGCCATTTCTTTTTTGGAAAAAACAATCTGCATTTTCTCTTGCCAAACATAAACTGTGCGCAATATTACACTAATTATCACTCAATATGATAATTTAGAGTTAATATTTGTTGTTTAATATGGGTAGGCAATTTGATAGGTTTGGAGTATAGCAATTCAAGTGTGATTTACAAACAAAGAAGATGAACAACTTCATGCATATTGGCCTTTTTTCTTTTTTCCTTTTTACTTATTCTATCATCAAGACACAGTCAAGTATTGGTGATTATTAAGATATAAAAAATATAATAAAAAAGTTGATTGTACTAATCATTATTGAAGTTTAGAGCACTCCAATTAAAAGAGCAATTCTCTCTAATTCCTTCAATTTCGTTGATTGGGAAGATGATTATGGTACAAAGAGCTGTAATAGTTAAGCAATTTGTGAACTAGGCTTTTATAATTGTGAAGTTTTCTTTTCCCTTCTCTTCATGTTTAATGGAATGACGCCAGTTTTCTTCTGTTCAAGAAAATATGAAGTGGGTGATACTTCATATTTTTTTGCCATTTTAAAATGCTATTCTACATTTACTGTTTTGTTCTTTATAGTTGAAATTGCAAAAAGTAAATGTTTTCATATGGTTATTGTCATAACTTTTTTAAAATCCCTCTGTAATCAATTTTGAGGTATTGCACACAATATGGTTTTATGAGCTCACAGAAATAACAATTCTAAAAATATATGGAGATGGACAATTAATACTTATATTTGTTGAGGATTAGAAAATTTTTTATTCTTTTAAGTAAATATTAATAGATTATGTACATAGATCTGTATAATTAAATGATTTTAAAACCACACATGATTATCAATGTCTGCATTGTTTTGCATTAATACTTTATGGATGTGATCCTGGATTATTGTGGGAAGGCAAATATTCTGGTCATCTTTGTTTAGGGATGAAACACAGGGTCCCGGTCAAATTTGAGAAAAGCATTGATGATTGCTATTACAAACAATTATATCTAGCATTTTTGTTTGCATACCATGCATTGTCCAATTATAAACAAATGAATATGTTCAAATGAAATGCCAAAAATGCATTTATTTGAGAGACTAACCTGTGGAGTGAAAAGTGAAGGGGTGCCATTGTAAATCTCCATCGAAGATTGCCAAGTTAGACTTCTCATCTCGGGGCATTGGGCAATGCTTAGCTCTGACAAAATAGGGCATTCTAGTGTATGATTCTTCCACAAGAGGAAACTAGTCAAATTGGGCAAGCATTCCAGAGTTATCGACCTAAGTTTTGGGAATGTAATCTTTTCCACCACGCTTCCTTGCCCTTCTTCGTCTGCGATTACTCCTTCCATTTGATCACACTCCTTTATTTCGATTTGTTCTAGATTGGGAAGGCACCGAGCCATTGATGGAGCAAAAGCATGTCTCAAGTTGCTGCATTTATAAAAGCTAAGATGCCTTAGAGAATTAAAGCACATCGTTCCTTGGAGATCTCTATTCCATAGTTGCCTCAACTTTGGTAGATTGACCAAGTACAGTTGCCATAGCTGAGGCAGCACCTGAGTGCAATCCACAACTTCAAGCCCTTCAAGATCGAATATTTCTTCCAAAGCCTCGCAATCGTGCACTTGCAAGCTTGTCATTCTCTTTAAAGCAAGCATCAAGCTGGATGGAATAGCATTAGTAAATGATGGACATTTATTCACCACTAATGTTGTTAATTGCCAAGATGATGTGATGGGATTAAGTTCACCATGCCATTTTCCAATCAACTCCGGGAACTCATACAACCGCATATACTGAGTCCCAGCAAACGTAGCCTATCAGAAAATGCATCATTAAACGTAAAATTCTAGTTTAAAAAAAAAAAAAGTTACTTTATTGGTGATAAGAAAAAATCAAATTGCACATAATTTAGTAACTAAAGCATACCATTTCTTCCAACATATTTTGGATGGTCGTGTTGAGGTTTCCCTTCCAAAAATACTGGCACTCTGTTGCTCCATACCCTTCATTCAAACCTACTGTTACTCCCTTTAGCTTTGGTGCCTCTATTTGTCCCTCATGGAAGAACTTCATCTTGGAACATGTATTCACAATGATATCTTCCAAGAGAGGGAACATCAAAGTGTATCCACCTGAGCTGAAACATCTCAACCTAGTCAACCTATCAAGTTCCATATACTTCAATTGATTGAAAGCCACTACATGCCCCTCCTTTCCTCCCTCATCACTAATGACTTCTGTCAATATTTCACATTTACTAATCCTCAATTTTGTGAGTTCCGCCAAGTTTGTAGCCATTGTCGGTGTGAACATATTTGATAGCCCATGACAACATGACACATATAAAGTCTTCATATGCCGAAAATAACTTGGAAATGATGATGTTACTTTTAGCTCATGGCTTGGGCCTTCTATGGCTTCCACATTGATGCTCATCTCACTTAGTCCTTCCTTCTCGATGAGTTCCACAATGCCGCATCGATTGATCTCCAACTCCTCAAGTTGGATTAGATCTTTGGCTATTGAGGCCGGAAACAAAGAGGCGAGCCTAGCGCATCTCCCAAGGGTAATTGAACGTAGACACTGGAAATTAATATGATGGTAGAGTTCCTTATCCCATACACAATTTAGCATTGATAAGTCATCCAACTTCAGCTCTTTTAACGGAGAACGAGCAACACCATTTCCATCTAGAGGATTAAGTGGCTGGAGTTTAAAAACAACTTCAAGGGAATCACATGCTTTTGCTGTCAAAGTTTCCAAGCTCAAGAGCCGTCCTAGAATGAAAGAAGGTATGACGTTCACAAGCTTTTTGCATTCATTAATTGAAAGCAATTTTAGCTTAGAGAAAGAATCCGCAGGGATTTGATCGTGCCATATCATCTCGATGTTATCCATGTCCTCGATATATAAATTCTCCAAGTTAGGAAATGCAACCTGCAGTACTCACGGAATTGGTGATTTAGTTAAATTACGAATTCATGAATTTTCAAGATGTAAATTACGAATCCATTGAATTTGTAATTCTATCTTAAGTTGCACAAAAGAAAAAAGAATAAAATGAAAATAGTTAAAAAAAAAAAAATCTCCATACTAATGTCGATGACTATAGAATAGAAAGGCTGTTGGAATATACTGGAGACAAAACAAAAAGTGCTAAGACTAGGGAACACATTTAGTTAAAGGACTCGGTATTTAGATGTGTAAATTGCCATGAAGAGAAACCGGAATGACCACATATGGTCCCACAAGACTAGGGAACCACCAGTTTTTCTTGATAAAATTTTGAAGCAACATAAAAGTCGCAATCTAAGTTTGATGGACTCAACAACAAGAGAACTCAAATTTTGGCACAAATTTCTTGAAGATTAAATTATGGAGCACTTGAAGCTTCGGAAATTAAACTAACACATACTTAGTAGCCAAATTGAAATACAAGGCCTGTCGAAACATTTGAAGTAAGTCTCTATAAAACTATTTGGACTTTAAGAAAGTGGACATTCAATCAAGGCATCAAGTTCCATTATTTGATATTGTTATAGACTTGGCCTTATTCACATGAACGAATCTCCCCAAAGGAGTATTTAAGGGTGATCACAAAATAAGATGATTATTTAAGGTGAATCTTACTCATGAATTATTTCACGAGACATTCTCTAGTCGACGTGGGATATGAAGCTATACAAAAGTAATTTCTTTCACCACTAATTCTGCTGTGTAAAGTGAAGAAATGATAAAGATCACTTTGGAACTCCAAGAACAAAAATTTCAAATTTGCAGTGACGACTTTGTTGTGACACAATGAAAATCATACAATTGCCAAGGCCTACTTTTTGTATATAAAATCTATGCACAAAATTCTGTACTCTTACAATTATGGGGCCTATGCAATAATTAAATGCTTATTTAAACACAATACACAAAAGGCATGCATCAATTACATTAGCATAGCTACTTTTATTTTAAAATTCAGTCCTCCTTCCCATTCTTCGTATTGGTTTTTAAGAGAGTTACTTATATTATACATTTTGTGGATAATAAAAAATTTTGATAACTAAATTCAATGGAACACATTTCAAAAGATTATAAATTACTTTACTTATGGAATTACTTTAATGCCAAAATTCTCTTAAATTTGTCTTGATGAAACCCTATTAGTATAAATATACATGCAACACATAAATTGAGATAACTCAAAACCTATCACAAACTAAATTTGCAAGGATTTCATACAATTAGTTTGATAACATATAATATTTGGATTGGGAAGTCCTTCCATTGTCAAGGACTACAATGATGGGATTGAAATGTAACGGACAAACGCATCAACATAGCATTTACAATTACAAAGGACAATTAGAAAATGTTATGTGATACATCGGGTATTATAAATGGTTGCTGAAGAAATTTATAAGGAAGATAATGTACAACCTTTAGGATAATTTTCGTACTTATAAAAATCTATGATAAACAAAAGCTAATTTACGACCTTAAAAGACAACTAATGAGCTTTTACCTTTTATTTACAATATAACAAGGTATGCTATTACGATATGATTTTGTTTGCATTTTACTAGCAATATCAAGAATTGCACTCATCAAGAATTCGCACTCATTCGGGTTACTAGTGATAATCAATTTATGCATGAAGTATTTTTCTAATTGTCAAATTATATCAATTAGATGGAGATATATACAGCTCATGTCCCATTAGTCTCGTACAGGATTGGGCCTTCTATATATTATCTAGTTATGAGCCCAACTCAAAAATTAAACCTCAGGCGAATGATGGTACATGAATATGACTTATGTACATTGGGAGTTGATGGCTGAACGTGACATCATTCCTCATCCATTTGGGTCGAGAGGACTTTTCACACACTGCTATTGCCTGCTACGTTGATAAAATCCAACAAGACAGGCATTTTATTGTCTTTTCCTTCTCAAATGTCTCCAATTTCTCCAAATTTATTAGGCAAAAAAGGACTAACAACATGAAATTAGACATGTCAGCAATTGGGTAATCGCAATAACTTAGTAATCACTAGTCATTGCCACCAGTTGAGATCCCAACCATCCTTGAAAAATAGTAAATAAATTGAGATTATTTAAACTTCTTTTTCCCTATCATTTGTAAATTACCTCGGGTATTTCTTTCAACTCAAACGCATATGTAGCCTATCCTAATTAATCATCCTTGTTGTCATAATTTTGTTAATCAACATGTCTAAAAGGTGAAAGGTGAAGACCCATGGTCCCCATGACAATGGAAAGCTTTATTTACTCTTCTTGCTTCTTCTTTTTTTGTGAAAAGTAACTAGTTTTTTTTCAAAAGTTCATTGCTACAACTCTGGGAAAGCTTTCATCTGCCAAGTTACTCTCAATCTCCCATGTATCTCGCCATCACCCCTCGCTCCCACTGTACAACAAGGTTAACTTTTGTGTTTCGTTCACTATTCTATTGTCATCCCTGACAAATCTTAACTTCTACTTTTGTATGCTACCACAGCTTTATAATGTTGTAGGAGATTTATTGCAATTTTTAGAAACATTTCATTATAAACCCATGAATCTTTGCATATCTAGGTTTTACACAAAAAAAATAAAAATAAAAAGAAGTACTAAGGCAAGAGCAACTCTTTTACGAAGAATTAGAATCCCATAAAATTAAAAGCCCCAAAGACTACCGTGCAAAAAAAAAAAAAAAAAAAAAAACAAAGCCACAAGGCAAAATTTCCCGATCTAGTTTATATTTGAAAGCAAGCTCTGTTCATGGGAGATCAAAGCATGAGTTGAACAAAAGACACTATGACATCACAACCTTGTGGGACCCACCACTTATATCTCCACCGCTCTTTATTAATAGGCAAGCTATGTATGGCTTGAGCCTTAGGCCCACACCGGGGGAGGGGGGCGGCGGGTGTAAAATATGGCCGTGAGCTTTCTTTAATTGGGCAATTGTTTATCCTTAGTTTTAATTATTCTCTTTCATGTTAGTAAATTACTGTCCGTAGAAATGTAGATAGGACCATAAAATATATCTACAACGGCCTAACATCATTTTCATTGATATAAACAAAAAACAAAAAAAATTTCATCTGTAATTGCCCCCGTTTTTTAAATTGCATGATTTGTCATCTTCTTTAAACTTGGTGCAAATAGTACACCAAAAAGATCTCCTATAAAATGTCATCATTAAAGGTAGTTAAACTGCTAACTATGTTTCCATCTAATAGTCAAGAATTTAATATACTACAAATAATCGCCCTCAATTTCAATTGAATGCCATTAATTGTTGTTGTGTTGAGCTACTTTATCAACTTTGTAATTGCTCCCCCTTGTTGAACTCGAATGATTTGTCATCTTCTTTAAACTTGGTGCAAAGATTATACCAAAAGGATCTACTATACGAGATTACGATGTAAAAATAAAAAAGAAAAAGAAAAAAGCAAAGCCATAAAGGCTCTTCGTAAAATTTCTCCCACGTAGTTCCATTATCTTTGAAGGCGCTCTCTCCATGGAAGCTCGAAGCAGGGGAAGAAGATAAGTCACGCACCAGCGTGTGGGACCTACAACTTAAATTTCCAAGACTCTTTACTCACGCAAAAGCTAATCTACTGTGTGAGTCTTAGGCCTCATGATCAACTTGGATATTAAAGGGCAATCTTATCTAGTCAACTAAAAGGCACTATTTGCAGCAATTCTTCCCCATATAAAATAGCCATGTGCTTTTCTTAATTGGGCAATTAATCATCCTTAGTTTACTAACTTCTCTTTACCTTTAGTAAATCATTGTCAATAACTAATTTAATAGGATATTAAACACAAATTGTGGATTTATTTTGTGATATCAAAAAGTACGTACAAAGATATCTATGTATACAAAGATATAAATTATGAATTCACGGAATCGATGATTCTATCTTAAGTTGCACAAAAGGACAAAAAGGATAAAAAAAAAAAGTTAGTAAAAAAAAAATCTCCATACTAATATCGATGACTCTAGGATGAGAAGGCCATTGGAATTACCGGAGAAAAATAAAAAAAAAATTAAGAATTCTGGTCTAGCCAGATTCTATTGACAATGGACAAAATAGTAATTTGGATATGCTCATATAATAATCATACAATCACGTCTCCCGCAGATCCCAAAGTTAGATCAAATCTCTTCCTCTCTTCAATTTAATTACTTCCCTAATATAATGAATTAGCTAGTATACGTAGCAATAGTTAAATCACTTAGAGAGGAGGAAAATTCTATCTAAAGAAACAAGAATCACGTTAAAAGGGTCATTAATGTTAGAACTTGTAAGTCACTGAATTGATGTGGTAAAAGAAAAATGCAGCTGAGGATCGCTTGAGGAAGAATATTAGCAATTAGAAAGAAAAAGATGGAGAGATTGAGATTAAAAAGCCAACTAATCATCCATCGAAAGGTGCAATATAGTAGGAGGTGTGATTTTATCTAATACTGAATGCCTCACATCAATATTATATAACTCTAACGCAATTATAAAGTGAGGATAAGAAAAAGGAATTGAAAAAGGAATTGTTTGGGTCAAATGAACAAATCTTACTTACATCATTCCCCACTTGAAAGAACTCAATATATTTAATCGATTTAATTTTCCTTTCAAAATTCAGTGATCTTTTATCCATGCTAGAGGATCCAATAGTTAGATACCAATGACAGATTATACAAAAACTCGAGTCAAATAATTGAAGGTTTTCCTGTCTATAGAAAATTAAAATTATTTAAGAAAGTCGGCATGTTAATCTTGGGGGAGGGCCCATTTTTGAAGCCTCTTTGGCAGCATAAACAACATTTTGGGTAAACGACCTATATTACTTTTAGTTTAGTCAAAGCGGACCCGCCCATAAATTACTCTATTTCATTTTCCACTCAAATGTTTTTCCAATATTCACTCGACAAGTCAGATAGCTAAGCTGAAATAACTGATTTGCGAAATGTATTTTATTTCTTTAACAAGAATGGTCTTGCAATTCATGTAAAAACTAAAAAAGTGGTGATTTCTGAAGCCCTGGACCCCAGAGGCCTTGCTCAGTTTGGCGGCGGAGAGCTCAAGTTCCTTTTGCTGGTACAATGAAGAGAGAGTAAAGCTTCATTTGACCAGGAAAAAGAAGACAGAGCGATCTTACGAGTGCAGATGAATTCAAGTGAGCGTCTCAAAGGCCCTTTGTCTCCAGCCTCTTGAACCTCACTACTCACTTTCCTCTCAATTGTTTTTTCAATCTTTTTCAATGTACGTGCGTGCAATGTCTAGGCTGTACATGTGAGGCTCATAAGTGTTCTAAGTTTCTTGTGAATATTAGAAAGCTTTTAAGGATCGTGCTTGGTAGTTGTACTACCCATTCATGCTTTGTGTAGGTAACATAAGAGATGTTCAACCATCTTTATGAAAACTATTTCTAGAGAAATTAAAAGTAAGACATTGCAACTCATACATGTTGGCAACTCTGAACACTTAATGCTTGCACGCTACTCATTTTCTTTTAAAATATTTTGGCTATGCTTTATCTCATGCATATTTGATACTTCTGTTATATTTGATATTTTGACATAATGTTAATCATGTACCTGTCTACCGAAGAGTGCATTGGAGCTTGATTTGATACGGTCTTGACTTTGAGTTTCTCGTGAATCTGTCATTGATTTTTCATTGGATGAAAAGAATGTCACCATTAGCATTGCAAGGATGAATCTATGTACAAGAAGATCTTTAGTGAGGAGAACAAAATAAATCAATCTTACGCTTTCCACAAGAGAAGCACATCAAACTTTCCAAATGTTGTAACTTTAAGTTGGTTAACATCGGGAATGCCAAAATTTTTTATGTTTCCAATCCCAACCCTTCTTCCTCCATAATGATTGCTTCCATTTTCTTGCAACATCGTACTATTAGATCTCTCACGTGTTCGAGAGATTTAACCATGGTTGGGAAAAACATAAACCTAAGGTTGGGACAGTCATGCACCTCCAACTTCTTTAAATTATGGAAACTCACTATTCCACAAGGATTCCTGTTCCATATGCACCTCAAGCTCCCCATTCCCCTTAAATCAAAGGTGGTCAACTCAGACAGAGTCTCAACATCTCCACTAGCGCTTGGTCTATCAAGATTGAAAATTTCTTGCACCAAATGGCAATTATATACGCTTAAAGTGTGTAACTTTTGTAATTTTACCAGCGACTCAAAGCTAATAACCTTTGACAAAGATTTGCACTGCACCACTTTAAGAGATTGAAGATTGCTCAGCCCCAATGGAGATTGATCGCTCCATATTTCTTTTAGATTGAAAATTTCTTGCACCAAATGGCAATTATATACGCTTAAAGTGTGTAACTTTTGTAATTTTACCAGCGACTCAAAGCTAATAACCTTTGACAAAGATTTGCACTGCACCACTTTAAGAGATTGAAGATTGCTCAGCCCCAATGGAGATTTGATCGCTCCATATTTCTTTTAGATTGGGAAGTTCTTCCATTGTCAAGGACTCCAAGGATGGGATTGAAATCTAATGAACAAATCCATCAACAATAGCATTTACACATATGAAGGACAGTCGGAAATTTACACAATATAACAAGTATTATAAATGGACGTCAAAGGAAATTCACAAGCAAGATATGTACAACCTTTAGGATAAGTTTTGCATGTACGGAAATCTATAACAAACGACGGCTAATTTTCAATCCAAAAAAGAATTTATGACCCTAAAAGAGAACAAATGAACTTTATCTTTTTATTTACAATATAACAAGAAATGCTACTACGATTAGATTTTGTTTGCATTTTACTAGCAATATCAGGAATTGCAACCATCAAGAATTAGCACTCGTTCCATTTAAAAATGACAATCAATTAATAAATGTAATATCTATCTAATTGGGAAATTATATTGATTAGATGGAGATATATACAGCTCATGTCCCATTAGTCTCGGCGATATTGGGCCTTCTATATCTATATGTCATCTTGTTACGAGCCCAACTTAAAAAATTAAACCTTGGGCAAATGATGATATATGAAAAAGACTTATGGCTAGAGAGAGTTGATAGCCGAACATGACATAATTCCTCATCCATCTAGGTTGGGAGGACTTTTTTTTTTTTTTTGGGTCATAAGGTCAGGAGGACTTGTCACACACTGAAGTTGTCTGCTTCTTGGTATAATCCTACAAGACGGGCATTTCTTTGTCTTTTCCTTCTTAGATTTCTTCAATTTCTTCGAATTTATTAGGCAAAACGCGACTAATTTCCCCACAAAATAACCTGAAATTGGACATGTTAGCAGTTGTGATATTGCAATAACTGAGTACTGGACTTCTTTTTCCTTATTTTTCATAAATTATCTCAAATGTCCCTTTAAATTCAAAGGCATATGTAACCTATCCTAATTAATTATCCTTGTTGCCATAATTTCCTTAAGGTGAGTCTAAATTCACGGTCAAAATGTCTGAAACCATAACATTAGAGGTGAAGGGATCCAATTGCAATGGAAAGCTTTATTTTCTTTTTCTTCTTTTTTTTCCCCAAAAGTTTTTTTTTGGTAACCCAGGATTTGCAGGGTTCGACTCGCTTACGCTCGCCAATCCACGGCCCGTAGAGTGCGCGGTGCACCCTGGACCAAGCGTCAAGTGGGGGGAAACTAGCACAAGACCCTAAAAGTTTTTTTTTTTTTTTTGATAAGCGAGGAACTACCGGAGACTCCCTTACGGGGTCATCGCAAGCCACTATTTAGATATAAAACCTTGGGAGGCTGGCCTAGTATTCCACCCCTAGAACCCTCACTTAAATCATGGAATGCAACAAGAGGGTTTGAACCCTTGACCTCGGCGATGAGGGAGAGCATGCACACCATCCACGCTGCCCATGGGTGAGTCAGGACCCCAAAAGTTCATTGCTATCTAGAAAATCCTTCATCTGCCAAGTTGTTCGTAATCTCCCATTTATATTGCCGTCACCCTCGCTCCCACCCATACAAGAAGTTTTTAACTTTTTTGTGTTTCATTCATTAGACTATTGTCATCCCCGACAAACCAACCTTAGACTACTACTTTTGTAGGCTGCCATTGCTTTATAATGTTGGAGGAGATTTATTATAGGTTTAAGAAGCATTTTATAAACCTATAGATCTTTGCATGCGTAGGTTTTATAGAAAAAATAAAAATATTAAGAAGTACTAGAGCAGGAGTAACTCTTTCATAAAGATTTAGAATCCTAGAAAGTTAAAAGCCCCAAAGACTACCGAAAACAAGAAAAAAGAAAGAAAAAGCAAAAGCAAAGCCACAAAGGCCTCCCCATCTAGTTCCATTATTATTTGAAAGCGAGCTCTCTCCACAGGAGCTCAGGGCATGCGTTGAAGAAAAGTCACAATCTGATATCACAAACTTGTGGGACCCACCACTTATATGTCCACCGCTCTTTATTAACGGGGAAACCAACGTATAACATGAGCCATGAGCCCGCGCCACTATAAAAGAGCAATCTTGCCTAGCCAAATAAACCCCCTCTCGTATGACCAAAAATAATAATAATAAATAAATAAACCCCCCTTGCAGCAGTTTTCCCCCATATAAAATACAGCCGTGAGCTTTCCCTAGTTAGGGGCATTGTTTATCCTTAGTTTACTAATTCTCTTTCGTGTTAGTAAATTACTATCAATGACCAATTTAACAAGTGGAAAGTTTTTTGTTTTAAATTCAATGACTGATGTTGCATATGGGATTAGTCTCGTAGAAGTGCATATAGAGGCCATATAATTTATCTATGACGGCGTAACATCACTTTCATTGATAATAACAAATAATAAATTATTTTTCACATGTAATTCTCCCCTTTTTGAACTTGAATGATTTGTTATCTTCTTTAAGGTTGTTGTAAAGATTATACCAAAAGGATCTCCTATTAGATGTTATCGCTAAAGCTAGTTAAACAGTTAACTATGTTTTTGCCTATTGGTCTAGAATTTAATATACTATAAATAATTGCCCTCAATTTCAATTGAATGCCATTAATTGTATTGTGATGAGCTAATTTATTAACTTTGCATTCAAAATTTTTTCAATTACATAGCTGGAGACTCTCTTCTAAGTCGGATTTCAAGATGACAAAAGTTTATCAATCAAAATGATTAATTTTTCATATTATGAATGTTACAATTTATTGTATCTCGATTGCCATTTCACATGCTCGAGTATCAACAACATCTTGGCATGATGCTTCTAACTACGGGTTGAGATTTTTCTGTGCTTTGTCTCCTACATATTTAATACTTTCATTATATTTAATATTTTAATGTAAAAGTTAATCACATACCTCTTGATTGAAGAGTGCGGCAGAGTTTGATTTGACACAGTCTTGAGTCCGAGTTTCTCGTGAACCTGTCATTAGTTTTTTATTGGATTTAAAGAATGTTATAGGGATGAATCTATCTACAAGAAGATCTTCAAAATTGAAAAAAAAAAAAAAAAAAAAAACAATCTTACACTTTTCGAGAGAGAAGCACTTCAAACTTTCCAAATGAGTTAAGGTTAAGTTGGTTAACACGGGGAATGTCGGAGTTTCTGATGCTTCCAATACCAACCCTTCTTCCTCCATCATGATTGCCTCCATCTTCTTGACATGTTGTACCCTTATATCTCTCAATTGTACAAGAGATTTAACCATGGATGGGAAAAACATAAACTTGAGATTGTTGCAGTGATCCACCTCTAACTTATTTAAATTATGGAAACTCACTATTCCATAAGGGTTCTTGTTCCATATGCACCTCAAGCTCCGCAAATTGACCAATTTCAAGGTGGTTAACTCAGACAAAGTCTTAACATTTCCATTGGCGTTTGGTTCATCAAGGTCAAAAATTTCTTGCACTGAATTGCAATCTCTTATACATAAACTGTGCAACTTGTGTAGTTCTACCAACAACTTGGAGTTGATAACCTTCAAGAGAGATTTGCATTGCACCACTTCAACAAATTGCAAATTGCTAAGCTCCAGTGGAGATTCATCGCTCCATATCTCTTTCATATTGGGTAGTCCTCCTATTTTCAAGGACTCCAAGGATGGGATTGAAATCTGAGCAAGAAATCCATCAAAAATAGCATTTAAAATTACAAAGGACCGTCTATATAGCGGGTATTATAAATGGTTGGCGAAAGAAATTTACAAGCAAGATAATGTACAACCTTTAGGATAGTCTTTGCATGTACGTAAATCTATGATAAACAAAAGCTAATTTACAACCTCAAAAGACAACTAATCAACTTTACCTTTTATTTACATATAACAAGGGATGCTATCACGATTAGATTTTGTTTGCATTTTACTAGCAAATCAGGAATTGCAATGATCAAGAATTAGCACTCGTTCTGGTTACTAATGACAATCTGTTGATACAAGAAGTATTTATCTAATTGTCAAATTATATCGGATAGATGGAGATGTATACAGCTCATGTCCCATGAGTCCCGGCGAGATCGGGCCTTCTATATCTATATATCATCTTGTTAGGAGCCCCAACTCAAAAAATAAACATTGGGCAAACGGTGGCATATGAAAAAGACTTATGGCCAGAGAGAGTTGATAGCCGAACATGACATCATTCCTGATTCACTTAGGTCAGGAGGACTTCTTTTTTTTCGGTCGTAAGGTCAAGAGGACTGGTCACACATTGAAATCGTCTCCTTCTTGATATAATCCTACAAGACGGGCATTTCTTTGTCTTTTCCGACTTAGATGTCTTCAATTTCTCCGAATTTATCAGGCAAAATGGGACTAATTTCCCCACAAAATAACCTGAAATTGGACATTTCAGCAGTTGTGATACTACAATAACTGAGTACTGGACTTCTTTTTCCCTATCCTTCATAAATCATCTCGAGTGTCCCTTTAAATTCAGAGGCATATGTAGCCTATCTTAATTAATCATACTTCTTGTCATAATTTCCTTGCGGTGAGTCTAAATCCACAGTCAACATGCCTGAAACCATAACATTAGAGGTGAGGGATCCAGCTGTCCCTAATGATAATGGAAAGCTTTATTTTCTTTTTGTTCTTTTTCCCCCAAAAGTTCATTGCTATATGACTCTAGAGAATCCTTCTTCTGCCAAGTTGCTCACAGTCTCCCATTTATCTCGCCGTCACCCTGGCTCCAACCCATACAACAACTTTTTAACTTTTTTGTATTTCGTTCATTAGACTATTCTCATCCCCGACAAGCTAACCCTAGATTACTACTTGTGGAGGCTGCCAGTGCTTTATAATATCGGAGGACATTTATAACCCCATAGATCTTTGCATATGTCGGTTTTACACAAAAGATAAAAATAAAAAGAAGTACTAAGGCAAGAGTAGCTCTTTTATGAGAATTAGAATCCTAGAAAGATAAAAGCCCCAAAAACTACAGCAAAAAAAAAGGCAAAGGGTCAAAGGGTCGTTGCAAAATTTCCCGATCTAGCTCCATTATTTTTGAAAGCAAGCTCTCGCCGTGGGAGCTCAAAGCATGGGTTGAAAAAAGTCACACTCTGACATCATAACCTTGTGGGACCCACCAATGAGGTCTCCATCGCTTTCTATTAAGTACAAACAGGGAAACTAACGTATGGCATGAGCCTTGGGCCCGCGCCACTGTGAAAGGGTAATATTGTCTAGTCAAATAAAACTTTTTATCTACAGTAGTTTTCTCCAAATAAAATATAGCCGTTAGCTTTCTTTAATTGGGCAATTGTTTAATCTTAGTTTATTGTTTCTCTTTCATCATAGTAAATTCTATCCATAGAAGTCGAGATAGGACCATAAAATATATCTACAGCAGAGTAACATCATTTCCATTGATAAAAACAAATGACAAAGGAATTTTTCACCTGTAATTACTCCCCTTTTTGAACTTGCATGATTTGTCATTTTCTATGAACTTCGTGTAGATATTATAGCAAAAAGATCTCCTATAAAATGTTGTCACTAAAGCTAGTTAAACTATTAACTACGTTTCCACTTGCTAGTCTAGAATTTAATATACTACAAATATTCGCCCTCAATTTCAATTGAATGCCATTAATTGTTGTTGTTGTGATGAGCTACTTTATCAATTCTATAATTGCTCCCCCTTGTTGAACTTGAAAAATTTATTATCTTCTTTAAATTTGATGTAGAGATGATACCAAAAGGATCTATTGTACAAGATTACGATGTAAAAAGAAAAAAGCAAAGCCATAAAGGCTCTTTGTAAAATTTCTCCAATGTAGTTCCATTATCTTTGAGAGCGCTCTCTCCATGATAGCTCAAAGCAAGGGAAGAAGATAAGTCACACACCAACATGTGGGACCTACAACTTAAATTTCGAAGACTCTTTATGAACGAGAAAGCTAATCTATTGTGTCTTAGGCCTCATGATCAACTTCAGCGATATTGCGCCACTATAAAAGGGCAATCTTATCTAGTCAACTAAAAGGTACTATTCGCAGCAATTCTTCCCCATGTAAAATAGCCATGTGCTCTTCTTAATTGGGCAATTGATCATCCTTAATTTACTAACTTCTCTTTACCTTTAACATATCACTATAAATAACCAATTTAATAGGATATTAAACACAAATTGTGGATTTGCTTTTGTGATATCAGAAGTACGTACAAAGATATCTATGTATACAATATGCATGCATGGACATGCACAAAACTCCATACTCTTATAATGCATCAATTAGATTATTATAGTTGCTTTTATTTAAAAAACCCGGTCCTCCTTCGCATTTTTCGTATCGGTTTTTTGGAGAGTCAGCTATATTATGATAAGTAAATTCAATAGAATCTATTTCAAAATATTTAAAATTACTTGTGGTATTACTTTAGTGACGAAATTCCCTTCAATTTTGCTTTATGAAACCTTATTAATATAGATATACTTGCAGCATTTAAATTGAAAATAACTCAAAGCCCATCACAAATTAAATGTACATGGATTTCATACAATTAGTTGGATTTCTATGCAATAAAGAGAATTGCAGAGAAGGCATGAACGAATAACATTATTAGGAAAAAAAATGAACTGAAAATAACAAAATTATTAAGCAACATAATATGTGTTGCATATAATTAGCAAAGGTAGGAAAAAGAATAAATATTATATTCTTTTGACGGAGAGTTACCTGTTGCCCATTGAAGAATGCAATTTGAGTGCTAACTTGGTCCTCTGATGTACTACTTGAAGGAGCTGTCCCGGCAGTGAAAAAATTCTTGATATTTGGTAAGTGGTGCAATTTCATTACACGCAAATTTTGCAATTCCACTTTGCCACAATCATCAGCATCTACAATCCCACGCAATAACTTACAAGAGACAACTTCAATCTCTTCCAGATGTGTAAGTCCTCTCAATAATGAAAGTGGAAACAAAACTTCCATCTTGTCACAACTTTGGACTCGAATTACTTTTAATCTACTGAGGGACTTGGCGGAGGAGATATGGCTGGGCCATATCTCCGTCAAGTTGATAAGCTCTATGAGAAGTAATGACTCCAACATCTCAAAAGCAGTAAGGGAACGCCATTGGAGGATGTGATGGATGGAAAGACTATCCTTGACCTGTAGATGCTTTAATTTTGGAAAGCCTTCTTGAGATAATGCGCAAATATTTTGCTTGCTTCCATTCAACTCGGCCAAAAACAAATCATCTGTTTTGCTTAGAAGACTTTGTATACATTCTTTTCGAAGAACATCACTTATTGGATCCAACTTGAGGTACAAAATCCTCAATCCTTGTTCCTTGCTCCAACGTGTTGTATTACCTATTTGGATTTTGTACTTGGTTAATTTCTTGACATCTAGGTCCTCTGGGAGCACACTCAGATCGGGAATGGAGACATGTAGAGTGCAAAGATTCTTCAAGTGATTCAACTCAATCAGACTGGCATTAGTTTGTTGAGTTTGCTCCACGAAATTCCATTGATTAAAGCTATTCTCCATATACAACTCCTCCAATTTGATCAATCTTCCAAGAACACCTGGTTCAATTATCTGAAGATTCGAACAATTGTTCAAGTCCAACAACCTCAGCTTTGTTAGTTGCCCAATTTCTTTTGGCAATTGTTGAAGGTTGGAATTCACACAACTGAGAACTTGTAACCCTTTTAGCTTGCCGAGAATGGCCACATCCTCTAGCAAACAATACTCAAGACACAAAGTATGTAAGTTCTCCAAGAATTGAAATGGTGTCGATGAATGAGTGATACGTACGCTACTTAGATGTAGAACCGCAAGTTTCTTCATGGAGTTGAAATATGAATCTGGAATCTCAAGGGATATATTGTAGTTGAAAAGGAAAAAGATGCGCAATTCAGGGCAATCTAATTCTTTGGGAAACTCCTTCATATCAATATAGGGAAAGCATATTGTTGTACAATTTTTGAGCCTCTCCTCCAGTGATTGTGTTGCTGACATATCTGCATCTTTCAACACAAGAAGAGGGCGATCTCTAAAAACAAATCGAGCAATAAAGTCGCGAACCAAGTCATGTATCTTGAAACCATCCGCACCTCCATTATCTAATAGAAGGGAGGAGGCTTGAAGAATGTCGATGAGTGTTCTCAACCTATCTCTAGCATTTTCAATGCTGCTATCTTTTCGAAATATCCCCCAACCATAGCCGTACCTCACCAAGTTTTCAATAGAGGGCTTAGAGACACCATAAGCAACACAGAGTTGTAACAACCTTTTCGCGTCCTCATTTTTTAAATGATCATAACTCAGTTGGAACACCTTATTTATCACTCCACTTATATCTTCATTTGTAGACCATTCAATTTGATATAAGGCATCCCTCCATTCATGTGGAGGAGCGCATTTCAAATGTTTCGCCATTGCGACAATTAGCAAAGGCAAACTTCCGCATTTGCGGAGTGCTTCATCCACCAAGGGTCTGAACTCGTCATCATGAACCTTGTCTCCCACCATCCTCTCAAACAATGTTTTTGCCTCTTTCTCCTCCAGCACATTAAGTAGGAAGTCCTTGTCGCAACCCATTTGCTTTTGCAAAACATTTTGATCTCTCGACGTCAACAACAACTTGCATCCTATGACTTTGTTGTCATGTCTGCAAGGAATGCCGACGGATTTCAAGTCAAGCCCTTCCCATAGGTTGTCCAGTATTATGAGCACCTTCTTGTTCTTCTTCTCCTCGTCTTTCAACCTCTCGCGTAGAAGTTCCGCTCGCCCGTTGGTAGTCTCTTTGTTCTTTATTTCAGTAAGGCCCAAGGCGTCCGCAATCTCTCCTTGAATTGTCTTGATGTCTGGATTTTCCGACACGTCAGCCTTAGCGACCAGATCAAACGACTTGTTTTTTTTTATTATCCTTTGGACATCCACCAAAAGGGTGGACTTGCCGACCCCACCCATCCCGCAGACCCCGACCACACTATTGATGTTATTGGCAAGAGCGTCCATGATGTTCTGTATCATCATAGCTCTGGACTCGAAAACGCTGTCGTCCCCAAGCACAAACGACGTCGAGGCAGAAAAAGGAGGGGCCGTTGTGGTGGTCGACTGGACAACATCTTTGCATTCTCTGTTGGCCGAATTCGTAGCAGGGACATTTCCCGGAGTAGGTTCCCTGAAGGAGATGTCGTCCAATTCTTTGAATCCGCTGCATTTTTGAGCCAGTTCCCGAATGACCTTGATCTTGCCCTCGGCCTCCCTGCTGAACTGATAGCGACATTTGGGGTCAGGAAGAGTGCCGTAGCAGCAAGTCTTGGTCGCATTTTCGGAGTTGCCCAACAGGTCTCGCACCTCCTTCAAAGCATCGTCAGATTTTTTCTCCCACCTCGTGAAGACATCACGGAACTTCCGAACATTGTTACTGGCCTGTTCCGCAAGAAGGTTGACCCTCCGAACCTCGTCATCTAGATTCTGGACTTCCTCCTGAAGACTGTCGGCGAAGCTCTTGGAGGACATCACGTATCTTATCGGACGCTTGATTTCAGTAACTGCCCCCTTCAAGAGATCCCATGCAATAGGAACGGCAGCGTCGGCTGACATTTTCCTTTGCTTTTTTTTTTTTTTTTTGGCCCCCAAGAAAGAAAGAGCCAGAAAACAGAGAGATAGAGAGAGAATGATGAAATGGAGTAGCAGATACTGAAGAAGAGAAGGAGGAGAAAGAATGGTTGAGCCGAGGAGAAGAAAGAGCGAAACAGAGCGACAAACGAACAAGGCAAAGAGACTTGAGCGCAAGAAAGGATGAAGGAAGGGGAGCGTGGAATAGCAATGAACGCAGAAAGAAGGAGATGATTAGCAGCGGTTAAAGTAGTAAACAAGTGATTCGACTTAAACAAGTGAATATTTTTTTTTTCTTTTTTTGAGAAACAAAAAGCCAGAAAACAGAGTGGCAGAGAAAGAGAAAATGACGAAAAAGAGGAGCAGATACTGAAGAGGGGGAAGAGGATGAGGAAGAATGGGTGTGCCGAGGAGAAGAAAGAGCGAAAGAGAGCGCGAGACGAACAAGGCGAAGAGATTCGAGCGCCAAAAAAGGAAGAAGGAAGGGGAGCGTAGAACAGGCAATCGAACGATGAAAAAGAGCAGCAGATACTGAAGAGGAGGAAGAGATGAGGAAGAGATGAGGAAGAATAGGTGTGCCGAGGAGAAGAAAGAGCGAAACAGAGCGAGAGCCGAACGTGGCGAAGAGACTTGAGCGCAAGAAAGGATGAAGGAAGGGGAGCGTGGAAGAGCAGTGAACGCAGAAAGAAGGAGATGATTAGCAGCGGTTAAAGTAGTAAACAAGTGATTCGACTTAAATTATCGCCGTCACAATATGTACCTCACACAGTGTGTCAGCACTGATATAATAAAATGTAATTGATAATGAGAATAAATGGACAAGGACAAGGACAGGCCCCACCCACGTGACATTGTCAATTACCGTGTTTCCTTAGGGTTAAAATTCCAAGAAGAGTTGACAATTGAGAGATCGTTCCCCATGTGCTGTCGGTGGCATATAACAAGGCAAAACCGCATGGGGACCCCTGGAAATTCCATAGTACTTAAAGAAAACACATTATTTTTATTTATAAGTAATTAATACATGATTGCGATAAATATTTTTCATGCTATCAATAGTTTCATCCATAGTCTGACTCAAAAGAGAGTGACTGACGATTAGAATTTGAAAATTATATAACACCTTCATTGACTGATTGTAATAACTAGTTGATTAAAATCTTTTATGGCATGATAATCTATATTTGAAAAATAAATGACATTAGAAAAAACAATCAATTATCTATCATCACAAAAAAAAAATTATGATAAATGCTAGGCAGATAAATAAATATTAAAAATTAAAAAAATTAACAGAAAATCAATTGGATAAAAAATTAGCTATTCTTACAAAAAGTCTATATAATGAAAATAATAAATCTTTAGAGGGTTAAATTACATGGATATAAATCTATCATATGTAAATGTGACTAAATGCATAATTGTTGACGACACCATACTTATGGTGTCAAGTAGCATCACATCGACAAAAAGAAGAAGAAGAAGTCAAGTAGCATCACAGCATGCAGTACATGACAGTTCTATAACCTTCCACAACAAGAGTTTAGCCTACATAGATACGTAAATGAAATTAGCTGTTGTGGGATACTGAGCATTTTAGTCATTATAACAGTATAAGTCAAGTAACATGCAATACATGATGAGTCCATAAAATTGTGCTTCCATGTTGAGAATTTAGGCAATGGATATAATCACGTAAACTTAACTTTCTAAATTGGCGACCATTCAAACAAGCAGATGGGAATGTATCATTCATTGCATAAATCTTAGATGATTGATAGTACATTTTATGTAATTTGTTGTACTGTAAATGTTAAAACAAAGATTTTATTTTAATCACACGATAGTTGTTTATCTATAATATTCAATTTTGTTTTGCCAAATATATAGTACAATTTCTAACTTGATTGATGATATCGGATGTAGACTAATCTCTGGACATACAATTCATTTACTGGCAAGGAAAACCCAACTTGCAAGGCTCAGGCACAGTACAAATTACGAATCTTATTAAAATCTAATCTTAGTCGAGGCTTTAATTAAACACTAATCAATTACTTGTGTTTTCAGTGGCGTCATAATTGTGGAGGAAATTGATTTCTTTGCATTATTTAAGTTGCACGCCTATCAAAGTGGCTTATAAAAAATATAATACAAATGATTACCAATTGCTAAAATCACAAAATGATTTGACTCGAATTATATGAATACTTTATACACTATCACATTGATATAACAAGATGTAATCAAGAAAGAACGATAAATAGAAAGATAGGTGACACCCATGTTACAAGGACATGCCAAGACCACCCATGCACGCGCTAAGTAGCATCTCTAATCTTTTTCATAATATTAATATTTTCTTTGATGTTTGTGTGTGGGCACATTTGTGAATCAACATGGAGTGAAGATTAGAATTAGAAATGCATATAACACCTTCAATCAAAACGCACTTATTGAAATGATTGGACCTAAAATCATCGCTCATGTAAAATAGGTACCTTATGTAGTTTGCCATTCATCAATATAGCAAATGTAATTAATAAAGAGAACAAAACTCATGTGATGGGGTGGCAGTATGTATCGGAAACCATTTTCAACTCAATTTAAGTGTGATGGGATGTATATAAGACACTTTAAATTTTTAAGCCAGTTGAAATGATATTAGAAAAGCATAACCAATTCCATGGGAGTCTACGTGGGTTTGCACCGGCCTCATTTTCAACCTTTTGTGGGTCTAGCAAAATGAGCAAATAAATTATTAATACCATCAGGGGGGAGATCTCCTTTTAGTGTCCCCAAATAATTTTTAATTAAAAGTTGAATATAGTAATAGAAATGGTTTTCTTGTTTCTTTACTTGACCAGTCATCATCACCAATGTGAAAATTTCCGCATCCTTACCTCCAACGCTAATGGATAAACGTTTTTTTTTTTTTTTCGGTAAAGGCTAATGGATAAAAGTTGATTAGGTACTAGTCCTAAATCAGCTCATTGCGCGAATCAATGAAATCACATTTAAAATATAGAAGTAACATTATAACTAAGCAAATCATTAGATTATAATGTCAATTGTAATTGCTACGTTACATGTAACTTCAATTGGAATTGTTAGATTGAAACTTCTAAGTAAATTAAACTTTTGCCACTCTTTATTAACATTTTAAAATCAGTTTACTTTCTTGAGTACTACTACTCTTTATAAGACACAATTAATTCGGATTCGAGTCGCCATTAATATTGTTCTGTAGTCTCTCATTCCTATTGGAGTTTCCCTCTTTTCTCTTAAAATTAGCATTCTCCTAAAGTAAGTGTAACACCATGTAAAGTTAGCATTCTCCTAAAGTGAGTTTGTGTGAGCAAATGTAATATAGGTGTGGAGAGCCATTTATCTAGAAGCTCATGAAATATTGTGCCAATTCCATGAACTAGTTAAACTCATATCTTTGGTCAATGTAGGTGACTATAACCCAAAGCAGTTTGCAAGTAGTTTGTGGGATTCAAACTGGCGATCTCTAGTTCCTAAGTTGGAAATCCCTCGTGACCCAACCAATTGCACCAATTCTGGGGCTATGTAAGCATAATTTTTATAGTAAAGAGTAGTATATTTTCTATTCCGAACCATTTCTTAAGAAAATGACAAAGTTAGCGTAAAATTATCATATAGTAATATTCAATAAGTGCAAGATAGAGATGCTAAGTAAGTATAATGTTAAAATAATAGTATCATATGATAGATAGGCATAATATTGGTCTCTGATCTGTTTTGAATATTAAGCTGGCTGAAATTCTCTTTATTAGTTTCACATGACAAACTTGCCCGTAAAAAATTGTTGTGTTGGAAATGTCAATGTACCCCTAATCCCATATATGAAGTATGACCGTTTGAAAACATTTTGACTAAATAGAAACAATTTAAAGTCATGAGAGACATTCTCCTTGTAATTAGATTGAGTAGAACTCAAACTCACGTAGCTAATAAGGAATTAGTGCCTATAAGTACATCATGATATATGAATAATCTATCTAGTCAGTATTGCAAAATATTAGCCTAAGTGGAGTCTAAGTGGGCACATTTTTTTAATGGAGAACGTTGCGAATCCAGTTCTTAAAATAAGGAGAAGTCTCTTCTAGCTATTTAGAATGCTATGTGTCAAACTTAGATGCAGGGCATAGAGAAGATACTGTTACTGCATAATTATATAGATATTGACTCTCATGTTGATTTTGTACGTGAACTAGTGAATAATTTTGTATCAAAGTATAATTTCTCAAAAAAGAAAATTTACACCCAACATACGCAATGACAAGCATAATCAAATTCAAAGCCCTTTCCGACAGAGAGATACTACATGTGAAAACGGAAAAATTAAGGAGACAAAAGAAAGGTGATGGCAAGCTAAAAATGTGAAATGAGGGGAAATATAAGAGGTTGGCTATTCTAGCATTTTGTCCTTGGGTTCTCTTAAGGAAATATTACGTAGAGACAAATTTGGAATGACCCTAACAAAGTATCACGTGTAAAATAGGTGCATAATTAGCTCCACCAAATGTGTGTGCGCACACCAATCATCCCAACAGCTATTTGTCAACCAGAGGAATCTTGCTGTTTTGTCTTGACAATTTCACCTTTCGGTGCAAGGAGGCAATTGTCAGCGGAAAATAGGAGATGCATATCAATATCATCATTGATTATCGTCAAATGCCAAAAAGTAATTACTATTAAATTTTGTAGCATTCCAAGAAAAACCCATCACGACTTTCCCTTTAAAAAGGAGTCAAAAGATTAATTGATGGAGCCACTGGAGAAGTGGATTGTCCGTGGTTGATGCACTCATAGTCCAAGTAGTACATTGAAAAAAATTGCCCATATGATGACACGGTTGGAATTTTTCTAATGTCTTTTGTCCTTGCTCATTTAACCATAACTTAGACCCTTTAATCAACGATTACTTCTTGATATGAGTTTAATGTGATTTTTCCCATTTTTCTCGATGGCAGCATCTGTTGATGTTTTTCTTTTGAGAAAGAAAGATGAGAAAACGATAGGACGAAAATCCTAAAAAAAATCACAAAAAAATACCACAAGTATCATGACTTCTGTAGAGTGCTCACATATTTTTTTTTCAATTATTTGAGTACCATGACTTCTAAAAAAAATAAATTTAAGTGTCATAACTTTTTTTTTGATTATTTGAATGTTATGATTTCTAAAATAAAAACTCAACTGAGATTTGTAAGAAAAGTTTTGGGAGCTTGATGCTCCTTATACCAAGCCATTGACGAATAATCAATGCTTTTGTAATATTAATACTAAGGTAGACTCAAGGGGGAGATGGGACATCCCATTATTTTATGTCTAGTCAAATTATTGCATATTCTTGGCTGTTTTAGCCACTCTCTTACTATTAACCCTTTCACGAGTGAATGACCATAGGCAAGCATGAGCAACGTGCATAGCTTTCTTCTAATGACATATGGACCCCATTTTTGACTGCATGGTTCAATCATGGGATTCCAGTAATAATCCATGGCTGCTTCCTTTAAAATAATAATTTTAATCAAATTGTCATAGAAAATGAAAGTATAAACTAAGAGCCCTGAATGCTATCATCAAATCATTCGTCATGTAAATCATTTGAAGGAACTCATAATTTCAATTACTTGTCATTTGTAAAAGACGTGACTTAACTACTAGTTAAAAACAACACAATGTGAGCAAAACATGACTTATCAAACTACAAGTGACACCACCAAATTCTTGTGATTGCAATTCGGTCTTGGCAAGGAACAAGGTAAATGTAATTTAGTCCTCATTTTTTAACAAGATGAGATGGATCCTTGGATTCACTATGCACGATTTGTCTGAATGTCTAAGAGTTGTGATTTGATTATTCCCTCAATATATTCCTTGAAGAATGTAAAGAGAATTGTTTGCCCACATGCATATTTGAACAAGCAATGTATGGATATGAAAGACCATAATATAAGTGCACAAAATGAGAGAACACACAATATATATATATATATATATATATATATGTATGTATGTATGTATATATATTTCTTAGCACTTGATAGTTTGTTAGTTTCAAGAATTATAATTAGCAACCTTAACAATATGATATGGTGCAAAATCTAAAGACATCAATCTTAACCTGTCAAAGTTTATGGTATTGAACTATTCATGGGGTACATAATATAATCTCAAGTCCTAGCTACAGGTATAAGGAATAAAGCAAACAAAGTGAAAACTCAAAAACAAACTAAAAAAACGAGGCAAGCTTTTCAATTTGAAAACATGCTACTAATGAATTAAGCTTGGGACCTTTCCATGAATCTCTTCATATCAAACAGCCACACCACCACTTTGAAATAACTCTAGAGATGCAGTGTGGAAAAAGATTGAGATTGCTCAAAATGAAACTCTCACTCAATGATCTCCCAAATTTACTAGCCTGATAAATTTAGAAAAACCAATTATCAATAAGAAAAATAACTTTAAATGTCTCAAAAACTTTGTCTATAATCATTTGAATAAATAGGATTAATTATTCACTGATTTATAAGCTCATAAATAAAATCTTATACCAAATTAACTCGTTGAAATATTCTCTTCTACAAAATAATGAAAGTTCAAACATGACAGATCAAAAAACTGAAGATTTGATCATAATAAATTGGAAAAATTATGGCTAAAGCTCAATGAAAACATAAGTGCAATTTGATATTTTGGATCGTGCTTATGCTCCAATCTTTCAACTAAATCAGCCTCTTTTTTTGTTTTTTTGTTTTTTTTTTTATTTTATGATTCATAGGTTGAAGACGTTTTTTAGGTAAATTCTTACATGAACAAAACTTTGAAATCAAAGGAGTAGATGACAAGATTGAAACCGGAAACTCTTATCAAGTGTCTAGTAAATAAGAAAATAGACTAGACAATAGATGAGAGAGAAATTGGAATTGGCAGATTTGTTTATTTTTAAATAAAAGGCAGGTCTATTAATAATTGAGTTTACTTAAAAGGATGTGATTTTAAGCTAAATTGGGAGCGTGAATAGCCTCGCCCAATATGTGTGAATATGCATGTATACACCAAATCATCACAACGACTTTAGAAGATCCTCTTGACTATTTTTCAAGGGTTTCGGTGGAACGGAAGGCCCACCAGAGGAATCTTTCTCTTTCAGTCTTGAGAATTCACCTTTCGGTGCAATAAAGCAGTAACGGGAAATTGAATACGCATGTCCATATCATCATTGATTATGTGTGAAATGTCAAAAGTATTAACTGTTAAATTTTGTAGCAATCCAAGAAAAAAAAACATCATGACTTCCTTTTTTAAGGAGTCAAGAAGACAAATTGATGGAGCCAGCATAGACGTGGATTTTCGAGGTTGATGCACTCATAGCCCAAGCAGAAGATTATCAAAAAAATTATCATATGATGATATAATTGAGATTTTTCTAATGTTTTTTTGCTCTTGCTCTTTAACCACAAATACTTCTTGAGATGAATTTAATGTGATGTTTCCCATTTTTCTCAACAGTCTCATCGATTTTACATTTTTCTTTGATTTTTTTTTTAGTTGAGAAAACCCAGAAAAAAAAAAAAAAACAAAAACAAAGAGACAGAGAGAATAATGGAAGAGCGAAACAAAGCAAGAATGATTAGGGACAAAGAAGGCAAAGAGATTTGAGCGCAAAAAAGGATTAGGTACTATTCCTAAGCCCACTCCTCGTGTTGGCATGAAATCATATTAAAAAATAGAGAAGTAAAATTATAATCAAGCTAACTGAAAGGGAAAAAAATTGAGGTTTTATTTTTGAAATGGTATGCAAATCGAAATAGCTCTAAAACTTTTGGCCGCGTTATTGATTTATATATTGAATGGCAACTTTTGATGATATTCTACTTATTGACATATATGACTTGAGCCTAAGACTAATGTGAGAGCCTCCTTTGTTGACCCAACATCCCTATAAGAAGGTAATGTTGAGCATTAGTTAAAAATAAGTTTTGAAATTATTTCCTTTTGCATAATAGCTATGTTTATCGTCTTTCGACTTTTCAAAGATTTTTTGAAAGATGGACGTGTAGCCCCATGAAATATCATAATCATCCCTATATAATCTTATGAGACCCTAGGGGGGAAATTTCTTGGAAATATATGCATATGTAGAGGTTGTTCGGTCGGTTCACCGTTCGCTGTCACCAATTGTTTCTTCCGTGCTTTTTTCCTTCTTTTGGAGGTCCCCATGATGCGCGATTTCTGGATTAAGTTTAGTTTCCAGCCGTGGTACTCTAACTTGTTGAAGGTCAGATTTCTAGTGCTTGGACAGTTTTAATTTTCATTTGAAAGATGAAACATCCTCTTGATCTTTGTACTCTGCTTTCATACTTATTTAAGTGAAAATGCCAAAATCTTTAAAACCTTACCTTACTGATAGAAGTCACATTTACTCTCTAATTTTAATAAGGAATTGTACAACCATCTAAAAAGTCTAAAAAGTTTGTCATTATCAATGAGGTAAATCTTAGCAAATAATTGACCAAGTGCCATACATTTGATGAACCTGCCTTATGCCTTCGCCAATACTATACCCAAAAAAAAAAAAAAAAGGCATGCTTTATTTTCCACTGGAAAAAGTTGATGCCGACGTCCATCGTCACTTACTTTTGCTCCAGACTCCCATAGTCTCCGCGGTAAAGAATTTCAAAAAATAATTTGAATTGATAAAGGAATTGGGACTTTATGTGGGTGAATCTTTAAATTAGGTTCATGGTCATTTTCAATGGATATCCTAATCTTGAAGAAGATGACTAGTTCCAATGTGGACGCTAAAGCGGTCATGTCGTGTCTAATACTTTAAGAAAAAGCAAAATGGTGTACATAGGCACAAGTTCTCGCAATGATGAGTAATGAAATGAGGTGTCAATGTTCAATTGAGCCAATGTATGTTTTTTTCCACCTCTTTTGCTTTCTATTTGGAATCCAATTCACACTGCTTCAAAGCACTAAAATCAACTCATAATCCACCAAAACCCAATCTAATTGATGGATCTTTTGACCTTTTTGAGGCGATGCCAAATAGTTATGGTCCCCACTGCTTTACTTTCATCCTTAGTTATCCTTAGCCTCTTTTGCTTTTTGAAAATGTAGTCGCGTCGCTTTTTCCTTTTCCAGGATCCCCATGTAAGATCGCAATATTGTTTGTCCTCCCCGCTTGGAATGACAAATACTTACATAGATTCATCAGATGAATCATAGCCATTGATCCTATAATACTCATCATATTTTGCAATTTACATGCCCTCAATGTAAATTCTGAGTTCTAGTCAAGATTTTTGGAATTAGTGCATGTAAGAATATTCTCATTTGAGTAATCTATTTAGCCAATAGTGCATAATATTATCTTAGGTGGAGCCTAAGTGGCCACATTATTTATGTATTTTTTTTTTCTAGAGAACGTTGCAAATCTAATTCTTGAAACAAGGAGAAGTCCTTTCTAGCTATTAGAGTGTTGTGCACCAATCTTAGAAAAAAGCTGTTATTATATAATTTTGCAGATATGTATTCTCCAATTGATTTTGTATGTGAAGTTGGTGCATAATTTGTGTCGGAAAGTATAATTTCTGAAAAGGAAATTTTACACCCAACAAACACTGATAAATAATCAAATTCAGAGCATATGAGATGCGGGAAGCTTTGCTCCTCAAGCAGGGAAAGTCTTCCTTTTGGATTAATTGCTCCTTTGGGCTTTACATCGTCAAATAATGCCCAGAAGATAGGATGTTTTAGGAACGAGCTCACCTTAGCTTATGTTGAGGGCTAGACCCTATGGACCGATTTGGTGCTTGGGACCGATGTATGAAACCGGACACGAGTTTAAGCCTAGTAGAAAGAGGCAGATATCTTTTTCTATAGTAGATTTCTGTTTTCATATGGACTTTAGATACTTAGTGCTATGACGGAATGAGCCTAAATTTTTTTTCACGTAGACGATGCGGATACTTCTCTAATATATAACTCGAGCATCTCCATACAGTAACTAAACTTATACAAATAATCCCATCAAGCCAACGGATTCGTGTTAAGTAAACTTGATTATAAGCATGAAAACTCACTCACATTCTCTCAAGCCCTCCTGCTAGGTCTAAAGTCAAGCGGAGAGAATTAGGAAATGATTTTTGCAACAGAGAGCCTGATCTAGTTCGCCATGCATGTTGGTTGATAAACGATTTGTGTGTGTGAGATTTTATGGATAAATAAGTAAACAATGATATGTGTCACTTGATCCTGCATATATTCAATCACCTCCTCTGCAACCCCATATATATAACAAAATCTCATTGTCATCCTCCACTTCCTCCTTGCGGCCGCCGTAGTGTCTCCGGCCTCTGCCGCCGCTGCCGACCACATTTGTCAGCGGCAACCGCGGATGGAACCCCGGCATCCAGACCTCCTACCTCGACGACCTTCTACTCCATCTGCACACATTTCTTTGTACTCTTCAGTGGAATGAGCTAAATCTGTATTCCAGAGCCCATTTCCAATTTAATTTTTTCAGTTTCTTGAAGACAAAGTGACTAACTACACCATGCTTCTCTTCTGTCATTGCATTTTATTTTATTTTATATTTGCTTATATTTTAAATAAAACTGGTCGTGATCTTATTCTGAACAAAAAAAAAACCATCTGAACTTTCTGCCGATTCACCCATTTTGAATCAAGAAACATGCACAGACTCGGATTGAAAAGCCATGGACGGACGGATATTGACCTACAAAAATCTAGCTGTGGCTGCCGTCGACCCTGCTTGACCTTAATCAACACAAATCTGAGGTCAAGCTGATCCCCATATCTGGAATCTAGGGCTCGCTTGAGCTTAGACCCAAAATTTGAGGCTCGAGAGCACCGGCCGAGCTCGAGCTCGACGACGGCGAGGACGAGACGCGGCCGGGCTACTGGACATCGGAAGCCAGGGGGTCATCGGCCAAGAGTAGAGGCGATGGTGGTGGAGATATGTGGCGAGAGGTTGGGGAAAACAGAAATCTCAGCGGCGGTCGAGGGCGGAAGCGAGGATGGACGGCTGGGGTTGTGGAAGGTGGCGAGGTGGTGGTGGACAGAGGGCTGGGACGGCGGTGAGGTGGTGGTGGACGGAGGGCTGGGCCGTTGGTTGATTGGATCGTGCTGCTGAGTCACGGTGGTCAGGTTGTGGTACAGTGAAAGGAAGGAGAACGAAGAAAAAGGAAAAATGAAAAAAAGAAAGAAAGAAAGAAAGAAAGACAGCATATATATAAATTCTGAATTGGAAAAAGATGATGACGTGGAGTTGACGCAAGATGATGACGTGGAATTGACGCATCAAACGTTAAACACTATTAGTTGATGGAAGCTAACCGAGATAAGATTCCGGAGATTGAAAGTAATTTTTATCCATACGCAATTTGTAAATTTTTTATCTGATTAATAAATTATGTAAGTTTTAAAGTGACACTAAATTTTTAAAAGATTAAGTAATTTTCATACAAGTTAGTTACTTTTCTTTATCGTCATCACGTAACATGAGTATAAAATGCCATCTAAGGCCCAACTCAATATAATTTAGATAAATTCTGCATAATTCACAATAATTATGTTTAATGCCATTAACACCCTTGAGGGTGCCCGCGAAAGTTCTTTTCTCCTAGCCTAGCGATTCGTCTCCCTAGTCGAGGAGGTCAAGTGCTCTTATGGACCTATTTCTAGCTCATTGCTGGCTTATAAAACTCTTCTTCAGTTCTATCCAATTATAATTAGAATCTATGCATTGAATAATTTGATTATTATAGACTCGAAGGACGGCTTTTACATCCTTTTATTCTCTCTCTTTGCTTAAATGAATATACATTTCCTTTCTTGTTTTGAAATATAGAGAGTGGTTTGACAACAACGAAAATTTACCATGGAAGGAATAAGGAAATGAGGCTGTGCGACTTGTACTGAAAGCAATCAGCTTCCTCCGTCTCATGACTCATGACTCATCCCTACATGGTGACTATAACACTAGGATCGAATAAAGGTATCTTTCCATTCATTAGAATAAACCTCATGCGTTTATCCGATTTGTCGAATTTGAAGCAGATTTGAACCAAGCAATTCTGAGCTAAAGCGATGCTTCCTCTGCTGTGTCTTATTGCATAGGATTTTTCACCTACGTCTGGCCAGTGATCTTGAAGACATATACTCTGAACAGTGAACATGACGTCGCCCTTTCTAATAGGGCTCGAGCATGCACAAGCCTCCCTCCTTCAGAGAAGTTTCTCTCGTGAGTGCAGCCTAACCAATAGATAACTTTCCGTAATGTTCGTGGCTAATGCTCTTCGCCGGCCATGATTTCTCCTGATATATGAGAGCCACGATCTGCGGGCTTTCCTTGAAGTGCATCTTTGGGAATGGATCGGGAGCTCTCTGCTCAACTGCACGTTTCGCCGTTTTGTCATAAAAAAAGAAAAAGAAAACAAGCGATGATTTCTGACCAAGACAGTACGAGGATCCTTTTTCAAAGCATGTCAAAAAAAAAAAAAAAAAGAAATTAATGACCCAATGCACAATTAACCTAGAGCTAACATGGTCTAGCGACTCTGTGATTTAAATCCAAGTGTTGTCACGGTCATGAGGTTGCTCTTCTTTAGATATATTCACCTTATTGCAATTTGGTCGGGTTTAATTTTGTTGGCCGGTTCGACAACTCTGCACAAGCCCAGCTGTTCCAGTTTATCTGCAAAAGTCGCAAATTAGAATATGAAGAAAGTTTAGGCATATGCTATTCTTATTATGTGAAATTCATAGCTACAAAGACATCAACCCTAATTCGATGGATTTGGGTCTTTCTAATGGTCTAGCTTTCAAGGCCGATATACGCACCAATGTCATTTTCAGCACAGTCAAATCCGATATGACTCATTTAGCTTGTTTCCATTGGCTTGACATTTATGAGATCCCTTGACAAATAAATATGTACACACGGAAAAGCTAGAGACAGATAAACACTACAAGGATAAATTAGGTTTAATGCTCCCTCTCTTAGCCTAATCACGTCGAGAGTTCTTGTACGGAATACGGAATTGGAATGAAATACGAGAACAGAGTCAAGTGAAGAATCAGCTAGTAGATTAAGACTCATACCTCCAAAATCTTGTGACGAGTCGTTCAAACTTTTGTCTCTTCCCAAACTCTGTGCTGATGAATGTGCATAGGAACCGTCATGAACTTCGCAAACCCGATCAGATTCCATTGCCTTACAAAGTTGAGGACACTTGTGTGAATGCAATTCAATCCCCTAGACTTCAAGCTTGACTGAAACGTCACAGAAATCGTAGGCAGCTTCCACTTTCAGTGAAACAAATTCCCAATTGCTGAGGCTCGGTTCCTTATATCGGCATTCATTGGCGGGCATTCTATCTTGATTATGTGGAAAATGAAGTCCACTTAAGATTTGAAGACTAAAAATTGGCCCTTGCATATAGTGTAATGCTCCATGAATTCACTCCAACCGTTTGAAGACCAAACTAGCTCATCACAATTTTCCAATTCCACAGGCCATTGAAAGATTCTCACCATATTTTCTCATTAACCTCTTTGGTGCTCCCTGTTGGAATTTTGTTTGTTAAAACAAAATGAATGCTTTTTACTTTGTCCCACATAGAAAATGTGGGAGCAAGTGGGTCAATTTAAAAATGTGGGATTTCCTTTATGTAGTTAAAGGAATGATTGGGTGGGGCTAGACCCCACCATACTCGTGTGCGCGAATAATTGCGCGATTTAGGCGCACTTAGCACGCCTGCGCGCCCGCGGTTTAATTAGCATTAATCCATTGCTATTTATTTATTTTTTTAATTCAAAGGTTGCCTTTTAATTTGAGAATTTTCGGAGATGAAATATAAATGAAAATTCGAAATTCTATTTACAAAAAAATTCCAAATTTTATTTGTGTCTTTTCAAGACAACATTTGAAAAATTACTTATTCGGTTTTAACTTTTCCCGAAGGGTTGCAATTGTTCGTTTTTTCGACTTCTTCCGAAGAGTCGCATTTGTTTATTCGAACAATTTTCTAAAAGACGTGTTTGTTCATTTTTTGGCAATTTTCACGAAGAATTGCAAGATTGTTTCTTTATATACTTGTCATTTTTCGGAAATAATAGGATGGTCATTTTTCAAGTCTTTTTTCTGAAAAACTGCAGCCAATTTTTCGATTGTTTTCCTAGAGAGATCCTGGAGAAATACTAGAATTGCTATCTAGTATTCTCATCCGAGACTTTGTTGTATCCTGGAGGATTTTTGCCGGTGACCATTAGCAAAGTAGTGGAGCAAATAAATCCTTAAAATTGATGGAAAAATATGGCTTCGAAATTGGGTAGAACAATGAAATCGGATCGAGTAAAACAACTCGGACTTTGAGGCGTGATATCACTTTCAATTTTAAGGATTTAGTTTGCTACAATGGAGTCGGAGACAATCAAGGTTATGAATCAAGATATGGTCAAACTAGACCGGTTCGATGGGAACAATTTCGCTCGCTGGAGGGACAAGATGATGTTCTTACTCACTGCTCTGAAGATTTCCTACATACTGGATCCTAACTTGGCGCCTATAGAAGATCCTAAACCTACTGTCGAGGGAGGACGGCCAAGTGCGGAAGTCATCGAGAGGGTCAATAAGGAAAAGAAGAAATGTGCGGAAATGAATTACTTTGTTGGGGACACATAGGACGCGCATGACAAAATTTTTGTTTCTCGATTTTTCTGTTTCTTTGTTTCCTGGAACAGGTTTGGAACAGAAATCCGTTTGGTAACGCAATTTGATTTCTCTATTTCTGAAATAGATTTCTATTCCAAATATAGAAATTGAATAAATCGAAGCTGAAATTTTTAACTTCGCTTCGAAATAGAAATCGAAACTGAAATCAAACCATATAAAAGAACCTTGCACTTTCTTGCTAACTTAATTCACTCATAACCACAACTTCACAAATTATTGCTAATTTTCTTTTTTCTTATTTTGTTCGTGTTTTTTTTTTTTTTTCCTTTTTTTTAATAACTTCCTCTTTAGGATGAAAGGCAATCGAATGGGTCCCCAATTTTCAAAAACAACCAAAGTTCTTAAATGCTTACTTAAAAACAATGGAGCTCTTTCCTCCTAGAAAAGGCACGCGCATGGTCAATTGAAGAAAAAGTTCTTACGTAATAGATGAATAAAAAACATGCCTAGAAATTTAACCTTATTTTTTTATGGATTCAAAATTCTTGCAAAATCAAAATAATTAGATTGTTACACAATCTTGAATTTTAATTCGAAGGCAAGAGATTCAAGAGAATCTCTCTCTTTGCTATGCAAGGGCCATTAAAGGTTCATTAAGCAACAATAAAGAAATTAGGGATGAGCAACTAGACTGATTCAATTCGAGAATCAAAATAAACCGACCTTCCCCCGATTGGTTCCTAACCATAAATGTTACTTTAAGGTAGAATTCTTATATATTCCTCTACATTATTAATTTTATTTTGTTGATAATCTTGTATAGTACTAGTTTTTGATAAAATGACAAGGTTGTATAGGCGCCATTGATGGCACCCATATTCATGCTTCCACAGTATTTGTCTAAATTTATGTAGGATGAGTTTGCAAACGATACATTAACCGAGGAGGGAAACCAAATAAATACGCTTAGGAAAACAATTGCTAATAAAATGGCAAGGGATAATAATATGCCGGAAATTTCATGAAATTGTATTTTCAACTTTTGTAATGTATTAGTATTATTTTGACTATTATTTTGTATTTGAGGATTTCCTATGTTGTTTTAGTATTATTTCAACTATTATTTTTGTATTTGAGGATTTTCTATGTTGTTATCTAATCAATTTCTATTCCTAGAAATAGAAATTTTGAGTTGTTATCAAACGGGTTTCTTTGCTCAGAAACTTGTCCGGAGAATAGAAATTAAGAAATTGATTTCTAGCCAGAAATCAATTTCTGTTTCAGAAATTTTGTCATGCGTAGCCATACTGAACACACTTTCCGATCGTCTGTACGACTTATTCACTGAAATGAAGTCAGCAAAAGAAATTTGGAATGCACTGGAATTCAAGTACAAAGAGGAGGAGAAAGGTACCAACAAATATCTAATCGCAAAGTATTTTGATTTCAAGTTTATTGATACTAAACCCTTGCTTGAACAAGTCCATGAATTGAAAGTGATATCACGCCTCAAAATCCGAGTTGTTTTACTCGATCCGATTTCATTGTTATACCCAATTTCGAAGCCATATTTTTCCACCACTCCCCGTGGAGAAAATAAAACCCATAATTTTAACTAGGCCATGACACTTAATTTCAAATTCAAAATAAAGAACAACATAACGAGAATGCATAAGAACATCCTGAAGCACATCATTTTCAGTTCATTTAGGTTTAGAATGTGGCATTAATGAGCATGTGTCTGGATTATCATGAACCTCACAAACCCAATTGAAATTGAACAGGAGCCGTCTGCCCATGTATTCTCCCACCCCGCCACCCCACCGCTCTTACCTTGTTCCTTCCCTCCTCCCTCCCTCGATCATCTTCAGGACGAGGCCCTTTCCTGTTTTCGCCTCGGATCCGGATTTGTGCACCCAACTCGATTGAGCCATTAATCATGTGCGGGGCTCCAATGATTAACGATGATGATGAGAACCCCTTTGCTCATGATTCCCCGCATCTAGATAAGAATTTGCTCTTCCGTTGTCCTCTTCAACATGTTTTCAATTCTTGTTTTGCCCTTTTCCCGGAATTTCTCGCGGGTAATGACAACGAACCCTTTATTTTAGAAATTATATTAGTCTTTTCATGTCGCTCGATTGATAGGAATTAGAAGAGCGCGATATCTTATCACAAATTATATAGCTCCAGCTATCGTGTCTTGATATGAGTCTTTTTAACTTTCGACTAGTAAGATGCTAGCGTTCCTGCTTTTGTCACGAGAGAAAACAACTCACCTCAAGTTGTAGGTCTAGCCGGATGAATGATACCCATTTTAATGAAATGCAATTGGAATTTTAGATGGGTTGAGACGGATTGGTGTTGCTCCATTTGCCTAGAAAAGAAGGAAAAACAAGAAAATTACAAGCAATTCCCACAATTGGCTCACTGCATAAGCTGATATCACACAATGCTGAGAGAAAGGGGAGAAAAAAAAGGAACCCCAAAAAAGGAAAAAACATAAAGAGAAGAGGCAAAACATAACCGTTCTCCGAAAACTTGTGAGGAGTGGATAATTTGCTTGAAGCTTTGTGAGGCTAATGCTCGGTATTAGCCTCAGAAAGCTTATTAGCCTCAGAAAGCTTCACACCTCCTTCGTCCTTTTTTCCTGCCTTATTATATTTGAAAGGGTAAGCAATCATTGGCAGATTATGGACATGCTCGTCTTGTTATGAATTAGTAAATCAGTAATTTGCTTTTGCTATTCAATGATGGTCTTTGCCTTCATAAACTTTGATTGGCGACCTATTGGTGCATAGCTCAACCGGTGTTCTCTAAATTGTTATTCCATTTGGTAACGAGGGTAATCAGTCGATGATTCAATCATGTTGAATTTGATTTGTTAATTACGTGCTTTGGTGTTCTAGGGTTTGAATGAATTACTGTTTGAGTCTGATTTGCTTCATGTTTATTAGAGAGACAGTATCCCTCACTAGGCTCATTCTATCGTACCAAACTGTCGCAATTCAAGAACCGCAAAGGATCAAATACACTGCATGTTTGCCATCAATGCGACCTCGTGAATCTCTCAATTTCTTCGGAAAATAGATTTTGGTGTTGCAATGTTGTAGATGAAACAAATTGGAAATGAAAAGGCTATACGAGTTTCTTTCGTAAGATTATCTTTAGTGGGCTTTCTGTAAGGTTGCTGGAGTTTTGGGGACATTAATTTTGTCTTTTGTCTAGTAGCAAAGGATAGAGTCAGGTAAGATTATGACTTGTTTGTTAGTCAAAGGAGAGACAAATTTGATGGTAATAAAAAAAAAATTGGTCCATTTATAAATAATCGCTTTTATCACTTGTAAAAACGAATAAATAATATCAGTAATAAAAATATTTTTTATTAGCTAATTACTTGAGATATATTCAATTATTTTTAAGAAAAAGCTTATTCCAAAACATTTATGTTTTTCTTTTTCCTCTTTCAACCTAGCTAGTTGGGGACTAACTGAGAACCCAATCACTTCGCCTTTCATCTATAAAAGTTGGTCCACTTGCTAGCGGATGAGTGGCGCCACCTTTCCATCATGGAAGAGGGAGGTGAGAGGTTCAAATCCCCACATTCTCAGGGGGGGATGGGGGTAGGGACGCGTAAGTTTCGAGAGTGGGTTGCGACTCCCACGCCCCTATACGAAATTTTAGGCAAAAATAACGTAATTCTCCTAATTTATATTGAAGTCTAAATAAATACATTAACTTTTTGACTAAACAAGAATTTAAAGATCCATGGTAAATAGATAAGGCAAAGAATTAGCACTAGAATATTAGTCTTACTACCAAAAAAAAAAAAAAAAAAAGAAATTACCTGGCTAATTGGGGACTCAGGCGCGTGTGGTGCCCACAAGAACCCATTCTTCCGAAAGAAAGTGTGCAAGTGCGTAGCCTTTCATCTATAAAAAGTGGGTCCACTTGCTAGCGGATGAGCAGTGGCGTTCGATCGGGCAGAGAACGTTTGCGGGACCTTCTTCAGCTATTGTATCCACTTTTTGCTATTTTCCAAAACCTTTGCCTATCTTTATTTAATAAAACGACCTTCCTTTTATCCAATTTCTGTCTTTTTTATTCCTCGATTGTATGGATGTCCATTGTACTACTCAATGGTTTAACCATCCCATCCGCTCTCGAAAGTAATATTTTGAGTAATTACACAATATGATGATCGTTTGTACATCGTTATTTATCTTGGAATCCTTCTCTCCCATCCAATTTCTCACTTTTTTTTTTTTTGGTCAGTCCTATTCTAATCCAATTTCTCACTTTGAGATGTCATAACCTCCTCAAATGACGTTCCCGTGTCGTCTAGTGATAGATGTGGTTCTCAAGGGTCAGTATTGATGGGAACTACATGACAAGGAGACCAGGTTCCACTTAGATCCCAAGCTGGTAGGGATAGGGATCAAGATTCCATTGATTAACCCTTGTCTCCTAGTAGGAATTTAGTAGGCATTGGTGTGAAAGTTTCTTAAATTGACTAACCATGAAAAGATGTAGTGTAGACTGAAAATTGCTTTGCCATGCATATCAGAATTCAGTTGATTTGTCCAAATAAATTCTGAATGCTCCTCACATGAGAAAAGACTTACCATAAAATCTCCAAGAAGCACCGAACCTTCGAGAATTTTTCCCCCAAAAAGGAAGTCGCAAAGTTTCAATTTGTATTGGCCTGGTTGCAAGTGGTCTGAAGCGGCACGTTCAAATGTTCATCACAATCAAAGAAGGCTGGTACTCACCTGCAGCACCGAAAATTGAGACTTTGAACACGATATCATCACCATTGATGAGCTCGAACACGCAGAAATCTACTACACCGACGTGTTTCTATCGCAAACACTTGCCAACCAGCAGAGAAGAACCCCACATGCATGTGCAGATAGCTCCTCATCTTCACCGGCCACGATCTGTCTAAATGCCTAAGAGCCACAACTTCTTTGTTTTCCATGGATACATTTCTTGATGAAGCCAAAGGAGTGCTCTGCCCTTCCACATTTTCAAACAGCCAGTTTGATAAAGAAAGAACCATATATACACTTTCAATCCTCGTCTTTTTCGGCTAGCTTGAGGAACTTGTCCTTTTGAGACTCTAAGGCAGCCTACCATGATCTGAAGTCAGAGGCGCAAGTGGAAAAACATAACAAAAAAATCGAAACATAGATAACCTCGAACGTGGAACGAATTTGAAAACAGAGCCCTAGCTGAAAGAGAAGACGACGACGATTGAGGAGGAAGGTTTTTACGAAACCAGCTTCCGACTTCAATTAATTCGCGCGTAACAAGACACGGAAATCGGAAAAGTTTCTGACAGACCGGAGAAGTGATGGGCGGAGGAGCTGTGAACTGAGTTTGCCGGACACAAATGGCGGGCGAAGGAGCGAGGGACGTGAAAACGGATCTGATGTGATGTTGTTCATCACAATTCCACACGCTCGACGTGTCAATTTCGGATGCCAACACGGGAGAAAATATTGGGTACGTGTTATGCTTCAGGCTGTCAAACAAGAAGGCGGTCGCAGCGCGACACGTGTCTCGCGGGACCCACGATTTCAGAGGCGCCCATTTTGAAAATTTTCCTGTACTGTAGCTCTGCCGCGGGTTCTTTTATTGCGCCTCTCTCTCTACACTCGCTCTCTCTCCCGACGAAGTCCCTCTCTGCGACCTCCCTCTCTCTCTGCCCTCTCTCTTTCCGACCGGCGAACGATTGCCTGCAACCGACGAACCACCGCACGGGACCGGCGAGAGGACCGCGATTTCCCTCTCTCTCTGCTGCCCTCCTTTCCGACCGGCGAACGATTGCCTGCAACCGACGAACCACCGCACGGGACCGGCGAGAGGACCGCGACTTCCCTCTCTCTCTGCTGCCCTCCTTCTTTCCGACCGGCGAACCACCGCGCCCCCCTCCGGCTCGAGATCCGGCACCGGCTTGTCCTGTACGTCAAAGAGTTGTTAGGAAGATTTTGACGCCTCCGTATCAAATTGGATAAATCTCATTGTTGCATGAAAGATTTTCCTTTTTCTCAATGTGAAAAATTCTCTGACAGCTCTCATAGGGTGTTTATTGCTTGCAAATGCTTGGGCAGTAATCCTTGTTATGTTTGGAGTGCCAAACCTGAGATTGTTAGCAACATTTTGCTGATTTAGATGTACTTTTGAAATCATTAACCAATCTCTTGATCTAAAACAAATTAAATGCTGCATGTGATGCTTCTGACTTTGGTACGTACTCGTGTAAATTTTCATATTTGTTTCTCTCGGAAAGTAACATTTGAATACATTCTGATGATATTGAGAGGGGATAGGGGTTGGAATTTCTTTTTCGATAAAAGCAACTGTCTGTGTTACCGTGCTGATGTCTTGGAAAGCTCATTGTTGTGTTTGGGGTGGCTTTGAACCTGTTTTTGATCAATTTTTAGCCTTGGCTCTAGCTTTTGACTTTAGCTTTAGCTTTGGCTGTTTGGATGGAATTTTCATTTCATTTGGCAAGTTTTTAATATTGAACACCTTAAATTTTCAGTGGAACTTGTTGAATTAATTTAAGCTTTCTCAAGAATACAACTAACTAAAATATCGCTTTTACCAAAAAAAAAGAAAAAACTAATTAAAATATCGCAGCCAATTGTGATAGAAAATCTTCTTATACTGAACATTTTTCTTGGTTAATTGGTAATGCAGTCTTCTCAGCTTTTGGGTTTGTTCACAAGATGACTACCTTTGAGAAAACTGCTGGATTCCAGGTGACAAAAACTGAGATGACTTTTTTTTTGGTTTTGTACAGAGTTTATAATTTAAGCAAAAAATTATTGACTAAAATCTTGTTTGTAGGCCCTGTTGCAATTTTCGAATGCCGAAACTGCTTCTTCTGCAAAAAATGCCCTTGATGGAAGATGCATTCCTAGGTGACAGTTGTATTAATTTTTTGACATGGTATTTTGTCCAACTGGAACTGGTACATGTTGCCCAAAGTAATGCATATTTTGGCACGAGTTTATCACCTATATATTGTGTTTAAAGAATAATTCCTAGTTAAGCTAAAAATCAAATTTCTCTAGTTACAAAGAAGCAGTTCTTAACATAGAGTGGCATGTTCATGTGCTTTGAGAATTTCTTTTGGGTTGCGATAGCATATTCTCTTCTAGTGCACTCACATGAAGGTTACTGACTGACTTTGTCTTGGTTCACAGCTATTTGCTTCCCGAGCACATGGGGCCATGCACCCTCGGGATCACATATTCAGCCCACACATATCTGTGTGTGAAATTCCGAGCCACCGGAGCAGGTGACTTTCTAATTGGGTTTTTATACCAAGCCTTCGTTTGATGTCCGTTTCTTGATTGATCGACTGTGTATTTTACCATGGACATTTTTTTGTTTATCGTGGACTACACTAATCCATACCTTCCGCTTGCTCCATCTCGCTATAGATGGCAGTGGTCGTAAGGAATCAAAAATCAACATTTGCTTTGTTGTAATCACATCCGCCGTTAGAATGAGGTGGGCTTATTATTTTGTCTGCCTTATGATTTGATTGATTTGATCAAACATTGCATTGTATGCTGCAGTTGAGTGTTGGCTTGGATGGGAAAAATTAGAACCCGAGAGCAATGTCCTTCTCGCATCAATAGAGAATATGCGGTATGCAGTAACATTGGATGTTCTTCACATGGTATTTATTTTATTTGATTTTATTTTTAATTCTCTCATCTGCATTCTTGGGTAAGCATGTGTTTTAAAAGTTTCTCACCAATTTCGCCTGGTTCAGGTCTTTTCAGCTTTTGGACTTGTACAGAAGATTGCCATGTTTGACAAGAATGGAGGGGTCCAAGCATTGATTCAAGACCTGGTTAGTAAGAGCAGTGAATTTTTCTGGATGAAGAATATCTTTCTTGTATTAGGGTGAAAAATATGCATGCATTTAATGAAGTGCATGTTGGTTGTCGCATTGCTGTCCATGCAGATGTTTAGACGGCTGGAGTTGCAAAGGAAGCTTTGGAAGGGCATTGCATATATGACAGGGGGTTTTGCAAACTCCATATCTCGTATTCGTGCCATACAAGTCTTAGCATAAAGGTAATTACATCTGCTGCCCCCTGGTATTACGTTTATCTCAACAAGTTGCGACTATCCTACACCGTGTATGTACACTTCCTTGCTTTTGATACAAAAGGAAAAACTCCCTCTCCTATATCAAGTTTTCCAGTTGAATTTTGAAAGATGCCACTTCCAATTGACCATTTGATCAAGAGCGATTACCATTCAAAGAGTCACTAGTATGTCAATCACATGTTTTTAGTTTTCACTTAAAAACAGTTAAAGTGAAATCTGTTCCCTGTCGAAGGGCGAATGACGTGAAATATGTATAAAACCTGATGAATAAGGGATGTCATTCTATTTCGCCAGTATAAGCTGTTTCACTTTGAGAAAAGTGGTGAAACATTCATTGATGTCTCTGGCAACAAGAACTTTCATTGGCTGTTGACTTCAAATATGCCACACGTTTAAGGTTCTGCTCATCTCCTTGGATCTGGTGTTACCATTTTCAATGTGACCGTATATAAGTCACACCCATTTGCAGTTGTGTTTTCTGTGTCATCATTCAGGGAATCTGAACTCTCTTGTTTCCCTTGCTTTGAAAGATAAACTTTAGGTTCTAGCATGATTTAAACTTGGTCCCTTTAACATGAGGCATTTTGTGTAATTTGTTCTTATATCATGAATTGGTGGGAATTTGAAAACTGAAGCAAGTGTTGTGAGCACTTCCTTTTGTGAGAATGTACTGATGTTATTTTAAGATAAAATAGTACAGAAGCCTGGTCATTTTCATTAAGACAGTTCTAGAATCTGCTGTTTATTCATCTGTTATTCATTGATCATTCTGTGGGGGAGGTTATGATTTATTATCTTGGTGAATTGTTAGGACTGGCTGGAAATAATTGTCTTAGTATTTTGTGTTGCATTTCAGTTTCTATGTTAGATATATACAGCGTGTCATAATAATTTTGTCTTGCCTTTGAATATATGCGAACATTAATTTGCTGATATTGTTCTCTTACACTTTTACTTTCGAAGAAAGTAGGTGGGAGATTGTTAATTGACTGATATGCTAACTATTTTTCCAGGTTAACAATGATCGGAGCAGAGACTACACAATCCCCAACACCCTGATGATGAATCCTCAACCTTCAATTCTAGGGCAGCAACCGGCTTCAGCTGTTGGTGCTTCTCCTTATCATGCTATATTACTGATTTCATAAACTAAATATAGTTGTCTCTACGCTAGACTATCTAGAGCTACATGTTAGTAATTTCAGCGTAATTAGAGATTGTTTCCTCTTTTCTTTCATTTGATGACTAATCCGATGTTAAAAAAAAAATTTGCAGATAAGCAACTTTGCTAGCATGTGGTTCATTCTCCTTTTCGTCTCAATTTTCGCAACTGGTATTCTTGAGCTCCGTTGGAGTGGTTTCAGCATTGAGGATTGGTGGAGGAATGAGCAGTTCTGGGTCATCGGTGGTACATCCGCTCACCTTTTTGCTGTGTTCCAAGGGCTTCTTAAAGTGCTTGCTGGCATTGATACCAACTTCACAGTCACTTCGAAAGTAGCCGATGAGGAAGGAGACTTTGCTGAGCCGTGTTGGAAAATAGGCATCTTGAACCTTTGATTCGTCTGTTGTTATTTATTGTGCAGTATTTTATTGTTTGATCACAAGAATGTAGCACTTTCGAACTTAATTCAGCACTTAAAAGGTTGAATACAGAACAAGTTCATTGGTCAAGCTTAAGTCGATGCCTTTATTAATGTTCCCACAATTCTCTTGTAAATTGTCAACAGGTCTCTCATCAACGCAAGGCTCTACGGAAAGCATTTCCCGCACGTCAATTAATTCTCTCTCACACTACTGATAATTGAAACATGATGTTGTGTTCTTTGTATATCGTCAAATTCAAACTCGACGGGGTTGAATAATTGCCACTTTTTGATTTCACACTAAGTAGCAATCCCTTGGACCCGCATGTTTGCCAAGATTAGTAGGGCAGCGAGAGCTTTGCCTTGCAAGGTAACCAGCCACACTTCGGATCAAAAATAAAATCAAAATTCGACAAGATCATTTAATACAAAGCTTTGTTCCGTCAAAGAAAGCTGAAGGTACTCGAACGTAAAATTGAAATATCAAACTCCAAACATAAAACTGTTATTCATTCAAATCGACAATTCAGTAAGCAAAAAAGCTTTCCTTATGTTAGGTACTCCAAGAGATTTATGCACACAAAATAGCCCCTGTGAAAAACATTGCATCTCAATCAGCATGTTATTGGACAAATTGGCCATCTTTCTTGGTTCGACTCTTGCCAACTCATCTTCTCATGAAAGGCAATACTCACATTATCAAAACATGCCAGTACCTTCTTCAGAAACACATAGAACTCCAAAAGAAAAGTAAACCCCTCGAATATCTTTGCGAGTGCATGTAGAACCAACCTTGGTAACAAGAACTTCCTTGAAAAATTCTTCTGAAGAAATCGTATGAGCAAAAGAAAAATACGTAAACTAAACCATTCAATCGCAATATACATCTGACAAAAAAAAAAAAATCGTAGTATGCAAAATAGTGATCTTTATCCACTCTTTCTGTAGATGACCCATAGCAAAAGACCTCGCATTTCTTCTTGTCAAATATGTGGTTACGCCTCTTCATCATCCTCAACCATAATCCTCTTGCATGCTTCGTAGCACATAAACATCAGGTAGGGAAAACCTTAATGACAATCGACGGGAACATTAGGTAGGGAATACCATAATAGATACATTAGCTATTTAGATTACATGGATGCGGGATAGATTGTAAATATGGTAACGTAGGAGCCAATGCATGTGACCTCCTGAATGATCAAGTCATTGGCAATATTTTTATATACCAAGATGATAACAAGTTCAATTTTCCTTCCATGAAGGAAGATCAAGAATTATAATAGCGACTTGAGATTCAAAAACAAAGTTCTCAGAAAATGTGCGAACCACACTTAAATAGCTTACTTTAATTGAGTTCCCCATAAGATTTGTGATGAGCTGCTGAAATCTCCCCGGATCACCAATCAACTTCTGCGGAACATTTTCAGAAATGTAAACTGCTAGCTGCAGATTTGAAGGGGTGGAAATTATTAGATAATGACTCAGGTGAATTAGCAGCACCATGTGACAAAGGCAGTCAATACCTCCACTCCTTTTTCTTGAGATTTCCCCGAGAAGAGGGACAAGACATCATCCAATATGGCCCTTAGATCAAACTGCACAGCCTCAATCTCAATCTTACCAGATTCAATTTTCGCTTGGTCCAAGACCTCATTTATAAGTGAAACCAAATTTGTGCCTCTGAAAATGTAGGAGTCAACTTCAACGATATATCACCATAAGATTCTTCTTGTTGCACATTAATAAGTCCGTAACTCTTTAAAGCCTGTCCACATCCATATGAGAAGTCATCAACTTCCCTCAGCAACTCTTTTAACATGACCAAAAACAGGGGCGTCCACCAATTTTAGATCTTTTCCTTCACCTGCAATATGACACATGCAGCACGAAATTTAGAATAAGAATGCTGGCAAATAAACCCTTTAGTTAATCGAAATTGCTTGGACAAGTTTCGCTTCCAACATTCCAACAGGCTTGAACTCTAGGTCACTGAACAAGAAAAGGTATTAACCCTCCTAGCATAAGGACAAAACATTGAGATTTTGCAACCTCGTTTCCAAAGAACCAATATAGCTAAAATTACAATAACAGCTATACTACACAAGTTGTAATCCAGCATTCCTCTTGATCAAATTACTTTCAAGCACTATCTTCTCCAAGATCGCATGTGCAAGCTCCAAACAAGAAGATACTATTTGAAGAACTAGAAATGGTTTGATCCACATCTGTGATATCATAGTTAGGACTTTCCCACATTAGGCCTAAATATTTTGATGTTGATCCTAGAATATATTCTTCATTTTTCCATCTTTCATTGAAGATAAAGAAGAACGAGGCAGCTCAGATCCAATCACCAATAGCTTGAAAGGGATGTCCCAACTGCTATTCTAACCATTCCTCTCATGAAGAGATTATTCTGTTACCTGCTATTTGAATGCATTTCTAACGAAGAAAAATGAGTCAATGAACCAAACTTGTAGTTCAGTAAATTTCTTCTACATCTCAATTTGCTTCACATTTATGGGATTTCCCATATTCACCGCTTTCTTAATCTGACAAGTCACCGTTTCCAAAGAACCAATATAATAGGTTGGTTGTACACATTGGACAGGGTGAAAACTTGGTCTAACATTGATAGCACCTGTGTGCTATGTGGAAAACATGAAGAATCTCAAATGTACTTGCTCTTTAAGTGTGTATTCATAAAGCAGATTTTGGAAACAAGACTCTTACTGCTGGTGTTAAGTGTTTGTGGAGAAATTGGTGAGTTCTTGTTGGCTAGCTTTGCTGTAATCTGGTGGCATGGTATTTGAGTTTGCATCTTGTTTTTCTGGGTAGTATTTTGCTGTTGCTACTGGTAGTGTAGATGTGGAAGACTATTATGTCATGTTGTCATTCAGTGCGTGGGGTCATCAGATTGAAAGTCAACCTGATGAATTATTCTCAAGTTATCAAGCTTTCCTATTATGATAGATTGCTCAAAGGATCTCCCATCCTTTACATCGAGCAGGGACGAAAGTTCCCCTTAGTGATCGACAGTGCCGAGTAGAAGGGTCATTGCTCAACAGATAAATGTTAATTTAGGGATAGCAGACTAATCTTATCGAAAAGTTCACAAATACAGGAAGGTTTGGCACCATGATCCAACTGTATATGTGGGACAGTATGATGCAATGGACTTGTACGGGATGTGACCTCCCTTGTTTTTTTTTTTTTCCACAGGTTGTCCAATAAAATGAAGACTTAATAAAAAAAGATATTGTGTAAAGTTTGTGCTCAATGAATGCGGTTCAAACAGTCAACGACACGTGGAAATTTTATAAACTCTATTCATCTTACCAGTTTCCGAAAACCATTCTCCAATGAGCTTATCCGTTGCTGCATTGCTTTGAGAGCACTCTCCATATTCTCCACTTAGCTACACCATGGAAATTGACACCATGAACAACTGCTATCTTGTGGACTTATTCATAACAAATAGACAAATATCCATTCATAACACTTTAGGTACTAGTGCATATGAATGTCAGAATCAATTACCAGACTAATCAGATGCATTCCCTTGATCTAACGCGACATAGAAAAGTCAACGTAAAGCTGGAATACATATTAATCCAGTTCATAGATAGCAGAAGCAAGTAAAGTCAATCAGCAGCTATCTCTAAATGCACCACTTTCAGCGATAAAAAGAGGAAAAAAAAAAGCTATGCGCAGGTATGACACTTTGCCAAAGAGAATCATGGATTGATGGCACATGATACTTGATGATTTTTTTAGTTGGAGAGACAATATGGATCACAATTCTACTAGAGGAATCACTTGATGCATATAAGATACTGCCAACAAACCAATTGAACTATATTCACCTTTGAAGATTGTTAGCCCAGCGAGATATAAGAAGCTCCACTTTTCTGATCTGTCCAGCAAAATGCAATAGAAGAACATAAGCAAAAATCATCTGTCATGTATCCATCACATTCTAGTTTCACATCACAGATATCTTTTTGTCCTACTACGTGCAAAAGCAGATAATTATGTCTAGGGCACTTCTTTGAAATTTTGTATCTTCTTTTGATCCATACTCTCCATAACAACATGAAAAGCCTAAATCATGTTCTCAGCAAGAAATTTTCAGAGGAAAACCCCAGAATTGTTAGCAGGTCATTTTTACCACTCAAACGATAGTTCTCTATATATCTTGCAGCAAGTTACTCATGCGGATTTCTATCCAGAAACTGACTGGACTTCTAATCGAAGAGATCAGCAATCGATATACCATGACAACAGTATTTGTATGTCCAAGTAGGCTACTTTACTTGTCTTACCTCTCTCTGGCCATCCTCCAACATAAAACAACTACTTGGCACGAAACCCCTCTCAGACCCTTTCCATTCTTGACTGTGTGGAGATCAGCAGAAGAAAGAACAAAAAAAGGCAAGATAGGATAATTTAGCAAGCAGGAGAGCATAGGGAATGATAACAGATCACTTGCTAGGTAAAAAAATCTAACAGGGCTCAATTCCAATAAGGAGAAAGTCCTGCAATTGGCGTAATGCCAAATAGCATGGCAGATTTAAGATGACAACATTTGATATATGTAAGTTTTCACATTAAAGCTGCAGCACAACCCCACAAACAAATGCTAACAAAATGCTATACTTCAACGCAGGCTTCGATCTGACCAAAAAAAAAAAGAACTTCAGGCTTCGCATCTTCAACTCAAGAGCTCGAGCAAAGCTGAAACCAGCACGATCATCAAACAATTAATCAAGCATTGAAACATTAAGACGGAAAGAGTGAGCCTACATGTTTTGATCCAAGCATGGCCTCTTGGATCCACTTGGTTCACCCAAAAAAGTGGAATCCGAAGCTCTCTTTTGGCGTGGACATAATTTATCTTTTCTTTTGTAGAGTTTGACAAGAACTGAGAAAGTGTCGGAATTTTGGGAGTGTTCACTCGCTCAAAGAATGTTGCTTGTAGAGCTTAACAAAAACTGAGAAAGTGCCTGGATTTTGGGAGCGAAAGAATGATGCAGAGAAAATAACAAATCAGTAGACAGTTTATCCGCGAACTCAAACTCGAGAGGGCAGAGAGAGAGGGGGAGGTCGCACGCCGGTCGGTTGCTCGCGGTCGTCTCGCCGGTATCCTCCTGGTTCGTCGATTGCTCGCGGTGGTTCGCCGGTCGGAAAGAGGGAGGGCAGAGAGAGAGAGGGAGGTCGCACGCCGGTCGGTCGGAAAGAGGGAGGTCGCACGCCGGTCGGTTGCTCGCGGTAGTCTCGCCGGTATCCTCCTGGTTCGCCGGTCGCTCGCGGTGGTTCGCCGGTTGGAAAGAGAGAGGGTGGAGAGAGAGAGAGGGAGTTCGTCGGACACAGAGAGCGATGGGTAGAGAGAGAGGCGTGAAGAAAAAAAGCCACGACTGAAATTTTTTTAAATTGGCGCCTCTTTTTCTCTTCAGAACGTGGGTCCCACAGAGACACGTGTCGCGCTGCGACCGCCTTCTTGTTTGACACGCTGGAGCATAAGACGTACTCAATATTTTCTCGCCAACACGGTTATGTCTAAGCAAAGTGCTTAAACACGTGGAAGGCGCCGGTTGCGCGGAGGTTTTAGACTTGCCCAACATGCGAACTCGCACCAAAATCAACAAACAACGGACCAGCAAAACCCGACTTCGGCATAAAGACGACTCATTTACGTTCAATATAAACATGAACACCAGCAAGTTTCGGCCATCAATGAAGAACAGGAACGTGCGTTTAGCTTAAACATTTCGTCGAACATATAGGACGCATCGGCGGAGGGGGAAACGCTAGCTCATTCGGGACTTGAATTTGCACTCGGGTTTGCAACAATCAATCATCCAAAACCACGAACGGTCGAGCACAAACCCGGCGGGGCTGAAATCGGGTGAGCCGGACCACGACGAATCTCAGCGCGGCAAGCCCAAAACGGGACAAAACAGGGCAAGGAAAAAGGGAGAGTGGACGGTGCTCGCTACCCGGCTCGGCGGCGTTGGACGGCGGGCAAGCTCGATATATCGGGCGACTTTCGTTCGCCTCGCGTCTCTCCGCGCCAGGATCCTCGGGAAACCGACCCCAAATCGGACAAAAACGAAAACCGGCGAACCGGAACCCCACCGAAGCTTGGCGCGGGGAGAAGGTGTAGGCGGGCCTGCCGCCGGCCGGACGTCCGGCCAGCTGCTCCGGTCACGTCGCCCACCTGCTCTGCTCCTCTGCTGCGGCGTCCTCGGATGCGTAAGGGAGAGGAGGAAGAAGTGGGGAAAGGAGGCCGGGCCGGGCCGGGGGCGAGCCTGGCGAGATGGGCCCGGGCCCTAGCGGAGGGGGAAGAAAAGAAAAGGGGCTGGGGCGAAAACCCAGCCCCCGGGCCCCTTTCCGTTTATTTTTATATTTTTGAGAATTATTTTTTAAAAAAAATTTATATTCATCCGAAATGAAGTAAAATAACGGAAAATAAAAATGAAATAAAACTCAGTTGATGCAAATAATATTATTACCAGCGTGTCGCGTTACCTATTTTCAATAGGTAAGGCCGAGTTGATTCCTAATTTTTTATGATAGATGTCAATACCTAAACGCAATACTTATGTACAAGGTGTGCAATGACAAACAGTATCATGATTCAGAAGATTAAGCATGAGCTTTGGATCAAGTCTCGACTAATCTAAGGTCCAACATGCGACTTGTGGGTTAAATTACTATACTAGTGGCTCTTATGTTAACATCCAATGCTTTAGTCGCGGAGCGTGCGTCGTTAGATTGGTGCAGTCGAAATGTGTTACGGACATGAATTTGGCTGCAACCGCGAATGGAGCACCCACCAGCTATTCATCCAGAGTTTGCAAGGAAGGTGTTTTGTAATAAGACGATGCCGGGCTCTGTTTCGCAGAATACCCTATTCAAGGGAGAGAGAGAGTTAGCGAGCTTTATCTGGCGGCGAGAGCAAGTTCGAGTTTGAGAGCGCAAGGTTGTCGGTTCTATAGACAAAAAGCCACTACCGGAGGCTCGGATGCTGTGTTGTTGTTAGAGCGGTTGCGGAGGAGTTGTGCTGCGGAGACACGGTGACCGAATTATGGTGCAGCGGCGAAAGAGACTAGTGTGAGAGAGGCTCTAAAATACAGCGCTTGTTTGCAATTTTGTACAATTGTAAGTCATCATAATATCACCTCTATCAGTCGAACCTTCTCCTTCAACTTCACATTTTGAGCCATCAACATCAATCCAACTTCTTCATGGTGAATGGGACTTTCAGGGTGATACCGTTTGAATAAATCAACAATCTTCTTCTTATAAAACGTTAAGTATCTTTGCAGTAGGTCTTTGCTGAAGGCAAAGCAATACACATCCAAGCATCAAAAGCAAATTACTCATTCTCATAGCAGGATTTACAAAATGCATGTAAAGTAAACCCAATAAAAACCAACGTCATTGACACCTTCAATCAATGCCATCAGAAAGAGAAGATTGATACTAGGGCTGAGCACGGTTCCCGGTTACCAGGAACCGGAACCGAACCGGAGGAGGGTCCGGTTCGGTTCCCGGTTCCAAGGGGACCGGTTCCGGTTCCGTTCCTTTTTCAAGGAACCGGAACCGAACCGAACCGGTCCTGGAACCGGAACCGAACCGGTTTCGGAACCGGAACCTGTTTCGAACCAGAACCTATTTCGGAACCGGAACCGGAACCGGTTACTTAGGGCAGAAAAAGCTCGACCTTGGATGTTCTAGTGACTTGTATGTGATGTTCTAGTTGAAGTTTGGCTTTGGCCTCTAAATGAAAGTTGTAAAGGACTTCTTGGAGTATAACATACTCAAATTTGGGACAAAACAAACAAGTATAAGTGGGTGAAATCGTTATTCTTTGGAAAGACTGGATCTGGAGATTTTGGGACCGACCCTTGATGAATGCATGGACTGTAAGGCAACCTTTTTGTCAAAATTTCACTTCGGTTTCTTAACAAAAGTTGTAAAGGACATCCTGAGGTACCACATATAAAAAATTTAGAGAAAAAAAACAAGAATAGGTAGGTGAAATTGTGGTCCTTTGGAGATGGTTAGATCTGGAATTACAGTACTACGAATAGGGATTTTAACCGTCCATATTTAATTATCTAGGACGAATTTGACTTCGATGTTTTCATGAAGTATCTACCTTATGGTCTTGGCTATCACATAGTCGAATTTCATAATTTTTGAAGGTCATTTGGGTATTTAATCGGAAATGTTTCTAAAACTGTGCAATCTGATGTGTTAGGATCTTGTAAGTTGCAATGCGTGGACTATATCATTTTGTATGAGGTTCTTTTGGAAATGTGTTCTGAATGAAATATCTCTCTTCATGTCTTCCCTACAACATATTTAAATTTCGTAATTTTTGTAGTTCATTTGCCTATTTAACCAAAAAAATTTCAAAAACTGTGCAAGTAGAGAATAGGAAAAGTAAATCGATTTTATCTTTTAATCCAAAATGAATTGGACTACGATTTCTTCATGAAACTTGTACCTCTAGGTCTTAAATACAACGTGTCCAAATTTCAGAATTTTCTGAGTTCATTTAAGGGTTTAATCGAAATTGTTTTCAAAACTTGTACCTCTAGACATTCTTGTTCTAGTGGTGTTTTATTTCTACTTTTTAGTTTGCTATTTGTTTTGAAATTTCTAATTATATTCTATTATTGTTGTGCAGTGCGAAGTTAATGTATCAAGATAACATGTCAATGAGAAGTTACCGTGTAGTATACACGTACATTATAGTTTTTTTTTGATAACGTGCGCATACGTTATATATTTTTTTTAGTAACGTGCGTGCACGTTATAGTTTTTTTTTGTAACGTGCGCATACGTTATATTTTTTTTGGTAACGTGCGCATATGTTATAGTTTTTTTTTTTTCTTGATAACGTGCGTGTACGTTATAGTTTTTTTGGGTAACGTGCGCATATGTTATAGCTCAAATCTGAAAATAACAAAAAAAAAAAAAAAACTGTTGGAACACGGAACCGACCACGGAACTGTGACGAGGGTAGGTTCCAGTTCTCGCTTCCCACGGGTAGGTTCCAAGTTCCTCATTTTGAGGAACCCGTACCCGAGGTAGGTTCCAGGTTCCAGACGGAACCGAACCGGAACCTGGAACCGCTCACCCCTAATTGATACAATCCTTTGTTTGAAGAAAAAACGGAGAATCTATTTGTACTTAATCAATCGAAACAATGTGCATAGAATAGTCAAGAAGCCAAATCTATTTGAATTTCTTATAGAAGTTGACAATGCAGTGCCTGAACATTTCGAATTTAGGGCTTTGTCGATGGAAAAAGCCCCAAATCCCACACTCTGATGGGTCAAAGTGTCCTCCCGGCGCTAGCAATCTTCCACTTGGACTTGCTCAAGTTTGGCTCAAAAGCCAAACCTTGTCTTATGTTTTTGCTCACACTCTCGTACTCACAAGAGAAGCTTTCTCTAATACTAGTCCTTTTCAAAGAATGTTACATCTTGAGTCCCAAAATGAGAATTATTATATTCAAACTGCTTCACGTGTAGCAAAGTTAGAGATGAGTTCATAAGAAGGGGGAGTAGCAAATTAACAAATTTTTCTCGATAATGCCACTATGGAATGTAAATTGAAATTCGAGACTCTAAAATCTGATTAATTTTAGAAGGGGAAGAGCTTTTTCTTTCCACCCTCGTCATCATTTTTTCTTTTTTTAGAAAATATCTTCAAGGAATTTGTAATCAATGCATAATGCACTTGTCAAACAACCAATTTGTGAAAGTGTTGAGCTTCCGATGGCACTAACTTTAGTGTTATCATGTATGTTGTTGATACCTGAACTTTTGTCAACAATTCTAGTGTACGTGGTTGTAAAAGTACCAAAAAAAGAAAATAGCAAAAACAACCACAACAAGAAGAAGAGCGAAAAAGAATAGATAGATAAATGAATTAATGAACTAATTATATAAATCGGCTCTAGCCCATTTTAATCCACCAAATAGGCTGATTCCCTTCTTCTTTTTCGTGCCCACTCCAAAGACTGGAGGCGCACGTGGAAGCTAAGGGGGAATCACGACGTCCGGCAAGCTTGCCGAGGGGAACTAGCTTAGCGTGAGAGAATTTCTTGAAAGTGTTTGGGAAGGGCTAAGCATGACATTAGAAGGCACGGCTATCTCATCCAATCATGTGCATCAAGTAAAAGTAATCCTACTCCTACAAGGATTAGGAATGCTACCTCAAGCCGGGCTCCACGCCAAGGACATCTAGGAGGGATAGGGCGATGGGATCTCGGTGGTGGCTCAACGGCAGCAGGTAGATGGCAAGTGGATGGACTTTTATAGTGCTCCACATGATTTAAGTGAAATCAAAATGACCTTAATTTTTTGCTGGAAAATCATCCGACGAAGGATAAAATGGATCGCACGGATATAAATTTAGAAAAAAATTTAATTATGAGATACGATGCAGGAAGTAATGCGGTGCTAAAAATTTAAGAACTCCGGTTCAGCAAGTCCAAAAATATTGGAGCATGCGGTGTTGCAGCTATATCAACACGATAGAAGACGGCATTTCGATCCAGCCGAATAGGAAGAGAAAATAAAAAGAGCCCCCAACTCTCTTCCCTCGGCCCGGTCCCTTTCCCCTTTCCCCTTTCCCCTTTCCTACCTCCTTCCTCTTTCCTCCTTCTCTGCACCTCACGCGTGAGGACGACCTACCAGAGCAGAGCAGGGTAGGCCGGCGATGGAGGGGACGCAAGAGCAGGACTTCAATGCGGCCAAACTGAGGAGCATAGCACGGCCAGACCTGCTGCAGAAGGGATGGCGACTTGACGCCGGTTTGGCCAAGAGGGAGGCCTGTTCGGCATGCCCAGAACCAATAGCCGGACCACCTCCGTCGACCGGGCTCCCTGCGTATAAATAGCTAGGCAATTAGCTCGGTTCAAAGGAGGGGTGGAGAGAGGGGAAAAGGAAATCGTGAGCGAAAGGTTTGGATAGGGGGCGAGAGAGTCCCGAGAGAGGGAGATTTGAGAGAGAGAGAGAGAGGGTCGCGAGTGGGAGTTCGGGTAAGGAAAGGGAGTTGGAGGGAAAGACCGCCGACCACCGCACTCGAGGCGCAGCCAAAGACCAGTCGCCGTGCCCCCTTTCCCGCGCCAAAGTTCCGGTGAGCCTCGGCCTTGTTTTTGCCCTGTTCTAGGGCATGCCGGGGCGGAGCTCGCGGCCGTCCGATCGATGCGAATTCCGGCCCCCGTTCGCCCTGTGAACGGTTGCTATGGATATCCTGGTTCATTCGTCGAGAGTACCGACTCAGGTATGAGTCTCGTCTGAGCCAGGAGCCGCTCGGTTCGTTATCGTGCGCCGCCTGTTCAACGAAACACCTTAACAAGATCTAGTTTTCGCATCCTCGTCCTTGGCCGAAACCGAGACGACCGTGCATGTCCCGTTCTACTGTGACGTTCCCTGATGTATGGCGGCCCCAGACATCGCCCGTTTGGCTGTCCGCCGCGGTTCCATCGTCGCCGTCGTTCGTTTGGTGGTTTAGTCGAGGGGGGTGTGACCAAGCCAAGACGAGCGGCATCCCTCGTTGCTACTCGTCGGCGCCAGGAGAAGGGACGCGAGGGGGAACCGGGCCGGCTGTGCTTGAAGCCGGGTCAAGTGTGAGGGCTGGGTCTTTAGGGTTTGGTATTTGGGCTGGGCTGATTTAGGCATATTGGGCTTATTTCGCTTTATTGGGTTAGGCTTAGTTCATTTAGTTCTTAAAGGGCGTGACCCCTTTTCTTTTCTCTTTAAGCCGGATTGGGCCCGCGAACCAGGCCCGGTCCGACTGAGGGCTCTACGACCTGGTCAATGGACCCAGGCCGGATCCGGATATCCGACCCGTACCCACTTTTAGATATAATATAATATTATTAGTTTAATATAATTTAGAAAAAAAAGACTAATAAAGAAAAATCAGAAAAATCCCAAAAGGTTTCGTTTTTTTTTCCTAAAAAACAGAAAAAAAAGCTAAAAAAAAAAATTATTTTTTGAGTAGTTTTCGAAAAATGTATGAACATCCTTCAAAAAGAAAAAATCAAATCTTGGGGTTTTAAACAAGATTAAATATTAGAAGGGTATTAAATAATTAACTAGTGTAATCAAGTCATTGATCTAGAATAAGTATTTCTCTCAATATTTTATTTGGATTTCTAATTAGATTTCTAATTGACCCATCACAAATCTATTAGTAGCCATGTCTAAATGAAAATGACTTGCAGTTTAAAAGCCCAGACTAAGCTTAAACTTGATAAACCATTAACCTCTGTGCTTATGAGGGTTCAAAGAGATTGCGACAGGTACCAGTGAAAAATATGGGATTGCACACAAGTTAAAAAAGTAGACTTTTTGACCCCAGTTAAAAGATAGAGCAAGACAGAGCTCTTCCAGTAATTTTTCGAAACAGCCAAAGGAAAAGAACCATTTTATGTCGTCATTTTTTCTATTTTCTCCTGTACCAAGAGCATCCCAAATAAGATGAGAAATTGCAGCTTGCGCTGAGGTTGTTTGGCTTGCCTAGATTTCACACGACGAACTCATGCAGAACACTTGCACATGATTAACTCTTGATTTCACAGAAAAAGAATCTAATCTCTTCCTTTTGCCTGTAGCAGAAACTACGATAATTAAAGACGGATGCATGAGTAGTTCATTTCTCTGACAAACAAATTCAAAAATGACAATTACCTATGATTCCGAAGCAGAAGCAGACTACGCAGTCCTATATCAAATGATTTCATATATTTATCCCCAAAAGTTTTCAGCTCAACCTTCAAAGACCGAACCAAAATGGCCTCAAAAGATCGCATAACGGCCATTCAGCAGGTCTTCATTCGACGAAGATAGGGATATAGTGGTGATCGCGGCTACGAGTGGCCGCTCGGTTGAAGGGGAAAAGGACAGGGATTGATGAGAATTTTGTAAAAGTTTAATCACGTGAGGCTACGCATTCAAATTTGTTAAAGAGAACAACAGATGAGAACATCGTAAAAGACGGCGGACTTATATCCTTGCGATGTGTATCCAAAAGAACACAAATGTTACTTTTATTTACTTAAAGAATTATATAAGACTTACTAAGATTGACTTTCAAAATATAAGACCTATAAGATAAATCAACTGCGATGGCTTAATTACATAGCGCATTTTCTCAATCCGATTATTGAATTTTGCTTTCAATTGTCGAATGAACTTCAGAATTTGTAACCGACCGAAACCCAATCAAATCATGGCCACTTCATGGATGTATCTTGTAATTTTCCTTAGTGGGGGCAAACTTCATAAATAATGATTATTTCAGTTAATAAACCAATGCTCTTGAGTGTAAAAATATGTGATAAAATTACTGTTGTGTCAATTTGGTTCATTTATGGCAACTAGATTTTTCATGATTTTGAAATCACTTATTGAGCATAATTAATTTGCAAGGGCAAATTGAAATGAAAATATTCATTATAGACTCAGTCGTATAGGTTTTTAGAAAATTCAATAAACAGGGAACCCTTTTCTGAAGGAGACGAAGGTTTTTGACCTTACTTGTGGCAAACGAATTGCTAGCCTCTCTTTTAATTATTATTATTATTATTTTTTTGGCTTTTCTTAATTGAGACTCACATGGTGTGTCGTGTCGTCATTATAGCCTCTCCAATCGAATATGTAAGACTACCACGTCAATATTGCATAGGAAAATTATTAGAAAAGTTTTCATAATGCATTGATTGCAAAAGGGAAAATAAAATAATGTTGGTACATCCAGCGATTGAAATCAAAGTTTAGTAACTTGATTGTACATAATGACTACATATGAAATTTACCTGACTTACAGAAAAATTTCATTTGCACACCAATTTGGTAGACCGATTATTTATACCTAGTACTTTTGTACCATCGACCACGTTGACCGTCGGGTACTATGCGACTCTAAGATGTTCCCACATGTTGGAGGAGATATTATTACATTCTAGATGGATTCCATATAGGATGCGAAGCTAGCTTAGCATGGAAAATATTGAGACAGCCTATTGAAGTTATTTGAGTAAACGCAAAAACTTATGTTCCAAGGTTTCCTCAAGTCGAGATTTTTGTCTCTTGGAGTCCTTGAGTAAAAATAAAATAATAAAAAAATAATATTGTTCAATAGAATCAAAACAAAAATTAAATTTTTAAGAAAACGTCATCATATGTGAGATTGGCGAAGAAATCCACGAAGCTCAAAGCCTATGGAATGTACATTGCCGGATGTGCTTCCAAGCGATAAATCAAAGAAACACAGAGACATGAATTCTATATTCTCATGACGCCTTCGCAGAATTAGGTACAAGAAATATTTATTTTTCAGAACGAGGAGGTGCTTCCTGTGAACAAAAGCATAGGAGGGCCACACGAGCAGTGAGCACTCACGTCATATGTCAACAGACATAATATAATTCGTAGGATTAGTTGGGGCAGATAGTCCATATATCCCCCATTATAAAAGTCAAAAGAGTGATGGAAGTACTCAAAGGTATAAAGCAAGTTCATATGAGACATTGTCTAAATTAGGATTCAAGCAATCGATTGTGGATTGATTCCTGTTGACCTTAAGGAGAGGAATTTCATTGATCGCAATATTAATTTATGTCGATGACACCTCAATAATCAGGAATGACATCAGGTTAAATTTTCCAATTAGAGAAAATTCAAATAGAAATCTCAAATTGAAAGGCCTAGGAAAAATTGAATGTTTCTATGGAATTGAAGTTGTGAGAAATAAAATAAATCCTTTAACAAATGACATCAAACACTGTTCATTCAAGCGAGAGTAGACCACGAATAGCTAACACATGTGATTTGATAAAGTGGATTTCAAGCCATGAATTCAAGATATGAGCAACACGAAAGTGCCTTCCCAACAATAACCGGGACAGGAACAACCAACATAACTGACACTAATCAACATGAGCAATGAAAACAATAAGATGAATGATTCGAGATCGAGTTGAATTTGAGAAGGATACTCAACAAATGAAGCCTCAACGTGTAATAGTAGCATGAAAATGGCTAATTGTGACGTTGGAAGGCACAACAATGCAATTATCTCATCCAATCATGTGCATCGATAGAAGTAATACTACTCCTATGAGGACTAGGAATACTACCTCAAACCTGGCTCCCACCAAGGACATACGCCCGGGGTAGGGCAGCGGGAGCATGGTGGTGGCTCAATGACAGCTGTAGACGACAAGTGGATGGACTGTATTTCTGATTAAAAATCTACCTAGATAGTTGATCGAAAAGACAAAGAATGTTGATATGGCGCCCCACGTGACTTAAGTGAAATAAAAACGATATAATTTGGGCCGAAAAATCATCTGAAGGAATTTTGACGAAGGATAAATGTGTAGCATAGAAACAAATTTAGGGTTCTTAATATCACAAGAAAAATTATGTCATAGTGGATATAACTTTGAGATTCTGACATCACAAAGAAAAAAAATTCACTACAGATGTGTCACATTCATAAGCCAGATACCCAGCAGTGTAAGGGCAATTCGTAGAGTGATGATGCGTTCAATAGTTGGATCATTGGCCTAAACAAAAGAGCAAACTTTGTAAAATGAAATACAGGCACCTACACAACCCTTTAATGAGCAAGGATATCTATATCACAAACTCAATCTACAAAATTGCAAAAATTGCCAGAAAGAAAAAATCTGCAAAACAATTAACTATCAGCTCATTAGAAATTACTAGATTAAGGAAAAGGGTCACTCTCTCCATTGACCATTTTTCCTCAAAGTCGTGTTTGAAAAATTGCGCAATTTCCATGTTCATGGAGCTGCAAATACTATAGCAAAGTTGTCCTCTTCATCATCCTACATAAATTTGCAGCACGTCTTCTTAAATGATATTGAAAAGAGAGTGTTTGGAATAGTAGAGCAAGATGAAGACTTAGAGCATTGAATTCTCAAGGAAATGCAACAAATAAAATAAGATCAGAAATCTTCACAAAGAATGTATTTAGCATTTGAGAAGTCTAGCAGATAATAGTGGAGCTAGTTAGTCGAAGGATCAAATACAATTTAAGTGAATTCTAAACCTTCACTCCAAAATCGTAGGAAAAATTGTGAAACTAATGGTAGTTCATTAAATTATTAAGGCAATAAAACTCGTAGAGTAGGGTATTATAACATTGATATACAGCAAAAATGCTACATATACCTTGGTAATACCATCAGCCTTCTCCAATTGCTTCACAAGACCAGCCTGGTGGCAAATCTGAGCAACTATTTCGTTATGAGGAAGACCAATAGCGGAGAAATGTGGGATCTCCTGTCCACGAGCTATGGAATTACATCAATGGTGGATATTCTTGTTTGTATATCATCTCTTCTAGGTAGGTTCTTTCACTAGGATTTATAGAACTTCGTAAGAAAGAGAAAGTTTATCCATTCTATAAGACACCACAAGAAAGTTCTTGGGATAGCCACAGGTGCCATGGAATATAAATGGCTTTATGGCCAATCAAAATTAATGTCACAATGACACAACTCACCAGAAATATCTAGATAAGCCTCTGGCAGAATTGGAGGGCCATTATCAATGGGCTTCCCAAAACCATTAAATATGTGCACCAAGCATATCCAGGGATGCAGGTGTTTTCAGAACTTGCGTCAAAAGAAAAATGTGATAACTCCACAATAAATTTCTAAAGGTTCTTTTATTTATCCAAGATTAAAGAGAGTAAATGTTGACACAGCTGAAAAGTTTTGTGAAAGCAGAAAAAGAATGCACTTTTGAGACCCTTTATGAGGCCAAGGCCATGACATATCCCAAATTATTTCTCATCCTACAAGTGAAATCTTGTTGCCAACATGTGGGAGTATTTAGTTCCCAAACACAGAAAAAAGAAATCTAACTATTTATTTCTATAGGATGATGAAACATTGTTTTATTAGGAAAACAAAAACAATCAACATGCATAATTACCTCACCAGTGAATTGCACAATGATGTATTTGTTGTCAAACCCATAAGTCCCTTCAAAAACCTAGCGACAAGAGAGTGAAACATGAATGACCAGAAAGATTTACATATTGGAAGTCTAAGATGAACAGCCACCGATCACACAAGCATGAGTAGAATACTCATATCTAAATTTTATTGACAGAGAAACTAGTGAATAACAGATTCTACAGAAGTTTGAGAACAATTAGAGACATAGAGGAAAGATTATTAGCCTTTTTCAGAGCCAAAATAACCCACACTGTGATTGGACTTCCATCACTCGAGAGTGGAGAGGATCTATAATTGCCTACGCAGAATGCTAATTAGACTCTTGACAATGCTCTCCTCAAGAACCTCAGATCACAATTTTTTGAATTATTATCCCATATGATATTCTCACATTTCATCACATGTTCCGCTTTTTCTAATGCTTGCAATGAACGAGAGAGAATTCACAAGGTCATTAGCTGAAAAGTATTGCACACAAAAGTGACCCAAGTAATACAGTCTAACCAACAAAAATGCAGGATCAAGAGAGCTAAAGGAAAAAAGAAGAGGCTGGCAACTTAGACTGAACCTGCACAGCAACTCTCTCTATCAACTTCAAGGACTTGCCCACGTCTAGTCGTTCCATCTTCCAAGTGGATATTTACTATCTCTTGATACTTTGGTCCCTGATATACAATAAAATTAATCCAACATGTCCATATAGGAGTTCACTCAACCTCGTAAAATTATAACCAATGAAATTTACCTGGACTTTGTTGAGTATAACCAACAGCCTAGCAATGCCAGAGACAGTCCTATACTCTGCAAGTAGCGAAGCAATTGTCTGAAGAACCGATGACAAGACCCAGCGACTAAGGCGTGCTAAAAATTTGACTTGGACAAGAGCTAAATAATTCCTTACCTCTCAACCAATATATATGAAATGATAGAGATTTTGTGGATCTAAGTAATAAGTGTATTAACCATTGTCATAATAGGGGCAGCATAAACTTTTCAGAAACGAGAAAGCTACATGAAAACCCTCGAAAACAACATTATCCCATGATTAAAGTTATGATTCCACGCACTGTGAAATTTAGATGGTGAAAGACATGATAAGCCACAAACAAGGAGACGAAGCTACTCCCCACAATACAGACAAAGCTTAATTACGAGATTCAAGTGTCACGGGTCGATCAATTTCGGTCGATCAAACACCGCGCGGCCTTAGGATCGGTGATCCCAAGTCAGCCTTACACACACGCACGCTCGAACACAAGAACCGAATGGGCAAGAGAGTGTATATTGCTTGTGAACGAACTGTTTACAAAGTGGGAGAGGGATCCCTATTTATCCAAGAGCGGGTCGCATCTCGACCGTCGATCGTCCCTCCGATCCAACGGTTCATTTTGAATCCGTATCATCATTACAAGCTATACAACAGGCTACTCGAAGGCTACTCGATGGTCTGTGCACGGCAGATCCTCGGGCAGTCCATGGGTCGCGTTCGTCAGGCCTTGGGCAGACCATGGGCGTGTGTCAGAAGCAAGATCCGGTTTGCAGGTCTGTCTGACACGGATCAGCCGAACCGTCACGGGCTGCTCGAACACCGTTCATGGGTCGTTCATGGGCTGCGCATGGGCCATCTCGCTCGTTCTGCTCAAGGGTCGACCGTGGGCTGTTCTCGGGTAGCCCCTTGTACGCGACACGGCCCGTCACGGACGATCTTGGATCATGCTCTGTCCGTGGGCCGTGTCATTCTCCCCCACCTAATCAGGCGACGCCCTCGTCGCGTCCGTGGCATGGAAGGCTTCGATGTGCTTCTTGAATTGCCACAGAGCCTCGGAGGGTTCCCAACTGGCTTCACTCTCGGGAAGGCCTCTCCACCGGACGAGGTATTCCTTTCTTGGTGCCCGATATTTCTTCCGTATGATCCGATCAGCCATGATGCATTCGACATCCCGATCATAGGAGGTCTTCGCCCCAAGGGGCGCTCGCTGTGATGTGCCCCGATCCGGATCATCCTCGTCTACATGAAACGGCTTTAGCATGCTCACGTGGAACACGGGGTGTAGCCTGAACTTGGGCGGTAAGTCCAGCTTGTATGCCACCTTCCCAATCCGCTGTATCACTCGGAAAGGGCCTTCATAGCGACGGATCAGCCCTTTGTTCACATTCCGGTACCGAAGGACGAGGTGCAATTTGGCCAAAGACCAAGTCCCCGACCAAACTCCACATGCCGTCGCTTTTTGTCGGCCCATTTCTTCGTTCGCCTTGCGGCCCTATCCAGACACGCCCGGGCCAAGTCGGCCTGTTCACCCCACTCCTTAGCGAGCTTATACGCGGACGGGCTGCTCCCACGGTAGCCCGAGGCGATTGCGCTCGGTGTGAGCGGCTGCTGCCCGGTCACGATCTCGAACGGACTCTGGTTCGTGGACTCACTCCGCTGCAAGTTGTAGGAAAACTGGGCCACGTCGATCAGCCATGCCCAGTTCACTTGCGTGTTGCTCACATAGTGCCGGAGATAGATTTCCAGCAATCCATTCACCCGCTCGGTCTGTCCGTCGGTTTGTGGATGCATGCTGGTGGAAAGGTTGAGACTCGTCCCCAGCAACTTGAAGAGTTCCGTCCAGAACCGTCCGGTGAATCGAGGGTCGCGATCACTCACGATCGTGCGTGGAACGCCCCAATATTTGACGACGTGCTTGAGGAACAGCTTGGCGCTTCCTCTACGGGCATTCTTTAGTTGTTGGCACGAACGTCGCATATTTGGAAAGGCGATCCACCACGACCATGAGGGTCCGACACCCTTCGGACTTGGGCAAATTCACAATGAAGTCCAGGGAGACACTCTCCCATGGACGTTCCGGGATCGGCAACGGCTCAAGGAGCCCCGCGGGGGACCGTTGTTCAATCTTGTCTTGTTGGCAGACTAGACACGTCCGCACATATGCCTCCACATCATCCCGCATGTGCGGCCAGTAGTATTGATCTGCAACAAGTGCCATGGTGCGGTGGATTCCCGGATGTCCCGCCCATTTGGAGTCGTGGCACTCTTTTAGGACTTCCTTTCGAAGTTTCCCATGGAGCGGCACATAGAGTCGCCGTCCTTTGGTGTAGAGGAGGTCCTCTTCGAGCCAAAACCTTCTCGTCAAGCCTTCTTGGGCGTATCGAAGGAGGGCTTGGGCTGTTTGATCATGCTTCAGTCCTTCCTTGATACGATCAACCCATGGGCAGCCAGGTCGACTTACCGCACTAGCCAATTCGAACTTCCTGCTTAAGGCGTCGGCCACGGAATTGGACTTTCCGGGCTTATATTCCAAATAAGCATAATCAAACTTGGCCAGGAAGTCTTGCCACCGAGCTTGTTTCGGGCCGAGCTTCTTCGAGTTTGGAAGTAGCTCGTAGCCACATTGTCGGTCCTTACGACGAACCGGGATCCCAAGAGATAATGCCTCCATGTGCGGAGGCAGTGCACCACCACGGTCATTTCCTTCTCTTGGACCGTGTATCGCCGCTCCGCATCATTCAACTTCCGAGACTCAAAAGCCACCGGATGACCTTCTTGCATCAAGACACCACCGATGGCAAAATCAGAAGCATCGGTCTCTACCTCATATGGTTTGGTGTAGTCTGGCAGAATAAGAACCGGCTCCTCGGTCATGGCCCGCTTCAACCGCTCGAACGTCTCTTGACACCGCTCCGTCCACTCCCACGGCCTTTCTTTCTTCAGCATGTCCGTGAGTGGCACGGTGAGGCGCGAATACTCTCGGATGAAGCGTCGATAGTAGTTCGTGAGACCGAGAAAGGATCTCAGCTCAGTCACCTTGGTTGGTGACTCCCAATCAACAATGGCATGGATCTTGGCTGGATCCATCCGCACACGTCCATCCCCGACGATGTGTCCGAGGAACGGGATCTCTTTTTGTGCGAAGGCACATTTCTCTCGTTTCACATACAAGTCGTTCTCTCGAAGGGTCCGAAAAACTCGACTCAAATGTTCAACATGCTCCTCAAGTGTCCGGCTATATATCACTATATCATCAAGATAAACTACAACGAACCGATCAAGGAACGGATGCAGTACCTTGTTCATGAGTGTGCAGAACGTAGCCGGCGCATTGGTCAGGCCGAATGGCATGACGAGGAACTCATATGATCCATAGCGGGTCACGCATGCTGTCTTCGACTCATCCCCCTCGGCAATCCGCACTTGATAGTACCCCGATCGAAGGTCGAGTTTGGAGAACCATCGGGCTTCTCCGAGCTGATCGAACAAGTCAGCAATAAGCGGAATCGGGTACTTATTCTTGACGGTCAGTTTGTTCAATGCCCGGTAGTCGATGCACATACGGAGGGATCCGTCGTGCTTCTTTTGGAACAAGACCGGGGCACCGAATGGGGCCTTGGATGGTCGAACGTATCCAAAGATCCAGCAGCTCTTTGAGCTGTCTCCTCAATTCCTCTAACTCGGGCGGAGCCATGCGATAGGGAGCCATGGCCGGTGGTCGAGCATCGGGCACCAGCTCAATTCGATGGTCGACCTCTCTCCGAGGAGGCAGCTTCTTGGGCAGCTCGGGCGGCATCACATCTTGGAAGGCATCGAGGACTCGGGATACTTCTTTCGGTACCGAGCTTTCCTCCGGGCCCTCCTCCTTCAATGCCGCCAAGAAGGTCACCTCGCCTTTCTTCAGCCCTTTGGACAGCTGCATAGCCGACAGCATCTTCCGATCGCGTCCCGATTCGCGGTAGATCGGGACCATGCATTGGCACCGCTTGTCAAAGACACATATGCAGTCCGCGAAGGGCATGACACCCGCATTGATCCGGTCGAGGAATCCCAAACCGAGTACGAAGTCATAGTCGTCAAGGGGAATTACCTCGATATCTTCTTTGCTGGTCCAAGGACCAAGGTGGAACTCCACGCCCCTGGCCATGCAGCTGGTCGGGACTTCTCTGGAATTCACCGTCTTGAGCCAACCGGACTCATTTGCCTCGACCGGAAGACGCAGCTTCTTCGCGGCCTCTTTGGATATGAACAGATCGGACGCCCCGGTATCCACGAGTGCGCTCATCGTGGTACCTCCGATCTTCACGTCTACGAACATCATTCCTTTCGATTCTTTGGCCTTTTTGGCCTTGATCGTTCCAAGGATCCGCAACGATCCCAACCGCGCCTCCTCCCGCGGCTTGTCCTCCTTGCACAGGGCCGCCAGCTTTCCCCTCTTCGGGCAATCCCGAGCCATATGGGGACCGTCACAAAAGAAGCACTTGTATGTGCGTACCTTGCGTTGGTATCCTCCATGGCTGGCCTCGGGTTGATTCCTATGAGGGGTCGGAGGCGGTCTGCCAGCATTCGGTCGAGGGAACCGGCCTCGATCTCCCCCACCAAAGGCCTTTTCTCTCGGTCGAGGATCGGGCTTGGTGGTTGTCGCCGACCTGTATTCGACAAGGGACTCGGCCACGGTAGTGGCTGTGGTGAGGTCCGTTGCATTACACCGCTTGAGCTCCTGTTTGACCCAAGGTTTGAGTCCGCCCATGAACTGGTGGAACGCCTCCGTCTCAGTCATGGACGGGATCCGAGCAAGCAGCTCCGAGAACCGTTTCACATAGTCACGAACTCCGCCCTTCTGCTCTAGGCGCTTGAGTTCCCCTCGGGCTTCTTCCTCCGCATAAGCGGGATAGTAGGTTCGCCGAAACTCCTCGACGAACCGCGCCCATGTCACGATAGGATCGCCATTCCTACCGTCCGACCGACGTCTCCACCACAACGAGCGCATCATCGAGATAAATACATGGCTGCGGTGTTTACCCGGATCGCGTCGTCGGTTGTTCCCATGGTCCGAAGTATCGTTCCATGTACCACAGAAGTTGTCCACGTCCTTTGCCACCCGGAGCCCTTGAACTCCTTTGGTTTGGGTGCATCGGCACGGGACTGCACGGTGATCACCCCGTTCACGCGTGCTGCTTCAAGCTCCACGAGCTTGCCTTTCATCTCCGCCATTTCCGCTCGCATGGCCGCCATCGCGGCTTCCATAGTCTCATCCCGCTGCTGCAGCTCGTGCGTGAAGGATCCTTGCACCTCGGCACGGAGCTCTCCCATGCCGGCTTGGAGCTCTTGCACTTCGGCCAAGAACTCCTCCCTACCAGCTTCCGCTCCTTCGACGGCCTGGTGCAAGTCGTCCATCAACGCCTGGACGTCCGTCACGGTCTCCTCTAGAGCCGTCAAACGGTTGTCCAGGTCTCCCTTCGAGGAACACGAGGCAGCACGGGCCTTCTTTGACCGGGTAGCCCTCTCGGCTGGACGTCCCCGATCTTCACGTTCATCACCTTGAACGACCGGAACATCAGCGCGAGGATCAGCCATCGCGTTTGGAATGTTGGCTCTGATACCACTTGTCACGGGTCGATCAATTTCGGTCGATCAAACACCGCGCGGCCTTAGGATCGGTGATCCCAAGTCAGCCTTACACACACGCACGCTCGAACACAAGAACCGAATGGGCAAGAGAGTGTATATTGCTTGTGAACGAACTGTTTACAAAGTGGGAGAGGGATCCCTATTTATCCAAGAGCGGGTCGCATCTCGACCGTCGATCGTCCCTCCAATCCAACGGTTCATTTTGAATCCGTATCATCATTACAAGCTATACAACAGGCTACTCGAAGGCTACTCGATGGTCTGTGCACGGCAGATCCTCGGGCAGTCCATGGGTCGCGTTCGTCAGGCCTTGGGCAGACCATGGGCGTGTGTCAGAAGCAAGATCCGGTTTGCAGGTCTGTCTGACACGGATCAGCCGAACCGTCACGGGCTGCTCGAACACCGTTCATGGGTCGTTCATGGGCTGCGCATGGGCCATCTCGCTCGTTCTGCTCAAGGGTCGACCGTGGGCTGTTCTCGGGTAGCCCCTTGTACGCGACACGGCCCGTCACGGACGATCTTGGATCATGCTCTGTCCGTGGGCCGTGTCACAAGCATCTCAGTAGATTTCTATTGTCTGTAGCTCAGAAAAAATTTAGAAAGCGGAGAGGGCCGAAAGCTTACCCATGCTGATCTCCGGAGTCCCCTCTTCCATGTCATAACTCATCAGTGCCGCTCCCATCTCCAAGTCCAAAGCTACTTGGAAATCTATACAGAGAAAAAGTGTTAACCGAAGAACCGATCAGGAATGGCTAGCGAGTCACCCTCGCACCACAAACGAATCCAGAAGCGACTATAGGATGCCAAAAAACAAAGGAAAACCGAACCACTGGTCGACCGAGCTTAACTCTGTACAACTCTCTTTTGCTGCGGCCATTTCTCACGACGTTTTCACTTCGATCTTCGCTCGTTTCCAAGTGGTCTTGGACTCACGATTGAAAACAAGGGAAAGAAAAATCTGACATGAACTCCATTGATGAGCAAAACGACAAGAGCATTAAACATCACTCGAGGCCACTAGATTCAAACTTCCGTCAAAACACGTAAGAATCCACAAATCGAAAACACGATTCAAACCGGAAGAAGGAGAAAAAAGAAGAAAAAGAGAAGATCACCGAAGTTTCTAAAGACGGCGAGGGACGGAATTAATCACGAGGCGAGTGCAGCTCGGTTTCAAGGCAGCAGTAGATAGCGAGGGTGATGGTGGAACGACTCGGAACTCACTGAGCGGGGGAGTGCGTCGAGATGGAGGGAGGGATCCGATAAAGTTACGTGAAGCGAAGAGGCGCTGCAATGGCGTTGGTGATGGCGTCGTTTGGAGTTTTTGATGCCTTTTCCAAGGAAAAGAAAAAGGAAATGATGGCTGAGTTATGGGATGAATCTTCCTATCAAGGAATTCCATCTTTTGTGCAAGTCTTCCTTTTGACGGGCTTCGCGGACCGGCGGGAGGGCCGAGAATGAAGCCGAAGAATCTCATCCTTGAAATTGGCGGATCCTATACACCAGCTTGACATCCCCTTTGTGCGTGGCGTAGACGGGCGAAACGAAGGACGTGAACGACGGAGTTTGGGATCCGAAAGGCAGCGATGAAGTGGGAGAGAACAGAATGAAGCAAGAATCGACGGAACGTATCCTCGAATGAATCGAAATTGGACTCGGAAGTTCAATCGGATAGAAACGACCCCGATGGAGGAAGACTCGGTGAAAAATGAAGATGTGACATAGAGAAAAAGATGCTGGCGAAGAACTTGAACCATGGAGTTTCCTGGTCGTTGAATTGTGCTGTTGTTCCTCTGAGCAGAAGGCGTTCGGTGAATTGCGCAAAAGAGAAACAGAGAGTGTGACGATTCCGTAACAAAAAGCGGAGGAAAGAAGATCGCGCCATAAGAAATATCTGCGGACGGCCGGATCCTCGCTGACATTCGGGCAAATGATGATATCTATCAAATCGATAGTTGTACTTGCCACCAGGTTGTTTCATCTCCCATTCGAACCCAAAATTAATTTCGATAATAGCTGTTTCGTTTTGCTTTTCTCCAATTCTCTCGCCGTCTTTTGAATTCCCATTGCCATCGATTGCACTGTGGAGGAGGGATCGAGTCTGCAACGAAGGTGTTCGATGGGATTACGAATTCCATCTTTTGTGCAAGTCTTCCTTTTGACCGATTTCTCGTGGGTTTTTATATTTTCCTTTCGTCTATTTTTTCCTTCCTTTTTCCTTCTTTACTCTTTATTTATTATTTATTTATTTTTTACTTTCTACACTTTACTTCCTTCTCGTCCAAAGAACCACCATCGGCTTCACCTCGTTTGTCCCGTTTTCCCCACAATCCCCACGCAAAATCCAAATCATCTCCATCCGCTGCTTCGCTTCACTTCGCGCCTTTTTATTCTTCGTTGTTTTCGTTTCGTGCTCACCGCCACCAATCTTCACGCTCGGTGTATCGTCTCGGAGGATGATGACGACTCAGATTGGCCTCGGCCGCCGTGGTTGATGAAGCGACGCTGGACCCGTGAGAGTGCTGAGTGCGAAACCCGAATAATCTCATCCTTCGTATCCATGGATCGTATCCAGACGATGATGATCCATCCAACCTCAGCCTTGGCAATCGGATAAAGCTCTTGTAAACAGTGAACACACCACCCCGCGTCCCCTTTGCGCGCGGCGTAGACGGGCGAAACGATGGAATTGAAAGACGGCAATAAAGTGGGAGCAGAACAGAACGAAGCAAGAGTCAACAGAACGTATTTGGAGTGAATCGGAATTTGACTCGGAAGTTCAATCAGACATGAAACGGCCCTGATGATAGTTCGGCGGTGATGGCCGCGTGAGCCCGAGATGACTCGATGACCGACATGGGTAAGGACAGGAAAAGCGACGACTCGAATCAGAGTGGCCACCACTCGGATATGGAATCTGATGGTGTGCTTTATCGTAGGCATGATCTGAATTGGTGGAGATGGATCAGGGGAATCCAGAGAGAGAAGATGCAAAAGAATATCTAGTCGGAGAAAATCTGGGGAAAGAGAGTCCAACCGTGAACGGAGCACCCACCAGCAATTCATCGAGATTGAGTTCTCTAACGATTGTTGCTTCCAGCACCGACCGAAGCACAAACAGCGTCGCTAGCTGTTCGAAGATGCCAGTCGCCTTGCAACCACGACGCCTTGCAACCACGACGGCGAAACTTGACCATGGAGTTTTCTTGATCTTCTTGATCAACAGTCACAAATGCCGAGACGTTCCATCTCCAGGATGTTTCGCTTTTGTTTTCTCCCATCCTCTTGCTGTCTCCCGAATTTCCATTGCCGTCGGCTGTGCTTAGGAGGAGGTATCGAGTTCTTGCAAGGAAGAGAGAGAGAGAGAGAGAATCGGCGAGCTTTATCCGGCGGCGAGAGCGAGTTCTGAGAGCGCCGATTCTAAGACGAAAAGCCACTGCTGGAGGCTCGGATGCTGTATCTGTCGAGAGAGTATGCGGAAGAGTCGTGCCGCAGCGACCCAAAGACGCTAGCATATTTGCTTTGTCATGCATATCAACATTCAGCTAATATGAAAAATAAAAATAAAAAATAAAAAATTCCGAAAGCCCTTCAACAAACTTCAATTGGCGCCCACGTGCTAAAAGACTGATCACGAAATCTTCAAGAAATCAGAAAGAGACGATGAAAAGAATCTGATGTAAGTCCACCGAAGCTTGTAAAATCATGGTCGCACCTTGAAATTCAGACCTGGTATATGGCTCAAGGGAAGTGTTTTCGACGTTACTACCGTTTACAATTCTAAAGGTCATGTTGAGCCACCGGAAACCTTAAAGAAGCACCAAGTTTGAAAAATTGTCTCCAGAAATGGACGTTACAGAACTGACATTAGTTATCAGCTCCCTCCGACTCACGACTCCCGCCCGGTGCCCACATGGTGATCATTAAGTCTAGGATCAAGGAAAGGTACCGTACACGTTCAGGACCATTCCATTCATTGGAACAAAACTCATGCTTTTATCTATTTTGCCGAACTAGAAGCAGAATTCAGCCTAGCAATTCTGTCTGTTTAGTTCTCACCAAAAGTGAGCTAAAACCGATGCTGCCTCTGCTGCATCGTATTTGCATAGTATTGTTATTCACGCAAGTCTTATCAGTGGTTCTGAAGATGGATACTCTGAACACGATATTGTCCCTTCCGATAAAGCTCGAACGCACAAACGTCTTCCACCTGCAGAGGAGTTTCTCTCCTGAATGCAGCCCAACGAGCAAATAGTTTCCATGATGTTCGTGGCTGATGAGCTTCAATGGGCCATGATTTGTCTTGAAATATGAAACTGACGATCTATGAGCTTTCCTTAATATGCGTCTTTGGGAATTAACCAGGAACTCTCTACTCAAGTACAGACATTTCGCAATTTTGTCATTAGAAACAAGAAAACAACCAATGATTTTTGAGGAAGATAGTGGGAGGATCCTTTTCAAAGCATGTGAAGGATAACAACAGAAACTGACATGATGCACGATTAACCTAGTGCTAACATAGTCTAGTGACTCTGTGATTTAAACCCAAGAGTTGTCATTGTCATGAGTATCTTGCCACATTGTCTTTTTTAAGATGTATTCACCTCACTGCAATTTCGGACAAAGGATACTCAGGTTTAAATTTGTTGGCCGGTTCAAGAGCGCTGCACAAGCCTGGCTCTCTCAGCTAACACCTGCAGCAGTCACAAAAGAACATGAAGAAAGCTTTTGCTTTCTAGGCATAGTCTATTCTAGTTATGTGAAACTCATATCTGCCGACATAGCAACCCTAAATCAATAGTCTCACGGTGTAGCTTCCTGAGGCCAATTTGCATGCCAATATAATTCTCAGCATAATAATCTGATATGACCAGTTTGGCTTGTTTCCATTGGCTTGAATTTACGAGAAGCCCCAACACATACATATGCACACATGGGAGAACTAGAGACAGAGAAACACTATAAGAATGAATTTAGCTCTAGAGAGTTCCAGTATGGAATTCGAATCAAATGAGAGAACGCAATCAAGGGGAGAATTAGCTAATATATTAAGATTCATACTTGGAAAATCTCATGATGAGCCGTTCAAACTTCTGTCCCTCCCCAAACTCCGTGCTGATGAACATGCATAGGAACTGCCATGAACTTTGCAAAACTGATCAAATTCCATCGTCATACAAAGCCAAGGACACTTGGCTTCATCTCCCAAGACTTCAAGCTCAACTGCAACATCATGGCAACATCATGGAAATTGCAGGCATCTTCCACTTTTAACAAGATAATTCCACAATTGCTGAGGCTCGGTTCCTCATATTGACATTGATTGGCAGTTATTCTATCTCGGACATGCTTTTATAAAAAAATTATTACATGGTAAATGGAGTCCTCTTCAGATTTGAGACGAAAAAATTGGCCCTCACACTCACACAAATATAGCAATGCTCTGCAAATTCATTCCAACCCTTTGATAGCCAAACCATCTCATCACATTTTTCCAATTCCACAGGCCAAACCAATCTCTCAGAAATCATCCTTTTGAGAGATTCTCACCATATTTTCATGAACCTCTTTGGTATTCCCTGTGGGAAAAAATAAAATGTATAATCTTCATAAGCCTATGAGACTTGATTTCATATTCAGAATGAAGAACAATATAACAAGAATGCATAAACCAAAAAGGACATCTTGAAGCACTTCCTTTTCAGTTCATTCATATTTGGAATGTGGCATTAATGAGTGTGCATTTGGATTATTATCAACCTCATAAACAAAATCGACATAGAAGTACACTTCCTTGGTCCATCAAGACTATCTGAAGCAGTTATTATTTGAAATACTGAATTCATATTGTACCAACCAAAGTGACCTTTCCAGAGTTCATCTTGATTGATGTTAACATAGTCCTAAGTAGCACTAGTGGATACGTAGACTCTGAACACCACATTATCCTATCAATGAATTTCTACATGCAGATGACTTTTTCTTGCAAATGTGGGCCAACCAATAGAAAAGAACAACCCCCCGCCCCAATATCGCGTATCCATAGCTCCTTAGCTTCACCCTCTATGATCTGACTGAATACCTGAAAGTTACAATTCGCATGATTTCCTAAATATGTTGCGTGATGAATTGAATAGGAGCAGACTGCCCCTAAACATGGTTGAAAGACCAACATACGGTGAAAAACAGACCAAAATATAAGCATACTCTAATGAGAGAATCAAATCATGCACAGCGTGAGTTTAAGCCATTACTTGCTAATTTCAGGAGTTTTAATATAAACCATATAATGCAAGTCATCAATCCAAAGTCAAATGTCAATATCTATGCTCCTAGAGTGCAATAGGGAAACATTCAGAAGAAGCCTTCCATGTCCTATGTATATTTAAAACGTACGAATTTCAGCCACACAGACCACAATCACAGGGAAAAAGCAGATACATCCATGACTGGCACATATATGTCAAATGTCAAACTTAAGCTGTTCGATTCTTCCAAGCGCAGCTCAAATAAGGTTTTATCAAACTATTTGTTCAATTTGACAAAGTAAAATCATCTTCTTTTTTTCCCTAAATTTGATTAATATAACAAAATACAACAGTATATCCTATTTGACAACAAAATTATCATCATTAGATCTACAACGAAATTTCAGAATCATAAAATGCCACCCCCTCATTTCTTAGGTCTTTCTCTCTAGTTATGGAAGCAGCAACATTCTTTGCAATTTGTTTGTCCATATCCACATAGTTTCCTTGTGCGATTTACATATACCTGATTTATCCATTGTCAAATTTCTCCATATAAGAAAACTTGGATTCTAATTCTTAAGACAAACAATTGCTTTTGCATCACATTTATTCACAAAAAAAAGAAGATGATCACTATCTTTCCGAAATTCCAACCACTAGCTTATGTCCCAAGAACTGTCCTTTCGTTCTTTTCCCTGCTTCAATTACTCCATTGTTATGATATTTACCTGATTTTAAACATATACCCATGGACACTCAAGGAATATAACATATCATATGGTTTACTATACAATTAAGTAAACTTGGAAATACACTAGAGTACAGGCAAAGATGTAAACGGCATGAATAAATTTGATTTTCAGACATGCCAGTCTCAGTAAATAAGCTTGGGATCTTACCAAGCCATACTTAGCATAAGATGGCCTCATCACCACCTTGAAAAAGGGATGTTCCATTTGAAATTTGTTGGCCGATTTATGAGTAGTGACAATCCCTGGGTGTGTGGGACCATAAAATAACCAGCTCAGGATGCCTCAATCTGCTAACTGTTTGGTCCTTCCTGTGCTTGGAAAATGACAACTTTAGCAATAGTTTGTTTACACTTCATTAATTGGACTTGCCATGAAAAAATATAGCATGGGTCGGAAGTTATCCCCACATCATTACGTAATCAATCAAGATTAAAACCAGAGCTTCTTAAAAAGCCTCTTCTAGAATTTGAAGAGAATGAGAGAAAGAGAGTTACGCAAGCAAAAACAAGACATGTTAAACCGCAAGTCACCCCTCCAAATTCCCATGATAATGAGCAGTCCGGAGTTTATGGAGACAGCGACATTCTTTGCAATTTGCCTGTTCATGTCATAGTCTCCTTGTGTGATTAACATTAACTCAAATTCTAATTCTTAAGACTTGCCTCGGCATTTGCTTTTCCAACACATCTATCCACAAAAAAAAAAGAAGACGACTGTTATCTTTCCGAACCTCCAACCACCAGCTTATGTCCCCATAACTATCCTTTCATTCTTTTCCCTGCTTTGATTACTCCATCATTAAGATGTATACCTGGTTTTAAACATATACTCATGAACACTTCAAGGAAAAGAACATGTCGTGGTTTAATGAGGTAAACTTGGAATTACATTAGAGTATGGACAAAGATATAAATAGCATTGATATATTCGATTTTCAGTCATGCCAGTTTGAGTAAATAAGCTTGGGATCTTACCATGCCATAGTTAACAGAAGATGGCCTCATCACCACCTTGAAAAAGGGATTCTCCGTTTGAAATTTGTTGGCCAATTTAAGACCAGTGAGAGGCCTTGGGTGTGTGGGACCATAAAAAACCAGCTTCAGGTGCCTCAAATCTTCTAATTGTTTGGTCCTCCTCCCTGTACTTGAAAAATGACAACTTTAGTGACAGTTTATGTACAAATCATGATGTAATCAATCAAGTTTAAAACAAGAGCTTCTTAAAAAATTTCGTAGAATTTGAAAAGAACGACGGAAAGAGAGTTACACAAGCAGAAACTCGACATGTTAAACCGCAAGTCACACCTCCAAATTCTCATGACGATGAGCACTCAGGAGTTTATTAAGAACAAGGCGTAAAAGCGACTCCTCATATCATCTCCATCAATGAGCTCACACAGTTGAGAAATCTCCTACACAGACATGATTCTATCACAAATGCTTGCGTATCGGCAGAGAAGAACGCCACATGCTTGTCCGGATTAGCTTCTTATCTTCGCCGGCCATGATCTGACTAAATGCTCCATGCACATTTTGAAAGCAGCCACTGTGATAAAGAATGACCATACATATACTCACGAGAGAAGCACACGAGATGTAGACGACGACGATTGAGGACCTCTATTGGTCCACGATCTGAAGCAGTGGGTTGAGAAATTTACATGGACAAGACTCGACTGTGGAACGAATTTTGAAAGCAGAGCCCTTGCCGAAGAAGATGACGACGATTGAGGAAAGGTTTTCGGCAAATAGGAAGAAAAATTACGCGAAATAAGAAACGAAAATCGGAAGAAATTCTGGCGGACGGGAGAAATGGTGGGTGCAGAAGCATGAACTTACGATTCGTCAGAGAGAGAAGATCTTTGATGAAGTGAGTGGGGGACTGTCCATCCAGACTCGGTTATGCCATCTCCGGCATCGCGCTTTCGTCTTCTCTCCGCCGGCGGCGGCGGCGGCGGCGGCGACGACAGTAACACTCCATCTGGTTTAATCTCCCTCTCCCCACCCCCAACTTCTACTTCGCTCCGCTCCGCTAGTGCAGCTTCGCTTCTCTCAGTCCTCGCAATTCCCGACGCTTCGTTTTAGTTCCATCTTCCGTGAAGTGCAGCAGAGGTTCCCCCAGTTTCGCTCCCGAGGAAGAAGAAGAAGGATCGAGAAAGCTCCACGTCTCCCGCGTCCTCTTTTCCTGCCTTATTTTGTTCGGAAGGGAAGCAACCATTGGCAGATTCTAGACATGCTCGTCTCTTTTCGATGTAGTAATTTGCTTTTGCTATTCAATGACACTCCTTACCCTCGTATAGGTAACCTGTTGTTGCATAGCTTAACCGCTGTTCTTTAAATTAGTCGATAATCCCATCAAATTTGTTAATTATGTGCTCTGGTGTTTTAGGGGTTCAATGAAATTTTATATGGGCCTGCTTTGCTTTCTGGTTATTAGTATCAATATTATGTGTTGTTTCGTTCTATTACAAGGTGGTGTAGAGAATTGGCTCCTAAAGCTCACTCCTAAGCAATGTTGACATTGATTATACACGTGTTATGTGACAGCAGATCAACACAAAAACTCCCTAGAAATAAAAAACATGAAGATCTAAAAAGGATTCTTTGTGGATTTTACAACACCACGTGGGGAGAAGGAAAAGCATGTCATTACATAGAGGTATCCGAGTGCAAGTTGTGATAAGCATATAGTAATGAGAAGCTGTTGCTGCAGGCCTTTAGGTGATCATCTTGGTCCATTCATTTATGGGGGATTTGATGATAGAGTTTAGTTTAGTTTTCCTGACTCTAACCTAGACAAATGACTTATTCATTTTGATATTGTCATTGTCTTCTACTGAGGTGGTAACTCTTCTGAACATTAATGAAGAAGTGGAAATTCATGAAAATATAACTACCTAGAATTCCTGCCTAAATCGTTGCGTTACAAATCGAGGCACCAAAGTCTTCATAAAATCTTTTTGAGTTTATTTTCAATTAACAAAGAAAAGGAAATTTGCTTGTCAGTGATGCAGCACGACTAAACATGGGAGTACTCATTTCATACAATGAAGTCTCAAACACCATCATCCCTATCAACTAGCTGAAACATGCAAACTCAAAATGGAGTCTTCAAATACCATCATCCCTATTAATTAGCTCAAATAGGCAAACGTCTCCTACATGCATGTGAGTTTCTCTCGGAAATGCATGTCAACCAGAAGAAAAATATAGAGACCAAGCCCCCCTTGCGAGTCTGTAACTCCCGACGAGCTTCACTGCCGGAATACCTAAGAGTTGCTCTTTGCTTTTCTTCGAATATGTTGCTTAATGAATCCACCCGGAATACATGTTTGAACAACCAATCTATGCAATTGTTATGTGGAATGAGAAATCAAAGGATAAAATTGGAGGGCAAAAAACAAGAAGGTAATAATTTGAGGTCGAGGAAATTTGAGGATTAATTTATCTTTCTGAAAGTGCTAAAGGATAAAAAGAAATTACTAGCTAACATCCTTTTTTATTACGTGTTATTAGTGGATGTTGTTCTAGCGTTCTATTGGCTTCAATTATAAATGCTGTATAAATGGGGAAAAATAGAACTCCAACAAGTGGACATCAATTGCTAGAACGGTCGTCATATTGTAGGCAGTAGCAATCATAATTAAGCTTTAGGTATAGGTGACGAATTAAGCTCAAGATCTTACTAGACTATTCATATAAAATGCGGGATCACTATTTTGAAAAATGATATCTATAAACTGAATTTGCAAGCTAATTTAGGCGTGTAATGAGAGCTCTAGGAAGTGTAAGACCATGAAAAACCAACTCAGAATGGCACAATCTACATATAGACTACTTCCCATTTCTATAAAAATAGAAATAGTGAAGCTATTCCTTCCACTCTGGGGGACTTCTTTATATAAATCCTATGATATCATTTCATTTGGCGGCATGGCCGAGGGTAGAAAGGTGGGTGACTAGAAATCCTTTTTTCCACAGTTGAACAATGAGGAATTTTAGTAGACATTGATGTGAAAATTTCCTCAATTGACTAACCATGAAAAGATGCAGCATAGATTGGAAATTGCTTTGCTATACATATCATTACTCAGTTAATTTGATAGAATAAATTCTAAATGCTTTCCATATGAGAATCTCACATGCAAAAAGACTGATCACGAAATCTTGAAAAAATCAAAAAGAGACAATGAACAGAATCTGATTAAGTTCATCAGAGCTTGTAAAATCATGGTTACACCTTGAAATTTAGACTTGGTATATGGCTTAGGGGAAGTGTATCCGATGTTACTAACCTCTACAATTTTAAAGGTTAGGTCGAACCATTGGAAACCTTGAAGAAGCCCCAAATTTGAGAGATTGTCTCCTGTAATGGAAGTTACAGAATCAAAAGTAGTAATCAGCTTCCTCTGACTCACAACTCGTGCCCTCATGGTGATTATTGAGTCTAAGATCAAGGAAAGGCATCGTATACATTCAGGACCATTTCATTCATTGGAACAAAGCTCATGCTTTTATCCATTTTGCCCAATTGGAAGCTGAATTCAGCCTAGCCATTCTGTAAGTCACATTTTCACCAAAAGTGAGCTAAGCCAAAACTTCCTCTGCTATATCAATTGCATAGTATTATCATTCAGCCAAGTCTTATCAGTGGTTCTGAAGTTGGATAGTCCGAACACGATATTTTCCTTTTCAGTAGAGCTCAACACACACGCATCTTCTGCCTTCAGAGAAGTTTCTCTCATGAATGCAGCCCTGGGGGCAAATAGCTTTCCATGATGTTCAGGGTTGGTGAGCTTCAATGCCATGCTTTGTCTTGAAATAAGAGAGTTATGGTCTGCGGGCCTTTCTTAAAGTGCGTCTTTAGGAATGAACTAGGAACTCCCTACTCAAGGAGACATTTTGCAATTTTGTAATCAGAAAGAAGAAAACAACCAATGATTCTGAGGAAGACAGTATGAATATCCTTTTCAAAGCATGTAAAGGACCAAAAAGAAAAAAAATTATTGCCACGTGATTAATATCTAGATCTAACATAGTCTAGCAATTGTATGTGATTTAAATCCAAGAGTTGTCATTGTCATGAGGATCTTACCATATTGCTTTTCTTCATATATATTCACCTCACAGCAACTTGGAAGAAAGGATAATCGAGTATAAATTTGCTGGCCAGTTCGATAGCTCTTCACAAGCTTGACTCTCTCAGCTTACCTACAGCAGCTGAAAACAGAACATGAAAAAAGCTTTAGCATTTTAGGCGTATTCTACTCTTGTTATGTAAAACTCATATCTACCGACATAGCAACCTTAAATCAATAGATCTGAGTCTTACTAATGGTTTAGCTTCCTAAGGCCTATATACACACCAATCCATTCTCATCACAATGAAATCCGATATGACTGGCTCGGTTCGTTTCCATTATTTATGAGATCCCCCAACACATACATATGTACACGGGGGAGAGTTATAGACAAAGAAACATTACAATAATGAATTAGCTTTAACGCAGTTTCTCTTAGCCTAACGATGTGGAGAGTTCCTACATGATATTCGAATCAAACATGAGAACAACACAGTCAAGGGGAGAATTTTGCTAATATATTAAGATTCACATTCGGAAAATCTCATTATGAGCAGTTCGAACTTTGTCCCTCCCCAAACTTTTTGCTAATGAATGTGCATGGGAACTGCAATGAACTTTGCAAACCTAATCAAATTCCATTGCCATACAAAGCTGAGGACACTTGACAAGATGCAATTCATCCCCCAAGACTTCAAGCTCAACCGAAACACCACAGCAATAGCCGGCACATTTAGTCTCAACACACATATATGCATACACGGGAGATCTAAAGACAGAGAAACACTAAGAGAATGAGTTAGCTCTAACACAGTTTCTCTTAGCATTAACTCTAATGCAGTTTCTCTTAGCCTAATGACATGGATAGTTCCTGTACGGTATTTGAATCAAACACAAGAAACAACACAATCAAGGGCAGAATTAGCTAATATAAAGATTCACACCTGGAAAATCTTGTGATGAGCAATTGGAACTTCTGTCCCTCCCAAACTCTAGTGATGAATGTGCATAGGAACCACCATGAACTTTGCAAACCTGATCAGATTCAATTTCCATACAAAACCGAGGACACTTGGCTAAATGCAATTCATCCCCCAGACTTCAAGCTCCACTGAAACGTCATGGCAATCGAAGGCATTTTCTACTTTCAGCAAGACAATTCCATAATTGCTGAAGCTCGGTTCCTCATATCAACACTGATTGGCGGATATTCTATCTCGAACATCCTTTCATCATTATGGTGACACAAGAAATGGAGTCCCTTTCATATTAGAAGACCAAAAATTGAACCTCACAGATAGAGTAATGCTCTGCATATTCATTCAAACCCTTTGCTAACCAAACCGTCTCGTCACATTTTTCCAATTCTACAGGCCAAATAATTGCACCATTCTCTCAAAAGCATCCTCTTTAACCTTTTAATATTCCTGTAGGAAAAATAAAACCCATAATCTTAATAAGCCAATGAGTGTGCATCTGGATTGTGATCGACCTCATAAAACCCAATTAGCATAGAAGTACACTTCATTGATTCCTCAAGACTGTATAAAGGAGTTATTATTTGGAATACTGAATTAATTTTGGACCAGCAAAAGTGACACTTCTAGAGTTCATCAAGATCAATGTAAATCAAGTCCTAACCAGCACTAGTGAATATGTGGACTCTGAACAGAAAATCATCCCTATCAATGAGTTTTCACATGCAGATGACCTTCTCTTACAAATTTGGGCCGACCAGCAGAAAAGAATGCACCCCCTCCCCCCCAGCCAAAAAAAGAAAAATCTCATCCACAACTCCTTAGCTTCACCATCCATGACCTGTCCGAATACTTGAGAGTCACAATTTGCTAACTTTCCTGAATATATTGCATGATGAATTGAACAGGAGCCGAGTGCGCATGTACATGGTTGAAAGCCCAATGGTTGAAAAACTAACATATGGTGAAGAAAAGGCCAAGACATAAGCCTACCCTAATGAGAGAATTAAATCGTAAATAGAGTGAGTTTAAGGCATTACTTGCTAGTTTCAGGAGACAGTAAGCCACATGACAAAAGCCATTAATTCGAAGTCAAGGTCAAATCTATGCTCCTAGAATGCAATAGAGTACACATTCAGAAGAAGCCTTCCAGGACCTATGTATATTTAAAACATATCAATTTCAGCCACATAAATCACAATCACGGGAAAAAGCAAATACATGATGACTAGAACATGGATGGAATTGAAAATTTAAAATTAAGCTGTTTGAGTCTTTCAAGCGCAGCTCAAATAAGGTTTTATCAAACTATTGGTTCAATTTGACAAAGTAAAATCTTTTTTTTTCCCCAAATCCGATTAATATAACAAAATACAACAGCATCTCCTATTTGAAAACAGAATTATCAGTCATTAGATCTACAATGAAATTTCATAATCACAACAAGCTAGACCCTTATCGATTAGGTCTTTCTCTTTAGTTATGGAGGCAGCAACATTCTTTGCAATTTGCTTGTCCATATGAACATAGTCTCTTTGTGCAATTAACATATATATTCTACTTCTCCGACATTGAATCACATTGTCAAATTTCTCCATCTAAGAGGACTTGGATTCTAATTCTAAGATGCCTTAGGAATTGCTTTTCCAACGCATCTATCCACAAAAAAAAAAAGGAGACGATTGTTATCTTTCCGAACCTCCAACCACCAGCTTATGTCCCAATAATAGTCCTTTCATTCTTTTCCCTATTTCAATTACTCCATTGTTAAGATAAAATTGCTATCCTTTTAGACTCTAATGTGGAATGAATTTTGAAGAACAGAGCCCTTTGCTGAAGAAGAAGGCGAGGATTGAGGAAGGTCTCTACGAAACCAGCTTCCGACTTCAACCTAATTCATGCGCAATAAGACACCAAAATCGGAAGAAACGTGAACTTACGAGTTTGCCGGGTTCAAGTGAGAGAGAGAGATAGAGAGACATCTTCTTCTTTGGTGATGTTAGTGGAGGACCTCTATTGGTCCATGATCTGAAGTAGTGAACTGAGAAATTTACACGGAACGAATTTAAAAAGCAGAGCCCTAGCTGAAGACGACGACGACGATCGAGGAAAGGTCTCTATGAAAAACCGGAAGAAAATTACGAGCAACAAGACACAAAAGTCGGGAAGAAATTCTGGCAGACGGGAGGAATGATGTGTGCGGAAGCGTGAACTTACTATTCGTCGGATACAGATGCGGGGAGAGAGAGAGAGAGAGAATGATGTTATTCTTTGATGAAGTGAGTGGAGGACTGACTGTCCAGACTCGGCAGTGTCATCTTCTCTCAAGTCCTGGCAATTCCCGACGCTTCTTTTCCGCTCCGTCCTCCGTGAATGCAGCAGAGAGTGCCTCTGGCGTCAAGAAGGAGAAGGAGAGACCTGCTTTGCTTCCTGCTGTTCAATGAAGGAGGCGAGATCCATCCATAGATAGGGTTGACGATGATGCTAATTTGACGGAATCAATAATAGAAAAGTCACAAAAATAAAAAATAAAAAATCTTACGGTGCTGCCAAAAAAATTAAAGAAAGAGAAAAAGGACTGGATGAGAGAATGACGTTAATTGGATCTTACCGATTCCATGTGCATTTGTTTATGCTGATAACTTTTGTATGATTGTATTGAGATCGTCAGCCCCTTCCCAGTTAGCTTCCCACTTGTATCTAAACAATGACACATTTTCTAATTTTGGTGTGCTAAGTGTGCCCTTTGAAAAGATCTTCATTTTCGGACACTCTTCCACTTCAATGCTCCACAAGGATGGGAACCTAAGCTGCAACTTGGGATGTAGGAGAAGCATTCTAGACTTGGCAGATGTTGGAGTGTCAACTTAGAAAGATTCCCCAAGGTAATCACTTTTCCTTCTCCGTTTTCATCATTGGCCACTACTTCTTTCATTCTTTCACATCCTATTATAGTCATGTCATTGAGATGCATCAAATTTGTGACCGTTGAAATTGTTACTAGATGTACCAATCTAGAGGAATTCTTCACCACTAACTTCATCAGATTCTGGAAGGATGCCATAGTTGGAAATATTGTCGTCAAACAAGGACAATCCCAAATCTCAAATGTTTCGATCCTCTGAAGAATTTTCGACACTAAAGAGTCTTCTCTCCACATACGCTTTAGGTTGTGTAACTTGTTTAACTTGATTTCTCTTAAATTTTCAAGCATCGGATGTTTCCCTTCTTCAACAAGCCCTTCATCCAGGAATATATCTTCAAAGGAGCTGCAGAATACCTCAAGGCTTTGTAGATTCTGAAATCTCTCTAGGAGGAATATAGAAGGAAAGACGGCATTTTCATCATGAAAGCATGCCAATGTTAGTGCTTTTGGTTTGCTAAAGATATCATCAGGAAAATTTCCATCTTGTATCATCTGAATATTGTTATTGACTAATAAAAGTCTCTCAAAGTTGGGAAAGTCCTGTCAAACAACCAATACAATAAGAGAAGTAAATTCTACAAAGTTTCGGCAATAAATCATGTGTTGTTAAAAGTAAACCTATTTAGATGATTTGCATGGAAGGTGACCATCTTCTTAAAGTTCATGTAAGGTGACCATCTTCTTAAAGTTCATTACATCTCAAGAACCTTGTATTCAACACTCAAGCTTTCAAACGTCTCATGTAGAGGTTGGTCTGGTTAAGTTGGTAGAGTGAATCTAAATTCAAGATCTATGCCGCTCACCAAATTCATCTTTTGTTAGGAATATCTTATCTTGTCAACAAAAATTTATCATCTTTGGAATCTTATGTAACAGGATGCACTTGTGATGTTACTAAAACATATGGGGTCCACAAATTTAGAAGTGCTTAAGATATAAGAAATATCTTATGTTTGTCCGCAAAAATAGGACAATAGGATGACTATGCAGAGCAGCGGTGTATTAAAAATTACAGTAGAAAATAGAGCACTAAGGTACTAATGTTATTTCTGTTTTAAAAAAAAAAAATTGTTTGAATTGATTTTTTTAGAGTTTGTAGAAATTGAAATAGAGAAGAAAAGTTCAAATGTGCAACACGTGTCAATAATGGAGAGGACCTCTTGTCAAATTCTTATTGATGTCACCAAGGAGCACCTTTAGGTTAGACTATGAATATATTTTGTTGTCGATAGAATACTATAAATATGTTTGTAACTCTAGGTAACGGAATATCTTATGCATGTCCACAAATGAAAGTACACGTAAGATATTAGAAATGTCTTAATGTTATCGACAAACTAATAGGTAAAGGAGATCATTTTTTCTATAACATTATAACGTGACATGATTATGCAATGAATATGAAATAAGTAAGTGCTTTAAAGAACAAAGTAGAAACTGAGGGAGAGCAGCTATAATCATACCCTCTCAAATGAAGAGTGTGCTTCTTGATCTGAAATGTCTTGTTGATCATTTATTTGAGCCCAACTGTTCATGGATGCCACAAAGGATAACATGTTCAGTTTGTCACAGTGAGTCACTCGTAATTCCTTCAATAATGGCCAATTCAAAGTGGGTAAGTTAGGATAGAAGCTCTTGAGTCGTGGCATGTCATGTAACACCAGAGAGGTTAGTTCTGGGAAAAGATCCTGAGTAGTATTGGAGTGTAGAGCGTCATCCCTACTAGTGACTATTTCTTCGATCCCACAAGACTTCACTTGAAGTCCGAAGAGTTCGGTTAGACTTATAGCCACCCAATGTGGAAATAGATGTTTGAGGCTCCTACAATTCTGAACCTCCACACTCCCTAAACAATCAAAAGTCGGAGTTTCTTGTGGACTGTCAGTCCATATTTTGCTTAATTTGTCCATATGGGAGAGATCCAGCCATCTAAGTTGAGGAAATTTTACCTGCCATAGTGAGAAAAAAATGACACAATGAATGTGATTGCATTGAGTTATAACCTTAAAGAAGGAATTTCCAAACTTCCCTCGCTCTCACAAATCATGAGAAGTCAAGATCTTATTAGTGACATAAATAGGGAGGGGTTGATTGATGCTTTTATTCAAGTTGACTGATGACTAAGGCCAAGGATATTGCATTGCAACAAGCGTGATTATAAATGTCTAGGAATAAGAGAACGTAGATTTTGGAGTGATAGGACAATGCTAACTTTTCTTGATTACTCGGCAAATCATAAGGATAACTTAAAATTCTAGGAATTAGGCAGATGGACCCTATGCACGTGGAACTTGGGTTCATCCAAATGGTTGCTAAGCAGGTCTCCCAAATTCTCATTCTGTACCTTTCAACTTCATCCTCATCCCCTCTCCTTAGTCCTTATTTTTTTTGATAGTAGCTCGTGTCACGATTAGAGAGAGAGAGAGAGAGAGAGAGAGAGAGAGAGAGAGGGTTATTTCCAATTGGATGCAAGAGCATCTAAAGCATAAGAAAACCTACAATGCAAAAGTGAAAGAGAGAGAGAGAAATGAGAGCCCTCCTATTTATGCTGATGCATGAATGGAGCCGTTGACTAAACTTCAATGACAGCTCACTCAACTGTTTCTCTACGCAATTAAATGAGGACAAAGACGAAGAAGAACATAATATGAATCCCGCAAAACAATGTTGATGTCATGGAGGAGTGACAAGTTGTATTTTTGTCATGAATAAGCACGAAGACTAGCAAAAAGTTTAGGGAGCTTGCTTGGCAGTCCGATAGAACTATTGAAAAGAGCAACATTTAGATTCATTGATACAGACTACAAATTTCCGTTATGTTAGTTTCATCAGCAAAGATCGGTTATGTTCTAGATTTGTTTGCTTCAAGGTGAAACATGCATAACAATTAGAGAAAAAGCAAGGACATGGTGATGATGAGCCAGTCAACTAAGGATATGAATAGTGGGTGCGAAGAACTTAAGCAATGTATGTATTGAAGAAGGAATGGATGAAACTAATGCTTGGCTCAACATTATTTCCTCTATCTACTATGAGCACTGCTACTTATTCATACTGAATTGCGAACATTACTTATGAATCTTCTAATTAATATAGTTCACTAAAAAGAAAAGTCATGAAATTTATATGGCGAACTTGATTTTTAAAATATATATAGTAACTTCAATTGTTCACAACCTTTTTCTTTTTTATGGATGGAAAATTTTTGTATTGAAAGAAAATATTTTCTTAATAGGCATGGGCAACATAAGGACTTGAATAAATAACATAATGCTATGGTCTCAGCAAAAGCAAGTTGGGTCAATTTACTAGTTTTACATTGGACCATAAGTAACATCCTTGAAATAATATTTATTTAGATTTGAGGTGGAAAAATTAAAATAGAATCTTGCAGTGTACCGAGTGATCCACCCCTTGGCAAAAAGTGGGTGTGCACCCGCTGATCGCATTTTGTTTGTATGGAGAAAATCAAGAGTTTTTTTTTTTTTTTACTACATCATGACCTCCGATGAATCATCCATTGAAAAGTAAGTATTGATATTTTTCATTTGGTCACAATATAATTAATGCAATTACGATTTGTCACAATAAAAAAAGGACTTTCCACACTTCCTTAAATCGATCAATATTCTTAATTGAGGATTTTGATGAGTTTTTGAAATTATCTAATAATGTGGGAGAAATCAATTACTGTATGACAACTCATATTTGATACTAAAATGAAATTAATGCTATCACAACTTGTAACTACCAAAAGATTAGATGACTATTTTCATACTTCCCCAAATTTATTAGAATTGTTGATTGAGTGTTATAATGACTTTTCAAAGTATTCTTAGAATGCAGGGCTAGGTATTATATAACAACTTATGCATGCAAACGACATTATAAATAAATAATTAGTGATAACTCTTACAATTAAAAAGTAAACAAATGTGTAAATACCTGTTATAATTAAACATTCTACTCACATAAAACAATAGAAAGAATTGCGCAAAAGTATTAGAATTAGAAAAAATAGACCATTTACTCCCTTAGGAAAAAAAAAAAACAAAACTTGTATAGAATCTATAATAAAAAATGATATCGCGCATTTTCAAGTGCCTCAGTTTCGACCCAAAAAAATTAGTGCCGAAGGAGGTCGTCATTTGCTGCGCTTAGTCTTCACATGAGGAGAACTTCATGTGACGGAATGGAAGTGTTGACTGGATGATTGATTCCTATTATTTTTAATTTTTTTTATGTAGCTACGACATTGACTAAATATTGACTCTTTTTTGGTCAGATGACTAAATATAAAAAATCTCAATCCCCTCACTTTCCTCCTCCATCTACGCTTTCTCCTCCATCTCCAACCACATTGAGCCCAACCTTCCTGCCTCCCTCCGCCGTCGCCAACGGCGGAGTTGCCGGCGTCGCGTCCAAGGTGACCATTGCCAAGCTTCCAACCCTCTCCGTCATCTTTGTGGTCTGCCCATTCATGGCGCCGTCTCGTCCATGGCCACATTCAAGCTTCGGCCGTCTCGTCCATGGCCACTCTTCCCCGACATCTATTCCTCTCTTTTTTCTTTCACCGTTTGACCTCGCAGTCCATGGTCGTCGGGATCTCAAACTTGCCGTCAAGGCTCATGGCCATGGATAAGCTGCGGTCGCCAGATCTGTGGAGGAGCCTTCTCACGAACCATGGACGATCTAGGCTTGCGTCCATGGATGAAACCAGATTTGGAGGCACGACTCCAATCTAGACGGGCAACGACCACGAGCAGCTGTGATGATGGAGGGGTGGCTCGGCCATGGACGGGGCTGACCACGAGCCAATTGCGGGCAGCGACGGAGGGGACAATGGCAATCCATAAGCCGCCGTTGCTCGTGACGGGACTTCCAGATCTGCGACCATGGCTCTAGCGATAGTGGCTCGTCCATGGCTGCGAGCGATGGTGGTTGACTTCCAGATCTGCAACTCCATCACTATGGATGGCCAGATTTCGAGATTTGTGGAACGATGAGACGGACAAAACAGAGGAAGTCGGCCATGCTTGGCTTGGACATAGGTGGGGTTAGCCTAATCAAGGCGCCGGTGACTCCGCCGTTGGCGACAGTGGAGGAGGGGCGGAGGTCGGGCAGTTGTGGGATGAAGGAGGAGGAAGAGGGCTGAAGAGAAGATCTTTTAATTTTTCTTCGCCGAATCAACGCCCCAACTGAATCGACGCCGGAATCACTTCCACATTGGAATTCCACTTCGACCCACCATAACTAACAAGCTCCGGTTCGTGTAATCGCTCGAAACCCACGTATGCACGTGCACAGAGAGGAGGTGAGCTTCAGAGAAGCGATTCCGAAGCTTCCGATTCAACCATTGGACAGACCACCCAATCAATCGCCCCAAAAAAAGAAAGTAGAGGAAGGGGGGGAGGGGAAGAAAGAAGAGTTATTGTTACTTGACTCCGTAGATTTGGTTCACTTTTTTTTTCCTCGTTGCGAAAAAGAGGATGAAGGTGAACCGAAATGGCTGAGAGAGAACAATTCTTAAGGGGGGAGAGAAGTCTAAAACACCAAATAGACTTTGTCTAATATCTTACTTTTTCTATTTCTTTTTTTCCTTTGTCCAGTGAGCGCACCGCAACTGATGGAGGCCAAGGTGGTGGTGTTCACGTAAAGAGATGCACCTTCGCGGAGGAAAGAGAGAGGGAGCATAGCCATAATGGGAAGAGGAGAGCAGAGCTTTCTGGTGATGGGCCGTTATTGAAGAGAAAGGGGAAGCAAAAATTTTAATGGTTTAACTAACAAGTGGGTCCGGCGTTGCCATGTGTCAGTCTGCGGATGATTCAATACGAATCCTACGCAATGTATTCAATGCACCTAATATTTATTCTGATTTTTAAAATTTTTATTTTAACTAGGACATTGACTAAATATTGTCATCTAGTCATGAAATAAGACTTGCAATGTTGGCAACGGCCCTTGGAATTGCTACTATTTATTACCCAGATGTCCTTTTTTCTCTTTTATTTTTTCCTTTTTTAAGCCATTTCTTTTTCTGGAAAAAGTAATCTGCATTTTCTCCTACCAAACATATATTGTAAGCAATATCACACTAATTATCACTCAATATGATAAACCAAAGTTAATATTTATTGTATAATACAGGTGCATAATTTGATAGGTTGTTGGAGTATAGCAAATTCAAATATGATTTACGAATAAGGAAGGCGAACCACTTCATGCATATTGACCTTTTTTTTGTTTTTATTATTATTATCAAGACCTAGCTCAAGCATAGATGATTATTAAGAAATAAAAAAGTTGGCTCCACTGATTATGGTATAATGAGCTGTAATAGTTAAGCAATTTGTGAAATTGGCTTTTACAATTATGAAGTTTTCTTTTTCCCTTTTCTTCATGTTTAATAGAATGATGCTAGTTTGCTTTCACGCAAATAAATATGAAGGGGCGATATTTCACGCAAATAAATATGAAGGGGCGATACTTTATATTTTTTCTATCATTTTTAGATGCTATTCTATGTTTTCTATTTTAGTTCTTTATAATTGAAATTGCAAAATGTAAATGTTTTTATATGGTTATTGTGATAACTTTTTTAGGAACCTCGCTGATTAATTCTAAAGTACTGCATATGATATGATTTCATAAACTTACACCAACTGAACACTTCTAATAGGATATGGAGATGTATATATAATAGTAATATTATTGAGGATTAGAATATTTTTAATCTCATCTTAAATATTAGAAGATTATGTTTATAAATTGGCACAAGCACAGAATTTGCATCATACCGTGCATTGTCCAATACTACGAGAACAAGTCCCAATGAAACACCAAAGATGCATTTGTTTGAAAGACTGACCTGGGAAGTGAAAAATGAAGGGGTGCCGTGGTCATCCTCCATCCGAGATTGCCCAATCAAACTTTCCATCTTGGGGCAATGGGCAATTATCATCATTTCTAATTTGGGGCATTCCAGCATATGATTTTTTCTTGAAAGGAAACAAGTCAAATTGGGCAAGCATTCCAGTTTTATTAGCCAGAGGTTCGAGAATGTAATCTTCTCCACTGTGCTTCCCTGCCCTTCCTCCTCTACGATCACTTCTTCCATTTGACCACACTCCTTTATTTCCATCTTTTTAAGATTAGCAAGGCACCAAGCCATTGATGAACCAAAAGCATGTCCCAAGTTACCACAATTATAAAGGATGAGAGTAGTTAGAGAATTGAAGCATATTGATTCTTGAAGATCTCTATTCCACAGTCGCCTTAATTTTGGTAGATTGGCCAAGTTCAATTCCCGTAAGTGAGGCAATATTCGAGTGCTTTCCACAACCTCCAACCCTTCCAAATCAAATATTTCTTCAAGCAACTCGCAATCGCGCACTTGCAAATAGCCCAAATTGTCTAAGACAAGCATCAATCTAGATGGAATAGCGTTAATAAATGATGGACATTTATCTACCACCATTGATTTTAATTGCCAAGACAACTTGATGGGTTTAAGTTTATTATGCCATTTTCCAATCAGCCTGGGGAACTCAGATAGCAGCATTTTCTTTTCTCCAGCAAGCGTACCCTATCAAAGAAAAAAAAATGCATCGTTAAGCATAAACTTCTAGCTAGCAAAAAGTGATTATTCAATTAGTGGTCAAAACCATCCAAATACATGGAATTTGGTAACTAGTGCATACCATTTCTTCAAACATATTTTGGATGGTGACGTTGAGGTTTCCTGCCCAAAACCACTCTTCCTTTGATACTTGAACTCTCTTTAACTTTGATGCCTCCGTAGGTCCTTGAGAGAAAAACTTCATGTTGGGACATCTAGTCACAATGATATCTTCCAAGAGCGGGAACATCAAAGTGTATCCACCTGAGTTGAAACTTCTCAACCCTATCAACCCATCAAGCTCCATATACTTCAATTGATTGAAAGCCACCACACGGTCATCCTCACATTTCTCATCATTAATGACTTCTGTCAATATTCTACAATTACTTATCCTCAATTTTGTGAGTGCCACCAAATTTTCAGCAATTGTCGGTGTGAACATTTTTGATAACCCATCACAATGTGACACATCTAGAGTTTGCAAATGTCGAATATATCTTGAAAAGGGTAATATTACTTTCATCTCATGACTCGTGCCTTCTATGGCTTCCTCATTGCTACTTGGGTCTTCTAGATAAGATTCACATACAATCAGCTCTTCCAAGTTGGTTAAACTCTCAACGAAGCGACATGTGGATATTGAAGACTCCTGGGAGAGATGACGAAGCTTAAGCAAACTAAGCTTGCAAAAGAATTCTCCATCATGAAAATGCCCATGCCATATCTCCATCTGTTCTGATAAATCCAATTTTAACTCTTGGAGATTAGGGAATGCGCCCTGAGAAAATAGTCAAATCAGAATTTAAAGCCAGCTTGGTTAAAATAGCAATTATGTAAGTCTTGCATATTGCACGCAATAATTAAATTTACAAAATGTTGAGTCTCACGTGATTCAATAAAAGGAAATGTGCCTAGATCAAATAAACATTATCAATGACCTTTATATTCAACTTGTATCCATATTTGAGCTTAAGCAACTCCTTACATTCATGATTCTAAAGATAAATCCATTGTGGAAATAACTTCTGTATCAATTACAGTTGCATCAATTTCAGTGATTAATGTCAACAATAATGTCACATCTTTCTGCTTTTAGCAAAACATTAGTAATCTTTAAAGGATCCAAGTAGGACAACACATTTGTACCATGCCAAGATCACAACACGTGCCACGTGTTTTCATCTTCGTGGCACTTAGGAGAGAGCTAAACTATTGGAATTAGCTCAAACCTTTATTAAAAGGGGACCAACAAAAATGCATTGGATACATTTGACAAGAATGTTCAATCAACACTTGAAGAACATGTGATGTTTCGATGTTGAAATATTTTCATGGATTGAAGGTGAGTCGAATAGTGTCCATCTTCTATGTAGAGCTACTTGTATGAGATGCATGGTTGTGACCTTAATCATTACTTCAAATATTCACTATCAAATCAAAACAAGTAATCTTGGGTCATACCTTTTCTATCAAGAAGAGAGCCTGTTTATCAAGTGGCATCTCATTCTCAAAGTGCGATGCAAGTATCTCCACTTTGTCACAACCATGCACCTTCAAGCTCTTCAATGCCGGCCAATGGGAAGTATGTGTTCCAATGTAGAGGCACTTCAACTCTCTCAGATACTTAAGCTCAAGAGAGGTTAACTTTGGGAATATAAACCTAGGAACTAGTCCATCTTCCTTTTCGATGATTTCTGCAATACCACATCCATCGATCTTCAACACCTCAAGTTGCATGAGATCTTTGGCTACTGAGGTTGGAAACAGAGAAGAAAGGCTCTCGCATCTAGAAACGCTAATAGAACGTAGACTTTGGAACTTAACTTGACAGTGGATTTCCTTATCCCATACGCACTTTAACTTTGGTAATTCTGATACAGTCAGCTCTTTTAACGGAAGAGCAATAGGATTTCTATCTAGATGATTCAGTGGTTGAAGTTCAAAAACAACTTCAAGCGAACCACATCTTCTTGCATCCAATCTTTCCAAGCTCAAGAGCCGTCTTAGAATGAAAGAACAAACAATGTTGACCAGCTTATTGCATCTATCCACAAAAAGCGATTTTAGCTTAGGGAAAGAATTTGCGGTAACTTGATTGTCCCATATCATCTCGATGTTATCCAAGCTAGCGATATTTAATGCCTCCAAGCTAGGAAATGCAACCTGCAATATTCACTCACGGAATTGGTCATTGAGTCAATCATGAACTTTCAAGATGTACCTATAGATGAGTGCCAAGATATAAATTAAGAATTCACAGAATTGATAATTCTATCTTAAGTTGCACAAAAGGGAAAAAAGTAGGAATTCTGAATAGATTCTGTTGACAATGGGTAAAATGGTAATTTGGATATGCTCATATAACTATCATATGTAATCACATTAGTATCTCATAATCCCAGGCTTAAATAAAATCTCTCAACTCTTAAATTTCATTAATTTCCCAGAGTAGTTGAATAAACTTTGTGCTTTTTTTTCCTAGCCCAAGAATGAAATATCTAGTATATGAAACAATTGTTAAATCACTCAGAGACGGTTATTTAAGTTACAATATGGATGAAACTCTCCAATGAAATTGCAGTACACTTAGAGAAGTCACTGAATGGATCACTTTGGTCTTGCGATTCCTGTAAAACTAAAATGGGCTCAGAAGCCTTGGACCCAAGAGATCTTCGCTCAGTTTGGTGATAGAGATGGCTTAGATTCCTTTTGCTTGTGCAATTATGAGAAAGTAAAGCTTTCATTGATTGGAAAATAATGGAGATCTTGCAAGTGCAAATGGAGTCAAGTGAGCATCTTAAAAGCCCTTTCATCTCTAGCCTCTTGAACTTTACTGCTCACTTTCCTCTCAAATGTATTTTCAATTGCTTTCAATGTACTTGCATACAATGTCCAAGCCGTATGTATGAAATCGCTAAGAGTTTTGAGTTTTCTGTGAAAATCGAAAGCTTTTAGAGATCCTGATTGGTAGTTTGTATTTTGTATTACCTATTCATTCTAAGTACAGGTATTATCATAGATGTTCAACCATCTTTATGAAAACTATCTCTAGAGAAATAAAAAGCAAGAAATTTCAACTCAAACATATGGCCATTTCGAAACATAAAATGCCTGTATGCTACTCAATTTCTTTTAGATTACGAATTCAAGAACTTCCAAGATGTAAATATAGACGGGCGCCAAGGGGAGAGGGAGATTATTCAGTTGCACAAAAGAAAATAAAAGAAAAATACAAAATAGGAGGAACAATATCTCCACAGTAATGTCATTTCTTATTTCCGTGAAGTATTTCATATAAATACAGAAAAGTTTTCTAAAATTCTGACTAAAAACGACAAGGAATTTTTCAATAGTCTTTCAATGGGAAAATAACTTAAAATTGAGAGCTTAATTGGATAGTGAGCCATTTTTATTCCATCTCGAAAGTTTCTCCTTTAGAAATAGGTTAGCAAGGGAAGCATTACTTATCTCTGTGTATATAATAAAACAAACCACAACACTTTCAACATCACATTTTGGCCCAAAAGTTCAAATTATTTGCATGGCTAGTGTCTAATGAGAACTGATCATATATGAATTTGATAGTGGGCAAATTGGAAAATTGGGATATGCTCCTATAGCAATGACATAATCACATTACTCTATCATAGATTCTGAATTTTAATCAAATCTTTCCGTCTCTTCAATTTAGTTTCTTACCTAAAACAATCAAATCACATTTTATATGCTGTATTTAAAGTCAAGGAAAATGTCCCATCTTTCCATTTTTAGCATAACATCCGTCATTAAAGTACCATAAATATTGAAAGCACATGGCATGTGGGGTGATCTTACGATGGCACAAGTGTGCTCTCGAATTTGAACGAAATTAGCCTTTGCCTTTTAAAGGAGGATAGACGAGTATGATTTGATGCATCTGACATTGACAAAAACTTTTGTCAATATTTGAAGAATATGTGATGTTTCAATTTTGTAATTTTACTATGGATTCAAGGAGAGTTTTAAAATTTTTACATCTTCATGTATAGAGCTACTTGTATGAGATGCTTGGCTGTGATCTTAGTCATCAATCAAATATTCACCATAAAAGCAAAACAAATAATATTGGGTCATACCTTTTCTATCAAGAAGAGAGCCCATTTATCAAGTGGCATCTCATTCTCAAGGTGCCATGCAAGTATCTCCACTTTGTCACAACCATGCACCTTCAAGCTCTTCAATGCCGGCCAATGGGAAGTATGTGTTCCAATGTAGAGGCACTTCAACTCTCTAAGATACTTAAGCTCGAGAGAGGTTAACTTTGGGAATATAAACCTAGGAATTGGTCCATCTTCCTTTTCGATGATTTCTGCAATTCCACATCCATCGATCTTCAACACCTCAAGTTGCATGAGATCTTTGGTTACTGAGGTTGGAAACAGAGAAGCAAGGCTCTCGCATCTAGAAACGCTAATAGAATGTAGACTTTGGAACTTAACTTGACAGTGGAGTTCCTTATCCCATACACACTTTAGCTTTGGTAATTCTGATACCGTCAGCTCTTTTAATGGAAGAGCAATAGGATTTCTATCTAGATGATTCAGTGGTTGAAGTTCAAAAACAACTTCAAGTGAACCACATCTTCTTGCATCCAATCTTTCCAGGCTCAAGAGCCGTCTTAGAATGAAAGAACAAACAATTTTGACTAGCTTATTGCATCTATCCACACAAAGCGATTTTAGCTTAGGGAAAGAATTTGCGGCAACTTGATTGTCCCATATCATCTCGATGTTATCCAAGCTAGTGATATATAATGCCTCCAAGCTAGGAAATGCAACCTGCAATATTCACTCATGGAATTGGTCATTGAGTCAATCATGAACTTTCAAGATGTACATATAGATGAGTGCCAAGATATAAATTAGGAATTTACAATTCTATCTTAAGTTGCACGAAAGGGAAAGAAGAATGAAGTAAAAAAAGGTTAGTCAAAAAATCTCCATACTAATGCTGATGACTTTAGGATGAGAAGGCTATCGGAATTAGTGGAGACAAAACAAAAAGTAGGAATTCTGAATAGATTCTGTTGACAATGGGTAAAATGGTAATTTGGATATGCTCATATAACTATCATATGTAATCACATTAGTATCTCATAATCCCAAGCTTAAATAAAATCTCTCAACTCTTGAATTTCATTAATTTCCCAGAATAGTCGAATAAACTTTGTGCTTTTTTTTTCCTAGCCCAAGAATGAAATAGCTAGTATACGTAACAATTGTTAAATCACTCAGAGACGGTTATTTAAGTTACAATATGGATGAAACTTTCCAATGAAATTGCAATACACTTAGAGAAGTCACTGAATGGATCACTTTGGTCTTGCGATTCCTGTAAAACTAAAATGGGTGATTTCCGAAGCCTTGGACCCAAGAGATCTTTGCTCAGTTTGGCGATAGAGATGGCTCAGATTCCTTTTGCTTGTGCAATTATGAGAAAGTAAAGCTTTCTTTGATTGGAAAATAACCGAGATCTTGCAAGTGCAAACGGAGTCAAGTGAGCATCTTAAAGGCCCTTTCATCTCTAGCCTCTTGAACTTTACTGCTCACTTTCCTCTCAAATGTATTTTCAATTGCTTTCAATGTACTTGCATACAATGTCCAAGCTATATGTATGAAATCGCTAAGAGTTTTAAGTTTTCTGTGAAAATCGAAAGCTTTTAGAGATCCTGATTGGTAGTTTGTATTTTGTATTACCTATTCATTCTTAGTATAGGTATTATCATAGATGTTCAACCATCTTTATGAAAACTTTTTTATCTCTAGAGAAATAAAAAGCAAGAAATTTCAACTCAAACATATGGCCATTTCGAAACATAAAATGCCTGTACGCTACTCAATTTCTTTTAGATTATGAATTGAAGAACTTCCAAGATGTAAATATTGACGGGCGCCAAGGAGAGATGGAGATTATTCAGTTGCGCAAAAGAAAATAAAAGAAATACAAAATAGGAGGAAAAATATCTCCATAGTAATGTCATTTCTTATTTTCTTGAAGTATTTCATATAAATACAGAAAAGTTTTCTGAAATTTTGACTAAAAACGACAAGGAATTTTTCAATAGTCTTTCAATGGGAAAATAACTTAAAATTGAGAGCTTAATTGGATAGTGAGCCACTCTTATTCCATCTCGAAAGTTTCTCCTTTAGAAATGGGTTAGCAAGGGAAGCATTACTTATCTCTGTGTATATAATAAAACAAACCACAACACTTTCGACATCACATTTTGGCCCAAAAGTTCAAATTATTTGCAAGGCCAGTGTCTAATGAGAACTGATCATATATGAATTGGACAGTGGGCAAATTGGGAAATTGGGATATGCTCCTATAGCAATGACATAATCACATTACTCTGTCATAGATTCCAAATTTTAATCAAATCTTCCCCTCTCTTCAATTTAGTTGCTTACCTAAAACAATCAAATCACATTTTATATGCTGTATTTAAAGTCAAGGAAAATGTCCCACCTTTCCATTTTTAGCATAACATCAGTCATTAAAGTACCAGAAATATTGAAAGCACATGGCATGTGGGGTGATCTTACAATAGCACAAGTGTGCTCTCTAATATTAACGAAATTAGCCTTTGCCTTTTTTAAGGGGGACAGATGAATATGATTTGTTGCATCGGACATTGGACATTGACAAGAACTTTGGTCAATATTTGAAGAATATATGATGTTTCCTTTTTGTAATTTTACTATGGATTCAAGGAGAGTTGTAAAATTTTACATCTTCATGTATAGAGCTATTTGTATGAGATGTTTGGCTGTGATCTTAGTCATCAATTCAAATATTCACCATAAAAGCAAAACAAATAATCTTGGGTCATACCTTTTCTATCAAGAAGAGAGCCCGTTTATCAAGTGGCATCTCATTCTCAAGGTGCGATGCAAGTATCTCCACTTTGACACAATCATGCACGTTCAAGCTCTTCAATGCCGGCCAATGGGAAGTATGTTTTCCAATGTAGAGGCACTTCAACTCTCTCAGATACTTAAGCTCAAGAGAGGTTAACTTTGGGAATATAAACCTAGGAACTGGTCCATCTTCCTTTTCGATGATTTCTGCAATTCCACATCCATCAATCTTCAACACCTCAAGTTGCATGAGATCTTTGGCTACTGACGTGGGAAATAGAGAAGCAAGGCTCTCGCATCTAGAAACGCTAATAGAATGTAGACTTTGGAACTTAACTTGATAGTGGAGTTCCTTATCCCATACACACTTTAGCTTTGGTAATTCTGATACCGTCAGCTCTTTAATGGAAGAGCAATAGGATTTCTATCTAGATGATTCAATGGTTGAAGTTCAAAAACAACTTCAAGCGAACCACATCTTCTTGCATCCAAAACTTTCCAGGCTCAAGAGCCGTCTTAGAATGAAAGAACAAACAATGTTGACCAGCTTATTGCATCTATCCACACAAAGTGATTTTAGCTTAGGAAAGAATTCTGCAGCAACTTGATTGTCCCATATCATCTCGATGTTATCCAAGCTAGCGATATATAATGCCTCCAAGCTAGGAAATGCAACCTACAATATTCACTCACGGAATTGGTCGTTGACTCAATCTTGAACTTTCAAGATGTGCATATAGATGAGTGCCAAGATATAAATTAGGAATTCACAGAATTGATAATTCTATCTTAAGTTGCACGAAAGGGAAAAAAGAATGAAGTAAAAAAAAGTTAGTCAAAAAATCTCCATACTAATGCTGATGACTCTAGGACGAGAAGGCTATTGGAATTAGTGGAGACAAAACAAAAAGTAGGAATTCTTAATAGATTCTGTTGACAATGGGTAAAATGGTAATTTGGATATGCTCATATAAATATCATATGTAATCACATTAGTATCTCATAATCCCAAGCTTAAATAAAATCTCTCAACTCTTGAATTTCATTAATTTCCCAAAATAGTCGAATAAACTTTGTGCTTTTTTTTTCCTAGCCCAAGAATGAAATAGCTAGTATATGTAACAATTGTGAAATCACTCAGAGATGGTTATTTAAGTTACAATATGGATGAAACTCTCCAATGAAATTGTAGTACACGTAGAGAAGTCACTGAATGGATCACTTTGGTCTTGCGTTTCCGATAAAACTAAAATGGGTGATTTCCGAAGCCTTGGACCCAAGAGATCTTTGCTCAGTTTGGCGATAGAGATGGCTTAGATTCCTTTTGCTTGTGCAATTATGAGAAAGTAAAGCTTTCTTTGATTGGAAAATAACGGAGATCTTGCAAGTGCAAACGGAGTCAAGTGAGCATCTTAAAGGCCCTTTCATCTCTAGCCTCTTGAACTTTACTGCTCACTTTCCTCTCAAATGTATTTTCAATTGCTTTCAATGTACTCGCATACAATGTCCAAGCCGTATGTATGAAATCACTAAGAGTTTTAAGTTTTCTGTGAAAATCGAAAGCTTTTAGAGATCCTGATTGGTAGTTTGTATTTTGTATTACCTATTCATTCTTAGTACAAGTATTATGATATATGTTCAACCATCTTTATGAAAACTATCTCTAGAGAAATAAAAAGCAAGAAATTTCAACTCAAACATATGGCCATCTCGAAACATAAAATGCCTGTACGCTACTCAATTTCTTTTAGATTATGAATTGAAGAACTTCCAAGATGTAAATATAAACGGGTGCCAAGGGGAGAGGGAGATTATTCAGTTGCGCAAAAGAAAATAAAAGAAATACAAAATAGGAGGAAAAATATCTCCACAGTAATGTCATTTCTTATTTCCTTGAAGTATTTCATATAAATACAGAAAAGTTTTCTGAAATTTTGACTAAAAACGACAAGGAATTTTTCAATAGTCTTTCAATGGGAAAATAACTTAGAATTGAGAGCTTAATTGGATAGTGAGCCACTTTTATTCCATCTCGAAAGTTTCTCCTTTAGAAATGGGTTAGCAAGGGAAGCATTACTTATCTCTATGTATATAATAAAACAAACCACAACACTTTCAACATCACATTTTGGCCCAAACAAATTATTTGCATGGCCAGTGTCTAATGAGAACTGACCATATATGAATTTGACAGTGGGCAAATTGGGAAATTGGGATATGCTCCTATAGCAATGACATAATCACATTACTCTATCATAGATTCCGAATTTTAATCAAATCTTTCCCTCTCTTCAATTTAGTTGCTTACCTAAAACAATCAAATCACATTTTATATGATGTATTTAAAGTCAAGGAAAATGTCCCATCTTTCCATTTTTAGCATAACATCAGTCATTAAAGTACCATAAATATTGAAAGCACATGGCATGTGGGGTGATCTTAGCACAAGTGTGCTCTCTAATATTAACGAAATTAGCCTTTGCCTTTTTTAAGGGGGACAGATGAATATGATTTGTTGCATCGGACATTGACAAGAACTTTGGTCAATATTTGAAGAATATATGATGTTTCAATTTTGTAATTTTACTATGGATTCAAGGAGAGTTGTAAAATTTTTACATCTTCATGTATAGAGCTATTGTATGAGATGCTTGGTCGTGATCTTAGTCATCAATTCAAATATTCACCATAAAAGCAAAACAAATAATCTTGGGTCATACCTTTTCTATCAAGAAGAGAGCCCGTTTATCAAGTGGCATCTCATTCTCAAGGTGCGATGCAAGTATCTCCACTTTGTCACAACCATGTACGTTCAAGCTCTTCAATGTCGGCCAATGGGAAGTATGTGTTCCAATGTAGAGGCACTTCAACTCTCTCAGATACTTAAGCTCAAGAGAGGTTAACTTTGGGAATATAAACCTAGGAATTGGTCCATCTTCCTTTTCGATGATTTCTGCAATTCCACATCCATCGATCTTCAACACCTCAAGTTGCGTGAGATCTTTGGCTATTGAGGTTGGAAATAGAGAAGCAAGGCTGTCGCATCTAGAAACGCTAATAGAATGTAGACTTTGGAACTTAACTTGATAATGGAGTTCCTTATCCCATACGCACTTTAGCTTTGGTAATTCTGATACCGTCAACTCTCTTAATGGAAGAGCAATAGGATTTCTATCTAGATGATTCAATGGTTGAAGTTCAAAAACAACTTCAAGCGAACCACATCTTCTTGCATCCAATCTTTCCAGGCTCAAGAGCTGTCTTAGAATGAAAGAACAAACAATGTTGACCAGCTTATTGCATCTATCCACACAAAGCGATTTTAGCTTAGGGAAAGAATTCGCAGCAACTTGATTGTCCCATATCATCTCGATGTTATCCAAGCTAGCGATATTTAATGCCTCCAAGCTAGGAAATGCAACCTACAATATTCACTCAGGAAAATTGGTCATTGAGTCAATCCTGAACTTTTAAGATGTACATATAGATGAGTGCCAAGATATAAATTAGGAATTCATAGAATTGATAATTCTATCTTAAGTTGCACAAAAGGAAAAAAAAATGAAGTAAAAAAAGAAATAATAGTCAAAAAATCTCCATATTAATGCTGATGACTCTAGGAGGAGAAGGCTATTGGAATTAGTGGAGACAAAACAAAAACTAGGAATTTTGAATAGATTCTAAAAATTGACAATGGGTAAAATGGTAATTTGGATATGCTCATATAAATATCATATGTAATCACATTAGTATCTCATAATCCCAAGCTTAAATATTGTCTCTCAACTTTTGAATTTCATTAATTTCCCAAAATAGTAGATTGGAAAGCTTTATTTTTTTTTTTTTTTTTTTTTGGGTAAAGAATAATTAGTCTTCCCCATAAGTTCATTTCTATAACTCTAGAAAATCCTTCATCTGCATTGTCGATCGCAATCACCCATCTACCTCGCCATCTCCCATTGCTCCCATTCATACAAGAAGTTTGACTTTTTACTGTTTCGTTCATTGGGCGATTATCATCCCTGACAAGATTACTTCGCGAAAATAAAAAAAAAACTAAAAATAATAGCAAAGCCGCAAAAGCTCTTTGAAAAATTTCACCGATCTAGTTCCAATATCCTCGAAAGCGGGTTCTCACCATGGAAGCTCAAACCATGGGAGGAAGATAAGGCCTTGTTTGTTAACGTTTTTTTTATTTCTTTTTATGAACAAAATTTCTGTTTTTTTGTTCCAAGGAACAAAAAAAGAACGAAGACGCGTTTGTTTGCATTTTTGTTTCAAATCTATTTTTTTGTTCCCAAACACATTTGGAATAAAACGAGAAACAAGAAAAACGTGTTTCTTGTTTCTCGGAACAAATTGTAAGAACAAATTTTCTCTCTCCTCTCTTTTTCTTCTCTTTTTTTTTTCTTCTTTTCTTGTTCTTTTTTCTTTGGCCGGCAACGCCGTCGAGGGCCGGCGACCTCGTTGGAGCGTCACCGGCCCCCGGCGAGGCTGAGCGTCACCGGCCCCTGGCGAGGCTCGGCCTCGCCTTGGCTAGGTGAGCTTGGGCTCGCCGGATCTAAGTGAGCCCAAGCTCGCCCGCCTCGCCCGGACCAAGGCGAGGTCGAGCCTCGCCCAAGGCGAGGCGAGCCTCGCCGTGGCCTCGGGCGAGGCAGGCACCAGCCCTCGTCAGTCGGTCATCGGCCATGGCCGAGGTCGGCAACCAGCCAAAAGAAGAAAAAAAAAAAATGAAAATGAAAGAAAAAAAGAAAATAAAAATAAAAATATTAAAAAATTAAAAGAAACAAAAAAAAAAAGAACACAAATTTACCAAACGTATTTCTATTCATTTTTTATTCCCGGAACAAGTTTACCAAACGATTTCTTCGTTCATAAATTGTTCCTCAGAGTAGAAATAGTTTTTTTATATATGTTCCTTGGAACAATTTTTTAACAGAAACGTTACCAAACGCACCCTAAATTGTGGTCAAACACGCCATCATGTGGGACCCACAACTTGAATTTCCACAACTCCTTTATTGACGAGAAATTAGCATATTGTACGAGCCTCGGGCCCCACCATCAACTTCAGTGATAATGGGCCGTTATATAAAGGTAATCTTGTCTAGTCAACGAAATAGACCCCACCTTTCCTTAACTGGGCAATTGCTTGTCCTTGGTTTACCAATTTCTCTTTAATGTTAGTAAATCACCGTCGATAACCAATTTTTGGTCATAATTGTGAGATTTTGTGGGTAATTATCTCTAACAATAATGTCGATACCAATTTAATAGGATGCCAAACACAAATTCGTGTTTGTGATGCCAAAAGTACATCCAGATACATCTATCTATACTATATGTAGGCATGAACATGCACAAACTTCTGTACTCTTATTATAATGGGCCTATGCGATAATTAAGTGCTTATTCAAACACAACACATAAAAGATGTGTATCAATTAGATTAGCATAGTTGTTTTTATTTTTTATTTTTAAAAAACCAGTCATCGTTCCCATCCTTCGTATTAATTTTTAAAGAGAGTCACCTATATTATACATTATGTTGATAATAACAAATTTTGATAACTCAATTCAATGGAATCCCATGCGAAAGATTAAAAATTACATTAATTATGATATTACTTTAATCCCAAAATTCTGTTCGATTTTGCTTGGTGAAACCCTATTAGTATAGATATAATTGCAGCATGTTAGTTGCAAAATACTCAGAACCTATCACATTCTAAATTTGCATGAATTTCATATAATTAGTTGGATATCTACCCAATTAAGAGAAACACGAGATTGCTTTATCAAATTAAAGAGGAGGCATGAACGGATAAATTAATTAGGAAGAAAATAAACTGAAAATAACAAATTGAATAAGCATCATAATCTGTGTTACATCTAATTTAGCAAAGGAAGGAAAAGTTCGTAAATAGTTACCTGTTGCCCATTGAAGAATGCAATTTGAGTGCTAACTTGGTCGCCTGATGTACTACTCAAAGGAGCCGACTTGGTGTTGAAAAAACTCTTGATATCTGGCAAGTTGCACAATTTCAATACATGCAATTTACTGAACTCGAATTTGCCACAATCATCAACTTCTATAATCGTGCGCATTAACTTGCAATTGACCACTTCGATCTCTTCTAACTGTGGAAGTCCTCTCACGACCGAAAGAGGAAACAATACTTCTATCTTGTCACAACTTTCGACTCGTACTACTTTTAATGTACTAAAGGACTTGGAGGAGAATTGGCCGTTGCATATCATCTCCAAGTTAATGAGATTGTTGAGATGTAACGACTCCAACATCGTAAAATGTGTATGGGATGGCAATTGGAGGATGTAATGGATAGAGGAACTATTTTGGACCTGTAGATGCTTTAATTCTGGAAAACCTTTTTGGGATAACGTGCAAACACTTTGCTCATTTTTGTGCAACTCATCCAAAAACAGATTGTCAGTTTTGCCGAAGATACTTTGAATGCATCCTTTCCAAAGAACATTGCCTAATGGATCCGACTCGAGCTCCAATGTCCTTGATCCTTTGCACTTTTTCCACCAGCGGGGCACATTACCTATTTTAATTTCATACTTAGTTAATTTCTCGACGTTTAGATCCTCTGGAAGCACACTCGAATTAGGAATGGACACATACAGGGTGCGGAGATTCTTCATGTGATTCAACTCAATCAGACTGGCATTAGTTGGTGGAGTTTGGTCCATGGTATTCCATTGATTAAAGCTACCCTTCATGTAAAGCTCCTCCAACTTGATCAAGCTTTGAAGTATACCCGGTTCAATTATCTCAAGTCGCGGACAACGGTTTAACTCTAACAGCCTCAGCTCTACTAGTTGCCCAATTTCTTTTGGCAATCGATGAATATTGGAATTCACAAAACTGAGAATTTGTAGCCCTTTTAGCTCGCCAAGAATGGCTACATTATCTAAGGAACAATTGTCAAGACATAGAGTGTGTAAATTCTCCAAGAATTGAAACGGTGACGAAGGGGAGCAAGTGAGACGTATCCTAGTAAGATTTAAGACCATGAGTTTCCTCATAGAGTAAAATAATGAATCTAATAATGAATTTGGGACCTTCAGAGATTCATGGTTTGTGAAAAACAAAAAGATTTGCAATTCAGGGTAATCTAACTCTTGAGGAAGCTCCTCCATGTCAACGTTTGAAAAGCATACCGCCCTATAACTATTGAGCTTGTCCTTCGACAACTCTGTTATTGACTTATCTTTATCTTTCAACACGAGAAGAGGGTGATCTCTTGAAGCGACAGAGGCAACAAACTCACGAACCAAGTCATGTATCTTGAAACCATCAACATCTTCACTGTCTAACAAAAGGGAGGAGGCTTGAAGAGTTCGGATCTGCAAGTGCAACTTCTCTCTAGCTTCTTCCATGCTACTAACTTCTCCAAATAACCCCAAACCGAAGCCATACCTCACTAAATTTTCAAGAGAAGGCTTGGAGATACTGTAAACAACACAAAGTCGTAATAATGACTTCGCATCCTCTTCTAATTTATCATAACTCCATTGCAACATATGATTTATCAAATCTTTGGTTTCTTTATCTTTAAACTCCTCGAAATTTTTCAAAGTATTCCTCCATTCATATAATTCAGCATCTTTAAAGCGTTTCGCCATTGCATCAATTAGGAAAGGCACACCTGCACATTTGTCGAGCGCTACTTTCACCCAGGGTTTGAACTTGTCATCATGAACTTTGTCTCCCACCATCCTCTCAAACAATCTTTTTGCCTCTTCCTCCTTCAGCCCGCTGAGGTGGAAGGCCTTGTCGCAGCCCATCTCCCTACGCAAAACATCACGATCTCTTGACGTCAATAACAATTTGCATCCCATGACATTGTTGTGAGATCCGCGAGGAATGCCGACTTTGTTTAAGTCGAGCCCCTCCCACAGGTTGTCCAGTATTATGAGGACCTTCTTTTTCTCCTTCTCCTCGTCTTGCAACCTCCCGTGTAAAAGTTTTGCTCGCCCGCTGATAGTCTCTTTGTTCTTTATCTCAGTAAGGCCCAAGGCGTCCGCAATCTCTCCTTGAATCGTCTTGATATCTGGATTTTCCGACACGTCCGCCTTGGCGACCCAATCAAACGACTTCTCTTCGCTTATTTTCCTTTCAACGTGCCCTAAAAGGGTGGACTTGCCGATCCCGCCCATCCCATAAACCCCGACCACACTATTGCTGTTGTCGGCAAGAGCGCCCATGATCTTCCGTATCATCAAAGCTCTGGATTCGAAGAAGCCATCGTTCCTAACCTCAATCGACGTCGAGGCAGAAAAAACGGAGGCCGTGGCGGTGGTCGACTGGACGGCGTCTTTGCCGTCTCTCCTGACCGGAGTCGGAGCAGTGACATTTCCCGAAGCAGTATTGATGGAGCAAATGTCGTCCAACGCCCTGAATCTGATGCAGTCTTGAGCGAGTCCCCGAATGACCTGGATCTCGGCCTCGGCCTTCGTGCTGAACCGATAGCGACAGTAGGGGTCGGGAAGAGTCACGTAGCAGCAAGTGGTGCTCCAAGGCCGAGGCCTTGTTGGCAACAGTTTTTGCGCATCGTCCAAGGCCTTGTTGGCATTTTGCTGCCAATCGGTGAAGACATCGTTGAAATTCCGACGATTGTTTCTGGCCACTTGTGCCAAATCGCGGACCCTCCCAGCCTCGTTCTCCAGTTTCCGGACTTCTTCCCGTAGATCGTTGGCAAAGCTCTCGGAGGACATCGCGTATTTCACTGGACGCTTGATCAAAATAACTGCCCCCTTCAAGATATCACATACAGTAGGAAGGCCCCACTCGATCGACATTTCTCTGTGATCTTTTTTTTTTTTTTTTTTTGGGGGGAGTGAGAAACGAAGAGCCAGAAAACAGAGAGGCTGAGAGAGAGAAAATGATGAAAAAGAGCAGCAGATACTGAAGAGAAGGAAGAGGAGGATGAGGATGAGGAAGAATGGGTGTGCCGAGAAGAAGAAAGAGCGAAATAGAGCGCGAGACGAACAAGGCGAAGAGATTCGAGCGCCAAAAAAGGACGAAGGAAGGGGAGCGTAGAACAGGCAATCGAACGATGAAAAAGAGCAGCAGATACTGAAAGAGGAGGAAGAGATGAGGAAGAATGGGTGTGCCGAGATGAAGAAAGAGCGAAACAGAGCGCGAGACGAGCAAGGCGAAGAGATTCGAGAGCCAAAAAAGGACGAAGGAAGGGGAGCGTAGAACAGGCAATCGAACGATGAAAAAGAGCAGCTGATACTGAAAGAGGAGGAAGAGATGAGGAAGAATGGGTGTGCCGAGATGAAGAAAGAGCGAAACAGAGCGCGAGACGAACAAGGCGAAGAGATTCAAGCGCAAGAAACGGATGAAGGGGAGCGTAGAATAGCAATCGAGTGGAGAGAGAGAGAGATGATTATCAGCTGTTAAATAGTAAACAAACGATTCGTCTTAAACCATCCGGGTGACGTGGCGTAGAATGGCAACCATTGTACCGTTTGACGAAAGAGGACACGTGACATGTAACTTTCTGCCATCAACTCAATTTATTATGTGGACCATGTACGAAGGCGGAGGCAGAAAGAAAGCAGGAGTCGACCCTCGGAACTTGCAGAGTACTTAAGAAAATTCATTAAAGGGCATCTTTATTCTTCCTCATGATGGTAAACATTTTCATCGATATTGGCATGCGCTCGCTTGCGTGAATTTGAATTTGAAATTTATATAACACCTACAAATTCATCATATACCGATGTAGAAAGCACGGATGTCGCGGGCCCCGCCTCGATAGACCTGAGTTCAGAAGTTGGAGACCCGAGCATGGACATTGAGGTTTAGGATCTAGCCTGGATCTAACCTCGCTGCCAAGGACTTGGAAACGAACTTTACTGTTCCTATACTCAAGCGTGGAATTTCTAATGCGAGTATTCATACTATACCATATTTTGAAAATTGATTTTTAAATTTTTAAAGATAATCATTTTTCTGAAAGTTATCATTAATATGGATGATTCTACAAATGTTTATCCGGATATTGTTGATGTGCAAATTCTTTGAGCCCAACAATTACCTCTTTAGAGCACATACTGTACCAAAACAATGAGTCCCTATAGGGACTTTTTTAGGAACATCCTCCGTGATTAAGATGGATGGATTAAAAACTCTCGCCAACTATAAATGTACTCCAGTAATATCCTCTACCTAAAAAATAGTCTCTTTTCTAAAGTATCATAAGATCTTTTACTACACAAGTATTTTGGTTGGACTTATTGAATATCACGATTTAATTGTTTTGATCTCATGTAAGATTCGTCATGTTGGAAATTTATGATTGACCCCAAAATATTAAATGTTTTTCACTAGTGAACATCCTCGTTGTATCTAGATGGTAGACAAGTTAGTCATTTGAATAACTCAATTTAACTAGGAAAACATCTATATATATATATGGTAAAACTCTCTTGAGGTTTGTCGTGACCCTCCCGAATAGGGTCTTCCCAAGGGGTAGTGGATTTAAGGGATTGTCGAGCGGGAACTAGCATTACCACAAAGTGAAATTATAAGCAAAAGGTCAATCACCTCAATCAAGACCGCAAAGCGGAATTATAAGCAATCCAAAAATATTGCATGTGCATTTTAGCTTGATTTCTTTGCATTTTAAAAGTTAAAGTATGGTGCCCAATGATATTGCTCTTCAAATGATTCCATTTATCGTGAATTGTGGATCATCATAGGCCAAAAATTAGAGTAGAAAAAGACTAATCGCCTCAATGAAGTTCACTTCACAACGTGGAATTATAAACAATCGGAGCAATACAACTTGTATACAGGCTGTCCGCGGACCCAAAGTATGGTTCCACCACTAGGACCCAAAACGGTTGCTAATGTGAGTGAGAGTGGTACCCAATGATATTCATTCTTTTAGCCCTGAAATGCGGATATGCGGAATCTGCACTGCTTCAAGTTGTCACCGGCTAAAAAAAAAAAAAAAAAAAAAAAAGACTAGTCACCTTAATCAAGACCACAAAGTGGAATTATAAATAACTGAGTTATTTCACACACATTTTAGTTTGATTTCTTTGCATTTTAAAACTTAAATTGCATGCAGATCAAGTGATTTAGAAATATGGAAGACAGACGACTGCTAGCTGTTACAGTTCCAAGATGATTCGACTTAATTTATTGCACGTGTACTAAGTACTCTATATAATTTGTTATCATAAATACAACAAAATGTAAATATCAAAAGAGAACATGCAGATAAGGATAGGCCACAACCATGTGACATGTACTTTTTTGGGCATGTCATCAACTCAATTTTAATGTGCCTAGTTCTATTGAGTCACTTAATATTTTATGTGGGTCTTTATGGGTTTACACCCAACTCATATTCTACTCATTTTGATTACTAGCTCAAGTCCGAATTGTAACCATATGAAAAAAAAAAAAGAAAAAAAAAAAAAAAGAACACAAACAGTGAGAGGTTTAATTCTATAGCTTAGATAATGTTTTATCAAACTATTGATTCAACTTGAAAACTAAAGTAATCTTTTCTGTTCAAATATCAGATTAATATATCAAAAAGACAGCTACATCTCCTAATTGATATTAAACTTATTAGTCATGAGATCTACAATGAAATTTCAGAATCATAGCTAGCCGATCCCTTATCTTATCTTTTAGGTTCTTCCTTTTAGTTATGAAGGTAGCAACTTTCATGTAATTTGTTTGTCCATATCAACAGACTCCCTGTGTGATTTACATATATATTCTACTTTCACGACATTGAATGACTGTCAAATTACTCCATATAAGAGGACTTGGATTCTAATCTATAAGACTTGCCTCGGCATTTACTTTTCCAACAGTTCGAGATATTATTTGTTTGAACTGCCGACCGGCAGCTTATAAACAATGAAGTAATACTACATACATGGTATACAATCTCTTTGTTGGATATCTTTGCTTTTTTCAAATTGCACACACATCAAGTGGCTTAAAGAGAGAGAGGGGAAAAAAAGATGATTACTAGCTGTAAAAGTACCAAAATGGTTTGACTTGAATCATTGCAGTGGAATAAATACTTTATATGGCCTGTCATCGTGGAAATGAGATTACAATTTTAGTTTATTATAATCATTGCTTGTGTGATAATTGTCTTAACACTTGTTTTTTTTTTAATCACTATTGTCTTAATACTTGTTAGAAACCCATTTTTAAACTTAATTTTAGTACGACGGATTACATATAAGACACTTACAATTTTAAAACCCGTTAAAATAAGATTATATAATCAAAGCGAACTCCATATCGGTCTATGAGGATTTGTAGCATACTTATTTTCAATCCATCGTAAGTCTAGTGAAATGAACAAAGAATCTATTACTAATATCATGGGAGGGATATCACTTCAGTGTGTCCCAATACTTTCCTGTGCCACTAATAGACAAGGATAGATTAGATACCAGTCCTAAACCCACTCCTTGTGCAAGTCAGCGAAATCATATAAAGAGATATTGAAGCGACATTATAATTAAACTAATTGAACAGCAAAAAAATTTGAAGTTTAATTTTCAAAATGATATATAGATTGAAACAGTATAAAATGGAAAATGGTATTGGTCGAGTCATTGATTTACACATTGAATGGCAATTTTTTATTATGTTCTACTTATTGACACTAAGAATTGGGCTAACTTAGACTCTTATATCTAATTAATGTTGGCCATTGGTTGAAATAAGTCTTTCCTTTCATGTATCGTCTTTCAATTTTTCACAGGTTTGTTTGGAGAAAGCCCCTCAAATCAGCCCTATAAGTGAAAAGGACAACTCAGTTTATAAGGGGAAAATGTCAAATTACTCCTTTATCTGTATATTTATATAATGACTATCTAAAAAGGTAATAACTAATTTCTAAAAACATGTTATGACTAATTAAGTATCATGGGGAAGTTCTTCATAATTAAGTTAATAAGGATCTTTTGTATAATAGATAACTAGTTTTATTAGGATTTTGTACATATAATCTTGCAAGCCTCATAAAGCGATTAAGTTTAGACCTTTGGCCTGTATGGGTGGCTCTACCCCAATTTGCATGTAGTTTGTGTGTTTCAAGTAGGCGACCTCCATCTCATGAACTAGAAATCTCCTAACGCCCCAATTATGGGGTTAAGTAAGCATAATTTTTGTTCGTAACTGATAAGTTAATTTTTCATTATGTATCCTTTCTTAAGAATTTTAACGTAAGGTTATCATATTATTAATATTTAATAATTGCAAGATAGACATGCTAAGTAAATCTTTTTTTTTTTTATTGTGAAGAATCGGTGTAATGTGCATTCTGAACAATTGCTAAAGAAAATATGAGAGATTGAAAATACTTGACCCCTATTTTGAATCACAATTTAAAACATAGGAGATTAACTGGATACTTCTGAACTTCTTTTTTTAGTATATGCATGGATGTTTTCATGGAATTTTATTTGTAAAACTGTGATGTTGAAGTGGTCGTTCATTTAATTTATAGTGTAGATTAATATTCCAAAGCATATTTTTATCACGACATCAAGTTTAAAGTGTTAACTACATTATATTTTATCCAAACTTTTTTTTTTTTTAACTTCTAAACAATATCTCATACCCTTTCTAATTTTATACCAATTTCCCTCATAGGGATATTTAAGTATTGGCCGTCAAATCTTTCTCTATTTTGACATGAATGTCTATGTAGTTTGTTAAAAATATTAACGTAAGTTAAAATATATTGACAAATAATAATCATGATACAACAAACTTAAAATTTAAAAAGTCATGAAAAATAACTAACTTGAAGTGGGAACAAAGGCCAAATAAATTTAAAATAACATTTAAAAAATAATATAAAAAATGACCTCAGCCCTGTGCAAATCTTGCTAGTTTTATAGAAATTCGTCTACAATTACAGCCAATTATTTTGTGAAACTTTAATTTGCTTTGTAAAAAAATTGGTGGCGTGTCAACTCATGATAAATATCAATTCTTTCTCTGCTAGGTTTTACTTGGGTTTTGAGCCAGCGAGCTGAGTATAACCCTGGAGGCCATTTCCAGGTAGAGCTTGAGAGGATAAGGCTTTGAGTTGCGAAAACAGCAGGTGGTTGCAGAAGGAGGAGGAGAAGGAGAAGCAGGTGGAAGACATTCTTTACATCCATGTGTCATAACCATATGACCTATTGCCAATTGGACATGCTAAAATGGGTCATACATCCATTTTTTAACCCATATTTGATGGGCTGAATTATCATATTGATTAATTATATTCAGTAAATGAGTCATTAATGGGTTGGGTTGTTTTATGGGTTAGTTATATTCAGTAATGAGTTATAAATAGGTTTAAAATGGTATGGTAACTAGTTTTTTGTTATCAACTGTCATTTGAGTTACTTGCCAAGTTTATTTTTCTTTTAATTGCCCATTTTTCTTGTCGCTTGCCCAATTTTATTTATCTTTTATAACTACATCTCAGATTTACCAACTGTGGTACAAAACTATTTTGATGCAAGCGACTTATCAACTTTTCTCATACAAGTTTGCCAGCACTTTCAAGGGTAGTGAGTGGCATTGGACTCTCACATTGCGGACAATTTGTGGTTTAGATGGTGGATTTTTCTAGCCGGTTTGCATAATATTAGCTTAGGTGGAGACCAGGTGGCTACATTTTTTTTTTTTTTTTTTTAATGGAGAATGTAGCAAATCCAATTCTTGGAAGAAGGAAAAATCCTTTCTAATTATCTAGAGTGCTATGTATTAACCTTAAAGGCAGCTCTTAAGTGAAAGACTGTTCTCATGTAATTCTATAGATATAGATCTTCACATTAATTGCGTGGTTGAAGTGAGTGCATAATTTTGTTTCAACAAGTATAACTTGTCAAAAAGAGAATCTACACCCAACAAACAGAGTCATAAGCATAATTCAGAGCTCATTCCACACATAGAGATTATAGGTATTAATAGAAAAATAAAGAAGACAAGAAAGGTAACTGACAATCTAAAAATATGGAATGTAGGAAGACAACTACAGCAGAATGGTATTTAACATTTTGTCCTTTTTATTCACTTACAAAATTCAATTTTCAAGTGATAGATTTGGAACAACTCCAACAAACTATCACGCATAAAATTCAATTTTCTCATGGCATCCAGAAAAAGCAAGGCCCCTTTATGATCGGTCGCTACCTCGTCAAGAATTTTTTTTATATTTCAAAAAGGGCTTCTATCCTCAAGTGACTTAACAATAACGTAAGATTTCTTACTATTGAAAAATGTTGAAAGTAATATGTACCGTTCATTTTTTAACCTATTCATGAGATTGCACAGTACCCTTAATATTGTATCGAGTAAATGTTAACTATCATAGTGTGAATGGATTTCATGACACAATCAATATGGGAAACAATTCGAGTCCCCACTACCATTGTAAAGTAGTCTCTCATTCCAATTGGAGATACCCCATTTCTCTTAAATACTTGGGTCTATTGCGAGTCTTTACTTTTAACATTTATTTTTCAAATATTAAAGTTATCACAAATTGGTTTTAAAAATTTTCAAAAACATAAAATTACTACCTATTGAAGCTATGTGAGTTTTCATAATTTATAAACCTAATCTTTCTTACGCTTTTATTTTTTTTTGAAGGATGGGGAGCGTCGAAAAACAGCAACATTTTGCTAGAAAATTTTACGGTAAATGGTTGAGTTTTAATACTAGCTATCCAGCTATTTTAAAATTTAAGAATGACTCAAAAACCCCAGGGAAGAGAGAGGAGTCGGGTATGGATGGAGTTGAATGGCCAGCAAATTGCCCCACATTGTCACTAGCCAAAAATTAAAAAATAATAAAGGGCTGCTAAATTTCGATTGCCTCCATCAAGAAAAGAACGATAATAATCTTATAAACAATTCAGCGACAGAAATAGATCACCCATGAAAAGTACATAAGTGGAAATTAGGGGTGTGCAAAAGAACCGAGACCCGCCCAGACTGCCCGGAACTGGTGGTTCTTGAGGGAACCGGTCCGGTTCTCGGTCCCAAATTATGGGAACCAGTGGATACCGATCCGGTTCCCGGTTCCATTGGCAAATCCGCTCATCCGGACCGGACCGATTATATCATAATAATTTTAATATTAAAATAAATTTCGAAATTACTAATTAGCAAATCTAAATTTTAGGGCTCCATCTCCTCTCTTGGTTTCCATGTTTTAATAAGAATTTAGTAAAGTATGTAAGCTGCATTTCAACAACTCAACAAATGGCTCTTTCAAAGAATACTTTCGGGACTCACATATGACACTATGTTCAAGAATATGTGGAGTACCGGTGGAATTGTTTCTACAAAAAAAAAAAATTCAGTAAAGCAAATGTTATAAGAGATTGAGCATTGTTAGAAAACAAAAGAAAAGATGATCTATATATGACAATCATGTAAAATTTTGAATTTAAAGAATATTTTAGATTTCAACTAAAATGATTCAAAAATAGGAAAAAAAAACCTATTTCTCTTCTTTGGTAGTGTTTTCCAATAAAATAAAGAAAAATGGTATCCTTGATTAAGCCTGTTTGTTTTAAAGAAAAATATTATTCAATATGAAAAGTACTCACGGCGGGATTTGAAAAACGATATTATTATTGGTGAGACCGGTTCCATGGATCCACCCGGGAACTACGGACCGGTTCTCGGGTGGATCCATGCAACAATGGATGGTTCCCGGTTTCAATTTTTTGGAACCGGTCCTTAGCGGTTGGTTCTCGGTTTTAGGCTAGAAACCACCCACCCGAACCATGCACACCCCTAATGGAAATGGATGATTTTTTTTTAAAACAATTTACTATTCCCTGATAAGTCACCATCACTAATATCCAAGTCTCCACGGCCTTTCTTTTGCTGCTGATGGACAACCCTCTAAATATACAACATATTGCATTAATCAGGGTAGTTGTGAGAGAGGGGGAGAAGAGTAATTGAGGGTAGTTGTGGGAGTTGAGATGGCCTTGAATGCGATGAGTCCCTCTTCTAGAAATGAATGGTTTTCTACATTTTAATGTTCATTTACTTGACCATTCACCATCAATGATGTATATCTCCTTGTCCTCTCGTCCGCTACTACTGCACAAACATATAAGTATACATAAGATTGCTTTAATTAGGGTAGTTGAGAGAGACACGGAGATTAAATGAGAATAGTTAGGGGAAGCTGAGACGGTGTTTAATGCCACAACTTCTTTTTCCTGCATCCTCATAAATGTATGACAGCCGATCAGGTGCCCTCACTCGTTTGGCCTCTTTCATTTTACCATCGAGGAACATTGCTTTCCCGCTTCAACCCTCCCGAGGCAATGATCAATTAAGCAAAAGGTTAGCCAATTATGAAGTGAAAATTGAGGGTTCTCTTGACGAGGCCCAAATTAATTGCATGCTTAATTTCAATTAATGATTTCATCGTTGCACAATTGTATGTCATCATAACATTTTTGAAAAGAGGAGTTTCCTTAATATTTTAAAACTATGATGTGGACACGAACAATCGAGTAATGCTCAGTGAATCCCCAACACCCTTTCTACATACGAGAAGATATTATTGCTTTGCTTTTCTAGTTCTATAATCTAGGTTCAACCTCCTGGAGCCTCGAGAAGCATCGAGTTTGAGAGATCCTTCTCACAGCTTCTCAAGAATTTTTTTGGGATTATATTTTTTTATTAGACAATAAGTCGTCAAAGTCAAACCAAAGTGCAAAAAGAAAATGAAGAAAACTAAGAAGTTTTAAATTCTGCAACATGGATGCAAGGTCAGTTTCCATAAGCAGTGTGCTGCTTATCGACTTCTAGTGATGGCTGCTTCATTTCACAAGGGTAATCTATGGTTTATGCAATGATTAATGCAATGGTGATGTGGCACAGTTCACCACTTTTGGCATGAGATATGGGACAGTGGGGTTTCGCAGGACACAATGATCATGCCAAATCCATGCCTCCATCAAGAAAAGAACGATAATAACCTTATAAACAATCTAGCGATGGAAATAGATCACTCATGAAAAGTACATACATCAAAATGGATGATTTTTTTTTTTTTACAATTTACTGTTCCTTAATCAATCACCATCACTAATATCCAAGTCTCCACGGCCCTTTTTTTCACTGCTCATGGACAGCCCTCTAAATATACGAAAGATTGCATTAATTAGGGTCGTTGTGAGAGAGGGAGAGACAAGAGTAATTGAGGATAGTTATGGGAGTTGAGATGGCCTTTAATGCGATGAGTCCCTCTCCTAGAAATGGATGGCTTTCAGCATTTTACTGTTCGTTTACTTTTTTTTTGGTAAAGGTAATAATATTAATGAGAAGGACAAATGTACAAAAGATCGGATCCAAACAAGCACTCTTAACAATTTACTGTTCGTTTACTTGACCATTCACCATCAATTATGTCTATCTCCTTGTCCTTTCGTCCGTTGCTACTGCACAAACATATAAGTATACATAAGATTTCTTTAATTAGGGTTGTTGAGAGAGACATAGAGATTAAATAAGAATAGTTGGGGGAAGCTGAGACGGTGTTTAATGCGACAACTTCCTTTTTCCGTTGAGAACCATTGCTTTCCCACTTCAGCCCTCTTGAGGCAATGATCAGCAAGGGTCAGGCAATTATGAAGCGAAAATTGACGGCTCTCTTGACGAGGCCCAAATGAATTCCATACTTAGTTTAAATTAGTGATTTGATCATTGCACAATTGTACGTCAGCATAACATTTTTGAAAAGAGGAGTTTCCTCAATATTTTAAAACTATGATGTGGATATGGGCAACCGAGTAATGCTTTGTGAATCCCCAACACCCTTTCCACATTCGAGAGGATATTATTGCTTCGCTTTTCTAATTCTATGGTCTAGGTTCAACCGCCCAAAGCCTCAAGAAGCATTGAATTCAAGAGATCCTTCTCACAGCTTCTCAAGAAATTTGAAGACACACATATATGGATAAAGCAAACAAAATGAAAACTGGAGCTAAAAGCAAACTATAAGACAAGGTAAGCTTTCAAATTTGAAGACATGCCATGAATAAATCGAGCTTGGGATCTTTCTATGGATATATTCATATAAGATAGCCGTATCACCACTTTGAAAAACAAATGCTCCGATTCAAATTTGTTGGCTAATTGAATCCTAGTAAGAATAATGCTTTTGGAAATGATTGATCAAATGATATGGTAGTCTAACCAATCTATTCACATCACTTTTATAAATCAGTTTTATAAATTAATTCTTATAGTTGTATCATTACTCTTTCTTGATAATATTCAAATGATTTGTTTGTAAAAGAATCAAAAACTTTTGTCTTGATTGGTGCCTCACCAGACGCACTAGACCGAGAAGACATCACAACTTAAGAAATATGAGTAATTGAAAAAGACGAGCTACTTCGACTCAAACGATTGTAAAAATAAGAAGAATAGAAAGGATCGGATTGACCTTGACCATAACCATTGCTTAGGAAAATCCGTCACGCATGAGGGAAGGATATTCCTTGTTGCCATTGAACCCAATTTTGAAGGGAAAAAAATGGTTTTTTAATTGCATGAACCCAGTCCTCATGAGCCCAAATTATCTTACTCTATGTAATGTGATTTTCACTTGACACCCAAATGATAGGCGTTGAAACCAAATATCTCCCATGTACTACTTTATCTAGTTACTTTAATGGCAGGGAGTTTTTTTAATATGTGGAAATAGAGTTGCACGATGAAGGGAGAAGATACAATTAGACAAACAAAAATGACAAGTGCAAAATATCAATTCACTCTACAAATTATGAAACATACGAGGTTAGGATTTTGTCTTGATCAATATGGAGATATATAAAAGAATCTTCCATTCTCATCAAAGTTCGGTAGTATCACTGGAAAATTACACAATCAATAAATAACATATTGCACAAAATTAACACTTCGAGGAAAAGTGTAATTAAGTGATCTTTGTAAAAATTCACCTGATTTAACTAACGCGCTTGTCCAACCAAAGCCAATTGTCTTACATGTAAGGAAGATGGTGCGACATAGACAAAAACTACATGAAATGACATTGTTTGTTCTTAGATAAACATCGTTGGTGCTTGGTCGAGAGGTTAAAGTTCCAAATCACCAAATCTTGAGCCCTAATGTTTGACTTAAACAAAAGGGTTGACGGTATAAAGCAGCAAACAGGAGCAAACCACAACATCCCCATTAGCAAGTGATCGATTGAAAGTTATAATACTTAAGTGAAAATCTATTAAACATAAACACTAATCAATGGACATAGAAATGAATGTATTTTTTAGCAAAGACCCAAACCATGAGGAGAGAAGAGGAGGTGGGTACAAACTATGGAGCTCCTTAACTTTAGGTTTTTTTTTTTTTTTTTTTTTGGGTCTGAAGCTAACTCTAGTCTAGGCCTTAATTAAACGCCAGTCAATTCCTTGGGCATAGAAATGGATGATTTTCTACATTATTGTTCCTTTAGTGGACCAGTCACCATCACAAATGCCATCCTTTCCTTTGCTAATGGGCAGATGTTGATACACCAATGTATTAAGTAGTCCTAATCCATCCTTCCCTCCATTGTAGGTACTAGTCCTAAACTTGCTGCCTACGTGAGTCGATGAAACCATATTTAAAAGGGTCAATACTAAAAAAAATCCTAAATTGGTATGTTTATGAAATATTTATCTCAAATTAATTTTTTTATCATAAAAAACCTCAAACTGATATATATGTGGCAAATTCAACCCAAATTGATTTTTTTATTATAGAAATCCCCAAACTGATACATTTATTACAAATTTACCCTATATTACTAAATGGAAGGTAAAACCCAAAATTGGTATGCTCGTTAACTACTGCGCATAATCCAATTTATCAATTTGATGGATAAAATTTATGGAACTAACGAATGGGTAAATTTGTTTTAGATGTATTATTTTTGAGTTTTGGTAGTCAAAAAATTAGTTTGGGTTAAATTTGTCATAAATTTATTAGTTTGAGGCTTTTCATGACATTAACCCTATTTAAAATATAGAAATAATAGTATAATTTAGCAAATTGTTAGATTAGAATGTCAATTGTAATTGTTACATTAGATGGAACTTCATATAGAATTGTTAGATCAAAACCTCTAAATAAATTAAACATTTTATATGAGTTTACTTTTTTGAATAATGCTACTCTTTACATGACACAATCAATATGGGAAACAATTCGAGTCCCCACTACCATTGTTAGGTGGTCTCTCATTCCAATTGGAGTTACCCCATTTCTCTTAAATGCTTGGGTCTATTGCGAGTCTTTACTTTTAACATTTATTTTTCAAATATTAAAGTTATCACAAATTGGTTTTAAAAATTTTCAGAAACATAAACTTACTACCTAGAGAAGCTATGTGAGCTTTCACAATTTATAAACCTAATCTTTCTTACGCTTTTAATTTTTTCGAAGGATGGGGAGCGTCGAAAAACAGCAATATTTTGCTGGAAAATTTTACGGTAAATGGTTGAGTTTTAAGAATGACTCAAAAACCCCAGGGAAGAGAGAGGAGTCGGGTATGGATGGAGTTGAACGGCCAGCAGATTGCCCCAAGTTGTCACTAGCCAAAAATAAAAATAATAATAAAGGGCTGCTAAATTTCGGTTGCCTCCATCAAGAAAAGAACGATAATAATCTTATAAACAATCCAGTGATAGAAATAGATCACCCACGAAAAGTACATAAGTGGAAATGGATGATTTTTTTTAAAAACAATTTACTGTTCCCTGATAAGTCACCATCACTAATATCCAAGTCTCCCTGCTGATGGACAACCCTCTAAATTTACGACAGATTGCATTAATTAGGGTAGTTGTGAGAGAGGGAGAGGAGTAATTGAGGGTAGTTGTGGGAGTTGAGATGGCCTTGAATGCAATGAGTCCCTCTTCTAGAAATGAATGGTTTTCTGCATTTTACTGTTCATTTACTTGACCATTCACCATCAATGATGTATATCTCCTTGTCCTCTCGTCCGCTGCTACTGCACAAACATGTATGTATACATAAGAGTGCTTTAATTAGGGTAGTTGAGAGAGACACGGAGATTAAATGAGAATAGTTGGGGGAAGCTGAGACGGTGTTTAATGCCACAACTTCTTTTTCCTGCATCCTCATAAATGTATGACAGCCGACCAGGTGCCCTCACTTGTTTGGCCTCTTTCATTTTACCGTCGAGGAACATTGCTTTCCTGCTTCAACCCTCCCGAGGCAATGATCAATTAAGCAAAAGGTCAGCCAATTATGAAGTGAAAATTGAGGGCTCTCTTGACGAGGCCCAAATTAATTGCATGCTTAATTTCAATTAATGATTTTATCATTGCACAATTGTATGTCATCATAACATTTTTGAAAAGAGGAGTTTCCTTAATATTTTAAAACTATGATGTGCACATGAACAATCGAGTAATGCTCCATGAATTCCCAACACCCTTTCCACATATTGGAAGATATTAGACAACAAGTCGTCAAAGTCAAACCGAAGTGCAGAAAGAAAATGAAGAAAACTAAGAAGTTTTAAATTCTGCAACATGGATGCAAGGTCAGTTTCCATAAGCAATTTGCTGCTTATTGACTTCTAGTGATGGCTGCTACATTTCACAAGGGTAACTATGGTTTATACAATGCAATGGTGATGTGGCACAGTTTACCACTTTTGGCGTGAGATATGGGATAGTGGGGTTTCGCAGGACATAATGATCATGCCAAATCCAACAGTCGACATCCACTATCTTCTATGCGATGGCTGGCATCGAAACACTAACTTTGAGACCTACAATGATCATGCCAAATCCAACTGTCGACATCCACTATCTTCTATGCGATGGCTGGCATCGAAACAGTAACTTTGAGACCGTTACTTTGTCATATAAGTTTTTGTCGGTTAAATCTGTGTGTCCATACAGCCACTCTTCTTTTCAGAATCGTAAATGATAGTTGAAATGATTTTTCGGAGACCTGAACCGTCATGTACAACACCGTACACTTTATAAAAGTTGGTTTAGGAATTGATGAGGAATATATGAAGATATCAATATCATCACAATCTAAAAAGGACAAATAAATCTATTGTTGAAAAAACATTGCTTTCCCACTTCACCCCTCCTGAGGCAATGATCAATTAAGCAAAGAGTCACTAATTATTAAGTTAAAAATGACGACTCTCTTGATGAGGCCCAAGTGAATAAGCTTTCCCTTCACTTCAATTAACCCCTGTGGATATGGGAAAAAGTGTCAACAACATTCTAAATTTATTTGCATTAATACTAATTCAGTCCTAAATCTTTTAATTGTATAAATTTAGTCCTAAATCTTTTCACATTTCACCAATTGAGTCTATTAAACCAATTTTGACTAAGGATGATTGGTTTCAAGTCCAGTCTAGTTCTACTTAGGAGTTGAGAACTGAACTAGGGGCATCGGCTCCCATTTTTTGGGACTAGAGACCAAATCGGACGGTCTTAAGATTGGGAATCGGACTAGACCAACCTGTCGGATTTGCTCTAATGGAACAAGCCACTTAGCCAAAAAAAAATTAAAATATTAAAAAAATAATTTTAGGGTTTATTGTTATTTTAAAAGAAATTTAAAAATATATTTTTAAGGAAAAAGAAAAGAAAAGAAGAAAGAGTCAGTCCGGTCCGATTCAGTCTGGGTAGTTCTTGGTTCGGCCGATCCAATATACTCACCCCTAGTTTTAACAAAAAATTGCTAACATAAATAATGGCCGTTCTATATAGCATCGTTGGTGTTGACGTAGAGATTATTAAATAAAATTTTAATTTTCTACAATTCTTTTTCTTTTTTTCTTTTACTTCTTTTTTTTGCCAAGAGCGGCGGCGCCCTTTTTATGGTTGGTGAGGGCCTAAGCGAAGGCGGTGACGACACCATCGCCACCTTACTGGCCAAAACGAGGGTGCACAACCCCTCCCTTAGATTTGGTTAGGGTCGCAATGCCCTCACTATAGTTGGGCCAAGCAAGGGCACTATAGCCATTGCCAGCCTTAGGCGATTGCATCACGGCCTTGATCTAGGAAGGGTGTCCAAGCCCTCACCCGTGACCAATCCTCGTTAACTATTGGTCCAACAAAAAGATGGGTAGAAAAGAAAAGAAAAAAGAAAAAGGAAAAATATAAAAAATTATGAAAATATCATTTAAAAATATTCACGTCAGCACTAACGATGCTAATGTAAGGCAACTGGCATCTATTTCAATGAATTCTAGTCAAAATTGGCTAGTGGACTCAATTGACATAATCAAAAGGTTTAGACTTGAATTAGCACTAAATAACAGGTTTAGGAAATTTTTGGTACCTTTCCCTGAGAATCCATGATGTCCCATTAAAAGTTAAAGTGATGGGTGATCTCGATGATTTGCCATGTAAAGATTATATATTGAATAATAATTTTTTATAATGTTTTCCTTATTGACACATTAGACTTGGGCTAACTTGGACCCTTATATCAAATTATTATTAACCATTAGTCAAAAATAAGTCTTGATTTTTCATGTATTACATTTCACATATTTATTGACAAAAAGCCCCTCAAGGCATTCCTTTAAGTAATAAAAAAACTCAATTCGCAAATATTGAAGATGCTTAATTTGTATGCTAACCATAATTATTATATTTGAATATGAAATAGCTCCTAGATTAGTATATTTACTATGGCTATTTAAAAATGTTGTGACTAATCTCTAACAAAAAAAAAATGTTATGACTAATTAAAGTCATGAGGGACTTTCTCTTTGTAATTAAGTTGATAAGGATCTTTTGCATAATGACTACGTAGCTTATGATGGGTAATTGCATATAAAAAAAAATATCATGCAAAGTTAGCATCATCCTAAATAAACTTATAAAATTAATAAAATAAAAAATATTGAGGAAAAACAAAGTCATCTTGATATTTTTAATAAGAGTGAAGTGAGGCATATCTAGACTTCTTTGAATTTGTAATAGTTTGAGGAATCCACTATCAAAAAAGGCGAAGAGAGAGTCACAAAAGTTGATTGGGTTTAGGTAAATCGTGATCCCATTTAATACCCATGTATTTTGGACTTTGACATTCTAAACCTATTTATGATCTATTTTCTAAACATAATTAACTCATATAATGATTCGCCCATTAAACATGAGTCCATTTTGACAAGATCTCCTAAATTGCATGCTAAGTTTATTTTAGTGATCGCCTTTTTGTATAACTGTGCGTCATCATAATATGTCCCAAGCACTCTCATTGAATAATATCAAGAGGAGTTCCCTTGATATTTGAAAATTATGATATGAACATGACAAACGGACTAATGCTCTGTGATTTCCCACTACCCTTTCTGCGGCGAAACCATGTCATTGTTTTGCATTTCTACATCTATAGTCGAGGCTGAATGGGCTAGAGCCTTGAGAAACACCGAGTTCTAAAGATCCTTTCCACATCTTCTCAAGGAACTTCTTGGAATTAATTCTCTATTATAAAAAAAATCAAAGCCACAAGTCCACGACAATAAGTCATCATAGTCAAACCGAAGTGCAAAAAGGAAAGAAGAAAACTTAGAAGTTTCAAATTCTGCAACATGTATGCAAGGTCAGTTTCCATAGGCAATGTGCTTCAGTAAGGATCCGCATTGAATTTTAGCAATGCGCTTCATTTCAAAAGTATAAAGCTTGAGAATCCAAACTATAGCCTACACACTAATCCGTGCAATAATGATATGGTGCGGCTTATTTATTTTTGGCATGAGGTGTGGGACAGTGGAGTTTGGCAGGATAAAATGGTCTTGCCAAATCCAACAGTTGACATAAATTTTCTTTTATTTGATGGCTGAGATTGTGCACGTAACTTTGCGCCTAAGGAAGCAGGGGACTGCAGAATATTTGTGAATCCGTGCACCTGCTCTTCTTGTCAAAATAATAAATAATTGTTATAAGGACAATGTGGAAATATGAATTATGCATAGTACACTTGATCACGATTGGTTTACGATTGGAGATCCTATGAAGATATATATTGATGATCGAGGAACCGCCAGAGATTACCCTTTGGGGATCACACGACTCTCCAGTGCTCGGTAGAATCATCAGGCCTCGCCGCAAACCGCTATTTAAATGTAAAACCTCAGGGGGCTAGCCCAGTAATTCACTCATAGAACCCCCACTTAAGTAATGAAAATGCAACGAGAGTGTTCGAACTTTTGACCTCGGCGACGAGGGAGAGCACTCATGCCATTTGTGCTGCCCATGGGTGGGTTCCTATGAAGATATTTATATTCATTACAATCCAAAAAGGACAAATTAATTGCTCGGTGACCGAGACCGACATGTTTGATGGTAAGACATCGAAGCGATGTGAGAAAAGGAGTGACAAGGGGCTCAAGGAACAATAAGACACTAACAAGGTTACATGATAAATGCTCTATATCGATAGCCCGACCCGTGACTAGTTTAGTTGAATGAAGTGATGAGCGAAGGTTGCTTCATAGGATAACTTTAGGCCGGTTTTCATCCAGGAAATATATAATCCCATTTTCTTTATCGATTCTCCTTGAAAGAGCTAAGGGCATAAATATATTTTTAAAAAAAAAAGTATGTAGTATTAAATTTAAAAATGACATGAATTTTATGAAACATTTGGTGTAACTTTGGCAAATCTCATGCTCCCAAATGAAGTGATTTAATGCATCCATATTATCGCATCTGTTTTTTAGCGTTGTATTAGTTATTTGGATTCGCAAGTGCAATGTATCCAAATTTATATTGAGTTAGCATGCGTCTCATGAATGAGTTAAAATGCAAGCCTAGCGAGCTCTTGCCAATTCTTTGGCCCGTCAAAACATACGTGGCTTGGGATATTCTAGCTCAAGGACTTGGCCTAGACTAAAGCCAAGCCATTTGGCCTAGACCCAATACGATTGTGGTACAGCCTGAAATCTGAAAAATGTGTGTTTGTTTTTTGTTTTTGTTTTTCCTTTTACTTTCCATCAGAAATTTAGATGGCACGTCCTAAAAGCAAAAACCTTGAAGACGTCAGAATAGTCTAGTAAGGACCTATTTTGCTACTTGCTGGAGAGTGGGGGAGCGTGAGGGAGACCATGACACAAGCGAGCATATTGTGAGAGCTAGTAAGAACACCTAGAGGGGGGTGAATAGGTGTTTAAAATAAACCTTGGTAAATAAATGTGGAATAAAATTAAATTCAGAGAAGAGAATAAGAACACAAGGTTTATAGTGGCTTGGCTTAGATCAAGTCTACGTCCACTCTCCCACACTATGTTGGATTCCACTATGCAATCAACAAGAGATTACAACTTTGAGTGCAAACACTTAGTAGTAGATTACACTATCTCACTAAATCACTCTTTTGATTTTTCTCTCACGATCACAAACATTTAAGCTCACGAAAGACAAGTGTATGATCGAAAGTTGCTCGGACTTTGGAATTATAAATTCTACGCTCCATTTCTTACTTTCTCATCGGTTATTGATCTTCTTAAATACTCCTCCACTTCCAAACTAGCCGTTAGATATCATCTTAGAGGATCGTTTTCCAATCTACCATTGGTCAGATTTGTATCTAGAAAATTCAGTAGCTGTTGAGTGATAGAAGTAGAATTCCAAATTGATTCCGATTGCCCATACAAACGAAATCTCGGTTTCCATAAGTAGAGCTTCTTCGTATAGAAAGTTATTGTATTCAAGATTTAATTGTCAATCAATTAGATTGAGTCAATCAAATCAATCTTGATGTAGAATCCAAACCAGATTAGTAGCCGTTATACATTTGGGCTTATGTTATGATTTGTCTCGTTCTAGATGTAAAGTCTGAAAGCAATAGACTTTACAATTTGAGTCCGAGTGCAATAAACTTTATAATCTAACTTCTAGTTCTTCCAAGTATAGATTTTGATAATATCCTTTACATGTTCTATCATCCACATAATATGTTACTCAACCATTAAACACGTTAGTAGCCTTTGATTGATTTTGTCATCTTCAAAACATCATAAGGGATTTCCTAACAATCTCTCCCTTTTTGATGATGACACAACAATCTCTGAATATGCAGATGTGTAATCACACTTTCGAAAATATTAATAAATCAAAGTAATGTAATTCAAATCAAAAGATAGCATAAGGTAGCAAATAGATTGAGGATAACAATATATAGAAAAATAATCGCAACTCAATATTATGCAATAAATAATATCAACCAATCAACACATATGCATATTTATATTCTCTCCCCATTTTTGTCATAATAAAAAAGCGATAATAATGAAAATAGTATCACTTAGAGAATATAAAATGATAACAAATATGTCTTGCATGAACATAATTTCCAAAAATCAGCTTTTATAAAATAAATCAAATATTAAAGATACATAATTTCCAAAAATCGGCTTTTATAAAATAAATCAAATATTAAAGATATGTAATTTAGCTCACTTTGATCATACATATCAGCAAATATCTAATAAAAATCATGGATGGATTATAAAAATTCACTTACCCTTTTTGTCATAATAAAATGATAATGAAAATAAAAGATTTGTTAATGACAAAAGGTAATAAAATATGCACTAACCGGATTTTATAGAACTTAATAAGTTCTAACACATTTACCTTTTCCTTCCTTCCATAATAATCAAGATTATGATCAATTCAAAAAGATTTTTCCACAATTGATCAACACTCCCCCTCAATTTGTTGTGTTTTTGAGGTGATCACGATTCTTTCCTTTTTCTTGGATTCGCCTTCTCCCCTTGTCATCATGACAATACTTGCAAATGGCACTACTTGTGGCTTGTGCACGTTGAGTAGAATATCTTTCCAATATTTTCTTCATAGCAACAATATCCACAATGATCATTTGCATTTTGAAATTCGAGGCAATTTTTTTTTTTTTTTCAATCAAGCTCTTCTCGAATTCACCCTGCATAAACTTAACGAACTTTTTGCACAAATAAGCTGTAATAATATCCACATAATATATAATGTCATTTCTTCAAATAAATAAATTGAATAGCATTTATAAAATTATCAATTCATAACGACTCAACCTTTCGTATGATACATTAAGGATTTCCTCAACAATTTGCAAAAAAATTTGCACAAGGAAGGGAATTTTTAAGCCTCCAGAATATAATATAGAATTTCCACTATTTTTGGATCGAGCTTTCCAAAATCCACATGAAGATTCTTTTGCTACTTGCAAATTCTTGTATAACAGATAACTATCTTTGCAAAAATTTTACGTAATATCTTCGTTCGATTTATGGATCAAACTTGCTAGATATAAGATATCTTTTAGCAAGAGTATCCATAAATATGCAATAATATCTTCCAATATTAAAGGGATTTCCTTGAGCATAAATCTCAAAAATATATTATAGATGCATTTCACAAAAAGAAAGATGATATTTCTATCACGTGCCAAATCAAGCAAAAATAATGCCATGCCTTATGTTTATGACAAGAAATATTTGCAATATAAATGATAAACAATCATCATGATAAATGCATGTAGAAATTTGCAAGGTGGGATGATAAAAAAAATATATTCTCTTACCCAAGGTATATATTTGAAATATACCATTGATTAAAAAAGATCATTACCAATCTTCATATGAGATACCTTTTTGATTGCACCTACGTAAACTCGCAATCATTCTTCCTTTATAGAATTTCCTGCAATACACTCATTTCCTTTTTGGTATCCATCAATATGGATCATTCCATTTCGTTAGAGCAAAATAGAAAATCTTCAAGAATAATCAAATATTCTTTCTAAACTCATCATAATATATTAATTAAGGAAAGAACATTATGCACAATAATATCTTGAAAAAAAAAATTCTCACTTAATCAAAGCACAATAAAATCAGAGAGAATAAAATTCTTCAATATTTAAGAAAGAATATTTTGCATAATAAATTAATATCACGTAAAACAAATTTTCGATATGACAAAATCTGAGAGTATAGAAAATCAAACCAAATAAACTCAATTGTCTCTAAGTAGGATATCAAAAATAGTCACACATATCAAATCAAATCTTAAATCACATGATTCTTTCTTCAATCAAACAAATCAAAGAATATGGTCATAATAAAATCCGAATCAACTGAGGCACAAAGAGAATATAAGTATAATAAAAAAATTTAAATTTTGTACTCAAACCAAATTGAGAAATATATACATTCCTTACCAATTTCTCTTTCTTATTTTTCTTTATTTCCTGCAAAAACAATTCATCTTTTCTTTGGTATCCATTTTTTCTTGGCTCCATGAGAGTTAGTAGAATATGCTATATTTAACAAATCTTTCTTAATAGGTCTCCAGACTTTATGACATTCTTTCTCAAAGTGTTTCGAGTCTCCACAATTTGAACACTTGAGGGCATTTCGACCAACAGGTTTTACAAACACTTTTTTGAAAATGATTTTTATAAAATGCCTTTGAAGGTTTTTGTCTAAGTCTCTTTTTTACTTTAGGAAAACAAATTAAAGAATTACTTTTCTTATTGAAACCAAGTCCCGACTTATTATAGTAAGGAACTTGTATGGAAAGAATGTGCTCTAAAGTACCATCGCCTGTGGTGGCCTAACTGGATAAGAGCCCCCATGAAGTCTACCCAGGACGGAGGGATTCAAATCCCACATGACGCACGGGATCTTAAGCGCGACTCGGGGTGGTGGGTCCTCCGCTAGCGTCGCCCTAGGGTTTACCCGCCGGTTGCTCGCTGTACGGGGTTCCCTGGGCATAAAAAAAGAAAAGAATGTGCTCTAAAGTTTTTGAACCATTTGAAAATTTTGTCGATTTGAAAATTCATTTTTTAAAGAATCATTTTCTTTAACAAGTAAATCTTGACTTTCTTTTTTTTATAGAAAATCTTTTTGCAAAATTTCAAACTTTTCTTTTCGAAAAAGATCCTGTTGCCTAAGCCGAGAATTCTCCTTTTTAAGTTCGGAGATCTTTTTAAGATAAGATTTGAGATTTAAATAGAGCTCATTTATATACTTTGAAACTTTGATAGGAATTTTTGAATGACTTACCTCATTTCCTCATCGAATTTTGAGTTTGTGTCCGAGTCAAATTTTGATTCTAAGTCTGTGTCTGAGTTAGACTCTGATTCCAAATTTGAGTATGAGTCTGAATGTGCCATCAAGCATATATTTTCTTGCTCATCATCTTCTTTCATTGTTCTTTTCTGGCCATTCTATTTGTTTTCTTTTCTTTCACTGAATTTCCTCCCTTTCTACTCAGCTTTTTGAATTTCTTAATCATAAAAGTGAGTTCTTTGTCATCCATGTCATTTTTGAGTCTGTATCTTCAGAATCAGCATTAGATATTAAATTGATGGACTTCTTACCTTCGGTATCTTCATCAACGATTTCTTCCACTTCGTAAGATTGAAGAGTGACAATCAATTCATCAACGGAGAGTGGCATAATCCTCTAAGTCTCTCGGATTGATCTTAACATGGTTCTAATCTTTTGAGAGACCTCGAAAGAGTTTGTTGACCTTCATTAGGGAAGAAATTGGATAACCTTGATACGCCAAACTGTTTACAATTTCTGTAAAACGATCGAACATATCTCCAATCGACTCTCCTGGCTTCATCTTGAATGATTCATATTGGCCAAGCAAGAAGTTTACTTTTGTCTCTTTTACACAATCAGTCAATTCTTAAGTAACCTGAAGTCTATCCCATACTTCCTTAGTTGTTTCACATGAAGAAATTATGTTATATTCAACAGGAGACAAAGCGCAATATAAAGAATAAATGACTTTTGCATTAAGAGCTTCTCTTTTGGACAACTCCATCCGAGACATAGGAGCAGGGGGTTTGGTTTCTTTGTCTTTGCCATTCTTATTTGATGTAGACACAGCAGTGAGATTAATTCCTTTTTCTACAACATCCAATTGCAAGGGATCTCTAGATCTTAAGAATGACTTCATTTTGTTTTTCCAAACATTGTATTCATTTCTATCAAAATACGGTGGCTTGGTATTGCTCTGTCCTTCCATAAGTCTTGGTGCCAAGATACTAGCCATAGAAGATCTTTAACTCAAAAGTAAAAACACTTCAATAAAACGAGCACTTGGCTCTGATACCAATTGTGAGGGCTAGTAAAAACACCTAGAGGGGGTGAATAAGTGTTTAAAATAAACCTTGGCAAATAAAGGCGGAATAAAATAAAGTTCAGATAAGAGAATATGAACACAAGGTTTATAGTGGTTCGACTTAGATCAAGCCTACATCCACTCTCTCACGCTAACAGCCTTCTGCTGGATTCCACTATGCAATCAACAAGAGATTACAATTTTGAGTGCATACACTTAGTAGTAGATCACACTATCTCACTAAGTCACTTTTTTGGTATTTCTCTCACAATCACAAACATTTAAGCTCACGAAAGACAAGTATATGATCGAAAGTTGATCAGACTTTGGAATTATAAATTCTACACTCCATCTCTTACTTGCTTATTGGTCCTTGATTTCCTTAAATACTCCTCAACTTCCAAACTAGCCGTTGGACATCATCTTAGAGGATCGTCTTCCAATCTACCCATTGGGCATATCTGTATCTAGAAGATTTGGTAGTCGTTGAGTGATAGATGTAGAATTTCAAATTGATTCCAATCGCCCATACAAACGAAATCTTGATTTCCATAAGTAGAGCTTCTCCGTATAGAAAGTTCTTGTCTTCAAAATTTAATTGTCAATCAATTAGATTGAGTCAATCAAATGAATCTTGATGTAAAATCCAAACCAGATCACTAGCTGTTATACATTTGGGCTTGTGTTACGATCTATTTCGTGCTGGATATAAAGTCTGAGAGCAATAGACTTTACAATCTGAGTCTAAGTGCTATAGACTTTATAATCTGACTTCTGGTTCTTTCAAGTATATACTTTGATAATATCCTTTACATGTTCTATCATATACATAGTTTGTTACTCAACCATTAAACATGTTAGTAGCCTTTGATTTATTTTGTCATATTCAAAATATCATAAGGGATTTCCCGACACATATAGTGAGTGGTGGGGCTCAACGATGTCGTGGTGGCTGCTTAATCGGGATTGGATGACTCAATGAGCATGAGAGGAGAGAATGAGAGAGGTTGAGACCAAAGTATTCATGAAAAGGTAAGATGGCAGAGCGTTGGGGAGAAGGGAAATGAGACATTATTTCTAGTTTATGAACAAGGTGGGTATGGGGGCTTTAATTAAAATCCAAATTGCTTATATCAGGCCGAACCAAAAGACTTTTTCGAGGCATGGTGGCCTAGCTTGGGACTATTTTAGCCCAAAAAAAGTTCGGCCTTGATTTTCCGGCCCATGTTTTTTCTTTTTTTTTTGGGCACACCCCTGGTTGTAATATTAATAGTAGTGGTATAGTGTTATGATGATTATATGACTCAAGTTTACAATATTGCATTATAAAAATGGATATAGAGAAAGTATTGAGTAGTTAGAATGTACCACATCTTATGCTGACGTGGTATGCATTTTGGAGGTCTAATCATAAAATGCCACGTGTTGGTGATGTGGAATAAATAAAAATTTAAAAATCTCACTCTATTTTTTTTTTTTGTTCTCTCCGTTCTATGCTGTCCCCAGCCATCCGCAGCCGTGATCCTCTAATTTCTAGATCACTGCGAGCGTTGGCGACGCCATCGATGGCCAGAGACCTCGTGTTTCCACTATGAGCTTTGATGACTCCCGCCGGTGGCCATGGACCTTGGATTTCCAAGTTTCCTCCAGCGACCGTGGACCTTGGATTTTCATGTTTTTGCGACCGCCCAGAATTCCAGATCTGGATGAACGACATCAACAATGGCCATGGACGAGCGTTGACATTGCTTGCTGGCTTCATATAATCATATAAAGAGTTGTTAGATAAATTTGGAGTAGCGCCCATTTCCAAATTTGTACAGAGGCATATTTGATGGCCCTTTAAAGATATCAACCTTGAGTCTTTTTAATATGATGGACCTTCACTCTAGTGTCGTCTTCTTCAATGGCTACACCATTGATGGTCTCAAAGTGAGATTGACATGAAAGTCTCTACTTCTGGTTGACCGCCTGGGTTGCAAATGGACGAGCTACAAGTTATTGCGGGTGGCTTGGCCATGAACGGGCAACGAATGCGAGCCAGCGCGATGACAGAGCGAGTGGCTCGACCATAGATGTGACATCATGAAATTCGACCTTGTTTCAAAAATATGAAAATGATATTTCGTCGATGCGCCTATGGTCATTTTACTTTGAGCGGGCCCTTCACGAGTTAACTAATCTATTAGGTGAAACCGTTAAGGGATATAAACGTGACAGACTAGAGAATTCGATCGAAAATCAACTGCTTGACCATAATAATCGGCAAGGGTCAATACAATATCGTTATGATTGAATTGTGATTGGATATAGGTCGATTCGATGGAATCACGTATTTGAATTGCCGGTGATTTCGTGTGATTGCGAAATTCTTGTTGAAAGGCACTAACCCGATTTTCTATCGAAATTATACTTGTGACACATAATTGAAACCTTGTGATTTTTATGACAACCAAGAATCTTCTACGAGTCAGAGATGCACAAATGTGGATCGAAAATTATCGACCACGGGTCGAACGCACTAAAATCCCTAAAAGCTAGCCGATAGGTTAGGTTGTACTAAAATTGCATTCGGTCGATTTTAACCACAAAATTGAAATTCGGTTTCGAGAATTGGACGTTCGGGTGTGTCGCAATTCATTTTTAGGACGTCGTCGTCTCATCTTTCGGAGAATTTTCGTCGAATCCGGAATTTTGCGGAAAAATCAATTTCGGACAAATTGGAAAAGAAATGGAAATTCGGATGGCTGAAGAAAAGGGGTTATTTGGCCCCCAAAATGGTTTATTTTGGGTGAATTTATGATTAATTCCTAATTGGTTGGTCAATTGACTTACTTGGCAAGAAGACTTTGAGTCACAAGTCATAAGTGGCTTGATATTTCTCTTGGTTCCTAATTGGCTAGCAATTTGACTTCCATCCCTCCTCTCTTTCCCTCTCTCCTCCCATGCGTGCAGCCCACACCAACAGAGGCCAACTCCAAATTCTTCGTAGCTTGTTCCCTCTGCCGTTCCTTCTTGCCGCCAACTTTTCGTCACCATTTCCCATTTTTCTTATGTTGCCGCACACTTTCATCTTCACTGTCCCACCGCCAGTAGTCACGCCACCAGCAACCATCCCACCGCCTTCTCCATTTCTTCTTCATCAGCGTCCACCAAGGAGCCACCAGTTGCACGCCTCCAGTCCACGCCCTCACCAGCTCCCCACAGCCGCTCGTTCCAGCCGTCCTTCACCCACCGTATCCCAGCCCCCGCGTCTGTTCTCCTACAACTCCAGCTCCGCCCAGCTCACAACCATTCAACCAAGCCGCCCCGCCTTACTGCCCGTCCAGCTAAGACCAGTGACTAGCAGCTCCCATTTGCCCAGCAAACAACCCCTGGCCGTGAGCCTCCCCTTGCGATTCCGTTGGAGACACGGTTGTCTCAAGTTTTCACCACCGTCGCTTCGCCATCGCCGTGAGCCCGCCGCCGTCAAATTCCGGTGAATTAGCTCTCCAATCCTTGATTATGTTGTTAATTGCGCTTAGGAGTTAGATTAGTGTTAATTAGTTAGTTAGATGGACTAGCTTAGTTAGGTTAGTTTGGTTAGTGTAACTAGATTGGTTAGGTGGTTAGTTTAGTTAGCCTAGCTTAGGTTAGATTAGTTAACTTGGGTTAAATTAATTAACCATGGTTAGTTTAATTAATCATTGTTAGGTTAATTAAATTAATTAATCACAATTTATTTAATTAATCATAATTAGCGTAAATTGTGACGGATTAGCCATTTTTTAGAATTTTATGCTGATTCTCGTGATTGAATTTATATGTAAATTTGATGGTTTAATTATGTTATGATGTGAAATTGAGTGCTTGATGGTAATTATTGATTATTATTGCAAATTTTGATTTTATGGTATTTAAATAGAAAAATACCAAGTGTTAGTTTTTGACACCAAAATTTTAAGTACTATATAAAATTGTGGAATTTTGAAATGGAAGTGTACTATGTTTAATGGTTTGATTTAATGATGTGACCATGCATGATTATTCTACCGAGATTTTTAATACGAAAAAAAGTAGCCAAGTTCAATATTTGAGAGGCATGTGAATGCAAAGCACGGTGTTCTTGGCCAAGTATGTGTTCATGTGGTCACTAAGTGGAATCCGTCCTGATGCGTATGATTATGCCAAACGATGCTCCTTAGTGCAATGCTGTTTGGGTGGAGAATGCTAGATGTTGCCATTTGCGGATAGATTTCGGAACGAAGCTTCTTAGTGGAATGCCGTCTAGGTGGGGATTCTAAACGTTGCCGTGGCTGATGGAGCGGGATGATGCCCGGTTACACCGGATGATCGCTTACTGTCGAGTTGGCCGTGGCCGTTGGATCGTAATAACTGGAACACGCCTAAGTGGTTGTGATAGCCGCACCTGATTATGGGGCAAAATTGTGTGGCACAGTATGGGACGTGTCATAACGGTTTTACTTTATAATCGAGACCCATGTGATGTTTGATGGGTGAAAATGAGGTGTTTCGGTTATTAAGTATACTTGTGATATTTATGATGCATATGTGATGAGCTAATATGCAGGTATGCACCAAGGCGAGGTGAGTTCTGTATGGTGCATGTTTTAGGACCGCATTCGAGGTGAATTTGTGTTCTAATCGGGGTTTAGGGTTTTGACTCATTGAGATTTTATCTCACCCCATCGTGAGTTAACATTTTCAGGGCCATAGCGTGGAGGATCCAAGCCAGAGACGGAGGGATCCAGGGCGTAGGTTACCTAGGAGTTCTTTTTGAGACCGACTTTTGTATATAGACTCCTAGGATTAACTTGACATTTTTTTTTTTTTTGGTGATCAAGGAAACCCCGAAAGCCGACAGCCGGCGGGTAGAACCTAGGGGCAACATGGGGAAACCACCACCCCATGCCACCGGGTAAGTCACCAAGTAACTCCACCAGCCCCCTTGTGTTGCAAGGGCTTCGAACCTCTCACCTCCCCTCGCAAGGATCACTGAAGCCTACCCAGCGGAGCCACCACGGCCGGTGGTAACTTGACATGTTTATAGAGTGTGGTTTGTGAAAAAAATGTTAGCATGTTTTACTATCCCTATTTTTGATGGTTGTCTGGGTGTTTATTTATTTCGCTTCCGCATGTGCTTAATTAAAATATAAAAAGAATGGGTCGGTGATGCGTCCTGGGACGTCACATTTTTAATCGACTACAAGGGATGTGTGTGCTCGGGGTTCGAGGCGTGACAATAGACAGTCATCCTAGATGTGGATCCGGCGACTTTGCTGATGACTGCAGATGGAGGAGCTGGCTATGGACGGCGGAGGGAGAAGAGGGAGAGAGAGAGAGAGTGAGAGTTTTAATTTTTATTTATTTATGTCCACATCATCGACACATGGCATTTTTTTTATTGGACTTCAAAAAAAATGCCATGTCTGCCTATGACATGGTGCATTCTAACTACTAAGTACTTTCTCATGAGGGAGAAACGTATGTTCAAAGTAGGAGGGAAAAGAGGCAAAAAATTTGCAGTGGGTCATTTATCATAATGTGAATTTATTTCCTAAAATTAGAGGATCTCACCTTTCGACTAAATTTTTGATGCATACATACATACATACATACATACATACATAGAGAGAGAGAGAGAGAGAGAGAGAGAGAGAGAGAGAGAGAGAGATTTCATACAAAAATTGATTTAAAAAAATCTATATGACATGTTACAGGACCAAGAGCAACATTTACTTACCCTAAAAACAAAAAGTGAACGACGAAGTGTACCGTAGAAAGGACCCTATTTATAAGCCAACTTCAATTGGTTTTTTTTTTTTTTAGTAAACCAAATAAGAACAAAATGGGAGGACCAAAGGACTATAGGATGACATAAGTATGCATCACATAGAATCACACTTATTTTCATGAAAATTCTATAGGGTCCAATTCTCATGAGAATTGACCTAAAAGTGACATTTATGTACGAGGTGTGCAATTGGTGATCATTATTGTGAATTAGAAGATTAGGCATGAGCTTTGAATCAATTACTAGTTGATCTAAGGTCTAACACTGCGACCTGAGACTACTATACCAGTGCTACTATGCTAGTGCTTCTTATGGTGATGCTCAATGCTTTGATTGTAGAGCATGCATTGTTGAGCTGGTACAGTCAGAATGTGTTACAGATATGATTTTTCCCTTATGCTCAAATTAAAGAGTTAAGCCCATCCAGCGTTGGATCATGGCTTGAATGCAATATGAATTCACTAAATGATCAATTGGTTCATTTAAATTTCAGATGAGATTGCGAGTCCATTTTTAAGGTTAAAGGGTCTCCATGCATTTTTCCTCCCTTTCGTTGGTTCAATAAGGAGGAAAGAGGCTGCAAAGCATTAAGTTTACAAAAGCTGACAATTAATGAATAAATGAGGGCACGTAATATTCATTGATATGTAATTAAAGGAGGGGCTTTAGAGTTTCATCGTCGTTGACACGTGGATTTTTACTGGCAATAAATATTTAAGTAACAAAAGATTCAGATGAAAGAAAAGAAAAGAGAGGAGAAAATATTAAAAATTCTCAGCTCCTTCGTCGGTCTCTCTCCCCCGATTGCTCCGTCTTGATTCTCTCTCTCTCTCCTTGATCTAATCTCCACTCCAGCGATGCACATTGAGCAGAGAAGACTCTCCTTCTCTCTCTACGAAACCAAAAGGAAGTGAAGCTGTCAATTGGAACCTCTCTACAGCTGACGCTTCCCTGCATCCACGAATGGAGCTCTCACCAGCTATTCATCTAGATTGAAAAGCATCGGTTGCAATGTGGAGGAGGGAACCGAGTCTGTAAGGAAGGTGTTCTGTGGAATGACGAATTTGGGCTTTGTTTCGAAGAATATATTTTTCAAGAGGGAGAATTAGTGAGCTTTATATGGCGTCAAGAGCAAGTTTGAGTTTGAGAGCACAAGATGTGGTCGATTGTAAGGCGAAAAGCCACTGCTGAAGGCTTGAATGCTCTGTTGTTGGGAGAGAGGTTGCGGAAGAGTTGTGCTGCGGAGATGCAGGTTGCGGAATTATGGTGCTGTGGCGAAAGAGATGAGATTGAGAGAGGCTCTGAATACGGCGCCTGATTGCAGTTTTGTACAATTGTACATCATCATAATGGGACTTTCAAGATCATACCGTTTGAATAAATCAATAATCATCTTCCCATGCAACGTTAAGTATCCTTGGAGTAGGTCTTTGCTAGATGCAAAACAATACACAATCAGGTCATCAACAACAAAATACTTATTCTCATAGCAGAATTTACAATATGCATATAAAACAAACCCAATGAAAACCAACATCACTAGCACCTTTTCCACTAGAAAGAGAAGATTGATAAAATCCTTTGTTTGAAGAAAAAACAGGGAATCTATTTACACTTAATCAATTGAAACAACATGCATAGAATAGTCAAGAAGCCAAATCTCTTCAAATTTCCCACACAAATTGACAGTGTAGTGCCGATTTTGAATTTAGGGCTTTGTTGACGGAAAAAAGGCCCAAATCCCAAACTCTAATGGGTTAAAGTGTCTTCCTTGTGCTACTAATCTTCCATTTGGATTTACTTGCTTTTGGCTCAGAAGTGAAACCCTATCTCATGTTTTTGCTTAGGCTCTTGCAACTTGCAAGAGAAGCTTTCTCTGATATTCATCCTTTTGAAAGAATGGTAGACCTTGAGTTCCAAAATGAGAATTATTATATTCAAACTGCTTCACGTATATTAGGATTTGAAAGGAGAAGGGGGAGTGCCAATTTAACAAATTTTTGTCAATAATGCCAAGATAGAATTTAAATTGGAATTTTAGACTCTAAAATTTGATTAGTTTTAGAAAGGGAAGGGCCTTTTCTTTCCGCCCTTGTCATCATTTTTTGCATTTTTGGAGAATATTTCCAAGGAATGCAGTAATCAATGCAGAATGCACTTGTCAAAGAACCAAATTACAAAAGTGCCGAGCTTTCAATGGCACTAATTTTGATGTTATCATGTACGTTGTCGACACCTGAGCTTTGTCAACTATTCAAGCGTATGCGGTTGTAAAAGTACCAAAAAAAAGAAAATAGCCAAAAAAAAAAACCACAAAAAAGAAGGGCAAAAAAAGAATAGATAAATAGATAATGAACTAATTATATAAATCAGCTCCAGCCCATTTCATCCACCAAATAGGCATTCCCTTCTTCTTTTCCCTACCCTCCCCGAAGACTGGAGGCGCGCGTGGAAGCCAAAGGGGAATCGTGAGATTCGCCGAGTGGAAAGCACTGCGAGGGGAACGAGTTCAGCACGAGAGAATTTCATGAAGATGTTCAGGAATAGCTAAGCATGACATTTTTTTTCACTAGCTAAGCATGACATTAGAAGGCACGGTTTATCTCATCCAATCATGTGTATCAATTAAAAAATCCCACTCCTACAAGGACTAGGAACGCTACCCTAGGCTGGGCTCCTCACCAAGGACATCTAAGAGGGATAGGGTGATGGGACGCTAGTGGTGGTGGCTCGATGGTGGCAGGTGAACTGCAAGCAGATAGAGTTGCACGTGGTTTAACTGAAATCAAAACAACCTAATTTTTTGCTAGAAAGTGACTTAATTTATCATTGGAAAATTATCTGATGAAGAATAATACAAATTTAGAAAAAAATTAATTCTGAGATTTCAACATCACAAATATAATTTCACTATAAATATATCCCAATAAATCTACTTTGAGTTTTTGATGGCTCTTTCAAGAATAAGAAAAAGTAAAAAGAAATGATCACAAGATATTTGATGAATCTTCCTCTCAATGAATTCCATCTTTTGAGCAAGTCTTTCCTTGGAGGGACTTTTTGGACCGGCGGGAAATCCCAGAGTGGAACCAAAAATCTCATCCTTCGAATAAGCAGATCCTATCCAGATGATGATGATTGGTCCAACCTCAACTTGGTGACTAGATAAAGCTCTTGTCAAACAACCACCGTGACATCCCTGAAATGAAAACCGCGAACGATGGCATCGGAATCCGAAAGGTGGCAATGAAGTGGGAGAGAACATAATGAGGCAAAAATTGACATAATGTATTTGGAACAAATCGAAATTTGACTTGGAAGTTGAATTGGATATGAAACGACCCTGATGGGGGAAGACTTGGTGAAAAATGGAAGATGAACAGAGAGAAAAAGAGCTAGTTGATTCTGAAACAATAGGCAGAGGAAGGAAGATTGTGCCATAAGAAATTTCCACTGACAGCCGATTCCTCGTGACATTCAAATGATGATGATGTCCTTCGACCGACAGTCGTACTTACCATTGGATCATTTTCATCTTCGATTCGACTTTAGAATTAATTTCGATACATTCCAACTTCGTCCGTTGATATCTATTTCATTTTGTTTTTCTCCAATTCTCTTGTTGTCTTCTGAATTTTCAGTAGGTTAGTGGTCTAAATGCTTGCAAAAAGTGTTCATGCTTGATATTCTCATAGCAAGCAAGACAACTTCTACAAACCAACTGGGTATAAGGGGATTCCAAATCCCATATATTAAGACATTCTTGTCCTCGTGATAGAGATTTTCACTGCGAAACAACTTCCAGCCCATGTGAGGGATTCCAAAGAGGATCCCATCCCTAAAATACTCTGTTAAACAGAGGGAGTTGCAGGATAAGTTACAAAGTTTATAATCATGAGGAAACCTTCTTTGCATGTCACCAAAAGAATTGGCTAATGTATTTATTATGATTTTTGGTTTTGCGGAAAATATTTTTGAGAAATGTCTTAGAATACACTTGTCAACCAACCGATTCACAAAAGTATCAAGCTTATTATAGTACTAACTTTAGTGTTATCACGTATGTCGTTAACACAATTCAAGTGTCCGTCTCTATGAAAGTACAAAAATAGGAAATAGCAAAAATAACAAAAGAGAGCCAAAAAGAATAGATAAACAAACGAATAAATAATACACTAACTAAAAATAATAAAAAAAAAAGTTTAGAAAATGATGGGCATTAAAAAGGGGTGCTTTTCTGGTTCGTGGCCCAATTCACATAGCTCTAACAAGATAAAATTTCGTCTTAAGTCCATCAAGCCTAATCGGCTGCAGCCCCTCTATAGCCCACCCCACATGCTAATAAAGCCACGACCCATTCCCAGCTGAAGATCGCTTGAAATCTTGGAATCCCTCATTTCTGACGCCATTAGCCAGAAATGATATTGGGTCAATTTTCCAATAAGAGGAAATTTAAATAGAAATATGAAGTCGAAAGGCATGTGGAAATTAAAGGGAGAATTACCGAAAAAGTCTAAACCTATTATAATTGTCTTGTGTTTCGTTAAACTTTTTATTTTGGTAGATTTAGTCATAAACATTTTATAATTGTCTTGCGATTTAATCCATCCATGGCCAAAAAATTGACCGTAGCCGGTCTAACGTGGACACCAGCCATCCAGTGAACGCTGACGTGGCATTTTTTTTTAATTTTTTTAATTTTCAAATATTTTTTGAATTTTTTAATTCTTTTTTAAATGATTTTCTTAATTTCTTTTTATTATTTCCCCTTTGTCTTCTTCCTTGTTTTGTCTTTTTCCCCTGCACCTTCTTCTTCAACCTTGCGCCTTCTTCTTCCCCGAATCTCTCTATTCCTTCTGCAACTTAATTGAACCAGAATTTTTGGTGACAAATCAACCGTTATATGCGTCATATCCAGCATACACATCGCCACCGAACCAACACCAACCAGCGGTCACCTGCTCCAATCGACGGTCACCAACTCCGAACGCTTACCCTAGCAATCGCAACAATCAACGGAAAATCTTTACACGAGATTAATTTCTTCCATGCTTGGCTTTCTAGCAAGCATATAATCACCAGTGAACTACAAATCACAGAGACGAACTGACTAGGGTGGCCTTGAACCACATGGCACGCCAACGGGGGGAAGATTTCCGGCGGAGAGGAGGATTTACGGCCGAGGATTGAACCCGAGAGAACGTTCTTCGGGGCGGCCGCACTGAGAGTAGTGAGAGATGGGAAGAAGGATGGAGATGGTCGAGGTGGCTTGGTCGAGTCTATCTGAGGAGAAGGAGCGGCGCTCCCAGAAAAAGAAAAGCCCCCGCTCTCTTTCTTTCCTTTCGCCTCTCCCCTTCTCCCTTTGAAATCTCTCTTCCTCAAAGCGTTCCTCTCTCTCCCCTTGCGATATGGTTTCAGCCAAGAAAGAAAAGATGCCCCACCCGTCTCTGTGTGAGGAGAGCTTCCAAAGATCCCCAGAACGTTTTGATGCAGCCTTCTGCAATTCCCCAAAAAACCAGTGAGCCCCCTTTTGCTTTCCCTCAGTGAGCGCTCCCTGTATTTCCTTCAAGCTTTCCCTCTTCTGTGAAAGTTCCAGGCGGTGCAAGCAAGAAGAATGTTCTACTCTCACCAGCTTCTCACCCCCGAAGATCTCCTCGGCTAGATATCATCATCCTCTCGTTTGTCTCCGGTTTCTCTCAGCAAGCAACCTCTCTCTCTCTCCAATGGCCAGCCGGGGAAGGAGAAGATGGAAAAAAAAAAAGAATTAAAAAATTCGAAAAAATAAAAAATTTTATTTAAAAAATGCCACGTCAGCGTTCGTCGGACGGCCGGCATCCACGTCAGCGCCGGCCGGCCAATTTTGACCTGATGGACTGAATTGGCACAATTGTAAAAGGTTTAGGACTAAATTGGCCACAAAAAAAAAAGTTTAGAACTGAATTTGCACAATTGCAATAGGTTTAGGATTTTTTTGGTAATTCTCCCGAAATTAAAAATATTTCTACGGAATTGAAGTTGCGAGGGATAAAAGTGAAGTTTTTCTTTCACAAATGACATCAAAACACCGTTCATTCAAGTAAGAACGAGTCACGCGCGATAGATTTGCATGATCTATGAAAGCAAATTTCAAGCCGCGAATTTAACATTGGAGCAATCTAGAGATGAAAGTGCTTTTTTAATACTAAAAGGGACAAGAACAATGGACATAATCACCACCAAGGACATCTAGGAGGGAAAGGGCGATGGGAGCTTGGCAATGGCCGATAAGTGACAAGTAGAAGGACTTGCTTCCATGAGAGAGATCGACATATTCTCAATTATGAGTTGTGATTGATTATTGATGAAGCCAAGAACAAAGGGGGGAAAATCATAAAAAAATTCCAAATTTTACCTACTATGACATATTTACCTTAATTTTTTTTTAACATATTTACTCTTGTCAATAAGTATGGTTAAAAAATTTGTTTATATGGATGACAGAAAGTGAACAGTGTTGACGTAAAATGAAATAAGAATAATTTCAACCGAAAAAAATATAAAATCATCAAATGAAATCTTAATAAAAGGTGAATGTCATATTGGTACAAATTTAGGGTTTTTTATGTCATAAGAAAAAATTTAGGATAAATATGCCATGGACACAATTTTAACAGAAAGAAAATATAAATGTGACAAGAATGAATATAATTTGGAGTTTTTTTACCGGCTTTTTTTCGAAAACGACGGTGGGTTCTTTTTTCACCTTTTATTTATATATTTATTATTTTTAAACTCGATTCCTTTCTCATCCAGAACAACCCCAGGCTTCTCCCGTTTGTGCCGTTTTCCCACACAACATCCGAATCATCTCCATCCCCCCGCTTCGCTTCGCGCCTTTTTTATCTTCGTTTGTTTTTTATTGCGATTGGTTCATGACATTTGATTGGAAATCCTATGAAGATATTTACATTCATTACAGTTTGAAGAAGGACAAATTAATTGCTCGGTGACCGAGGCCAAAATGCTTGACAGTAAGACATGAAAGCGAAGTGAGAAAAGGAGTAACAAGGTGTTCGAGGAACAGTAAGACACCAGCAGTGTCACATGATGGATGCTCTATATTGACAGATCGACCTGTGACTAGTTTGGCCGAATGAAGCGACAAGTTGCTTCAAAGGACAACTTTAGGCCAGTTCTTATCTGAGAGATATATAGTCCAATTTGCTATGTCGATTCCCCTTGGATGAGCTAAAGACAAAAAAAAAAAAAAAAATTGTATGTAGCATTAAATTTCGAAATTGCATGAATTTTATTAAACATCTAGTGTAACTATGGCCAATCTCATGTGCTCCCAAATGAAGTAATTTAGTGCATCCATGTTATCGCATCTTTTTTTGTGTTGTATCAATTATTTAGATTCCCAAGTATAGAGTATCTAAATTTATATTAAGTTAGCATACATTTCATAAATTGGTTAAAATGTGATCCAAGCAAGCTCTTGCCAATTCTTTAGTCCGTAAAAAAATACGTGGCTTGGGATATTCTAGCCCGGGGACCTGGCCCAAACCGAAACCATGCCATGAGGCCCAGAGCCAATACGATTGGGCATGGCCCAAAATCTGAAAAATGCGTGTATTTTTATTTTTATTTTTAACTTTCCATCAGGAATTCAAGTAGCACGTCCTCAAACAAAAAACCTTGAAGACATTAGAACAGGCTAGTAAGAACCTGTTTTGCTACTTGCTGGAGAGTGGGGGAACGTGAGGGAGGCCATGACTCGAGCGAGCATATGGTGAGTAATGGGGCTCGGCAGTTACAGTAGGGGCTCGATGGTGCCACGGTGGCTGCTTAGTGGGGACTGGATGACTCAATGAGCATGAGAGAAGAGAGAATGAGAGAGGTTGAGACCGAAGTATTCATGAAAAAGTAAGATGGCGTAGCCTTGGGGATAATGAAAACGAGACATTATTTCTAGTTTATGAACAGGCCGGATATGGGAGCTTTAATTAAAATCCAAATTGCTTATATCGGGCCAAATTGAAAGATTTTTTTCGAGGCATGGTGACCTGGCTCGGGACAATTTTAGCCCAAAAAAATCGGTCTGGCCTAGCAGTTTGGTCTCGATTTTCTGGCCCATGTTTTTTTTTTCTGTTTTTGGGCACACCCTTAGTTGTAATATTAATAGTAGCGGTATAGTGTTACGACGATTATATAACTCAAGTTTACAATATTACATTATAAAAATGGACGTGGAGAAAGTATTGAGTAGTTAGAATGTACCACATCTTATGCTGACGTGGTATGCATTTTGGAGGTCCAATCATAAAATGCCACGTGTTGATGATGTGGAATAAATAAAAAATTAAAAATCTCACTCTCTCTCCCTCTCTTTCTTTTTTTTTTCTCTCCATTCTACGTTGTCCCCAGCCATTTGCAGCCATGGTCCTCTGATTTCCAGATCTCTTCGAGCGTCGGCAACTCCACTGGTGGCTAGAGAACTCGTTTTTCCAGCGTGAGCTCTGATGACTCCCGCCGGTGGCCATGGACCTTGGATTTCAAGTTTCCTCTGGCGACCATGGACCTTGGATTTTCATGTTTTTGTGAGCGCCCAGAATTCCGGATCTAGACGAATGACATCAATGATGGCCATGGACGAGCGTCGACATTGCTTGCTGGTCTCATATAATCATGTAGAGAGTTGTTAGACAAATTTGGAGCAGCGCCATTTCCAGTTTTGTACAGAGACATATTTGATGGCCCTTTAAAGATATCAACCTTTTGAGTTTTTTTTTAATATGATCGACCTTCACTCCAGTGGCGTATGCTTCAATGGCTATGCCATTGATGTTCTCAAAGTGAGATTGACTTGAAAGTCTCTACTTTTGGTTGACTGTCTGGGGAAGCAAATCGACGAGCTGCGAGTTATTGTAGGTTGCTAGCTTGGCCATGAACGGGCAACGAATGCGGGCCGGCGTGATGACAGAGCGGGTGGCTCGACCATAGACGGTCGCCCTGGATGTGGATCCGGCGACTCTGCTGATGACTGCAGATGGAGGAGTTGGCTATGGACGGCGGAGGGAGAAGAGAGAGAGAGAGAGAGAGAGAATGTGTGTGAGAATTTTAATTTTTTTTATTTATGTCCACATCATCGACACATGGCATTTTTTGATTGGACTTCAACAATGCCACTTCCGCCTATGACGTGGTGCATTCTAACTACCGAGTACTTTCTTGTCAGGGAGAAATGTATGTTTAACGTAGGAGGGGAAAGAGGCCAAAAATTTGCAGTGGATCATTTATCATAATGCGAATGTATTTCCTAAAATTAGAGGATCCCACCTTTCGACTAAATTTCTGATGCATACATACATACATACATACATACATAGAGAGAGAGAGATTTCATACAAAAACTGATTTAAAAAACATCTATATGACATGATACAGGACCAAGAGCGAGATTTACTTAGCCTAAAAACAGAAAGTGAATGACAAAGTGCACCGTAGAAAGGACCCTATTTATAAGCCAAACTCAATTAGGTGTTTTATATATATATAGTAAACCAAATAAGAACCAAAAGGGAGGACCAAAGGACCATAGGATGACATAAGTATGCATCACATAGAATCACATTTATTTTCATGAGAATTCTATAGGCTCCAATTCTCATGAGAAGTGACCTAAACGCGACGCTTATGTACAAGGTGTGCAATTGGCGATCAATATCGTGAATTGGAAGATTAGGCAGGAGCTTCAAGTCAATTACTAGTTGATCTAAGGTCTAACACCGCGACCCGAGACTACTATGCCAGTGCTTCTTATGACGATGCTCAATGCGTTGATTATAGAGCATGTATTGTTGAGCTGGTACAATCAAAATGTGTTACAGATATGATTTTTCGCTTATGCTCAAATTAAAGAGCTAAGCCTATCCAATGTTAGATCACTGCTTCAATGCAATACGAATTCACTAAACGATCAATCAATTCATTTAAATTTCAGACGAGATTACAAGTCCATTTTTAAGGATAAAGGGTCTCCATGCATTTTTCCTCCCTTCCGTTGGTTCAATAAGGAGGAAAGAGGCCACGAAGCATTAAATTTACAAAAGCTGACAATTAATGATTAAATGAGGGCACATAAGGTTCGCTGATATTTAAGTAAAGGAGGGGCTTTAGAGTTTCGGCGTTGTCTACACGTGGATTTTTACTGGCAATAAATATTTAAGTAACAAAAAATACAGATGAAAGAAAAGAAAAGAGAGGAGAAAATAATAAAAATATTCAGCTCCTTGGTCGGTCTCTCTCTCTCGATTGCTCCGTATCGATTCTCTCTCTCTCTTTCTCTCTCCTTGATCTAATCTCAATCCAGCGATGCACATTGAGCAGAGAAGAATCTCCTTCTCTCTCTACGAAACCAAAAGGGAGTGAAGCTCTCAATTGGAATCTCTCTACAGCTGACGCTTCCCTGCATCCACGAATGGAGCTCCCACTAGCTATTCATCCAGATTGAAAAACATCGGTTGCAATGTGGAGGAGGGAACCGAGTTTGCAAAGAAGGTGTTCTGTGGTATGACGAAACTGGGCTTCATTTTGAGGAATACCTTTTTCAAGAGGGAGAATTAGTGAGCTTTATCTGGCGGTGAGAGCAAGTTCGAGTTCGAGAGCACAAGATATGGTCGATTGTCAGATGAAAAGCCACTGCCGAAGGCTTGGATGCTCGATTGTTGAGAGAGAGGTTGCGGAAGAGTCGTGCTGCAGAGATGCGGGTTGCAGAATTATGGTGCTGTGGTGAAAGAGATGAGTGTGAGAGAGGCTCTGAATACGACACTTGATTGCATTTTTGTACAATTGTACATCATCATAATGGGACTTTCAAGATCATACTGTTCGAATAAATCAATAATCATCTTCCTATACAATGTTAAGCATCTTTGCAGTAGGTCTTTGCTAGATAAGAAGCAACACACAATCAGGTCATCAAAAGCAAATTACTCATTCTCATAGTAGGATTTACAATATGCATATAAAACAAACCCAGTGAAAACCAACATTGCTTAACACCTTCAATCATTTCCACTAGAAAGAGAAGATTGATAAAATCCTTTGTTTGAAGAAAAAACAGGGAATGTATTTATACTTAGTCAATAGAAACAACATGCATAGAATAGTCAGGAAACCAAATTTCTTTGAATTTCCCACACAAATTGACAATGGGGTGCCCATTTTGAATTTTGGGCTTTGTGGACAGAAAAAGCTCAAAATCCCAAACTCTAATGGGTTAAACTGTCTTCCATGCGCTACCAATCTACCATTTGGACTTACTTGCTTTTGGCTCAAAAGTGAAACCTTATCTCATGTTTTTGCTTATGCTCTTGTGCTCGCAAGAGAAGCTTTCTCTAATATTCATCCTTTGAAAGAATGGTAGACCTTAAGTTCCAAAATGAGAATTATTATATTCAAACTGCTTCACGTATATTAGAATTTGCAAGGAGAAGGGGGAGTGCCAATTTAACAAATTTTTGTTAGTAATGCCAACATAGAATTTAAATTGGAATTTTAGACTCTAAAATTTGATTAATTTTAGAAAGGAAAGAGCCTTTTCTTTCCACCCTTGTCATCATTTTTTGCTTTTTTGGAAAATATCTCCAAAGAATGCAATAATCAATGCAAAATGCACTTGTTAAACAACCAAACTACGAAAGTGTCGAGCTTTCGATGGCACTAATTTTAATGTTTTCATGTACGTTGTCGACACCTGAGCTTTGTCAACAATTCAAGCGTATGTGGTTGTAAAGTACCCAAAAAAAAAGCAAAAAAAAAACCACAAAAAAAGAAGGGCAAAAAAAGAATAGATAAATAAATAATGAACTAATTAAATAAATCGGCTCCAGCCCATTTCATCCACCAAGTAGGCGTTCCTTCTTTTTTTCCCTACCCTCTTCGAAGACTGGAGGCGCGAGTGGAAGCCGAGGGGGGAATCGCGAGATTCGCCGAGCGGAAAGCGCGGCGAGGGGAACGAGTTCAGTGCGAGAGAATTTCATGAAGGTGTTCGGGAATAGCTAAGCATGACATTAGAAGGTGCGGTTTATCTCATCCAATCATGTGTATCAATTAAAAATAATCCCACTCCTACAAGGACTAGGAATGCTACCCTAGGCTGGGCTCCATGCCAAGGACATCTAGGAGGGATAGGGCGATGGGACCCTAGTGGTGGCTCAGTGGCGGCTAATAGATGGCAAGTAGATAGACACTCTAAACGACCTAATTTTTTTGTTGGAAAATTATCTAATGAAGAATAATACATATTTAGAAAATTTTAATTCTAAGACTTCAACATCACAAATAAAATTTCACTATAAATATATCCCAATAAATCTACTTTGAATTTTTGATGGCTCTTTCAAGAATAAGAAAAATTAAAAGGAAATGATTGCGAGATATTGGATGAATCTTCCTCTCAACGAATTCCATCTTTTGAGCAAGTCTACCTTTGGAGGGGCTTCTTGGATAGGCAAGAAATCTAAGAGTGGAACCGAAAAATCTCATCCTTCGAATAGGTGGATCCTATCCAGATGATGATGATCCGTCTGACCTCAGCTTGGCGATTGGATAAAGCTCTTGTCAAACAACCACCCTGACATCCCCAAAACAAAGGACACAAGCGACAGCATTGGAATCCAAAAGGCGGCGATGAAGTGGAGAGAACAGAATGAGGCAAGAATCGACGGAACGTATTTGGAACGAATCGAAATTTGACTTGGAAGTTGAATCGGATATGAAACGACCTGATGGGGGAAGACTTGATGAAAAATGGAAGATGAATAGAGAGAAATCGATGCTTGGCCAAAGACAAAACGTGATGCATTCCTTTGAGTAGAAGGTGTTCGATGAATTGCCCTAGAGAGAAACAGAGAGCGAGATGATTTTGAAACAATAGGTGGAGGAAGAAAGATCATGCCATAAGAAATTTCCACAAATAGCCGGTTCCTCGTGATATTCAGACAATAATGATGTCCGTTGATCAATAGTCGTACTTACCACTGTGTCATTTTCATCTCCGATTTGACTCTAGAATTAATTTTGATATGCTCCGACTTTGTCCGTTAATATCTGTTTCTTTTTGTTTTTCTCCGATTCTCTCGTTGTCTTCCGAATTTCTAGTGGGTCAATGGTCCAAACGCTTGCAAAAAGTGTTAATGCTTGATATTTTCACAGTAGGCAAGACAACTTCTAGAAACCAACTGGGTATAAGGGGATCCCAAATCCCATATATTAAGACATTCCTGTCCTTGCAATAGAGATTTTCACCGTGAAACAACTTCCAGCGAATATCAAGCATTAACAACTTGGTATAAGAGGATCCCAAATCCCATATATTAAGACATTCTTGTCCTTGCAATAGAGATTTTCAACGCGAAACAACTTCCAGCCCATTTGAGGGATTCCAAAGAGGATCCCATCCCTGAAATACTCTGATAAACAAAGGGAGTGCAAATGAGCAAGCAACACAAGATAAGTTACAAAGTTTATAATTATTAGTGTTGACACCTAAATTTTGGCGATCCATTTATTCATTTATCAAATTAAAAAAATTAGGGATTAATTTTAACCCCTAAAAAAAATATTAGTTAATTATTTAATTGCATAGCATATAGATTTAGGTGCATTTGTATTTTTTGCATTTATTGGACCGATGGCGGATGTATTTGAATTAGTGGTTCTGAGCTTTAAATTGACAGGCTAGACTAAGCCCACGAAGCGAGCAAATTGGCCCAGACCCCTTTTTTTATAATCGAAATTATCTTGTGAAAATAGAAATTTGAAATTTTCCGAGATATGATGGAATTTTTCAGATAGAGTAAGTGGAAAAACAAATATTGCGTTCGGCAAAATGAATATTGCATTTGGAAAAAGAATTTTTGTGGATACCAATTTGAAAATATTAAAAATCCTAATTCACGGCCTATAAATAGATTAATTTGCCTAGGGTTTAGGGGGCCACACAATCGGTACATACGACCACAATTCTGAAAAGAGGAGGACTTCGAATACACGGCACAGAGAGAGCTTTAGAGAGACAAAGCCAAGAGGAGAAATCGTGAAGGCCAGCAAATCAGAATTTCAAAACACAGCCAAGAGAATACACGTGAATAGAGAGGAAGGAGAGGGAGGCTACGGTCAGTCATACATCCTCACGGCCACGCTTTCACCGATCTTCGCCGCCGCCGTCGGTGTCCCTGCTGCCATCTGCTGCTGCCCAACGAAGCTGAAAAGCTATTGCCGTGCATCAGTGTGATTCGCAAGTGACACGTGAAAGAACAGGGAGAGTACACGGACAGGGGATTGGATCTAAGAATAAAAAATTCACGATTTCTCAACGTGGAGAGATATAGAGAAACACAAGATCTGGCACGGCTCCCAGACCGCGACTTGTCTACGGAATTCAGCAGTCGGTGGGGGTTTCCTTCAGTCCCTGTTCCTCGCTCAGCAGTGATCACGGTGCCGTGCAGCTTTCCGGGCTACGCCCAAGCTCTACATCCAGGGCGCCCGGTGATTTCCAGAGTCTATAATGAGCAGCTAATGCCGGTTTTGTATTCTTGGTTGAATTTTCGCAGGTTTTCGTGAACACAGCAGTCCTTGACGTGCCCGAGACTTCCACCGATCCAGTTGTTTTGCTTTCATTTGAATTCTTATTAGTGCAGGTCTTTCTTGACCGAATCCAGTCACCGTCTCAACAATCCCATTGAATCTCCGAGCAATATTTGTCCTTCGGCAAACCCGATGAGCCGTTGCCATCCTTTCCTCAAGCTTTTACCACCGTCAACCAGCTCACGAAGCCATGCCAGGGAGGTTGTTGTCTTGCTCTTGTGACTCCATATTGCTAGCGCCACTCAACGACGAGGTTGCTCGCCGCACCATCGCAACACTTACGGCAAGAAAGCTAACCCACCACATTTGAGTTCTTTCCTTGTTGCAGCTAGAAGTCCCCAGCCATGAATTCATCGTACGAGCACATCTTCAAAGATTGCGGGTTGTTTTGATTTTTGGCCGAAGCGGTGGAATTTGTCTCTTATTGCATGATGAAATCTGGAGAGTTAACCGTGAGATCTTGAGAAAGAAGCATACGTGAGATTGAAGACAAAAAGGTAGTGACTTTAGAGCTCTCGGTGGAGATTATTTGGTCCGACTAAAAGACCAAATATTAATTCGCTACGATCTCCTTTGGCGAGCCACCTTATCATGAGCGGTTCCCTCCCAAGTGCGTCGCATCCCAACCACCGTTCGTGAGCCGTCCGTGGGCAAATTCTAATTTGGAGGCATATCCGTAAATTAGATTTTCTAGCAAGGCACCCATGCCGAACCATCCTGTCCGTCCATGAGTCACAAGGACCCGAGCCTCGCTGAGCATCACCATATCGCGTTGCGAGTAGCCGTTTGAAGTCTGAATTTGGAAGTGTATTTGCCAATTAGGTAAAAAATCTCACCTTGATTTAAACATTATATTGCCTAGATTGATGAGATTGATATCTAATTGGGTAAGAGGTATAATATTCATTGGGATATATTTCCTAACTCGCAACCGCATATAATATTTGATTCCATCTATAAAGCTTTAGATGGAATTATTGATTCCACGGGAATTTTTGTAAATGATGTTTTGATCTTTAAGGCTTAAGATCAACTCATCGGTTTTATTCGCGAAATTTCAAGAATTTTGGATATTATTTCCTTATTCGCATTGATTGGATAATATATGATCTCGAGTGATTTGGTGCTTATCTTGCTTTAATTGCTTTATTTATCCCAAAAATACAAAAAATGGCATTTGCATATCATGTAGATTAGAATTGATTTCCTAGATAGAATTGCATGATAGAGTCGTTAGATTCTTTTCTAATTATATTAGAATGCATGTTTAGATGGTATTAGGTTAGATAATATCTTCGAATTAAATTGCACGTCGAGATAAATTTCTAAGTTAAAATAGGATTCGGATTAGTCTATTTCCTAACTTAAATTAGATAATATCTCACTTTAGTTAAATTTTTATTTTTTTAGTAATTTTAATTTAGAAATTTTATAAAAAAAAATACAAAGATTCATGCCCATGTCATCTAGAATTAGGTTCATGAAATGCACATCATTTAGTGATTGTTGCTAGGCCTATTTAATTAGAAATTGTCCATCATTAGATTAGGTCATTTAATAAATGTCGCGTGACATATTAGTTCACATATTAGATTGCATGTTGCATGTTACTTTAGTTAAAAAATTTGTACGTCATTGTATTGCATAGCACATGGTTTCTAGGCTTCATTTAAATAAGAGAAAATCTTGAAAAATTGAGTGATTGCATGTTAATTAGAAATCATATCTAAGGTTGTCGATATGAAATGCTTTCGATGCCATGAGGTAAGTCTTGCAATTTATTCACGGTTTTTTCTGGGTGTTAAATTGGTGATTTGCACACCTGCATGATCGCCTCACATGTTAGGGAAATATATTTAAAATCAATTTAAGCTGCTTGCAAAAAAACATTTTTGAAAATAAAAGAATGGTACTGAAATGATATTAGAGAAATCTAGTGTATCCAAATCCCCGTACCCATAATCTCTGGTTTGTAGAAGTAAAGTAAAACTCCCGTTATTTTACTTGGGTTTCTAATCGACCCACAAAAAAATAGATTAGTGGCGACTCCTAGATAAAATTTATCTGCTTGTTAAACCTTAGTTGCGAATTGGTATGGGCTTGGGAGAGCCCGAGTTAAATCTAGACTTAACAATCCATTAGCCAAACTCTAAGTGGATCACCCTCGAAAAATTGGTCGCGACAATTAGGAAACCTTCTTTGCATGTCACCAAAAGAATTGGCTAGTGTATTCATTATGATTTTTGGTTTTGCAGAAAATATTTTCAAGAAAAGTGTTAGTTAATGCAGAATGCACTTGTTAACCAACCAATTTACAAAAGTACCAAGCTTCCCATAACACTAACTTTAGTGTCATCACATATGTTGTTGACAACTAAATTTTTATCAACAATTCAAGTGTCCGTCTCTATGAAAGTAGAAAATAGTAAATAGCAAAAACAACAAAAGAGAGCGAAAAAGAATAGATAAACAAACAAATAGTAAACTAATTAAAAAATAAAAAACATTTAGAAAATTATGGGTGTTCAAAAAGGGGCTTTTCTGGTTCGTGGCCCAATTCACATAGCTCTGACAAGATGAAATTTCGTCTTAAGTCCATCAAGCCTAATTGGTTGCAGCCCCTTTCTAGCCCACCTACATGCTAATAAAGCCACGACCCCTCTAAGCTGAAGATCGCTTGAAATCTTGGAATCCCTCTTTTCCGACGCCATTCGTCGTCGTACGCCGTTAGCCGGAAATGATATTGGGTCAATTTTCCAATAAGAGGAAATCTAAATAGAAATATGAAGTCGAAAGACATGTGGAAATTAAAATATTTCTATGGAATTGAAGTTGCGAGGGATAAAAGTGAAATTTTCTTTTCACAAATGACATCAAAATACCGTTCACTCAAGTAAGAATGAGTCACAAGTGAGAGATTTGCATGATCTACGAAAATGAATTTCAAGCTGTGAATTCAATATTGGAGCAATCTAGAGATGAAAGCGCTTTCCTAATACTATAAGGGACAAGAACAACTAACATAATCACCACCACGAACATCTAGGAGGGAAAAGACGATGGGAGCTTGGCAATGGCCGATAAGCGACAAGTAGATGGACTTGCTCTGATGAGAGAGATCGACATATTCTCAATTGTGAGTTGTGATTGATTATTGATGAAGCCAAGAAAAAAGAGGAAAAAACCATCGAAAATTCAAAATTTTGTCTACTATGACATATTTACCGTAATTATTCTTAACATATTTACCCTCTGTCAATAAGTATGGTTAAAAAATTTGCTTATATGGATGACAGAAAGTGAATGGTATTGACGTCGAATGAAATAAAAATAACTTCAACTGAAAAAAAAAAATATAAAAACATCAAAAGAAATCTTAATAAAAAGTGAATGTAATACTGGTACAAACTTAGGATTTTTTTATGTCTTTAGAAAAATTTAGGATAAATATGCCATGAACATTATTTTAACAGAAAGAAAAAAAATGCAACAAAAAATGAATATAATTTGTAGTTTTTTACTGGCTTTTTCTAAAACGACGATGGGTTCTTTTTTTTTTTTACTTTTTTTAATATATTTTATTTTCAAACTCAATTCCTTTCTCATTTAGAACAACCCCAGGCTTCTCCCGTTTGCTCCGTTTTCCCACACAACATCCGAATCATCTCCATCCCCCGCTTCGCTTCGCCCCTTCTTTATTCTCGTTTGGTTTTTCTCTTCATGCTCGCCGCCGCCAATCTTCACGCTCGCCGTATCGTCTCGGATGATGATGACAGGCTCAGATTGGCCTCGGCTGCCGCGGTTGACGAAGCGACGCCGGACCGGCGGGAGTGCCGAGAGCGGAACCGAAGAATCTCATCCTTCGATTCGGCAGATTGTATCCAGATGATGATGATGATCCATCCGACCTTAGCCTTGGCAATCGGATAAAGCTCTTGTAAACAGTTGACACCGCCGGGCATCCCCCTTTGCGCGCGGCGTGGATGGGCGAAATAATGGAATCCGAAAGACGACGGTGAAGTGGGAGCGAACGGAACGAAGCAAAAATCGACAGCACATATCCTGGAATGAATCGAAATTTGTCTTGGAAATGAAACGGGCCTGACGATGGTTCAGCGGCGATGGCGGCGTGAGCCCGAGATGGCCCGGCCACAGATAAACCTGATCCAGACATGGATAAGGACAGGAAAGCGACGACTTGAATTAGAGTGGCTGCGACTTGAGTGTGGAATCTGATGGTGTCGTTCACTGTGGGATGATCTGAATTGCTGGAGATGAAATCAGGGGAATCCAGAGCCACAGGGAGAGATAGATGCGAAAAAAATTCTGGTCGGAGAAAAATTTGTCTGGAGTTTGCAAGGAAGGTGTTTGATGGAATGACGAAGCTGGACTCTCTTTCCAAGGATACCCGTTCGAGAGAGAGAGAGAGAGAGAGAATTAGCGAGCTTTATCTGGCAATGAGAACAAGTTCGAGTTCGGGAGCGCATGATGTTGTTGATTCTAATAGGAAAAGCCACTGCCAGAGGCTTGGATGCTGTGATGTTGAGAAAGGCTGCGGAAAAGTTGAGACGTGGAAACGCCGTTACTTTATGCCACCACAGCAAAAGAGATGACTGTGAGAGAGGCTCTGAATACTGCATTTGATGACGAAATATCTGCAGATCCTAGAGTCTTTCTCACGGGGGAGGAGGTCGGAGAATACCAATTTCTTTTTTCTTTTTGGGCAGAAGCATGGATATTAGAGAGTTGCTGATATTGCAATCACAGAGGCTGGTTTCACTGGCGTTGAAGTTGGCGCTGCTTTCTATGGTCTCAGGCCTATTGTGGAGTTTATGAAATTCAATTTAGCTATGCAGGCGATTGACTACGTTATAAATTTTGCTGCAAATATGAACTACATGTCGGCTGGCAATACATCAGTCCTATAGTTTCCAGAGAAGCTGCAGCAGGAGTCAGTGCCCATCATTCCGAAGCCTCATGAAGACATAGCCATCCCACCTGGAGGAAGCTTTTCCATATCCGGTCTCATTAGATCACTCGCCACCCTCAGGATCTATCGAATGTGAGAATGGCTCATGACATGTGAAATGAGAGTTGCTCATGAACGGTGTAACATCTCTGGTATGTCCCTCCAACAAAGTGCTTCCTCATCCTCTGGTTTTTTCAGATTGGCAGTCACTAATTTATTAATGTAGTGTGTTTAGTTGCATTATTTGAATGCGTTGTTGTCAAGGAGTGAATATTTTGCGTGGTCGCAAATTTAATCGGTGTTTACTCAAAGTCTCCTTTCAGTTGATATTAATATTATGATAGGATCAACATAAGCACAGAAAAATGAGATAATACACAGCACACGTGCCCATTATAAGATCGTTGACGCAGGATGGGACCATTGTAATTACTCTACTTAACTCAGCTTGTAATTTTTGGTTTTAGCCTCAGAAAGTTTCATGTCTCCTTTTGTTTGAAAGGGTAAGCAACCATTCACAAATTCTGGACATGCTTGTCCTGTTCCCAAGTAGTAATTGCTTTTGCCATTCAATGTCTCTTTGCCCTCATAAACTCTGATGGGTGACCTATTGTTGCATAGCTTAACCACTGTTCTCCAAATTGTTGTTCCACCTGCTCTGTTGCTCTAGGGGTTGAATTAATTTATTTTGGGTCTGCTTTGCTTTATGGTTATTAGTGTCAATATTATGTGTTTCATTCTGTTACAACACGTGGTATAAAATTGGTGAGCCCCGAAAGCTCACTCCTAGGCAACTTCTTTGTTGATGATAGGCTGTTTGCTGCATTTGTTTTTGTATACATGTATCTTATGACGGCAGATTAGCATAAAGACTCTGGAAGTACAAATCATGGAGATCTGAGGTAGTGTCTTTGTGGATTTTCAACACTAAATGTGGGGAAGAAAAAGCACATAATTACGTGGAGGTACCAAGTCACGAGTAGTGATGAGCACATAGTATCAAGAAGCTATTGCTGCAAAGAATGCAGGCCTTCAGGTGATTATCTTTGTTCATCCATTCATGCAGACATTTCCTACACGCAGATGAGTTTCTATCTTAAATGCACATCAATCAGAAGAAAAGGACACAGACAGAGCCCCTCTTACATGTCTATGGCTTCCCAATGAACTTCATTGTTGGAATACCTAAGAGTTGCTCTTTGCTTCTCCTGAATATGTTGCTTAATGAATCCATCTAGAATACTTTGCACATTTACATGTTTGAACGACCAAGCAATGAAATTATATAAGTGAAATGAGAAATCCAAAGATAAAATTAGAGGGCAAAGAGCAAGAAGGTAATGATTTGAAGTTGAAGAAATCCAAGGATAAATTTATCCGTTTGAAAGTGCTTGAAGATGAAAGAAATTAATAGCTAACATCATTTTTTTAATACATGTTATTAATGAGTATTGTTCTAGGATTATATTGGCTTCAACTATAGACATTTTATAAATGGAAAAGAAATCTCCAACAAGTAGACATCGACTGCTAAAATGGTCGCGGTATCACCAACCGCTAGCAATTATAACTGAGCTCTAGGTATACCGATGATGAATTAAGCTCAAGATCTTATTAGACTACTTGTATAAGATGCGGAATCACCATTTTGAAAAAGGATAGTTATAAATCGAATTTGCGGGCTAATTTAGGAGTAATGAGAGGTCTGGGAAGTGTAGGACCATGAAAAACCAACTCATAATGGCTCAATCTGCATATGGACTACTTGCCATTTCTATATAAATAGAAATATTAAAGCTACTCCTTCCAAGCTGGGGGACTTTCTTTGTCTATATCCTATGATATCATATCATTTGGCGGCATGGCCAAGGGTAATAACGTGTGTGACTAGAAATCCTTCTTTCCACAGTTGAACAATGAGCAATCTAGTAGACATTGGTGTACAAATTTCCTTAATTTACTAACCAATGAAAAGATGTAACATAGATTGGAAATTGCTTTGCCATGCATATCACAATTTAGTTAATTTGACAAAATAAATTGCAAATGCTCTTCGTATGGGAAGAACCTAAAAAACTTCAATTTGCGCCCACATGTTAGAAGACTTATCACAAAATCTTCAAAAAATCGAAAAGAGACAATGAAAATAATCTGTTGTAAGTTCACAAGAGCTTGTATATCATGGTTGCGCTGGCTTAAGGGAAGTGTATTCAATGTTATTACCCTTTACAATTTTAAAGGTCAGGTTAAGCCACTGGAAACCTTAAAGAAGCACCTAATTTGAAAGATTGTCTCCTGAAATGGAAGTTACAGAATCGACATTAGTTATCAGCTCTCTCCGACTTACAACTCCTGCCCACATGGTGATTATTAAGTCAAGGATTAAGGAAAGGTATCGAACACATTCAGGACCATTCCATTCATTGGAACAAAACTCATGCTTTTATCCATTTTGCCGAATTCAGCCTAGCAACTCTGCTGTATAGTATTTGGATATATTAATTGGTCAAGTCTTTTCAGTGGTTCAGAAGATGGATACTCTGAACGTGAAGATTCTCTCGTGAATGCGGCCCAACCAATGGATGACTTTCCATAATTTTCATGGCTGATGAGCTTCAACAGCCATGCTTTGTGTGGAAATATGAGAGCCACGGTCTGCGGGCTTTTCTTAATGTGCTTCTTCGGGAATGAACCGATAACTCTCTGTATAAGTAGACGTTTCGCAATTTTGTCATCAGAGAGGAGAACACAAACAATGAAATCTTAGGAAGACAGTATGAGGATCCTTTTCAAACCATGTAAAGGATTATATATCGCCACATGATTAAATATTTAGAGCTAACATAGTCTAGTGACTATGTGATTCAAATCCAAGAGTTGTCATTGTCATGAGGATCTTACTATATTGCTTTTCTTCAGATATGTTCACCTCACTACAATTTGGAAGAAAGGATAATCGAGTATAAATTTGCTGGCTGACTCGAGCTCTTCATGAGCCCGGCTCTCTCAGCTTACCTGCAGTAGTTGCAAACAGAACATGAAGAAAGCTTTAGCTTTTTAGGCGTATTCTGTTCTTGTAATGTAAAACTCATATCTACTGACATAGCAACCGTAAATCAATAGATCTAAGTCTTAATAATGGTCTAGCTTTCTGAGGCCTATATGTACGCCAATACAATTCTCAGCACAATCAAATCTGATATGACCAGCTTGGCTTGTTTCCATTATTTTTGAGATCTCCCAACACATACATATGTTCACGCAGGAGAACTATAGAGAAACATCACAAGAATGAATTAACTCTAACACAGTTTCTCCTAGCCTAACGACATGGAGAGTTCCTGTACAGAATTCGAATCAAACACAAGAACAACATAGTCAAAGGGAGAATTAGCTAATATATTAAGATTCACACCTTGAAAATCTTGTGATGAGCAGTTCAAACTTCTATGCCTCCGCAAACTTTGCTTATGAATGTGCATAAGAGCTGCCATGAACTTTGCAAACCTGATTAAATTCCTTTTCCATACAAAACCGAGGACACTTGGCTGAATGCAATTCATCCCCCCAGACTTCAAGCTCGACTGAAACATCACGGCAATCAAAAGCACCTTCCACTTTCAGCAAGGCAATTCTACAATTGCTGAGGCTTAGTTCCTCACATCGACATTGATTGGCGGATATTCTAGCTCGGACATCCTTTCATCAATTATGGTGACATGGAAAATGGAGTCCCCTTCAGATTAGAAGATCAAAAATTGACCCTCACAGATAGAGTGATGCTCCGCTAATTCATTCCAACCCTTGCTAGCCAAATCATCTCATCACTTTTTTCCAATTCCACAAGCCAAATAATTGCACCATTCTCTCAAAAGCATTTTCTTGAACCTCTTTGGTATTCCCTGTAGGTAAAATAAAACCCATAATCTTAACAAGCCTATTGAGACTTGATTTCAAATTCAAAATGAAGAACAACATAACAAGAATGCATAAACCAAAAAGGACATCTTGAAGCACATACTGTTCAGTTCATTCAGATTAGGAATGTGGCATTAATGAATGTGCATCTGGATTATGATCAACATCATAAAACCCAATCAGCATAGAAGTACACTTCCTTGATTCCTCAAGACTATATAAAGGAGTTATTATTTGGAATACTTAATTCATTTTGGACTAGCGAAAGTGACGCTTCCAGAGTTCATCTCAATCAATGTAAATCAAGTCCTAACCAGCACTAGTGAATATGTAGACTCTGAATACAAAATCATCCCTATCAATGAGTTTCTACATGTAGATGACTTTCTCTAGTCAAAAGTGGGCACCCCCCCCCCAAAAAAAAAAAAAAAAAATCTCGTCCTCAACTCCTTAGTTTCACCATCCATGACCTGTCCGAATACCTTATAGTCAAAATTTGCTTAATTTCCTGAATACGTTATGTGATGAATTGAACAGGAGCAAACTACCCATCTACATGGTGGAAAAAACCAACATATGGTGAAGAACAGACCAAGACATAAGCAAACCCTAATGAGAGAATCAAATTGTACACAGTGTGAGTTTTAAGCATAACTTGCTAGTTTCAGGAGTTTAACAGACAGTAAACCATATAACGAAAAAGTCATCAATCCAAAGTCAAGGTCAAATCTATGCTCCCGGAATGCAATAGGGTACACATTTGGAAGAAGCTTTCCAGGTCCTATTAAATATTTAAAACATATGAATTTCAGCCACACAAACCACAATCACAGGGGAAAAAGCAATCACACTGATGACTGGAACATGGATGGAAGTGAAAATTTTTAAGCTGTTTGATTCTTTCAAGCACAGCTCAAAAAAGGTTTTATCAATCTATTGGTTCAATTTGACAAAGTAAAATCATCTTTTCCCCCCCAAATCTGATTAATATAACAAAAGACAACAATATCTCCAATTTGACAACAATATTATCAGTCATTAGATCTAGAATGAAATTTCAAAATCATAACAAGTCACCCCCTTATCTTTTAGGTCTTTCTCTTTAGTTATGGAGGTAGCAACATTTTTTGCAATTTGCTTGTCCATTTTAACAGTCTCCTAGTGCGATTTGCATATATATTCTACCTCTACAACATTGAATAACATTGTCGAATTTCTCCATATAAGAGGACTTAGATTCTAATTCTCAAGACTTGCCTCAGCAATTGCTTTTCCAACGCATCTATCCACCAAAAAAAGGAGATGATTGTTATCTTTTCGAACCACCAACCACCAGCTTATGTTCCATTGTTAAGATATATACCTGGTTTTAAGCATAAATCCATGAACACTTCAAGGAAAATAACATATAATGTGGTTTACTACACAATGCAGTAAACTTGGAAATACACTAGAGTATAAGCAAAGATATAAACAGCATCAATATATTTGATTTCCAGACATGCTAGTTTGAGTAAATAAGCTTGGGATCATACCAAGCCATACTTAACATGAGATGGCCTCATCACCACCTTGAAAAAGAATGCTCCGTCAGAATATTTGTCGGCCGATTCAAGAGTAGTGAGAGCCCTTGGGTGCATTGGACCTAAGAAAACCAGCTCAGGATGGCTTAATCTGCTAACTGTTTGGTCCTCCCTGTACCTGAAAAGCGACAACTTCAGTGCCAGTTTATGTACACTTCATTAATTTGACATGCCATGAAAAAATTTTGCATAGGTCAGAAGTTAATAGTATCCCCACATCATTTCATAATCAATCAAGATCAAAACAAGAGCTTCTTAGAAACTATTCTAGAATTCGAAGAGAACGACGGAAAGAGAGTTACGCGAGCCACCCCCTCCAAATTCTCGTGATGATGAGCACTCTGGAGTTTATGGAGAACAAGGCATAAAAGTGACTCCTCATATTTTGACAAGGCATAAGATTCTCTGAATATTTTCAAGTTTTACCATATCATCACCATCCATGATCTCAAACACGTAAGAAATCTCCTACTCCGACGCAGACGTGTTTTTATCACAAATTCTTGCCAACCGGAAGAGAAGAACTCCGCCCATCCACATTTTCAAAGCAGCCAGTGTGATAAAGAGAGACGACCATACATATATACTCACGAGATGTCGAATTAGGGGCAATGAATTGCTAGGTTGAGGACCTCTATTGGTTCGTGATCTGAAGCAGTGAGCTGAGAAATTTACATGCATAAAAATTGACTGTGGAACGAATTTTGAAAGTAGAGCCCTAGCTGAAGAAGACGATGACGATTGAGGAAGGTTTAACGAAATTCAGAAGACAATTATGCGCAACAAGACACAAAAATTGGATGAAATTCTGGCACACGGTTAAAATAATGTGTGCTGAAGCGTAGACTCTTAACATTGGTCTCAAAAAACTCAATCACAATTTTTTAAATTATTATCCCATATGATGTTCTCACATTTCATCACATATACCCAAGAAAATATTCTTCATGTTCTGCTTTTTCTGATGCTTGCAATGAACGATAGAGATTTCACTATGTCATTAGCTGAAAAGTATTGCACACAAAAGTGACCCAACTAATGCAGTCCAACCAAAAAATACAGAGTATCAAGAGAACTCAAGGAACAAAGAAGAGGCTGGCAGCTTATACTGAACCTACACAATAGCTTTCTCTCCATCAACTTCAAGGACTTGCCCAAATCTAGTTGTTCCATCTCCCAAGCGGATATTTACTATCTCTTGATACTTTGGTCCCTAATATGCAATAAAATTAATCGAACATGTCAGTTGAACCTCGTAAAATCATAACCAGTGAAATTTTCCTCGACTTTGTCAGGTATAACCAACGGCCCAGCTCCACCAGAGACGGTCCTATACTTTGCAAGTAGCGAAGCAATTGTCTGAACAGCCGATAACTAAGACCCAGCAACTAAGGCATGCTAAAAATTTGACTTGGACAAGAGCTAAATGATTCATCACCTCTTAACCAATACATGTAAAATGATAGAGATTGTGTAGATCTAAGTGGTAAGTGTATTAACCGTTATCATAAGAGGGGCAGCGTAAACTTTTCAGAAACGCTAAAGCTACATGGAAAGCCTCGAAAACAATAATACCCCATGATTAAAGTTTTGATTCCAAGCACAGTGAAATTTAGATGGCGAAAGACATAATAAACCACAAACAATGACACAAAGCTACTCCCCACAGTACAGACAAAGCTTAATTACGAGATTCAAGCATCCCAGCAGATTTCCATCGCCCGTAGCTCTAAAAAAAAAAAAAAATCAGAAAGCAAAGAAAAGCTTACCCATGCCGACCTCCAGAGTCCCCTCTTCCATGTCATAACTCATCGGTGCTACTCCCATCTCCAAGTCCCAAGCCGCTCGGAAATCTATACAGAGAGAAAGTGTTAACCGAAGCGACCGATCAAGAATGGCTGGCGAGTCACCCTCGCACCACAACTGAATCCAGAAGCGACTAGAGAATGCCAAAAAATAGAGGAAAACCGAACCACTTTTAGACCGAGCTTAACTCTGCACAAGTCTCGCTCGCTGCAGCGATTTCTCACGACGTTTTCAGTTCAATTTTCGCTCGTTTCCAAGTGGTCTCGGATTCACGATTGGAAACAGGGAAAAAAAAGAAAAAAAATCCGACATGAACTCCTTTGATGAGCAAAACGACACGAGCATTAAACATCGCTCGAGGCCACTAGATTCAAACCTCTGTCAAAACAAGTAAGAATCCACAAAACGAAACGCGATTCAAACTGGAAGAAGGAAAAAAAAAAAGAAAAAACAGAGAAGATCACCGAAGTTTCTAGACGGCGAGCGATGGAATCAATCACGAGGCGAGTGCAGCTCGGTTTCAAGGGAGTAGTAGACAGTGAGGGTGATGGTGGAGCGACTCGGAACTCACTGAGAGGGGGAGCGCATCGAGATGGAGGGAGAGATCCGATAAAGGTACCTGAAGCCAAGAAATGCTGCAATGGCGTCGTTGATGGCGTCGTTTGGAGTTTTTGATGCCTTTTTTCAAGGAAAAGAAAAAGAAAATGATGGCTGAGTTATGGGATGAATCTTCCTCAAGGAATTCCATCTTTTGTGCAAGTCTTCCTTTTGACGGGCTTCTCGGACTGGTGGGAGGCCCGAGAGTGAACTCGAAGATTTCATCCTTCGAATTGGCGGATCCTATACACTAGCCCGACATCCCCTTCGTGCGCGGCGTAGGAGGGTGAAACGAAGGATGGGAGCGACTGCATTTGGAATCCGAAAGGCGGCGATGAAGTGGAAGAGAAAAGAAGGAAGCAAGGATCGACAGAACGTATACTGGAATGAATCGGAATTGGACTCGGAAGTTCAATCGGATAGGAAAGGATCCCGATGGAGAAAGACTTGGTGAAAAATGAAGATGGACATAGAGAAAACGATGCATGGTGAAGAACTTGACCCTGGTCGTTGAATGTGCTGCATCCTCTGAGCAGAACCTGTTTGTTGAATTGCGCAATAGAGAAACAGAGAGTGAGACGATTCTGTAACAAAAAGCAGAGGAAGGAAGTTCGTGCCATAAGAAATATCCACGGACAGCCGGTTCCTCGCTGACATTCGGGGGATGATGATCTCTATCAAATCGACAGTCGTATTTACCACCAGGTCATTTCCATCTCTGATTCGACTCTAGAATTGATTTCCATACGTTCCGACTTCGTCTGTTGATATCCGTTTCGTCTCTTGTTTCTCCAATTCTCTCACCGTCTTCCGAATTCCCATTGCCGCCAATTGCACTATGTTCGATGGAACGATGAATTACATCTTTTGGACAAGTCTTCCTTTTGACCGACTTCTCGTGGGCTCTCTATATTTTCCTTTTTCTCTTTTTTTCCTTTCTTTTTCCTTTATTTTTTATTTTTATTTTTATTTTTAACACTTTACTTCCTTCTCATCCAGCAGCCACCACCGGCTTCACCTTCGCTTCGTGCCTTTTCATTCTTCGTTGTTTTCTCTTCATGCTGGCCGCTGCCAATCGTCACGCTTGGCATATCGTCTCAGATGATGACAACGACTCAGATTGGCCTTGGCTGCAGCTGTTGCTGAAGCGACGCCGGACAGGCGAGAGTGCCGAGAGCGAAACTCGAAGAATCTCATCCTTCGAATCAGCGGATTGTATCCAGATGATGATGATCCATCCGACCTCAGCCTTGGCAATCGGATAAAGCTCTTGTAAACAGTGAACACACCACCCCACATCCCCTTTGCGCGGCGTGGACGGGCAAAACGATGGAATTTGAAAGATGGCGATGAAGTGGGAGCGGAACAGAACGAAGCAAGAGTCAACAGAACGTATTCTAGAGTGAATCGGAAATTTGACTCGGAAGTTCAATCGGACATGAAACGGCCCTGATGATGGTTCAGCGGCGATGGCCACGTGAGCTTGAGATGGCCCGATGACAGACATGGGCAAGCACAGAAAAGCAACGACTCTAATCAGAGTGGTCACGACTCGAATATGGAATCTGATGGTGTGCTTCACCGTGGGCATGATCTGAACTAGTGGAGATGAATCAGGGAATCCGAGCCAGCGAGAGAGAGAGAGAGGGAGAGAGAGAAGATGCAAAAAAATATCTAGTCGGAGAAAATCTAGAGAGAGAGAGAGTCCAACCGCCAACGGAGCACCCACTAGCGATTCATCGAGATTGAGTTCTCTACCGATTGTTGCTTCCAGCACCGACTGAAGCACAAACAGTGTCGCTACCGATTCGAAGATACCAGTCACCTTGCAGCCACGACAGCGAAACTTGACCACGGAGTTTCCTTGATCAACAGTCACAATTGCCGGGACGTTCCATCTCCGAGACGTTGCGCTTTTGTTTTCTCCCATCCTCTTGTCGTCTCCCGAATTTCCATTGCCGTAGGTTGCACTTTGGAGGAGGTATTGAGCTCTTGCAAGGAAGAGAGAGAGAGAGAGAGAGAGAGAGAATTGGCTAGCCCTATCCGGTGGCGAGAGCGAGTTCGAGAGTGCCGGGCCATTGCTGATTCTAAGACGAAAAGCCACTGTTGGAGGCTCGGATGCTGTGTCGAGAGAGAGAGCCTCCGGAAGAGTCGTGCCGCAGCAACGCAAAGACGCCAGCGTATTTGCTTTGTCATGCATATCAACATCCAGTTAATATGAAAAAAAAAAATGAAAAATTCCGAAAGTCCTTCACATGAGAAGAAACTGCCAAACTTCAATTTGCGCCCACATGTGAAAAGACTGATCACGAAATCTTCAAAAAATCGAAAAGAGACGATGAAAAGAATTTGATGTAAGTTCACCGGAGCTTGTAAAATCATCATTACTTCCATTTACAATTTTAAAGGTCAGGTTGAGCCGCCGGAAACATTAAAGAAGCACCAAATTTGAAAGATCATCTCTAGAAATGGAAGTTACAGAACCGACATTTGTTATCAGCTCCCTCCAACTCACGACTCTTGCCCTCATGGTGATCACTAAGTCCAGGATCAAGGAAAGGTATCGTACACGTTCAGGACCATTCCATCCATTGGAACAAAACTCATGCTTTCATCCATTTTGCCGAACCGGAAGCAGAATTCAGCCTAGCAATTCTGTAAGTTCTGTTCTCACCAAAAGTGAGCTAAGGCGATGCTTCCTCTGCTTTATCGTATTGCATAGTATTATTATACACCCAAGTCTTATCAGTGGTTCTGAAGATGGATACTTTGAACACGATATTTGTCCCTTTCAATAAAAGCTCGAACACACACATCTTCCACCTTCAGAGAAGTTTCTCTCGTGAATGCAGCCCAACAGGCAGATGACTTTCCATAATGCTCGTGACTGATGAGCTTCAACGGCCACGATTTATCTTGAAATATGACAGCCATGGTCTGCGGGTTTTTCTTAACGTGTGTCTTTGGGAATGAACCAGGAACTCTCTGCTCAAGTAGACATTGGGCAATTTTGTCATTACAAAGAAGAAAACAACCAATGATTTCTGAGGAAGACAGTATGAGGTTGCTTTATGTGATTTAAATCCAAGAGTTGTCATTATTACAAGGATCTTACCACATTGTTTTTCTTCAGATGTATTAACCTCACCGCAATTTCAGAGAAAGGATAATTGAGTATAAATTTGCTGGCCGGTTCCAGAGCTCTGCATAAGCGCCACTTTTTCAGCTTACCTGCAGCAGTCACAAACAGAACATGAAGAAAGCTTTTGCTTTTTAGGTGTATTCTATTCTTGTTATGTAAAACTCATATCTGCCGACACAGCAACCCCAAATCAATCTGAGTCTTACTAATGGTCTAGCTTCCCAAGGCCTATATGCACACCAATACGATTCACAGCACAATCAAATCTGATATGACCGGCTCGGCTTGTTTCCATTATTTATGAGATCCCCCAACACATGCATATTCACACACGGGAGAACTATAGACAGAGAAACACTACGAGAGTGAATTAGCTCTAACACAGTTTCTCTTAGCCTAACAATGTGGAGAGTTCCTGATGGAATTCGAATCAAACACAAGAACAACACAGTCGAGGGGAGAATTTGCTAATATATTCAGATTCACACCCGGAAAATCTCATGATGAGCAGTTTGAACTTCTGTCCCTCCCCAAACTTTTTGGTAACAAATGTGCATGGGAACTGCAATGAACTTTGCAAACCTGATCAAATTCCATTGGCATACAAAGCTGAGGACACTTGGCTGAATGCAGTTCATCCCCCAAGGCTTCAAGCTCAACCAAAACATCACGGCAATCGCCGGCACATTTAGTCCCAACACATACATATGCACACACGGGAGATCTAGAGACAGAGAAACACTAAGAGAATGAATTAGCTCTAACACAGTTTCTCTTAGCATTAACTCTAATGCAGTTTCTCTTAGCCTAACGACATGGACAGTTCCTGTACAGTATTTGAATCAAACATGAGAACAACACAGTCAAGGGAGAATTAGCTAATAAATTAAGATTCACACCTGGAAAATCTTGTGATGAGCAGTTTGAACTTTTGTCCCTCCGCAAACTCTGCTGATGAATGTGCATAGGAATCGCCATGAACTTTGCAAACCTGAATCAAATTCCATTTCCATACAAAACTGAGGACACTTGGCTGAATGCAATTCATCCCCCAGACTTGAAGCTAGACTGAAACATCACAGCAAGCAAAGGCATCTTCCACTTTCAGCAAGACAATTCCACAATTGCTGAGGCTTGGCTCCTCACATTGACATTGATTGACGGATATTCTATCTCAGACATCCTTTCATCAATTATGGTGACATGGAAAATGGAGTCCCTTCAGATTAGAAGACCAAAAATTGGCCCTCATAGATAGAGTAATGCTTTGCAAATTCATTCCAACCCATTGCTAGCTAAACCATCTCATCACATTTTTCCAATTCCACAGGCCAAATAATTGCACCATTCTCTCAAAAGCATCCTCTCGAACCTTTTTGGTATTCCCTGTGGAAAAATAAAACCCATAATCTTAATAAGCCTATGAGTCCTGATTTCAAATTCAAAACGAAGAACAACATAACAAGAATGCATAAACCAAAAAGGACATCTTGAAGCACATACTTTTCGGTTCATTCAGATTTGGAATGTGGCATTAATGAGTGTGCATCTGGATTATGATCAACCTCATAAAACCCAATCAGCATAGAAGTACACTTCCTTGATTCCTCAAGACTATATAAAGGAGTTATTATTTGGACTACTGAATTCATTTTGGACCAGCAAAAGTGACAATTCCAGAGTTCATCTCGATCAATGTAAATCAAGTCCTAACCAGCACTAGTGAATATGTAGACTCTGAACACAAAATCATCCCTATCAATGAGTTTCTACATGCAGATGACTTTCTCTTGCAAATGTGGGCCAACCAGTGGAAAAGAAACCCCTGTCCCCCCACCCCCCCAAAAAAAAAAAAAAAAAAAATTCTCATCTACAACTCCTTACCTTCACCATCCATGACCTGTCCAAATACCTGAGAGTTGCAATTTGCTTAATGTCCTGAATATGTCATGCGATGGATTGAACAGGAGCACACTGCCCATCTACATGGTTGAAAAACCAACATATAGTGAAGAACAGACCAAGACATAAGCATACCCTAATGAGAGAATCAAATCGTACACGCCGTGAGTTTAAGGCATTACTTGCTAGTTTCAGGAGTTTAATAGACAGTAAACCATATAATGAAAGCCATCAATCCAAAGTTAAGGTCAAATCTATGCTCCGAGAATGCAATAGGGTATACATTCAGAAGAAGCCTTCCAGATCCTATATATATTTAAAACATATCAATTTCAGCCACACAAATCACAATCACAGGGGAAAAAGCAAATACATTGATAACTGGATCATCAATAGAATTGAAAATTTAAACCTAAGTTATTTGATTCTTTCAAGTGCAGCTCAAATAAGGTTTTTATCAAACTGTTGGTTCAATTTGACAAAGTAAAATCATCTTTTTCCCCCAAATTTGATTAATATAACAAAGTACAATAGTATCTCCCATTTGAAAACAAAATTATCAATCATTAGATCTACAATGAAATTTTAGAATCATAACAAGCCATCCCCTTATCTATTAGGTCTTTCTCTTTAGTCATGGAGGCAGCAACATTCTTTGCAATTTGCTTGTCCATATCAACTAGTCTCCTGGTGTGATTTACATATATATTCTAAATTTACAGCATTGAATAACATTGTCCAATTGCTCCATATTAGAGAACTTGGATTCTATTCTTAAGACGCCTCAGCAATTGCTTTTCCAACAACATCTATCCAAAAAAAAAAAACAAGAAGAAGAAGACGATTGTTATCTTTTCGAACCTCCAACCACCAGCTTACATCCAATTACTCCAGTGTTAAGATATTTATACCTGGTTTTAAACATACACCCCCGGACACTTCAAGGAAATAACATATCATGTGGTATACTACACAATGAAGTAAACTTGGAAATACACTAGATTATAAGCAAAGATCTAAAAGCATTGATATATTTGATTTTCAGACATTGCCAGTCTGAGTCAATAAGCGTGGGATCATACCAAGCCATACTTAACATAAGAGGGCCTCATCACCACCTTGAAAAAGGGATACTCCATTGGGAAATTTATCAGCCGATTTAAAAACAGTGAGAGGCCTTGGGGGTGTGGGACCATAAAAAAACCAGCTCAGTATGCCTTAATCCGCTAACTGTTTGGTCCTCCCAGTACTTGAAAAACGGCAACTTAAATTTAACTTGCCATGAAAAAATTCAGCATAGATCAGAAGTCAAAAGTATCCCCCACATCAATACATAATCAATCAAGATTAAAACAAAGAGCTTCTTAGATTCTGTTCTAGAATTTGAAGAGAACGACAAAAAGAGAGTTAAGCATGTAGAAACAAGACATGTTAAACCGCAAGTCAATGAAACGAAGCACACACCTTACATGACCATCCTAGTTGCATCGACTTCAAATAGGACCACCTAACTCTAGATGCATCCACTATTTAAAAGCTTATCATAACAAGTACAGCAGACCGCAAAAGCCTTCTGTAATGGATGCACATCTAAAAACACAACCTTATCCTTCTCAACGGTAGAAGCTTGAAGGGTTTGCTTTTTCCAATAACCATTCCCCCAACAAGAAAGACGAACACCGGGAGTTCCCTCCCATTGACCAGACATGCGGAATGCAGAAGCAGAATAGGTACGAATCAAATTCAAATATGCTCAGCAGAAACTACTCTTCGAAAGGAACCGAATGAAAACTGAAGCTAAATCCATGTTATTGCTCTACATAAAAGAAACGTGAGACAACGACCGCACCTGAACCATACCTGGATTGGACCACAAGAGGATGGCGAGCAAAGCAGCGAGAGGGACAGTTCTGTGAAGAGGCAGTTTAACCGCACTTCATCAGTTTGACTTGCTATGAAAATATTTAGCATAAATTGGAAAAAATTTTTATCATCGCAGCATCTCGTAACCAATCAAGGCAAAAGAAAAGGGGCTTCTTAAAAATTATTCTAGAATTTGAAAAGAACAACGGGAAAGAGAGTTACGCAAGCAGAAACAAAGACACGTTAAACCGCAAGAAATTCTCATGAGGATGAGCAGTCTGGAGTACATCGAGAACAAGGCGTAAAAGTGACTCCCTCATATTTTTGACAAGGCATGGAATTCTCTCTAAATATTTTCAAGTTTCATGATGCTCGAGAGATATCTCTCCCTATATCATCTCCATCGATGAGAGCTCAAACACGCAGAAATGTCCTACGCAGACGCATTTCTCTCGCCAATGCTCGCGAGGAAAGCACGGAAGATGTGGATTTAGGGGCAATAAAATTGCTAGTTTGAAGAACAGAGCCCTAGCCGAAGAAGAAGAAGAAGAAGAGGATTGAGGAAGGTCTCTACGAAACCAACTTCCGGCTTCAAAATAATTCACGCGCAATAAGACACACCAAAATCGGAAGAACTTACGAGTTTGCTTGGTTCAAGGGCGGAGGAGAGAGAGAGAGTACGATCTTCTCTCCAGCGACGGCGACGACAATAACACTCCATCTGGTTGAATCTCCCTCTCTCTCTCCTACTTGGCTCCGCTTCGCCAAGTGCAGCAGCTTCGCTTCTCTCAGTCCTGGCATTCCCGACGCTTCGTTTGACACCTATGGTGTCAAGAAGGAGAAGGAGAGCCCTGCTTTGCTTCCTGCTGTTCAGCGAAGGAGGAGGCGAGATCGATCGATAGACAGAGTTGATGATGCGCTGATCGGACGTAATCAATACTAGAAAAGTTACAAAAAAAAAAAAAAATTTAAAAATTTACGGTGCTACCAAAAAAAGGGAAAATAAAAAAGAATGGATGAGAAAAGGGCATCAATTGAATCTTTACCAATTCTATGTGCATTTGTTTATGCTGATAACTTTTGTATGGTTGTATTGAGATCATCACCCTCCCCCCAATTCCCATCCCACTTGTATCTAAATAGTGACACATCTTCTAGTTCTGGTGTACTTAGCGTACCCTTAGAAAATGTCTTCATCTTCGGGCACTCTTCTACTTCAATATTCCATAAACATGGAAACTTGAATATGCAACTCGGGATGGAAGAGAAGCATTCTAGGTTTGGCAGATTTTGGAGTGTCAACTTAAAAAGATTCCCAAAAGAAATCACTTTTCCTTCTCCGTCTCCATCGTTTGCCACTATTTCTTTCATTCTTTCACATCCTATTATAGTCATCTTTTCGAGATGCACCAAATTTGTTACCATTGAAGTAGTTACTAGATGTACCAACCCAGAGCAATTCTTCACCACTAACATCCTCAGATTCTTGAAGGATGTCACAGTCGGAAATATTGTTGTCAAACAAGGACAATCCCAAACCTCAAATGTTTTGATGCTCTGAAGAATTTTCAACACTAAAGAGCCTTCTCTCCATACACTCTTTAGGTTGTGTAGCTTGTTTAACTTAAGTTCTCTTAAACTTTCAAGCACCGGATGTTTACCATTGTCAACAAGTCCTTCGTCCAGGAATATATCTTCAAAGGAGCTACAGAAGACCTCAAGGCTTTGTAGATTCTGAAATCTCTCTAGGAGGAATTTGAGAGGAAAAACGGCCTTTTCATCATGAAAGCATGCCAATGTTAGTGCTTTTAGCTTGCCAAAGATGTCCTCTGGAAAATTTCCATCTTGTATCATCTGAATATTGTTATCGACTAATAAAAGTCTCTTCAAGTTGGGAAAGTCCTGTCAAATTGCCAATACAACAAGAGAAGTAAATTCAACAAAGTTTCGACAATAAATCATGTGCTGTAAAAAGTAAACCTATTAAGATGATTTGCATGGAAGGTGGCCATCTTCTTAAAGTTCATTATATCTCAAGAGCCCTACATTCAAGTCTCAAGCTTTTAAAAGTCTCGAATAGAGGTTGGTATGGTTAAGTTTGTAGAGTGAATCTAAATTCAAGATCTCTCCAAGCTCACCAAATTCATCTTTTATTAGAAATATCTTATCTTGTCAACTAAAATTAGTCATCTTTGGAAACTTATGTAATGGGATGCACAGATGATATTACTAAAACGTATGGGTCCACAAACTTAAAAGTGTGCTTAAGATATAATAAAATATCTTATGTTGTCTTCAAATTCATAGGTAAGGAGTTTCGAGTTGTCTATAGTAATACAACAGGATGACTATGTATAAGACGAGATCAATTAAGGAATACAGTAGAAAATAGTGCATTAAGGTACTAATGTTATTTTTGTTAAAATTGTTTGTATTGATTTTTTTAAGAGTTTTTAGAAGATGAAATAGAGAAGAAAAGTTCAAATGTGCAACACGTGTCAACAATGAAGATGACCTCATGTCAAATTTTCATTGATTTCCCCAAGGAGCACCACTAGACTAGATTAGGAATATATTACGCTTTCAAAAAAAATCTGTAATTTTTTTTGTAATTATAGGTAATGAAATATCTTATAGGTGTCCACAAATTAAAAGTATACTTAAGATATTAGAAATATTTTAATGTTGTCAACAAACTAATAAGTGAGGGAGATCATGTTTTCTATAGCAATATAATGTGGCTTGATTATGTAGTGGATATGAGATCAGTGAGTGCTTTAAAGAACAAAATAGAAATTGAGGGAGAGCAGCTGAAATCATACCATCTCAAATAAAGAGTGTGCTTCTTGGTCTGAAAGGCCTTGTTGATAATCTTTTTGAGCCCAATTGCTCATAGATGCTGCAAAAGATAGTATGTTCGCTTTATCACAGTGAGTCACTCGCAATTCCTCCAAGAATGGCCAATTCAAAGTGGGCAAGTTGGTGCAGAAGTTCTTGAGTTGTGGCATATCATGTAACACTAGAGAGGTTAGTTTTGGGAAAAGAGTTTGAGTAGTATTGGAATGTGGAGTCTCATTCCCACTAGCGACTATTTCCTCGATCCCACAAGACTCCACTTGAAGTTCCTTAAGTTGGGTTAGACTTGTAGCCACCCAATGCGGAAACACATTTTCAAGGCTCTTACAATTCTGAACCTGCACTTTCCGAAAATTGTCAAAAGTGAGAGTTTCTTGAGGACCGTCACTCCATATTTTGCTTAAATTGTCCATATGGGAGAGAACCATCTGCTCAAGCTTGGGACATTGTACCTGGCATATTGAGAAAAATGACATAATGAATGTGATTACATTGAGTTATGACCTCAAAGAAAGAATTTCTAAACTTCCCTCACTCTCACAAATCATGAGAATGCAAGAGCTTGTTAGTGACAAAAAAAGGGAGTGGCTAATTGATGCTTTCATTTAAGTTGACTAATGACTAAGGCCAAGTATATTGCATTGCAACAAGCATGAAATTATAAATGCATTTATAATCAATAGTACATTGAGCATCGACTTTTAAGTGCCTTAATTGACATTTAATACTAGCAACGCCTTATCCCTTTAATTTTTGGAAAGTTCAATGATGAATACTTGGATTCTCCAACTTTCAAATTTGTTGGCACCAATCATTATCAAAGTTGCTTGTACTTATCTTTTGATAATGCAACATTAGATAAGGTAAGAATTTCTTAAATTTATTTAGTTCAAGGAATGAATGTAGCTGAAGCACAATTCAAAGAAGCTTTGATGCACGTGCTTCATACTGCAATCCGATCAGGATATACATACATATCATTCTTCTCTCTTCCTTATGTTGGCTCCAATGCCACACTGATGGGTGCAAGATTATGATGCTCCAGCAATAGGTATAAGCTGGTTCTACATATATTTCTTATCAATTAAAAGAAATTAACTTCCCATTTTCATCTCTAGTAGATTTAGAATAATCCAAAAATTATTAGCAAAAGTGAATTGGTAGCATGGACATTGATGTTTATTTGTACGGAGGTAAGAAATCTTGTACAGTGATGCTTATTTGCTTTTTAATAGCATGGACTTGGAAGATGATTATATAAGCATGTCCATGTATATATGGAAAGGATGGAGATACACTACCCCCATTTTTTCACCATATGGTGCCTCAATCATCATCAATCATTGATGCATTGAGTGATAAATTCCATAAATAACTTTATTAAATAGATCAATGGCTGGGATCAATAAGCCATGGAATGGGAGCACAAGTGAGATTTGTGCATCTTCACTTACAATTGATTGGCAACTTGAGTCCGACACTATTCAAATGTGTCTTCCTGTGATAGAGATTATTTCCTCTATTTACTATGAGCACCACTACTTATTCAACACTAATACCAATTGTGAACATTACTTATGAATCTTCAATTAATAAAGTTCACTAATGAGAAGCGTCATGCAAATTAGATGGCGAACTGGATAAAAAAAAATAATAACTTCAATTGTTTACAAGTTTTTTCTTTATTATGTGCAGAAAATTTTTGTATTGAAAGAAAATAAATATGTAATAGGCATGGGCAATATAACGCTTGGAATAATTAACATATATTATGATCTCATAAAAAAAAAACAAGTTGGGTCAACTTACTAGTTCTCCATTGGACCATTAATAACTTTGCTTGAAATATTATTTATTCACTTTTGTGGTAGAATCTTGCGGTGGGCCAGCAGTCCAACTGCTCACAAAAAGTGGTAACCAATTTCTTATCCTTGATTGATGCCTTGTGTTGAGGATTTTGGAGTTTTGTTTGGGTGTTGGAGGCAAAAAGAATAGTTAAGAAGAAGAAGAAGAAGAAGAAGAAGAAGTGGATGACCACAATATGTTTGTTTGGAGAAAATCAACCATGTTTTTTTTTTTACCGTGTTATGACCTCTGACGAATTGTCCACTAAGAAGCAAAGTATTGATATTTTTCATTTGGTTACAATAAAATTAACACAACTATGACTTGTCATAGCCAAAAAAAACAAAATGACTTTCCACACTTCCCTTAATCTACTAATATTCTTAATTGAGGATTTTGATGAGTATTTGAAATTATCTAGCAATGTGGGAGAAACCTATTATTACAGATAGCTCATATTTGACACAAAAATTAAATTAACGCTATCACAACTTGTCACTACCGAAAAATCATATGACTATTTTATGCTTCCCCAAATTTATTTGTATTCTTGATTCAATGTTATAATGACTTTTTGAAATATCCTCAAAATATGGGGATACCTATTATTACATGACAACTTATACATGCAAATGACATTAGAAGTAAATAAATAATTAGCGATAACTCTTACAATAAAAAAGTAAACAAATGTATAGATACTCCCCATGATTAAACATTCTACTCGCAGCAACAATAGAAAGAATTACACAAAAGTATTAGAATAAGGAAAAACACTAGCATTTCCTCCGTCATGGAAAAAAAGAAGCAATAACCGAAACTTGCATGGAATCTATAATAGAAAAGGCCAAAAAATCGTATTTGGGCCAATATCGCGCATTTTCAAGAGCCTTAGGATTCGACCCAAAAAAAGAAGTATCGGAGGAGGTCGTTATTTATTGCTTTGAGTATTCACATGAGGAGAACTTCATGAGACGGAACGGAAGTGTTTACTCGATGATTGATTCCTATTATTTTTAATTTTTTATGTAGCTACGACATTGACTAAATATTGACTTTTTTTTTTTTTGTCAGATGACTAAATATAAAAAATCTCAATCCACCTCACTTTCCTCCTCCATCTACGCTTTCTCCTCCATTTCCATCCATATTGAACCCAACCTTCCGCCTCCCTCCACCGTCGCCACCGGCGGAGTTGCCGTCGCATCCAAGTCGACCATTGCCGGGCATCCAACCCTCTCCGTCGTCTTTGTGGTTTGCCCATTCATGACGCCGTCTTGTCCATGGCAGCGTTCAAGCTCCGGCCGTCTCGTCCATGGCCACTCTTCCCTGACATCTATTCCTCTGTTTTTCCTTTCGCTATTTGATCTTGCAATCCATGGCTGTCTGGATCTCAAACTTTGCCGTCAAGGCTCATGGCCATGGACAAGCCGCGGTCGCCAAATCTGTGGAGGAGCCTCCTCGTGAGCCATGGACGAGTTAGGCTTGCGTCCATGGGCGATACCGGATCTGGAGGCACAACTCCAGACCGGATCTGGAGGCACAACTCCAGTCCAGATCTGGACGGGCAACGACCACAAGCAGCTGTAATGATGGAGGGGTGGCACGGCCACGGGTGGGGCCGACCACGAGCCAATCGCGGGCGACGACGGAGGGGACAATGGTAGTTCATAAGCCGTCATTGCTCGCGACAGGACTGCCAGATCTCCAACCATGGCTCCAGCGACAGCGGCTCGTCCATGGCTACGAGCGACAGTGATCGATTTCCAGATCTGCAACTCCATCACTATGGACGGCCAGATTTCAAGATCCGTAGAATGATGAGACGGACAAAACAGAGGAAGCCGGCCATGCTCGGCTTGGACATAGCGGGGGTCAGCCTAATCAAGGCGTCGGTGACTCCGCCGTTGGCGATAGCGGAGGAGGGGCGGAGGTCGGGCGGCTGTGGACAAAGGAGGAGGAAGAGAGAGCCGAAGAGAAGATCTTTTAATTTTTCTTCACCGGGAATCAACGCCCCGACCGAATCAACGCCGAAATCGCTTCCGCATCAGAGATCCACTTCGACCCACCATAACCAACAAGCTCCGGTTCGCGTAATCACTCGGAACCCATGGAAGCACGCGCACAGAGAGGAGGCGAGCTTCAAAGAAGCGATTCCGAAGCTTCCGATTCAACCATTGGAGAGACCACCCAATCAATCGCCCCAAAAAAATAGAAGGTAAGAGGATGAGGGGGAAGGGGGAGGAAGAAGAGTTATTGTTACTTTGACTCTGTAGATTTGGTTCACTTTCTTTTGTTCCCCCTCGTCGCGAAGAGGAGGATCAAGGTGAAACGAAATGACTTAGAGCGAACATTTCTTAAGAGGGGGAGAAGCTAAAATCATCAAATAGACTTTGTCTAATTTCTTCCTTTTTCTGTTTTCTTTTTTTTTTTTTTTCCTTTGTCTAGTGAGCGCACCGCAACCAGATGGAGGCCAAGGTGGTGGGAGGCCAAGGCCACCTTCGAGGAAGGAAAGAGAGAGAGAGAGAGGGAGGGAGGGAGCAAAGCCACACCAGAAAGAGAAAGAGAGCTTTCTAGTAATGGGGCGTTATTGAAGGAAGGGGGAGCAAATATTTTGATCGTTCAAAAAAACTGATAGGTGGGCCCGGCTTTACCACACCTCGATTTGCAGATGATTCAATATGGATTCTACATTGTGTGTTTAATGCACCTAATATTTTCTCTTCGGTAGTGTTGTTGATTGGATAATTTATTCCGATTTTTAAAATTTTTATTTTAGCCAGGACTTTCACTAAATATTGTCATCTAGTTATGAAATAAGACTTGCAATGTCGGCAACAACCCACGGAATTGCTACTATTTATTATCCAGCTGTCCTTTTCTCCCTTTTATTTTTTCCTTTTTTCGCCATTTCTTTTACGGAAAAAGCAATCTACATTTTCTCTTGCCAAACATAGATTGTGTTAAGTATCACACTAATTATTACTCAATATGATAGTCCAGAGTTAATATTTATTGTATAATTCAAGTACGTAATTTGATGGTTGTTGGAGTATAGTGATTGGAGTATGATTTACAAACAAAGAAGATGAACAACTTCATGCATATTGACCTTTTTATTTTTATTTATTTTATTATCAAGACCCAGCTCAAGCATTAGTGATTATTAAGATATAAAAAGTTAAAAGATTATCAAAGTTTCAAACACTCAAATTAAAAGAGCAATTCTCTAAAATCCTCTAATTTCATTGATTGGGAAGATGATTATTGTATGATGAGCTGTAACAGCTAAGCAATTTGTGAACTAGGCTTTATAATTATGAAGTTTTCTTTTCCCTTTTCTTCATGTTTAATAGAACGACGCCAGTTTGCTTTTGTGCAAAGAAAATATGAAGTGGGTGATACTTCATATTTTTGCCATTTTTAGATGCTATTCTATTTTTGTTGTTTAGTTCTTTATAATTGAATTGCAAAAGGTAAATGTTTTTATATGGTTATTGTGATAACTTTTTAAAAGCCTCACTAATTAATTCTAAAATACTACATATGATATGATTTCATAATTACACCAACTTCTAAAAATAACACTTCTAATAGGATATATTGAGATGTACAAATATAATATGTAATATTTATTGAGGATTAGAATATTTTTTAATCTTTATCAATTATGTGATCATGGATTATTAGAAGATTATGTATATTTAAAAACACGAGTCCCGATCAAATTTGAGCAAAGCACAAATTGATTTGTATTATATCATACCATACATTGTCAAATACTACAAGAATATGTTCCAAATTAAATGCCAAGAATGCATTTATTTGAAAGGACTAACCTGTGGAGTGAAAAGAGAAGAGGCGCCATGGTCAATCTCCATCAAGGATTGCCTAATCAAACTTCTCATTTTGGGGCAGTTGGTAATAGTCAACTCATTTAAGATGGGGCATTCTAGCGTATGATTCTTCCCCGAGAGGAAACCAATCAAATTGGGCAAGCATTCCAATTTCACCAAAGAAAGATTCGAGAATGTAATCTTCTTCACTACGCATTCCTGCCCTTCTTCCTCTGCAATCACTCCTTCCATTTGACCACACTCCCTTATTTCCATCCAGTCAAGATTGGCAAGGCACCGAACCATTGATGGAACAAAAGCATGTCTCAAGTTACTACATTTACAAAGGATAAGATGAACCTAGAGAATTGAAGCACATTGATTCTTGAAGATCTTTGTTCCATAGTTGCCTCAATTTTGGTAGATTGACCAAGTTCAATTGTAAGCATAGCCAAGGCAGCACTCGAGTGCTTTCCACAGCCTCCAGCCCTTCCAAATCAAATATTTCTTCAAGCAACTCACAATCGCACACTTGCAAAGACCTCAAATTGTCTAAAACAAGCATCAATCTAGATGGAATAGCATTAAAAAATGATGGACATTTATCTACCACTAGTGATCCTAATTGCCAAAATGACTTGATAGGATTAAGTTTGCTATGCCATTTCCCAATCAACTCAGGGAACTCAGATAACCGAATAAACTTTACTCCAACAATTGTACCCTATCAAAAAAATGCATCATTAAACATAAACTTCTAGTTAGCAAAAAGCAATTACTCTATGAGTGATCAAAACCATCTAATTACATAGAATTCGGTAATTGAATTGTACCATTTCTTCAAACATATTTTGGATGGTGATGTTGAGGTTTCCTTTCCAAAACAACGCTTCTCTTGATACTTTTACTCTCTCTAGCTTTGATGCTTCTATTGGTCCCTTAGAGAAAAACTTCATGTTGGGACATCTAGTCACAATGACATCTTCCAAGAGAGGGAACATCAAAGTGTATCCACCTTGAGCTGAAACATCTCAACTTTATCAACCCATCAAGCTCCATAAACTTCAAATGTTTGAAAGCCACTATATGCCCCTCCTTACTTCCCTCATCATTAATGACTTCTATCAAGATTCTACAATTACTTATCCTCAATTTGGTGAGTGACACCAAATTTTCAGCTATTGCTGGTGTGAATATACTAGATAATCCACTACAACATGACACATTTAGAGTCTTCAGATGTTGAATATATCTTGAAAAGGGTAATATTACTTTTAGCTCATGACGTGGACCTTCTATGGCTTCCACATTGCTGGTTGGCTCTTCTAGATATGATTCACATACAACTAGCTCTTCCAAGTTGGTTAAACTCTCAACAAAATGACATGTAGATATTACATTTTCCTTCGAGAGATGACGAAGCTCGAGAACTCTAAGCTTGCTGAAGAATTCTTCATCATGAAAATGCCCATGCCATATCTCCATCCCTTCCATCCTTTCGGATAAATCAATTTTAACTCTTGAAGATTAGGGAATGCACCCTGAGAAAATAGTCAAATCAGAACCTAAAGCCAGCTTAAAAAAATAAGTATTCATGTATTATCATATAAGACCTGCATATCGCACAATAATTGCATTTTAAAATGTTGATCTCATGTGATTCAATGGAAAGAAATGTGCCTCATGAAACAAACATTTTCCTTGATCTTTTATATTTGACTTGTATCCATATTTGAACTTAAGTAACTCCTTACATTCACACTTCTAAATATATCTCCCTTGTGAAAATAACTTATGCATCAATTACAGTCACAATTGCACAAATTTCAGTAGTTTATGTTAACGATAATGTCCAATCTTTCCATTTTAGCATAATATTAATTTTATTTTTTTTAAATAGGATTCAAAACAGACAACACACTTGTGCCATGGTAAAATCACACATCACGTGTTCTCAATCTTTGCAGCACTTGAGAAAGAGCTCAACCATTGGAATTAACCTAAAACTTGTTCAAAACGGGGGAACAATGAGGATGCATTTGATACATCAGTCATTGACAAGAATGTTCAGTCAATACTTGAAGAACATATGATGTTTCAATGATTGAAATATTTTCATGGATTGAAGGTGAGTCGTAAGTGTCCATCTTCTATGTAGAGCTACTTGTATGATATGCCTAGCTATGACCTTAATCACTTCAAATTTTCACAATCGAAGCAAAACAAATGATCTTGGGGCATACCTTTCCAATCATGAAGAGAGGCTGCTTATGATGTGGCATCTCATTCTCAAGTTGCAAAGCAAGTATCTCCACTTTGTAACAACCATCCACCTTTAAGGTCTTCAATGCCGGCCAATGGGAAGTATGTGTTCCGGTGTAGAGGCACTTCAACTCTCTCAAATACTTAAGCTCAAGAGAGGTTAACTTTGGGAATACAAACCTCGGAACTAGTCCATCTTCCTTCTTGATGATTTCTGCAATGCCACATTCATCGATCTTCAACTCCTCAAGTTGCATGAGATCTTTGGCTATTGAGGTTGGAAATAGAGAAGCAAGGCTCTCGCATCTAGAAATGCTAATAGAACGTAGACTTTGGAACTTAACTTGACAATGGAGTTCCTTATCCCATACACACTTTAGCTTTGGTAATTCTGATACCGTCAGCTCTTTTAATGGAAGAGCAATAGGATGTCTATCTAGATGATTCAATGGCTGAAGTTCAAAAACAACTTCAAGCGAACCACATCTTCTTGCATCCAATCTTTCCAGGCTCAAGAGCCGTCTTAGAATGAAAGAACAAACAATGTTGACCAGCTTATTGCATCTATCCACACAAAGCGATTTTAGCTTAGGGAAAGAATTTGCAGCAACTTGATTGTCCCATATCATCTCGATGTTATCCAAGCTAGCGATATTTAATGCCTCCAAGCTAGGAAATGCAACCTGCAATATTCACTCACGGAATTGGTCATTGAGTCAATCATGAACTTTCAAGATGTACATATAGATGAGTGCCAAGATATAAATTAGGAATTCACAGAATTGATAATTCTATCTTAAGTTGCACAAAAGGGAAAAAAGAATAAAGTCAAAAAAAGTTAGTCAAAAATCTCCATACTAATGCTGATGACTCTAGGACGAGAAGGCTATTGGAATTAGTCGAGACAAAACAAAAAGTAGGAATTCTGAATAGATTCTATTGACAATGGGTAAAATGGTAATTTGGATATGCTCATATAACTATCATATGTAATCACATTAGTATCTCATAATCCCAAGCTTAAATAAAATCTCTCAACTCTTGAATTTCGTTAATTTCCTAGAATAATCGACTAAACTTTGTGCTTTTTTGTGCTTCCCAAGAATGAAATAGCTAGTATACGTAACAATTGTTAAATCACTTAGAGACGGTTATTTAAGTTACAATATGGATGAAACTCTTCAATGAAATTGCAGTACACTTAGAGAAGTCACTAAATGGATCACTTTGGTCTTGCCATTCCCGTAAAACCAAAATGCGTGAATTCCAAAGCCCTAGACCCAAGAGATCTTTGCTCAAAACGATAAAGATGGCTCAAATTCCTTTTGCTTGTGCAATTATGAGAAAGTAAAGCTTTCTTTGATTGGAAAATAACCGAGATCTTGCAAGTGCAAAAGGAGTCAAGTGAGCATCTTAAAGGCCCTTTCATCTCTAGCCTCTTGAACCTTACTGCTCACTTTCCTCTCAATTGTTTTTTCAATTGCTTTCAATGTACATGCATACAATGTCCAAGCCATGCATGTGAAATCACTAAGAGTTGTAAGTTTTTTATGAAAATTGGAAAGCTTTTAAAGATCCTGATTGGCAGTTTGTACTTTGTGTTACCTATTCATTCTTTGTGCAGGTATTATAAGAGATGTTCAACCATCTTTATGAAAACTATCTCTAGAGAAATAAAAAGTAAGAAATTTCAACTCAAACATATGGGCCATTTCGAAACATAGAACGCCTGCACGCTACTCAATTTTCTTTTAGATTACAAATTAAGAACTTCAAGATGTAAATATAGATGGGTGCCAAGGGGAGAGGGAGATTATTCAGTTGCACAAAAGAAAATAAAAGTAAAATACAAAATAGGAGGAAAAAAATCTCCATACTAATGTCATTTCTTATTTCCTTGAAGTATTTCATATAAATACAGAAAAGTTTTCTAAAACTCTCACTAAAAATGACAAGGAATTTTTCAATAGTCTTTCCATGGGAAAATAACTTCAAATTGCAGAGCTTAATTGGATAGTGAGCCAGTTTTATTCCATCTCAAAAGTTTCTCTTTAGAAATGGGTTAGCAAGGGAAGCATTACTTATCTCTGTGTATATAATAAAGCAAACCACAATACTTTCGACATCATATTTTGGCCCAAAAGTTCAAATTATATGCATGGCCAATGTCTAATGAGAACTAACCATATATGAATTTGACAATGGGCAAATTGGGAAATTGGGATATGCTCCTATAGCAATGACATAATCACATTACTCTGTCATAGATTCTAGAATTTTAATCAAATCTTTCCCTCTCTTCAATTTAGTTCCTTACCTAAAACAATCAAATCACATTTTATATGCTGTATTTAATGTCAAGGAAAATGTCCCATCTTTCCATTTTTAGCATAACATCAGTCATTAAAGTACCACAAATATTGAAAGCACATGGCATGTGGGGTGATCTTATGATGGCACAAGTGTGTTCTCTAATTTGAACGAAATTAGCCTATGCCTTTTTTCAAGGGGGATAGACGAGTATGATTTGATACATCAAACATTGACAAGAACTTTGGTCAATACTTGAAGAACATATGATGTTTCAATTTTGTAATGTTACTATGGATTCAAGGAGAGTTGTACAGTTTTTACATCTTCATATATAGAGCTACTTGTATGAGATGCTTGGCTGTGATCTTAGTCATCAATTCAAATATTCACCATAAAAGCAAAACAAATAATCTTGGGTCATACCTTTTCTATCAAGAAGAGAGGCTGTTTATCAAGTGGCATCTCATTCTCAAGGTGCGATGCAAGTATCTCCACTTTATAACAGCCATCCACCGTCAAGGTTTTCAATGCTGGCCAATAGAAAGTATGTTTTCCAGTGTAGATGCACTTCAACTCTCTTAGATCCTTAAGCTGGAGGGAGATTAATTTTGGGAACACAAACCTGGGAACTAGTCCTTCTTCCTTCTCAATGAGTTCCACAATGCCACATTTATTGATGTTCAGCTTCTCAAGTTGCGGTAGATCTTTGGCTACTGAAGCTGGAAACAGAGAGGTGAGGTTCTTGCATCTAAAAATGCTAATAGAACGTAGACACTGAAATTTAACTTGATGGTGGAGTTCCTTATCCCATACACACTTTAGCTTTGGTAATATTGATACTGTAAGCTCTTTTAATGGAAGAGCAATAGGATGTCCATCTAGAGGATTCGGTGGCTGAAGTTTGAAAACAACTTCAAGCGCACCACAGTCGCTTGCCTCCAAAATTTCTAGGCTCAAGAGTCGTCCTTAGAATGCAAGAAGGAACAAGGTTCACTAGCTTATTGCATCCATCCACACAAAGAGATTTTAGATTATGGAAAGAATTCACAGCAACTTGATTGTCCCATATCTTCTCGATGTTATCCATGGCCTTGATATTTAATGTCTCCAAGCTAGGAAAGGCAACCTGCAATATTCATTCACAAGAATTGGTGATTCTATGAAATTACGCATTCATGAACTTCCAAGATGTAAGAATAGATGAGTGCCAAGATGCAAATTATGAATTCATGGAATTGTGATTCTATTCTAAGTTGTACAAAAGGAAAAATAAAATAAAATAAAAAAAAGTTAGTAAAAAAATCTCCATACTAATGTTGATGACTCTAGGAGAAGACAAGAAAGCTATTGGAATTGCTGCAGACAAAACAGAAAGTAGGAATTCTAACCAGTATCTTTTGACAATGGACAAAATAGTAATTTGGATATGCTCATCTAACAATCAAATAAATAAATCGCTAAGAGTTTTAAGTTTTTTGTGAAAATCCAAAGCTCTTAGAGATCCTCATTGGTAGTTTGTATTTTGTATTACCTATTCATTCTTAGTACAGGTATTGTGAGAGATGTTTAGCCATCTTTACGAAAACTATCTCTAAAGAAATAAAAAGTAAGAAATTTCAACTCAAACATATGGACCATTTCGAAACATAAATACCAGTACGCTACTCAATTTCTTTTAGATTACGAATTTAAGAACTTCCAAGATGTAAATATAGACGGGTACCATGGCGAGAGGGAGACTATCCATTTGCGCAAAAGAAAATAAAAGTAAAATACAAAATAGAAGGAAAAAAATCTCCACAGTAATGTCATTTCTTATTTCCTTGAAGTATTTCGTATAAATAGATAAAAGTTTTCTAAAATTCTGACTAAAAATGACAAGGAATTTTGCAATAGTCTTTCCATGGGAAAATAACTTAAAATTGAGAGCTTTATTGGATAGTGAGCCAGTTTTATTCCATCATGAAAGTTTCTCTTGTAGAAATGGGTTAGCAGGGGAAGCATTACTTATCTCTCTATATATAATAAAACAAACCACAACACTTTCGACATCCCATTTTGGCCCAAAAGTTCAAATTTTTTGCATGGCCAGTGTCTAATGTGAACTAACCATATATGAATTTGACAATGGGCAAATTGGGAAATAGGGATATGCTCCTATAGCAATGACATAATCACATTACTCTGTCATAGATTCCGAATTTTAATCAAATCCTTCCCTCTCTTCAATTTAGTCCCGTACCTAAAACAATCGAATCACATTTTATATGCTATATTTAATGTCAAGGAAAATGTCCCATCTTTCCATTTTTAGCATAACATCAGTCATTAAAGTACTACAAATATTGAAAGCACAAGGCATGTGGGTGATCTTACGATGGCACAAATGTGTTATCTAATTTGAACTGAATTAGCCTATGCCTTTTTTTAAGGGTATAGACGAGTATGATTTGATACATGGGACATTGACAAGAACTTTGGTCAATATTTGAAGAGTATATGATGTTTCAATCTTGTAATTTCACTATGGATTCAAGGAGAGTTGTAAATTTTTTTACATCTTCATGTATAGAGCTACTTGTATGAGATGCTTGGCTGTGATCTTAGTCATCACTTCAAATATTCACCATAAAAGAAAAACAACTAATCTTGGGTCATACCTTTTCTATCAAAAAGAGAGGTTGTTTATCAAGTCGCATCTTATTCTGGTGCGATGCAAGTATCTCCACTTTCTCACAACCATGCACCTTCAAGCTCTTCAATGCCAGCCAATGGGAAGTATGTGTTCCAATGTAGAGGCACTTCAACTCTCTCAGAAAATTAAGCTCAAGAGAGGTTAACTTTGGGAATACAAACCTGGGAACTAGTCCATCTTCCTTTCAATGATTTTTCCAATGCCACATGCATTGATCTTCAACACCTCAAGCTGCATGAGATCTTTGGCTACTGAGGTTGGAAACAGAAAAGCAAGGCTCTCGCATCTAGAAACGCTAATACAACGTAGACCTCGGAACTCAACTTGATAGTGGAGTTCCTTATCCCATACACACTTTAGCTTTGGTAGTTCTGATACCGTAAGCTCTTTTAATGGAAGAGGAATAGGATTTTTACCTAGATGGTTTAGTGGTTGAAGTTCAAAAACAACTTCAAGCGAACCACATCTTCTTGCATCCAATCTTTCCAAGCTCGAGAGCCTTCTTAGAATGAAAGAAGAAACAATGTTGACCAGCTTATTGCATCTATCCACACAAAGCGATTTTAGCTTAGGGAAAGAATTTGCGGCAACTTGATTGTCCCATATCATCTCGATGTTATCCAAGCTAGCGATATTTAGTGCCTCCAAGCTAGGAAATGCAACCTGCAATATTCACTCACGGGATTGGTCATTGAGTCAATCATGAACTTTCAAGATGTACATATAGATGAGTGCCGAGATATAAATTAGGAATTCACATAATTGATAATTCTACCTTAAGTTGAACGAAAGGGAAAAAAGAATGAAGTCAAAAAATCTCCATACTAATGCTAATGACTCTAGGACGAGAAGGCTATTGGAATTAGTCGAGACAAAACAAAAAGTCGGAATTTTGAATAGATTTTGTTGATAATGGGTAAAATGGTAATTTGGATATGCTTATATAACTATCATATATAATTACATAAGTATCTCATAATCCCAAGCTTAAAATAAAATCTCTCAACTCTTGAATTTCATTAATTTCCCATAATAGTCCAATAAACTTTGTGCTCTTTTTTTCCTAGCCCAAGAATGAAATAGCTAGTATACGTAACAATTGTTAAATCACTTAGAGATGGTTATTTAAGTTACAATATGGATGGAAGTCTTCAATGAAATTGCAGTACACTTAGAGAAGTCACCGAATGGATCACTTTGGTCATGCTATACATGTAAAACTAAAATGGGTGATTTCCGAAGCCTTGGACCCAAGAGATCTTTGCTCAGTATGGCGACAGAGATGGCGCAGATTCCTTTTGCTTGTGCAATTATGAGAAAGTAAAGCTTTCTTTGATTGGAAAATAACCGAGATCTTGCAAGTGCAAACGGAGTCAAGTGAGCATCTTAAAGCCCCTTTCATCTCTAGCCTCTTGAACTTTGCTGCTCACTTTCCTCTCAAATGTATTCAATTGCTTTCAATGTACTTGCATACAATGTCCAAGCCGTATGTATGAAATCGCTAAGAGTTTTAAATTTTTTGTGAAAATCCAAAGCTTTTAGAGATCCTCATTGGTAGTTTGTATTTTGTATTTCCTATTCATTCTTAGTACAAGTATTATAAGAGATGTTCAACCATCTTTACGAAAACTATCTCTAGAGAAATAAAGAGTAAAAATTTCAACTCAAACATATGGGCCATTTCAAACATAAAATGCCCGTACGCTACTCAATTTCTTTTAAATTACGAATTCAACAACTTCCAAGATGTAAATATAGACGGGTGCCAAGGGGAGAGGGAGATTATCCAGTTGCACAAAATAAAATAAAAGTAAAATACAAAATAGAAGGAAAAAAATCTCCACAGTAATGTCATTTCTTATTTCCTTGAAGTATTTCGTATAAATACAGAAATTTTTTCTAAAATTCTGACTAAAAATAACAAGGAATTTTGCAATAGTCTTTCCATGGGAAAATAACTTAAAATTGAGAGCTTTATTGGATAGTGAGCTAGTTTTATTCCATCTCAAAAGTTTCTCCTTTAGAAATGGGTTAGTGAGGGAAGCATTACTTATGTCTGTGTATATAATAAAACAAACCACAACACTTTCGACATCACATTTTGGCCCCAAAGTTCAAATTATTTGCATGGCCAGTGTCTAACGAGGGCTAACCATATATGAATTTGACAGTGGGCAAATTGGGAAATTGGGATATGCTCCTATAGCAATGACATAATCACATTACTCTGTCATAGATTCCGAATTTTAATCAAATCTTTCCCTCTCTTCAATTTAGTTCGGTACCCAAAACAATCGAATCACATTTTATACGCTATATTTAATGTCAAGGAAATGTCCCATCTTTCCAATTTTTAGCATAACATCAGTCATTAGAGTACCACAAATATTGAAAGCACATGGCATGTGGGGTGATCTTATGATGGCACAAGTGTGTTATCTAATTTGAACGAAAGTAGCCTATGCATTTTTTTAAGGGGGATAGATGAGTATGATTTGATACATGGGACATTGACAAGAACTTTGGTCAATATTTGAAGAATATATGATGTTTCAATCTTATAGTTTTACTATGGATTCAAGGAGACTTGTTAATTTTTTTACATCTTCATGTATAGAGCTACTTGTATGAGATGCTTGGTTGTGATCTTAATCATCAATTCAAATAATCACCATAAAAGAAAAACAGATAATCTTGGGTCATACCTTTTCTATCAAGAAGAGAGGTTGTTTATCAAGTGGCATCTCATTCTCAAGGTGCGATGCAAGTATCTCTACTTTCTCACAACCATGCACCTTCAAGCTCTTCAATGCCGGCCAATGGGAAGTATGTGTTCCAATGTAGAGGCACTTCAACTCTCTCAGAAAATTAAGCTCAAGAGAGGTTAACTTTGGGAATACAAACCTGGGAACTAGTCCATCTTCCTTTTCGATGATTTTTGCAATGCCACATGCATTGATCTTCAACACCTCAAGCTGCATGAGATCTTTGGCTACTGAGTTTGGAAACAGACAAGCAAGGCTCTCGCATCTAGAAACGCTAATAGAACGTAGACCTCGGAACTCAACTTGATAGTGGAGTTCCTTATCCCATACATACTTTAGCTTTGGTAGTTATAATACCGTAAGCTCTTTTAATGGAAGAGGAATAGGATTTTTATCTAGATGGTTTAGTGGTTGAAGTTCAAAAACAACTTCAAGCGAACCACATCTTCTTGCATCCAATCTTTCCAAGCTCGAGAGCCTTCTTAGAATGAAAGAAGAAACAATGTTGACCAGCTTATTGCATCTATCCACACAAAGCGATTTTAGCTTAGGGAAAGAATTTGCGGCAACTTGATTGTCCCATATCATCTCGATGTTATCCAAGCTAGCAATATTTAATGCCTCCAAGCTAGGAAATGCAACCTGCAAATATTCACTCACGGGATTGGTCATTGAGTCAATCATGAACTTTCAAGATGTACATATAGATGAGTGCCAAGATATAAATTAGGAATTCACGAATTGATAATTCTACCTTAAGTTGCATGGAAGGGAAAAAAAGAATGAACTAAAAAAAGTGAGTCAAAAAATCTCCATACTAATGCTGATGACTCTAGGACGAAAAGGCTATTGGACTTAGTCGAGACAAAACAAAAAGTAGGAATTTTGAATAGATTCTGTTGACAATGGGTAAAATGGTAATTTGGATATGCTCATATAACTATCATATGTAATCACATTAGTATCTCATAATCCCAAGCTTAAATAAAATATCTCAACTCTTGCATTTCATTAATTTCCTAGAATAGTCGATTGGAAAGCTTCATTTTCTTTTTTCTCTTGTTTGGGTAAAGAATAATTAGTCTTCCCCACAAGTTCATTTCTATAACTCCAGAAAATCCTTCACCTGCATTGTCGATCGCAATCACCCGTCTACCTTGACATCTCCCATTGCTCCCATTCATACAAGAAGTTTAACTTTTTACTGTTTCGTTCATTGGGCGACTATCATCCCTGACAAGATTACTTCGCAAAAATTAAAAAAAAAAAAAAAAAATAGCAAAGCCGCAAAGCCTCTTTGAAAAATTTCACCGATCTAGTTCCAATATCCTCGAAAGCGGGCTCTCACCATGGAAGCTCAAACCACGGAAGGAAGATAAGTTGTAGTCAGACACACCAGCATGTTGGACTCACAACCTGAATTTCCATGACTCCTTTATTGATGAGACATTAACACATTGTACAGGCCTCGGGCCCCACCATCAACTTCAGTGATAATGGGCCGTTACGGAATGGAAATCTTGTCTAGTCAACGAAATAGACCTAGCAATTTTTGTTGTACAAAATCGTCACACGCCTTTCCTTAACTGGGCAGTTGCTTGTCCTTGGTTTATCAATTTCTCTTTAATGTTAGTAAATCACTGTTTGGTCATAATTGTGAGATTTTGTGGGTAATTATCGCTAACAATAATGTCAATACCAATTTAATAGGATGACACACAAATTCATGTTTGTGATGCCAAAAGTACATCCAAATACATCTATCCATACTATATGAAGGCATAAACATGCACAAACTTCTCTACTCTTATTATAATGGGCCTATGCGATGATTAAGTGCTTATTTAAACACAATACACAAAAGATGTGTATCAATTAGATTAGCATAGTTGTTTTTATTTTTTTATTTTAAAAACCAGCCCTCCTTCCCATTCTTCGTATTAATTTTTAAAGAGTCACCTATATTATACATTATGTGGGTAATAACAAAGTTTGAGAACCCAATTCAATGGATCCCTTGTGAAAGATTAAAAATTACATTAACTATGATATTACTTTAATCCCAAAATTCTGTTCAATTTTGCTTGGTGAAACACTATTAGTATAGATACAATTGCAGCATGTAAGTTGCAAAATACTCGGAACCTATCACATACTAAATTTGCATGAATTTCATATAATTAGTTGGATATCTACCCAATTAAGAGAAATGCAAGATTGCTTTATCAAATTAAAGAGAAGGCATGAACGGGTAAGCTAATTAGGAAGAAAATGATCTGAAAATAACAAATTGAATAAGCATCATAATCTGTGTTACATCTAATTAGCAAAGGAAGGAAAAGTTCATAAATAGTTACCTGTTGCCCATTGAAGAATGCAATTTGAGTGCTAACTTGGTCGTATGAAGTACTACTCAAAAGAGTTGACCTAACGTTGAAAAAGTTATTGATATTTGGCAAGTCATACAATTTCAATACATGCAAATTACACAACTCAAATTTGTGACAATCATCAGCTTCTATAATCGTGCGCATTAACTTGCAACTTACCACTTTGATCTCTTCTAATTGTGGAAGTCCTCTCACCACCGAAAGAGGAAACAATACTTCCATTTTGTCACAACTTTTGACTTTTACTACTTTTAATGTACTAAAGGACTTGGAGGAGATATGGCTGTCGCATATCATCTCCAAGTTGATGAGATTCTTGAGAATTAACGATTCCAACATCTTAAAATGTATATGGGATGGCGATTGGAGGATGTAATGGATAGAGGGACTATTCTCGACTTGTAGATGCTTTAATTCTGGAAAACCTTTTTGGGATAACATGCAAATACTTTGCTCACTTCCATCCAACTGCTCCAAAAGCAAATTGTCAGTTTTCCCTAAAATACTTTGAATGCATCCTTTCCGAAAGGATATTGCCTAGTGGATCTGACTTGAGCTCCAATGTCCTTGATCCTTTGAGCTTGCTCAACCAGCCCCACGCATTACCTATTTTGATTTCATACTTGGTTAATTTCTCGACGTTTAGATCCTCTGGAAGCACACTTAGATTAGGAATGGAAACATGCAGAGTGCGGAGATTCTTCATGTGATTCAACTCAATTAGACTGGCATTAGTTGGTGGAGTTTGCTCCATGGTATTCCATTGAGCAAAGCTATTCTGCATGTACAACTCCTCCAAATTGATCAAGCTTTGAAGTACGCCTGGTTCAATTATCTGAAGTTTTGCACAATGTTTCAAGTCTAATAGCTTCAGCTCTATCAGTTGCCCAATTTCTCTTGGTAATCGATAAATATTGGAGTTCACAAAACTGAGAATATGTAGCCCTTTTAGTTCACCAAGAATGACTACATTATCTAACAAACAACCATCAAGACACAGAGTGTGTAAGTTCTCCAAAAATTGAAATGGCGACAAAGAGGAGCAAGTGAGACATATCCTAGTGAGATTTAATACCGTGAGTTTCCTCATGGAGTGAAATAATGAATATGGGACCTTAAGAGATCTATTATTTGTGAACAACAAAAAGATCTGTAATTCAGAGCAATCTAACTCTTGAGGAAGCTCCTGCATGTCGACGTATGGAAAGCATACTGCCCTACAACTTTTGAGCTTGTCCTTCGGCAACTCTGTTATCGACTTATCTTTATCTTTCAACACGAGAATAGGGTGATCTCTTGAAGCGACCGAGGCAACAAATTCACGAACCAAGTCATGTATTTTGAAACCATCAACATCTTCACTGTCTAACAAAAGAGAGGAGGCTTGAAGAGTACGGATTTGCAAGCGCAACCTATCTCTAGCTACTTCCATGCTACTAACTTCTCCAAATAACCCCAAACCAAAACCATACCTCACCAAATTTTCAAGAGAAGGCTTGGAGATACTATAAACAACACAAAGTCGTAACAATGACTTCACATCCTCTTCCAATTTATCATAACTCCACTGCAACATATGATTTATCAAATCACTCGTTTCTTTATCTTTAAACTCCTCAAAATTTTCCGAAGTATTCCTCCATTCATATAATTCAACATCTTTAAAGCGTTTCGCCATCGCAACAATTAGGAAAGGCACACCTGCACATTTATCGAGTGCTACATTCACCCAGGATTTGAGCTCGTCATCATGAACTTTATCTCCCCCAGTCTTCTCAAACAATCTTTTTGCCTCTTCATCCTTCAGCCCACCAAGGGAAAAGTCCTTATCGCAGCCCATATCCCTTCGTAAAACATCACGATGTCTTGACGTCAACAACAACTTGCAACCCATGACTTTGTTGTCATGTCCGCAAGGAATGCCAACTTTTTTTAAGTCGAGCCCCTCCCACAGGTTGTCCAGTATTATCAGGACCTTCTTTTTCTCCCTCTCCTCGTCTTTCAACCTGTCGTGCAGAAGTTTCGCTCGCCCGCTGATTGTCTCTTTGTCCTTTATCTCAGTAAGGCCCAAGGCGTCCGCAATCTCTCCTTGAATCGTCTTGATGTCTGGATTTTCCGACACGTCTGCCTTAGCGACCCAATCAAACGACTCCTCTTCTCTTATTTTCCTTTCAACATCCTCTAAAAGAGTGGACTTGCCGATCCCGTCCATGCCATAAACCCCGACCACACTATTGCTGTTGTCGGCAAGAGCGCCCATGTTGTTCCGTATCATCAAAGCTCTGGATTCGAAGACCTCATCGTTCCTCAGCTTAATCGACGTCGAGGCAGAATAAACGGAGGCCGTGGCGGTGGTCGACTGGTCGGCGTCTTTGCCGTCTCTCCTGGCCGGAGTCGGAGCAGTGACATTTCCCAAAGCAGTATCGATGGAGCAAATGTCGTCCAATGCCCCGTATCTGATGCAGCTTTCAGCGAGTCCCTTAATGACCTGGATCTCGGCCTCGGCCTTCGTACTGAACCGATAGCGACGGTAGGGATTGGGAAGAGGATTGGGAAGAGTCCCGTAGCAGCAAGTCTTGCTCTCCTTATCGAAGGCGTCCAACAGGTTTCACGCACCCTCCAAGGCCTTGTTGGCACTTTGCCGCCACTAGGTGAAGCAATGGTTGAAATTCCGACGATTGTTTCTGGCCGCTTGTGCCAAATCGCCGACCCTCTCAGCCTCGTTCTCCAGTTTCCGGACTTCTTCCCGTAGATCGTCGGCGAAGCTCTTGGAGGAGATCGTATATTTCACTCGACGCTTGATCAAAATAACTGCCCCTTCAAGATATCACATACAGTAGGAAGGGCCCACTCAATCGACATTTCTCTTTGAATATATATTTCGAGAAACAAAGAGCCAGAAAACAGAGAGGCAGAGAGCGAGAAAATGATGAAAAAGAGTAGCAGATACTGAAGAGGAGGAAGAGGAAGAATGGGTGTGCCGAGGAGAAAAAAGAGCGAAACAGAGCACGAGACGAACAAGGCGAAGAGATTCGAGCGCCATAAAAGGACGAAGGAAGGGGAGCGTAGGACAGGCAATCGAACGATGAAAAAGAGCGGCAGATACTGAAGAGGAGGAAGAGGATGAGCAAGAACGGGTGTGCCGAGGAGAAGAAAGAGCGAAACAGAGCGAGAGACGAACGAGGCGAAGAGATTCGAGCGCCGAAAATGGATGAAGGGGAGCGTAGAATAGCAATCGTGTACCTCACACAGCGTGTCAGCACTGATATAATAAAATGTAATTGATAATGAGAATAAATGGACAAGGACAGGCCCCACCCACGTGACATTGTCAATTACCGTGTTTCCTTAGGGTTAAAATTCCAAGAAGAGTTGACAATTGAGAGATCGTTCCCCATATGCTGTCGGTGCCACGTAACAAGGCAAAACCGCATGGTAGGGGTGAGCACGGTTCCCGGGTAGAACCGGGAACCGGAGAACCGAACCGGAGGGTTCGGTTCGGTTCCCGGTTCTTAAGAGACCGGTTCCGGTTCCCGAACCCGGAACCGGAACCGGTCAAAATTTTAAAAAAAAAAAATTCTAACAGGTCACTTCCCCCCCACGTGATTTCCCTCCCTCCCGCCGATTCTTCCCCTTCTCCTTTCTTTTTCTCTCTCTCTTTCTTTTCTCCCCTTTTTCCTCTCCTCACGTCACTTCCTGCCCCTACTTTTTTTCTTTTCTTCTCTCTCTCTCTTTCTCTTCTCTTTCCCCCTCTCTCGGCCGAACCCCACCCTCCTTCTCCTCTTCTTCTTCTTCTTCTTCCTTCTTCTCGCTGGTTGCTGCTTCACCCACCACCACATCGCCGCCCCACGCCCTACTCACCACCGCCTCTTGGCCACCGAACCACCACCACCCACCGCTCGTCCGACGAGCCGTCTCGCCGTTGGGCTCGACGAGCTGTCGCGCCATCCGCGCCGCCCCTCGCCGCCGTGAGCCACCGCCGCCGTCCCCAAGCCACCGCGACCACAACTTGCCGCCGCTCGCTCGGCCGTCCGGGCCGTCGCTCCGAACCGCCATCGCCTCCGCCAGAACCGAGCTCTTCCCCCCTTGGCCGTGGGTTTCGCCGCGACCGCCGCCGTCTTCGCCGCGCCGTCCGTGCCGCTGTTGGTGCCGTGAGACTCGTGTCTTCGTCGCCGTCGCGCCACCGTTGCCGCGTGCTTGCCCTTGTACGAATTTATTCTCTTATTTTTTATACAGGAACCGTGGAAAACAAGTGTATTTGGTTTTTCCTGTTCAGGTTCCGATTCGGAGATAATGGGGGAGGTGAAAAGGGGGAAGAAGGAATCGATTCAGCTCCATCTCTCTTTGGCTCTTCCGCGGAAGATTCCCGTTCCTCGCGAAAGGATAACCACCCAATCGCGTCGAGAACGAGGCCGATCGTCTCCTTGCAGATCTGGGTCGATCTTCTCTTACGTGCCGGAATCGTGTTCTGCAAGTCGAGAAGCGCGTCTCTGAGCCATGGGGAGGGGAAAGTTCAAGGGCAAGCCCACGGGTCGCCGCCAGTTCTTGACTCCCGACGAGATGAGTAAGCTGAGAGCGCAAATATTTGATTTTTCTTGCGAATTTCGACGACCCTCTTTCGTTCGGCATCGCTTGTGATTGTTGGGAATAGCCCATTCGTTGAGCATCGGTTGGTTGTTTGTTTGGATGTGGTCGGGCTGAATTTGGGTGTGGTTCTCTCTCGTTGAATCTGTTTGGTTTTCTAAGATCGCCATGTACAAATATGCAAGTTGTACCAGAGAGATAAGTGATAAGAAGATGGGAAAAAACAATCGACAATTGATTTTGTACATGCTATTCCCTGTTTTATGTATTGCTTCATGAATGAAGCTTCAATTAGTTCATAACCTTGCAGGTATCAAGAGTTTTATGAATAGTGATTGATCATGTTGTGGCGATGTTTTAATCCTGTGAAAATGAAAAAAAAAAAAAACCCTGTTGGAACCGGAACCGACCCCGGAACCCGTAATGGGGTAGGTTCCGGTTCTTAATTCTGACGGTGAGTTCCAGTTCCAAAATTGAGGAACCCGTACCCGAGGGTAGGTTCCAGGTTCCAGACGGAACCGAACCGGAACTGGGAACCGCTCACCCCTACCGCATGGGGACCCTTGGAAATTCCAGAGTACTTAAAGAAAACACATGATTTTTATTTATAAGTAATTAATAGATGATTGCGATAAATATTTTTCATGCTATCAGTATTCTCATCCATATTTGTACACAACCACCAGTCTGACTCAAAAGAGAGTGAGTGACGATTAAAATTTGAAAAGTATATAACACCTTCACTGACTGATTGTAATAACTAGTTGATTGAAATCTTTTATGGCATGATAATCTATATTTGAAAAATAAATGACATTAGAAAAAACAAAAAATTATCTATCATCATAAAAACAAAATTATGATAAATGCTTGGCAGGTAAATAAATATTAAAAAGTAAAACAAATTAACAGAAAATCAATTGGATAAAAAATTAGCTATTCTTACAAAAAGTCTATAGAATGAAAATAATAAATTTTTAGAGGGTTGAATTACATGGATATGCATCTATCATATGTAAATGTGACTAAATGCATAATTGTTGACGACACCATACTTATGGTGTAAAGTCAAGTAGCATCACACCAACAAAAAAAAGAAGAAAGAAGAAGTCAAGTAGCATCACAACATGCAGTACATGACAGTTCTATAACCTTCCACGACAAGAGTTTAGCCTACATAGATACGTATATGAAATTAGCTGTTGCGGGATATTGAGCATTTTAGTCATTATAACAGTATAAGTCAAGTAACATGCAATACATGATGAGTCCATGACATTGTGCTTCCATGTTGAGAATTTAGGCAATGGATATAATCACATAAACTTAACTTTCTAAATTGGAAACCATTCAAACAAGCATATGGGAATGTATCATTCATTGCATAAATCCTAGATGATTGATAGTACATTTTTATGTAATTTGTTGCACCATAAATGTTAAAACAAAGATTTTATTTCAATCACACGATAGTTGTTTATCTATAATATTCAATTTTGTTTTGCCAAATATATAGTACAACTTCTAACTTGATTGATGATATCAAATGTAGACTAATCTCAGGACATACAATTTTTTTACTGGCAAGGAAAACCCAACTCGTAAGGCTCAGGCATGGTACAAATTACGAATCTTATTAAAATCTAATCTTAGCCAAGGCCTTAATTAAACACTAATCAATTCCTTGTGTTGTCGGTCGCGTCATAGTTGTGGAGTAAATTGATTTCTTTGCATTATTTAAGTTGCACGCCTATCAAAGTGGCTTAAAAAAATATAATACAAATGATTACCAACTGCTAAAATCACAAAATGATTTGACTTGAATGATTACCACGTTATAAGGACATGCCTAGACCACCCCATGCACGTGCTAATCAGTATCTCTAATCTTTTTCTTAATATTAATATTTTCTTCGATGTTTGTGTGTGGGCACATTTGTGAATCAACATGGAGTGAAGATTAGAATCAGAAACGCATATAAAACCTTCAATCAAAACTCACTTATTGAAATGATTGGACCTAAAATCATCGCTCATATGTAATAGGTACCTTATGTAGTTTGTCATTCATCAATATAGCAAATGTAATTAATAAAGAGAATAAAACTCATGTGATGGGGTGGCAATATGTATCGGAAACCATTTTCAACTCAATTTAAGTGTGATGGGGTGTATATAAGACACTTTAAATTTTTAAGCCAATTGAAATGATATTAGAAAAGCATAACCAATTCCATGAGAGTCTACGTGGGTTTGCACCGGCCTCATTTTCAACCCATTGTGGGTCTAGCAAAATGAGCAAATAAATTGTTACTACCATTAGGGGGTAGATCTCATTTCAGAGTTCCCCAATACTTTTTAATTAAAAGTTGAATATGGTAATAGAAATGGTTTTCTTGTTTCTTTACTTGACCAATGCGAAAATTTCCGCATCCTTACCTCCACCGCTAATGAATAAACGTTGATTAGGTACTAGTCCTAAATGAGCTCATTGCGCGAATCAATGAAATCACCTTTAAAATATAGAAGTAACATTATAACTAAGCAAATCATTAGATTATAATGTCAATTGTAATTGCTACGTTACACGTAACTTCAATTGGAATTGTTAGATTGAAACTTTTAAGTAAATTAAACTTTTGTCACTCTTTATTAACATTTTTAAATCAATTTACTTTCTTGAGTCTTGCTACTCTTTACATGACACAATAAATTCAGATTCGAGTCACCATTAATATTGTTTCATAGTCTCTCATTCCAATTGGAGTTTCCCTCTTTTCTCTTAAATGCCTGGGTGTGTCGCGAGTCTTCCACTTTTAACATTTCAAATATTACAGTTATCACAAAATTGTTTTTGAAAATTTTCAAAAACAAACGATTATTGCCAAGTAAAGTTATGTGGGTTTTCATAATTTATAAACCTAATTTTTCATTCGCTTTTAATTTTTTTCGAAGGACAGGGAGCATTGAAAAACAGCCAGCGATTTAAAAATTTAAGAATGACTCAAAAACCAAAGGAAGAAAGAGGAGATAGGTATAACTTGGAAAGTTGAGTGGTAAGCAGACAGCCCCCACGTCGTCACTGGCCAAAAATAAAAATACGAAAAGGCCGCTATACGTTGGTCGTTCCATCAAGACAAGAACGGTGATGGACCGATGAGCGATTCGTTGATACAAATAGATGACTCATGAAAATTATATGTATGGAAATGGATGATTTTTTGCATTTAAATGTTCCACGATCAGTCACTATCACTAATGTCCAAGTCTCCATGTCCTTCCTTCCACTGCTGATGGACAGCCATCTAAGAATACGAACGACTGCTTTAATTAGGGTAAGTGGGGGAGAGGGAGAGAAAGAGAAATTGAGGGTAGTTGCAGGAGCTGAGATGTTTTCCTGCATCTTATTGTTCCTTTACTCGACTAATCACCATCGCCTATGTCTTCCTCCGCATTCTTGTGTCCACCGCTACTGGACAAACATCTAGGTATTCGCATACGCATGAACTGATTGGGGGCCCTCACATGTCTGGCCTCTTTCCTTTTATTGTTGAGAAACATTGCTTTCCTACTTCATCCCTCATGAGGCAATGATCAATTAAGCCCTAATTATTAATCTAAACCTGACAACTCTCTTGATGAGGACCAAGCGGGCAAGCTTTCCCTTTACTTCAATTAAACTCTTGTTGCGTGAGGATATGTGATGTCCCATTAAGAATTCGACGAGTGATTTTGATGATTTTCCATAATAGAGATTATATATCAAATAGCAATTTTTGATAATATACTCCTAATTGACGCATTAGACTTGGCTAACTTACATTGTTACGTCTAACTAATATTAACCATTACTTAGAATTAAGTCTTGATTTTTTCATATATCATTTTTTACAGATTTGTTGACGGAAAGCCCCTTTTGCATCCCTTTAAGTGAAAAAAAATTAAAAATTCAGTTCGCAAAATAAAATTGAAGTTGCTTAATTTTTATGCAAACCATAATTATTAGATTAAAATTTGAAATAGGTATCATAAAATTGCCATATGATGATATGATTGGAATTTTGTTAATGTCTATCTGTTTTAGCTCTTTTAAAAGTTACTTTTTGACATGAGTTTAATGTAATTTTTCCTATTATTCCCAAATGGCAAGTTGGCAACATCAATTGATAATTTTCATTGATTTTTCTTTTGAGAAAGAGAAAGCAAGTCCCACACCAATAATGCATAAGGGACTCAATAATAGAGGCCTATGGGGCATCGTGCAAGACAAGATACCTTACATAGTACACACAGTGAGGTGTTTCTATTCACTTGAAGTACTCATTAAGCTATCAAAACTTTTGTCCTTTTGTCCTTCAAATTTCTTGGTGAGCTGTTCCATTTCCCACTCTTCACGGGTCTGTTTCAGTGGATCCGCTAGAATCATATTATTGATCTTTCGAATGTACTCGATGCACTCGAATGGTCCCACTTTTTGACGAGATAGGAACTTGATGGTACATCAATGGAGCTCAAAGGGACATGTGTTGGCATTGGCCCACAAAATAGTTGTAGTTTGCAGACTTTGTGCATTATGCACGAATCAATTAAGCAACATGTGAAATAAAAGAATCGGTTTTCATTGATTGCATTTTCCAAAGAAAATAGATGATGGCTCATACCAGTTTTGGAGTGGGATTTGATAATTAATAAGGGGTTTGGGCATCATAGTTATTGAACTTTTTGCGAAAATTGTCGTAGGTCTTTAAACTCTTTTTTTTTTTTTTGCCAATTATGTCTGCACATTATATATTTTATTCTTTCAAATCCTTTTTGTCAAACATGCAAACAGAGTCGATGATGATGTGAACTATATACACGAGATGTAGATAGTCTACTACAAAGCGCCATAAGATGATATAAGGAAATAAACTTTGTGATGTCCCATTAAGATTAAAGAGATGGGTGATCTCGATAATATGCCAATGTAGAGATTATATATTAAATAGCAATTTTTTATAATGTTGAAGTTGAAGATGTTTCCTTTTTTACCAACATAACTGGTAGATTAGAATTTCAAATTAGGCCTAAGTCCATATATTAATGACTATTGTGACTAATTTTTTAACAAAAATAATGTTATGACTAATTAAAGTCACGAGGAAGTTCTATTTGTAATTAATATGATCAGGACCTTTTGCATAATAACTACCTAGTTTATGAGAAAAAGTGCATATAAAAAGAGTATCATATAAATTTGGGATACTCTTAATGTAAGCATATAATTTTACTTCTAATATGGGGGCATAGGTATGGAGACCTCTCTGCCCATAATTCTATGAAATATCCTGTAGGCTTTTGAATTGGTTCAGCTCAAGGCTTTGGTCTGTGTAGTTGGCTCCAACCTAAAACAGTTTGTGGGATCCTAACAAGCAACCTCCTGTTCCTGAGCTGGATATCCCCTAGCATCCCAATCAACTATGTCACTCCTGGGATTTAGTAAGCATATTTTTTTATTGTAAAGAATGAGTGTACCAGAACCATTGTTTTTATACTAATAAAGAGATTTTTGTACATTTTTGGGGCTTTCTCATTTTTTGTGCTTGAGTAATTAAAAAAAAAAAAGAATTCTAACCTTTTCAAATGAATCAACTTAACTGACCCATTTTTTTTTTCTTGAGTCTTTAAAACTAGGGCTGATCCCAAAAATAAGCACAAACTTTAGGTCAATGAACAAATCTAATCCAAACTATTTTTTTTTGGTAAAGTAAAGAAATCCAAACTATTTTTTTGTCTCTTAAAAAAGCACTAATTTTAAGTTGAGTGACAAATTTAGGCCAAACTTTTTCTTTTTGTCATATAAAAATACTAACTTTGGATCGAGTGACAATTCTGATCCTAACTTTTTTGTCTCAAAAGAATCATCGGTTTCGCTTAAATCCTAAATCCGACCCCCCTTAACCTAGATCCATTGATTGTTCTTAGTGATAAATCCATGTGCACTTGCTAGCGAGATTTAAAACACTATTCATTATCTTCTTGTTTGAGGGACAACTTGGAGAATAACGGTGAAATTGCTCGTCATCTCTTACACTTCACTAACAAGTCAAAAAATCTCTAAATTGAATTACTCTAGCCAAACTTTGTCATTTTGTCTAAATATGAAACTGTAGACCATCGCCTATCGAGAGACCCCATGGACGAGATTCGCCAAGCTCACAACTAGAACCTTTTTTCTTGAAACAAAGTTAACTTCAAATGGAAAGTTGAATAATGGTGAAAGTTTGTAACATTTTACAAGAAAAAAAAAAAAAAAAATAGGCTAGATTTCTCCCTTAACCTAAAGTTTGTACTTTTTATATGATAAAAAAAAAAGAAAAAGTTTCCGTCAGATTTGTCTCTCAAATTAAAGTCGGTGCTTAATTTTTTGGAGCTAGCCCCAAAAAACTATACCTCAGTTTTCCTCCCTACTCTTCCTTTTCTACGATTTTGAAACTCTACTACAAAATCTTACTTATTTTCCATAATTGTTATAAAATTCATAAGCCTCCTCATAAGAGTTAAACTCCACACCCCTGCCCATGATAGGTATTTTGATTCTCCTCTCTGCTTAATGAAAAGAAGAAAAGAGCTACATACTTATTTGATATAACCCAACTTATATTTCTTTTGGTGTTAAAAGTCCTTCTTCTCTATCATATTTTGGTCTCGTTTTGGTATCGGCATTATTTTCATCAATCACTTTACCTTTAATATGAACTTCACCTATCTAAAAAGGGGTTTCTCAAAAAAAAAAAAAAAATCAATATGTGAGTCAACATCCCACACTAGTCACTTGATGAAGCAATTCTCGTTGGAAAATTGGAGTTGCACATCAATATCGACATTGATCATGCGCTAGAGGCTAAAAGCATTTACTGTTAAAGTTTGTAGCATCCAATAAAACCCCTTTATGACTTCCACTCGAAAACGGAGTCAAATGACAAATTGACGGAACCACTACAGAAATGAATTATTTGAGGTAGACACATTCATACTCCGCGTGGAACATTATCAAAAATTGCCATATGATGATGTGGTTGGGGTCCGTCCAATATCTCTCCATTCTCACTCTTTTAACCATTACTTAGATCCTTCTTATTGAGATATACATGTGACTTATGTTAGAAAGTCTTATATCGGAGGATTGGTATGGTATGCAGCAATTAATATATCCTAGTTTTTGAGTGAACTTGGCTTCAATAAAACATTATAGCCAGCTCGGACATGGGCTTTTCTTTGGCGATCTCTCTAGTTAAAGGTATCAAATTTCTACTAGACACTCCTAAGAAATGATGCCAGAGCTGATGATTGATAGCTAATGGCCAATCCCAATGTATACCAATGTTTGGAGAATATTTGAGGAAAGGAATCTCGTGATCAACGCGGTTTTTGGGCAACCTTCATAGTTCAATCTAGCAAAAGAGACTTGGAATGAGGTGGGCGTTGTTGTGTAGAAATGTGGTCCTTATGGTAACCTTCATGATTCGGTTTGAAGAAAGAGACGAGGGATGAAGATGGGCGTTATTGTTATTTTTGTTAGCACACGCACCAAAGCAGAGATTCTACTTGAGTCATGTTAATGGAGAATGATACTTGAATTAAGGGAAAGCAGACATAATACTAAGCCAACACGCAAGATGCGAATGTTAAGATGAATGTGTGAGTTGGGTTAGAAAAGTTTTACAATGGAGAATTAATGTCTTATTAAACGGTTAATATATCATAGTTGATCAATAACTTTTTAACTCATGTTTTTTTAGTAAAGATGTATCAACTGAATATGTTAATGGGCTCAAACTTGAGCCATCTCTTGATAACCTCTCCGATTAAAGGGATTAAATTTTTGCTACGTACTCTTAACATTTGTATCAATAATTATTTATTGATGTGAATTTAATATAATTTTCCATTTTTCTCAACAGCGGCATAGATCTGAAATTTTCTTTGATTTTTTTTCCAAAAAAGAAAGAGCGAGAAAACGTTCGGATAAAAACCCCTCAAAAGGAAACGTTGAGAGAAAAAAGAGAGGGAGAGAAAGAACGATGAAAAAGAGTCGTAGATACTTCAGAAAAAGAGGACGAAGTAGGCAATAGCAAGGAGAAGAAAAAGTGAAACAAAGCAAGAATGATGAAAGACGGAAAGGCGAAGAGACTTGGGTGCGAGAAAAGATGAAGGAAGGAGAGCGTCAAAGAGCAATCAATGGAGAAAGAGACATGGTGACTTTTTGCTAGAATATTTGATCAACAACGATTGAGATGTAATTACCGGCCGCGGTGGCTCTACTGGATAAGGCTCTACTGATCCTCAACGAAGAGGTGAAGGGTTCAAAACCCAGGGAAGGCGCTAGGTGTATTAAGTGTGACATCAGGGGTGGTGGGTCTTCCTGCTTACGTGTCACCTGAAGATTTACGGTGCCGGCTGTCGATTGCAAGCCGGTTCTTTCAGAACAAAAAAAAAAAAAAAAAAAAACGATTGAGATGTACTACTAGTATTCCAATGATTTAAGATCTTAACAGAGGCCCAAATCACGAGGAAGAAAGATGGGATGGGTATGGACTATGGAGCTCGGTAATCTAACCTCAGTTAAGACTTTAACTAAACTCCACTCAATTCCTTCGGAAGCTAAAAAGTTGGGAGCAAAGGGCTCCAAGTCCTTAGAGCCTTCACTGGCCAGAAATAAAAAAAATTAAAAAAGACTATTGTGGGTCGCGTCAATCAAGACAATGATGGTAGTCTAATAAATAATCTATTAATACATGGAGCAGGTCACCGACACCAAGTAGAAGTCACCATCCTTTCCTCCAATGCTACTAGACAAATATTGATTAGATATCCATCCTTTTCCTTGACCGCTTTAGACAAACATAATTTAGGCATCTAGTTTTTCCTCCACGTCTGATAGACAAACATTCCTTAAGTAAGAGGGTGAATAATAACCATTCTGAAAATAGATTTTGAAAAAGTAATAAATTTTTTTATTTAGAAAGTTTAAGCGAAAATAACCGTTTGATAACGATACAAAATTTCTACTCTAAAAATAAAAATTCGTTTGATAACGACACAAATTTTTTTCTTTTCGGACAGTGGTGGATCGGCGATCGGTGATGGCGACGGCGGTGGCGGCTCGGCCTGAGGGTTGGGAGGAGAGAGAGAGAGAAGGCAGAGAGTCACCGAATGCTTGAAACGCAAAACTGGAAAGCCTAGGGGATCTTCTTCTTCTGCCCTTTCTAATTTCTCAGATGTAAAGAATTGTTGATATTTTATTTATTTTTCCCTATTTACTTCAAGGAGAGGAAATTCATTTATCATGTGTTTTTTTTTTTTTTTTTTTTAGTTTATGTTGATGATATATATTGATAATTGGGAATGAAATTTGATTTTTCGGCTAAAAACTTGAGAAAATTGAAAAATTCTTAGGATTTTAAGTTGCAAAAAATAATAGTGAAACTTTCCTATCAACAATAGGAAGTTTTTGTTAAAAGAGGGAATGACGCAACGCAGATTTAATGATTTCCCAAATAATTTCAAAAGTTAAAATTATCAAGGATCTTTTTATGTACATTCCGAGTTAATTTATGAAAAGTAAACAAGAGGATATTTGATATATAAAATTTCTTATTGGTCGAGGAATTTTGCTATTGTCAAATGGTTATTGAAAATTAAAGGGAAATTGTGACAAAAATTGCAGCAAAAGTCCAGTTTTCAATAAACATTACCAAGTAAATGGAACTTGAGTGCCATTTTATCGGATAGAAGTTACAACAAGGATTTGTGAAGCCAAGCTACGTCCCATGGATAATACAGCTAGGACTTCGGAAAAGTGACTTTTGAAGATTTCCTACATTTATTAATGTTCACTTACTTTTATCATCTGACCTATCGGTTAATATAGGGATTGAAAATTATAGTGGGATTGAAACTTGCGAAAATCATGAGTGCATCTTGAATAATGAGATTTCCCAACAATAACCTTGCACTCGAATTTTGCACGTCAGAGTTCTTAATCGCTTTAATGAACATGTTGACTCCTATTAATTGAATTAGATGTCAAAACAGCTAGCACCTAGGGGTCTAATCAAGCCACTATAGTGCCAAACTTGAAATCGGCTCAAATCCTTACTCAGTGTTTGATTTGAGCTTGACCAAGTATTAACTTCATGCTTATGCTAGAGCTTGATTCATACGAAAAGTCAATACACTAAATATACTTGTGTGTGGATGAGGATGTCTATGTATAATTATATAACAATCAAATATTTTGAATTAGGCTTACAAAATTTTAAGAGCCGAGTAGTGGCAAACTTAAGCTTTCAATTTGCAAATGCTCAAGTAGCTCGAGTTAGAGCTTGACTAGATATTAATTCTCAAAAAATCATCAACCCAAGCTCAAACAATTCATGAATGGAGTATGCACCGGGTGAAAGTAACAATTTTCCCAACTGGATTAGCTCGATGAGGGATCATATCTTGTGCTAACACTAGTCGGCTATGATTTGTAAAAACATCAACAAATTTGTCAATTCTTTAACGGAGAGGTTCCTCTTATGTCTCTCAATTTAAATTAACTCAAAAACCCAATTATCATAATAACTCCAATTAAATTTTAAACGAATTCGGGGGCGATTCTCATCATTTTGTAATTAAAAAATGAAAATTGTCAGTTATGGCCACTCTCTACTGCTCTCCACTGCTCTCCACTGCTCTCCACAATCTAAATGTAACTAATTAATTGTGAAACAAAAATAATAAAAAGGTAATTGCATCTTTTTAAAGAGGGACTATCTATTATTTAAAAATTTCAAATAGCATGTACAAAAATCAAAAACCATAAGACATCAAAACAAGCCAGTAAGGCCAGTTTTCTACTAGTAGAGAGCGAGGGAGCGTAAGGGAGATCAAGATGAGAACAAGCATAAAAGGGAATGAGGGAGTGAGCAAAACATATTAGACGGAGGCCATATGGCGAGTGTTGGGGCTTGACTGCAGCGACGATGGCAGCTTGGTGGCAGCCAGATCTCGATCAACGTGAGAAACGAGCGAATGAGAGAAGTTGAGCCCTCAACAGGTGAAAGGGAATTGACATAGGGGGACATACATATGTACAGTTTCCGATCTATGAATCGGGTTGTTTTTGGCAATCATTCAGGTCCCAAACTCATGGATAGTTTGTGGCCTAGTGGCCGGGCCGGAGACTATTTGAGCCCAAAATTATCAGGCTAGTTCGGGTGGTTCAATCCAGGTGTTTGGGCTTCTTCTTTTTTTTCTTTTCTTTTTTAATAGATTCTGAGTAGTAGTGTTAGTAGCAATAGAAGTATGGTGTTATTTGGATTATAAAAGTATTACAAACTACATTAATTACCTGACCTAAGTTTACAATGTTACATATAGAAATATATTCGAGACTCATATGTGAAGCAAACACATGTGTGCAAAATAGGAGAAGAAAGAAGAAAATAATATTGAAGTGGGTCATTTAGGGTACTCGCATGACAACAGTTTTGTTTTTCTATTTTGTTGAGTTCGGAACAAAAAATTGTTTGATAATGTAATTTCATTTTTCAAATTCCGAAACAAATTGTTAGCTTAGAAATACTAAATGAGAAGTAAAAATTTTATACTTTTCTATTTCTGAAAACAAAAAAAAAAAAAAAAGAGGAATAAAAGTGAAATGGTTTGTTTAGGGCCGCCACCTGCTAGTTGCTTAGGAGGGAGAAATTTTATGTTAAACGAATTTCTATTTCAATAACAGAAATTTTATTACTCAGAATTTCGTCCAAGGAATGGCGAAAAATTGAATTCTAGAACAAAATGATTATTATTCACTCATTTATCGTATCGTAAATTTATTTCGTAAACTTAAAGGATCTCAATTTTGAATTTTCATGCATAGTTAGAGAGAGAGAGAGGGAAATATTTCTTTGAAAATTATGAGATTATGGTTTGTGAGGATGGCAACAACAAAGTACATTAATGGGTGAGTAATCCATAGAAACAGCCCGTTGAAGTTATTAAAAAAAAAAAAAAATCTACGTGACGTCATAAATGACTAAAATTGGGACTGACTTAGCCCAAGAGCAACGAATAAATGGAGTGCACCATGAAGACGAACCCTTATCATAGCCAAACTCAATTGTGTGTCTCTCTGTAGCAAACCAAAGAGAGCCAAAAGGAGGAAAAAAAGGGCTCTAGGATGACCACGGCCACATCACATGCGCTCACCCTTATGTTCACGGGGCTTCTGTGGGGGTCCAAGTCTTGTAAGAAGCAACCCGGACGTGACGCTTATGTCCAAGATATGCAACGGCGTCCGGTACACAGATGATTACGCTTGGATCAAGTCTTGACTAATGTGAGGTCTTAACGCTACAACCTGGGGATTTAACTACTGCACCAGTTTCGACCAGGAAGCGTGGCTGGCACAGTCGTATTGCATTGCTTGCGGAGATTTCACTTATGGTCAAATTAAAGAGTTGACCATATAATTGTCGCTATCAATGAGCTCAAACACACGGAAACCCCTTCATTCAGACAAGCTTCTCTCACAAACGTGGGCAAAACCACCAGAGATGTTTGCTGGATAACAGATGTCTTGAGCTGCGCCAACCATGATTTGTTTAAATACCTAAGTCACAACTTGCTGGTTCTTCTAGATGTATCTCTTTATGAATTGGCAAGGAACACTTTCGCCGAGGTAGATATTTGTGAACCAATATATGATGAGGAAAAGAACATATACAAACGAACAATAAAGTGAAAAGGCAAACAAAATGCAAATAAATGCTTGTATTTACTAGCTTCAGGAGTTTCAATCAACAGTCTTAACTGATCCTCAACCGGCAATCTGAAGTCAAAATGTCATAGGACAGAGCTCATAGACTCTACAATTGTATATACTATATTTGAACTCTCATGATAACACTTCAGGAGTTGCTAACACTGATCCTCTCAACCACATCCTCTTAGCCTATGAATAATAGTGATCTTCTTTACACCTGATTAGTATTAAAAAAAAAATACAATCTTTTATTTTAAAATTGGTAATCTTAAGAATCCATAAATAACAAAATGAAATTTCAAAACCAAAATTTTACACTTAAAGGAAAATAACATCCGTGTGATTCCAATGACTAACCAAAACAATTTGGAAAAACAGTAGACTATAGGGCAAGATGTATATGGAATTCACTCTATGGGTTTTCAATTTCATCACTACTTGGGGATAATGTATCTATATAAACACTTTTATCAAATATAATTACATGAGTATAGAGGTTGTCTCTCCCATATTTGAAAACTATCAAGTGACCATGAGGGATGGTATGCTGCATAAATTTCCACATCCTTTCTAGAACTAAAGCACGTCACTTTTGACATTCGCTTGTAATACAAAACCAGGTTCAGTAACCAGGGCGAGTGCTGAACCAGAGATCCTTTCCAAAAAGGCAATGATAAAAGCATGACAAGCTCAAGAGAGATACCTAAGGTAGAAAATGTGTTTAAGCCTAGAAATGATAAGATCGTAACTAGACCTGAATAGAGCACGCTTACAAATATAAGTGCACTTTTATCCGGTTTCATCACAACAGAATAGTGGCAGAAATTGCTTTCAACTAGTAAAGTGACTTCCAAAATACATCCCAATTCAACCTAAACATTGTCCCTATTAGTGAGCTCAAACACGTACACATCCCCTTCACTCAAGACAAGTTTGACTCACAAACTTGGACCAACCAACACAGAAGTTCGCTACAACATCGATAGGTCCTTATGGTCACCGCCACAATGTGTCCGAGCACCCAAGAGTCACAATTCGCTGGTTTTCTTGAATGCATGTATTTATGAATTCATAAGAACACTCTACCCATGAAGACATTTGACCAGCCAATATATGATAACACATAGGAATGTAAGCATACACTAAAGCGAAAAGGCAAACAAAACGTACATTTATGCTAGTAGTTAGTTTCCAAAGTCCATATTAGCAGTCTAAAACACATGATGAGATCGCCTTTAATCACAACTTGCAATCTGAAATCAATATATCACAATCCTGTGCTCTTAGATTCTACACTAAGTACGTGTAATCAATATAGAGACAAGTTGAATCTGGTGAATATCTGAGTCACCAATCTTACATTGCAATATGCATCGAATAAACATGAAAAGCTACACATAGGGACCTAAATGGACACACAAGCACAGAAAGTAAGTGATCTTCTTTTGCCTGGCCAAAAGTGAGCTTCTTTTCTTCGTTTCATACCATCGAGTTGGTGGCACTAATTTTTGAGGTCTAGGCCACATTGGCTTCCCTTCATTTTCGATTGCAAGTTTGAACCTGCTTGCAATGGTAGCTCTTGTAAACCATTTGTTGCCAGGGAGCAATATCTGACTAGTGTTGCCATGCTGTTGCAGTGAGCTCAGTCATGCCAAGCCTAGGCCTGTTGCAGTAGCTATGGCTTAAGCTGGACATTTCGTGTCACCTCTTCTTCCCAAGCCTAGGCAGCCTGAGAAAGTACCAAGTAGTCATCTTTGGGAGGAACTTATACTTCAATTAGAAACTATTAAATTGCTAACTTATGGTTGTTATTGCCTTTCCCAACCCTCTGATCCTGTCTCCGCACCCCCCTGTCATTAGGTTATTTCCTGATTACTGTCCCGACTTATTATTTTTCCTAGTCCCTTTACTCAGTTGTTAAGATTCCTGTTTTAAACATATAACCATGATCACTTCACGGAAGATAACATGTCCTGTGTTTCTATAAAAACCAAATTAACGTGGGAAAAATTTGCACAGTGGGGCGCATATATAGAATAGGTGGCATGCATAATTGAGACGTGTCAGTTATGAATGGAGATCTGGGCCTTACCACTTCTTTCTTAAGAAAAGATGGCCACATCACTGTCTGGAAAAGGGATACTCCAATTTGAATTCTCTAGCTTTCTCAAGGGCAGTGAGAGGCCTCGAACACTTGGAATCATGAAAAATTTCTTAGGGGGCTCACTGGACATTCAGACTTGTCTGTTCTGACCTGGACAAAAGAAAAAGAGAATTCTGATAAGACTATAAGTAGGTCAAGAAAGAGAAGCAAAGCCAAAAGTAAGTGCACTTTCAATTGATTTGTCGCAACTGAATAAGTGAGGCAGGAATTGCTTCACTAATATACAGCCTCAAGTGATGCGTCCAATGTTCATCTCAATCGACCTAAATGAGGTCCTTACAAGCATAATTGGAGATGGAGCCTTTGACCATAAAATCATCCATATCAATGAGCTCAAACACGCAGACATCCCTTCATCCAGATAAGCTTGTCTCACAAACATGGGCCAACCACAGAGATGTTTGCTAAAAAATGGTGTTGATAGGTCTTGAGTTGCACTGGTCGTGATTTGTTCAAATACCTAAGAGTAGCAATCTAATGGTTCTTCTGAATGTACTTCTTTATGAATTCACAAGGAACACTCCGCCAATGTGGCATGATGAGGAAAAGATTAAATACAAACAAACAATAAAAAGACAAGGCAAACAAAATGTTAAAATATGCTAGTATTTACTAGTTTCAGTAAATTCAATTAACAGTGGTAACTGACAAATAGAAGTCTTCAATCCCAACTTGCAATTTGAGGTTAAAATGTCACGATACAGTGCTCATAGACTCTACAATAGTGTACACAATTTTTGAACTCTCATGATAACGCTTCAGGAGTTGCTAACACTGATTGTCTCACCACATCCTCTTAGTCAATGAACAAAAGCAATCTTCTTTACACCTGAGTAGTTAGAAAAGTACAATCTATTATTTAAGAATCTGTAATCTTCTGAATCCATAATTAAAAATAAAAAAAAAAAATTCAAAATCAAAACTGCCGTAGTTTTACACATAAAGCCATACGCATTTCAAAGAAAACAACATCTCCAATAAAAAGCAAAACCACTTGGGAAAATAGTAGACTACAGGGCAAGATGTAGATGGCATCACGGTTGAGATATGCCAATTATGAAAGGAAATAGGCCCTTACTGCAATTCTCTTTTTAATAAAAGTGGCCAAATCACCAATTTCAAAAGTGGATGCTCAAATTCAAATTCTCTAGTTTTTTCAAGAGCAGTGGCTAGCCACGGACACGTGGAACCATACAAAACCTGCTCAGGAGGGCTACATGACATTTAGACTGTTCAGATCGATAGGCACAAAAGAAAAAAGAGAATTCTCACAGGTACCACTGTCAACATTGTAGTGAGTTACAATGATCTACACATCAGTACCTGTGATCATGGTACTAATGTCTACATGTTCTGCATGTTAGACATATCTGCATGTTAGACATAACTGATTACTACCCTTAGCACCTCCTAAATCATAATGCCACAAAATCAATATACAAAAAGCTTATTAGGAGAATTTAACAAATTTTGAGAGAGAATAAGAAAAAAAATGTGTCGTCGTTCACATAAACATAACTTAGAAACCAACAAGTCACGCCTCTCTAAATTCTCATGATGAGCATTTCAGGCTTTAACTTTTGCTCTAATCTTGAATCACATCCTTTTTGGTTCATTTAGATTTGGGATGCAGATTAATAAGTGAGCATCTGGATTATTGCGAACCTCACAAACACAACGGGAATGGAAGAAGTATACTTCATTGATTCACCAAGACCACCAAAGAAGAAATGACGATGAATACAGGATTTATGTTGGATGAGCCAAAATGACACTTCCATAGTTCATTTCAATCAATGTAAACCAAGTCCTTACCAGCTCTAGTGGAAATGTAGACTCTGAACACACATCCTCACTATCAATTAGCTCAAAAATACAAACATCTCCTACATGCAGATGAGCTTCTCTAGCAAATTTGGGCCAACCAGCAGAAAAAAAGGCCCCCCTGTGTCCACATCCATGGCTCCTGAGTTTCAACGTCCATGACTTGTCTGAATACCTGAGAGGTTGCAATTTACTTTTTGTCCAGATTATGTTGCCTGATGAATTGAACAGGAGCAGAGTCCCCATTTACATGGTCAAAAACCAACTTATGGTGAAGAAAGACCAAAACATAAGCATACACTAATGAGATAATCTAATCACAAAATACGAGTTTAAGGCAGTAGTTGCTAGTTTCAGGAGTTTTAATTGAAAATAAACCATATAATACTAGTAAACAATCTCAACTTGCAACCCAAGGTCAAATGTCAAGATATACGCCCCTGGAGTGTGATAGCGTACATAACTAGAAAAGGCCTTCCATGTCCTATGTAAATTTGAGACCATGAATTTCAGCCACACAAACCACAAGTGCAGGGGAAAAGTCAAAGACATCGATGACTGGAACATGGATGGAAGTGAAAATTTCAATCTAAGCTGTTCAATTCTTTCAACTGCAGCTCGAATTTTATCAAACTATTGATTCAATTCGACAAAGTAAACTCATCTATTTTTCCTCAAATATCTTATTAATATAACAGAATAAAACAGTATCTCCTGTTTGACATTAATAATAAGAGTCATCAAGATCTACGATCAAACTTCAGAATCATAACTAGCCACCCTTTTATCTTTTAGGTCTTTCCCTTGAGCCACGGAGGGAGCAAGATTCTTTGCAATTTGATTGTCCGTATCAACTGGTCCCCTTGTATGATTTATATAATTACTACTTTTACAGCATTGAATAACATTGTCAAATTTCTCCATATAAGAGTACTTGGATTCTAATTCTTAACACTTGCTCCAGCAATTGCTTTCCAAAACATCTATCCACAAAAAAGGAGACAATTGTTATCTTTTCAAACCTTGACCACCAGCTTATGTCCCGATAACCGTCCTTTGATTCTTTTCCCTGCTTCAACTACTTCTTGTTAAGATATATACCTGGTTTTAAACATACACCCATGAACAATTCAAGGAAAATAACATGTCATGTGGTTTATTACATTAAGTCAACTTGGATATAAACCTGAGTATAAGCTAAGATATAAACAACATCCATATGTTTGATTTTCAGACATGAGCTCGACTCAACAAGCATGGGATCATACCAAGCCAAACTTAACATAAGAAGGCCTCATCACCACCTTTGGAAAAGGGATGCTCCATTTGAAATTTGTTGGCCAATGTAAAAGCAGTGAGAGGCCTTGGGCGCATGGGACCATAAAAAGCCAGCTCCGGATGCCTCAATCTTCTCGAATGTTTGGACCAGCCTGTACTTAAAAAATGACAACTTTAGAGATAGTTTAAGTACACTTCATTAGTTTGACTTGCTATGAAAAAGATTTTAGCATAAATTGGAAATAAATTTTATCCTTCCAGCATCACTTAACCAATCAAGATTACAAGTGATTCCTCAGACGGTCCAGACTATATTACGATCAAGGCGTAAAAGTGACTTTTCATATTTTTGACAAGGCATGGAATTCTCGGAATATTTTCAAGTTCCATGATTTGTCCCTTTTTTTCCTAATAGAAATTTGTACCTGATGTTACAGAGATATCTCTACCCAAAGAACTTTCAACATGAGACCTTGAACACAATATATCATCTCCATCTATGAGAGCTCAAACACGCAGAAATCTCGCCAATACTCAGGAGGGAAGCACAGAAGATGTAGATTTAAGGGCAATATATTGCTTGTTTGAGTAACTCCTGTTTTTAGACTCGAATGTGGAACGAATTTGAAGAAGAGAGCCCTAATTCACGTACAATAATACACCAAAATCGGAAGAAACATGAACTTACGATTTGTCGGATACAGATGCGGAGAGAGAGTGTGATCTTCTTCTTCTTTGATGAAGTGAGTGGACGACTAACTGTCCAGACTCGGTGGTGCCACCTCCGGCGGTGACGACGGCGACAACGACAGCGTCTGGTTGAATCTACTTGGCTCCGCTCCGCTAATTGCAGCTTCGCTTCTCGCAGTCCTGGCAATTCCTGATGCTTCATTTTTGCTCCGTCCTTTGTGAAGGCAGCAGAGGCTTCCCCCAATTTCGCTCCACGGAGGAAGAAGAAGAAGAAAGATGGAGAAATAGCCTTTGGCGTCAAGAAGGAGAAGGAGAAGGAGAGACCCGCTTTGCTTCCTACTGTTCAGTTAAGGATGAGCCGAGATCCATCGATAGGGTTGACGGTGATGTTGATTTGACGAAATCAATAATAGAAAAGTCACAAAAAGAAAAATTTTAAAAAGTTGCGGCGCTGCCGAAAGACTAAAGAAAAAAAAATGGATGAGAGAATGACATCAATTGGATCTTACCAATTCTATGTGCATTGATTTATGCTGCTAACTTCTGTATGGTTGTATTGAGATCATCACCCTTCTCCCAATTCCCTTCCCACTTGTATCTGAACAGTGACACATAATATAGTTTTGGTGTGCTTAATGTACCCTTAGAAAAGTTCTTCATTTTCGGACACTCTTCCACTTCAATCCACCGTAAGGATGGAAACCTAAAGATGCAACTTGGGATGGAAGAGAAGCATTCTAAGTTTGGCAGATGTTCAAGTGTCAACCATCCTAGCTTTTCAAAAGAAATCACTTTTCCTTCTCTGTTTCCATCGTCGGCCACTACTTCTTTCATTCTTTCACATCCTATTATAGTCATATAAGTGAGATGTACCAAATTTGTGATTGCCGAAGTCGTTATTAGATGTACCAATCCAGAGGAATTCTTCACCACTAAATTTGTTAGATTCTGGAAGGATGTCTCGGCTGGAAATATTGTTGTCAAATAGGGACAATCCCAAACCTCAAATGTTTCGATACTCTGAAGAATTTTCGACACTAAAGAGTCTTCTCTCCACACACACTTTAAGTTGTGTAGCTTGTTCAACTTAAGTTCTCTTAAATTTTCAAGCACCAGATGTTTCCTTTCTTCAACAAGCCCTTCGTTCGGGAATAAATCTTCAAAGGAGCTGCAAAAGACTTCAAGGCTTTGTAAATTCTGAAATCTCTCTAGGAGGAATATGGAAGGAAAGGCAGCCTTTTTATCATGAAAGCATGCTAGTGTTAGTGCTTTTAGCTTACTGAACATGTCATCCGAAAAATTTCCATCTTGTATCATTTGAATGTTGTTATTGACTAATAAAAGTCTCTCCAAGTTGGGAAAGTCCTGTCGAATTGCCAATACAACAAGAGAAGTAAATTCAACAAAGTTTTGACAATAAATCATGTGCTGTAAAAGGTAAAGCTATTAAGATGATTCGCATGGAAGGTGGTCCTCTTCTTAAAGTTCATTATATCTCAAGAACCTTGTGTTCAAGACTCAAGCTTTTAAAAGTCTCATGTAGAGGTTGGTCTGGTCAAGTGGATAGAGTGAATCTAAATTCAAGATCCCTGCACTCACTAAATTCATCTTTTGTAAGGAATATCTTATCTTGTTGACAAAAATTTATCTTCTTTGGAATCTTATGTAACGGGATGCACTCAAGATGTCACTAAAACATATGGGGTCCATAAATTCAGAAGTATGCTTAAGATATAAGAAATATCTTATGTTGTCTGCAAACTTATAGGAAAGGGATTCTAGTTTTCTATAGTATTATAACAGGATAACACGACAACTAGTGTATTAAAAAATACAGTAGAAAATAGTGCACTAAGGTACTAATGTTATTTTTGTTATAAAAAAAAATTGTTTGAATTGATTTTTTTAGAGTTTGTAGAAAATGAAATAGAGAAGAAAAGTTCAAGTGTGCAACACATGTCAATAATGGAGAGGATCTCTTGGCAAATCCTTATTGATGTCGCCCAAGAGCACCATTAGGTTAGATTAGGAATATATTCTGTTATCAATAGAATACTGTAAATTTTTTTGTAACTCTAGGTAATGGAATATCTTATGCATGTCCACAAATGGAAGTGTACATAAGATATTAGAAATATCTTAATGTTGTCAACAAACTAATAGGTAGGGGAGATCATGTTTTCTATAACATCACAACGCGACATGATATGCAATGGATATGATATTAGTGACTGCTTTAAAGAACAAAGTAGAAACTAAGGGAGAGCAACTATAATCATACCCTCTCAAATGAAGAGTGTGCTTCTTGATCTGAAAGGTCTTGTTGATCATCTCTTTGAGCCCATCTGTTCATGGATGCCACAAAGGATAACATGCTCAGTTTTTCACAATGAGTCGCTCGTAATTCCTTCAATAATGGCAAATTCAAAGGCAAGTTAGGACAAAAGCTCTTGAGTCGTGGCATGTCATGTAACACCAGAGAGGTTAGTTTTGGGAAAAGATCTTGAGTAGTATTGGAGCGTGGAGTGTCATCCCCACTAGCGACTATTTCCTCAATCTCACAAGACTCCACTTGAAGTTTTCTAAGTTTGGTTAAACTTGTAGCCACCCAATATGGAAACAAATTTTCAAGGCTCTTACAATTCAGAACCTTCACTTCCCATAAACAATCAAAAGTCAAAGTTTCTAGAGGACCGTCAGTCCACATTTTGCTTAAATTGTCCATGTGGGAAAGATCCATCCGCATAAGTTGAGGAAATTGTACCTGCCATATTGAGAAAAAAAAAAAAAAGACACAATGAATGTGATTGCATTGAGTTATGATCGTAAAGAAGAAATTTCCAGACTTCCCTCATTCTCACAAATCATGAGAAGTCAAGATCTCATTAGTGACATAAATAGAGAGGGGTTGATTGATGCCTTTATACAAGTTGATTGAAGACTAAGGCTAGAGATAATGCATTGCAACAAACATGAAATTATAAATGCATTTATAAGATTTTGGAGTGACCAGACAATGTTGACTTTTCTTAATTACTCGGCAAATCATAGCGATAACTTAAAAGTCCGGAAATTAGGCTGATAGGCCTTATGCACATGGAACTTGGGTTCGTTCAAATGGTTGCTAAGACTGGTTCTGTACCTTTCAACTTCATCCTAATCCACCTCCTCCTAAGTCCTCATTTTTTATTTTTTTTTTATAGTAGCTCTTATGTCACAATCACATAGAGAGAGAGAGAGGCGCTATTTCCAGTTGGATGCAAGAGCATCTAAAGCATAAGAAAACCTACAATGCAAAATTGAAAGAGAGAGAAATGAGATCCCTCCTATTTATGCTAATGCATGAATGGAGCCGTTGACTAAACATCAATGATAGCTCACTCAACTGTTTCTCTATGCAATTAAATGAGGACAAAGACGAAGAAGAACAGAATATGAATCCCTCAAAACAATGTTGGTTCCATGGAGGCATGACAAGTTGTATTTTTGTAATGAATAAGCACGAAGACTGGCAAAAATTTTAGGGAGCTTGCTAGGCAGTCCGATAGAACTATTGAAAAGAGCAACATTTAGATTCAATGATACAAGCTGAAAATTTCCGTTATGTTAGTTGGCAAAGATCAGTTATGTTTTAGATTTGTTTGCTTCAAGGTGAACATGCATAACAATTAGAGAAAAAGCAAGGGCATGGTGATGATGAGCTAGTCAACTAAGGATATGAATAGTGGGTGCGAAGAACTTAAGCAATGTATGTGTTGAATAAGGAATGGATGAAACTAATGCTTGGCTCAACATTATTTCCTCTATTTACCATGAGCACTGCTAATTATTCATACTAAATTGCGAACAGTACTTACGAATCTTCAAATTAATACAATTCACTGCAGAGAAGAGTCATGAAATTTATATGGCGAACCGGATATAAAAAGAAAATTATAGTAACTTCAATTGTTCACAACCTTTTTCTTTTTTATGCATGGAAATTTTTTGTATTGAAAGAAAATAATTTCTTAATAGGCATGGGCAACATAACGACTTGAATAAATAACATAATGTTATGATCTCAGCAAAAACAAGTTGGGTCAATTTACTAGTTTTACATTGGACCATTAATAACATCCTTGAAATAATATTTATTCAAATTTGAGGTGGAAAAATAAAATAGAATCATGCAGTGTACCAAGTGATCCACCCCTTGGCAAAAAGTGGGTGTGCACCCGCTGATCGCATTTTGTTTGTATGGAGAAAATCAAGATTTTTTTTTTACTACATCATGACCTCCAATGAATTATTCATTGAAAAGTAAGTATTGATATTTTTCATTTGGGTCCAATATAATTAATGCAATTACGACCTTTCACCAAAAAAAAAAAAAAAATTGACTTTCCACACTTCCTTAAATATATCAATTAGTATACGACGGCTCATATTTAATATTAAAATGAAATTAACGTTATTACAACTTATCACTACCAAAAGATTAGATGACTATTTTCATACCTTCCCAAATTTATTAGTATTGTTGATTGAGTGTTATAATGACTTTTTGAAATATTCTTAGAATGCGGGGCTTGGTATTATATAACTTATACATGCAAATGACAGTATAAATAAATAATTAGTGATAATTCTTACAATTAAAAAGTAAACAAATGTGTAGATACTTGTTATAATTGAACATTCTACTCACATAAAACAATAGAAAGAATTGCGCAGAATTATGAGAATAAAAAAAAAAAAAAACTTCCTCCGTCAGGAAAAAAAAGAACAAAACAAAACTTGCATGGAATCTGTAATAAAAAAAAAGGTCAAAACAATCAAATTTGGGTCGATATCGTGCATTTTCAAGTGCCTGAGGATTCGACCCATAAAAGAGAAGTGCCGGGAGGAGGTTGTCATTCATTGCGTTTAGTCTTCACATGAGGAGAACTTCATGAGACGGAATGAAAGTGTTGACTGGATGATCAATTGCTATTATTTTTAATTTTTTATGTAGCCAGGACATTGACTAAATATTAAAAATCTCAATCCACCTCACTTTCCTTCTCCATCTCCATCTCCATCTCCATCCACATTGAGCCTAACCTTTCCGCCTCCCTCCGCCGTCGCCACCGGCGGAGTTCCCGGTGCTGCGTCCAAGGCGACCATTGCTTGGCGTCCAACCCTCTCCGTCGTCTTTGTGGTCTGCCCGTTCATGACGCCACTCGTCCATGGCCGCGTTCAAGCTCCGGCCCTCTCATCCATGGCAATTCTTCCCTGACATCTGTTTCTCTGTTTTTTCTTTCGCTGTTTGATCTCGTAGTCCATAGCCGTCGAGATCTCAAACTCGCCGTCAAGGCTCATGGCCATGGATAAGCAGTGGTCGCCAGATCTGTGGGGGAGCCTCCTCGCGAGCCATGGACAAGCTAGGCTTGCGTCCATAGACGAAACCAAATCTGGAGGCACGACTCCAGTCCAGATCAAGACGGGCAACGACCACGAGCAGTTGTGACGATGGAGGGGTGGCTCGGCCATGGACGGGGCCGACCACGAGCCGACCGTGGGCGTCGACGGAGGGGACAATGGCAGTCCATAAGCCGTCGTTACTCGCGACAGGACTTCCAGATCTGCAACCATGGCTACAGCGACAGCAGCTCGTCCATGGCTACGAGCGACGGTGGTCGATTTCCAGATCTGCAACTCCGTCGCTATGGACGGCCAGATTTCAAGATCTCGTAGAACGATGAGGCGGACAAATCGAGGGAAGACGGCCATGCTCGGCTTGCACATAGCAAGGGTCAGCCTAATCAAGGCGCTGGTGACTCCGCCGTTGGCGACGGTGGAGGAGGAGCAAAGGTCGGGCAGCTGTGGACGAAGGAGGAGGAAGAGAGGGCTGAAGAGAAGATTTTTTTTAAATTTTTCTTCGCTGGAATTAACGCCCCGACCGAATCGACGCCGAAATCGCTTCCGCATCGGAGATCCACCTCGATCCACCATAACCAACAAGCTCCGGTTCGCATAATCGCTCGGAACCCACGCATGCACGCGCGCAGAGAGGAGGCGAGCTTCAGAGAAGCGATTCCGAAGCTTCCGATTCAACCATTGGACGGACCACCCAATCAATCGCCCCAAAGAAAGAAAGTAGAGGAAGGGGGGCGAGGGGAAGAAAGAAGAGTTACTATTACTTGACTCTGTAGATTTGGTTCACTTTTTTTTTCTTTTCCTCATTGCGAAAAGGAGGATGAAGGTGAACCGAAATGGCTGGGAGAGAACAATTCTTAAGGGGAGAAAAGTCTAAAACACCAGATAGACTTTGTCTAATTTCTTCCTTTTTCTATTTTTTTTTCCTTTGTCCACTGAGCGCACAGCAACTGATGGAGGCCAAGGCGGTGGTGTGGTTCACATATAGAGATGCTCCTTCGCGGAGGAAAGAGAGAGAGGGAGCAGAGCCATACCAGGAAGAGGAGAGCAGAGCTTTCTAGTGATGGGCCGTTATTGAAGAGAAAGGGGAAGCGAAAATTTTAATGGTTCAACTGACAAGTGGGTCCGGCGTTGCCACGTGTCAGTCTGCGGATGATTTAATACAAATCCTACGCAGTGTATTTAATGCACCTAATATTTTCCCATGGGTGGTGTTGTTGGTTGGATAATTTATTCTGATTTACAATATTTTCATTTTAGCTAGGACATTGACTAAAATATTGTCATCTAGTTATGAAATAAGACTTGCAATGTAGCAACCGCCCTTGGAATTGCTACTATTTATGATCCAGATGTCTTTTTTTCTCTTTTATTTTTTCCTTTTTTAAGCCATTTCTTTTTCTGGAAAAAGTAATCTGCATTTTCTCCTACTAAATATAGATTGTGCATAATATCACACTAATTATCACTCAATATGATAAACCAAAGTTAATATTTATTGTATAATACAGGTGCGTAATTTGATAGGTTGTTGGAGTATAGCTATTCAAATATGATTTACGAATAAGGAAGGCAAACCACTTCATGCATATTGACCTTTTTTATTTTTATTTTTTTTATTATCAAGACCTAGCTCAAGCATATATGATTATTAAGAAATACAAAAGTTGGCTCCACTAATTATGGTATAATGAGCTGTAATAGTTAAGCAATTTGTGAAATTGGCTTTTACAATTATGAAGTTTTACTTTTCCCTTTTCTTCATGTTTAATAGAATGACAATAGTTTGCTTCCATGCAAATAAATATGAAGGGGCGATACTTAATATTTTTTCTGCCATTTTTAGATGCTATTCTATGTTTTCTGTTTTAGTTCTTTATATTTGAAATTGCAAAGAGTAAATGTTTTTATATGGTTACTGTGATAACTTTTTTAGGAACCTCGCTGATTAATTCTAAAGTACTGCGTATGATATGATTTCATAAACTTACACCAACTTAACACTTCTAATAGGATATGGAGATGTACATATAATAGTAATGTTTATTGAGGATTAGAATATTTTTAATCTTCATATTAAATATTAGAAGATTATGTATATAAATTGGCACAAGCACAAAATTTGCATCATACCGTGCATAGTCCAATACTACGAGAACAAGTCCCAATGAAACACCAAAGACGCATTTATTTGAAAGACTGACCTGGGAAGTGAAAAATGAAGGGGTGCTGTGGTCATCCTCCATCTGAGATTGCCCAATCAAACTTTCCATCTTGGGGCAATGGGCAATTATCATCATTTCTAATTTGGGGCATTCCAGTAAATGATTTTTTCCCAAGAGGAAACAAGTCAAATTGGGCAAGTATTCCATCGTCATCCACTGGAGCTTTGGGAATGTAATCTTCTTCATTGCGCTTCCCTTTGCTTCTTCCTCTACGATCACTCCTTCCATTTGACCACACTCCTTTATTTCCATTACTTCAAGATTGGCAAGGCACTGAGCCATTGATGGAGAGAAAGCATGTCCCAAGTTGCTGCAATTATAAAGGATGAGACTTTCTAGAGAATTGAAGCATAGTGATTCTTGAAGATCTTTGTTCCACAGTCGCCTTAATTTTGGTAGATTGACCAAGTTCAATTCCCGTAGCTGAGGCAATACTCGAGTGCTTTCCACAACCTCCAGCCCTTCCAAATCAAATATTTCTTCAAGCAACTCACAATCACGCACTTGCAAATAGCCCAAATTGTCTAAGACAAGCATCAATCTGGATGGAATAGCGTTAATAAATGATGGACATTTATCTACCACCACTGATTTTAGTTGCCAATACGACTTGATGGGATTAAGTTCGTTGTGCCATTTTTCAATCAACCCAGGGAACTCAGATAGCAACATTTTCTCTACTCCAGCAAACGTGCCCTATCAAAAAAATGCATCGTTAAGCATAAACTTCTAGCTAGCAAAAAGCTATTATTCATTTAGTGATCAAAACCATCCAAATACATGGAATTTGGTAACTAGTGTGTACCATTTCTTCAAACATATTATGGATGGTGATGTTGAGGTTTCCTGCCCAAAACCTCGCTTCCTTTGATACTTGAACTCTCTTTAACTTTGATGCCTCCGTCGGTCCTTGAGAGAAAAACTTCATGTTGGGACATCTAGTCACAATGATATCTTCCAAGAGCGGGAACATCAAAGTGTATCCACCCGAGCTGAAACTTCTCAACCCTATCAACCCATCAAGCTTCATATACTTCAGTTGATTGAAAGCCACCACACGGCCATCCCCATCTTTCTCATCATTAATGACTTCTATCAATATTCTACAATTACTTATCCTCAATTTTGTGAGTGCCACCAAATTTTCAGCAATTGTCGGTGTGAACATTTTTGATAACCCATCACAATGTGACACATCTAGAGTTTGCAGATGTCGAATATATCTTGAAAATGGTAATATTACTTTCATCTCACGACTCGTGCCTTCTATGGCTTCCTCATTGCTACTTGGGTCTTCTAGATAAGATTCACATACAACAAGCTCTTCCAAGTTGGTTAAACTCTCAACGAAGCGACATGTGGATATTGAAGACTCTTGGGAGAGATGATGAAGCTTAAGCAAACTAAGCTTGCAAAAGAATTGTCCATCATGAAAATGCCCATGCCATATCTCCATCTGTTTCGATAAATCCAACTTTAACTCTTGGAGATTAGGGAATGCGCCCTGAGAAAATGGTCAAATCAGAATTTAAAGCCAGATTGGTTAAAATAGCATTCATGTATTATGATATAAGTCCTACATGTTGTGCACAATAATTACATTTATAAAATGTTTATTCTCACAAGATTCAATAAAAGGAAATGTGCCTACATCAAATAAACATTATCAATGATCTTTATATTCAACTTGTATCCATATTTGAGCTTAAGTTACTTGTTACATTCATGATTCTAAAGATAAATCCCTTGTGAAAATAACTTCTACGTCAATTACAGTTGCACTAATTTCAGTGATTAATATCAACAATAATGTCACATCTTTCTTTTTTTAGCAAAACATTAGTAATAATTAAAGGATTCAAGTCGGACAACACATTTGTACCATACTAAGATCACAACATGTGCCACGTGTTTTCATCTTCATGGCACTTAGGAGAGAGCAAAACTATTGGAATTAGCCTAAACCTTTATTAAAAGTGGACCAATGACAATGCATTGGATACATCTAACAAGAATGTTCAGTTAGCACTTGAAGAACATGTGATGTTTCGATGTTGAAATATTTTCATAGATTGAAGGTGAGTCGTATAGTGTCTATGTTGAGCTACTTGTATGAGATGCTTGGTTGTGACCATAATCATCACTTCAAATAATCACCATCAAAGCAAAACAAGTAATCTTGGGTCATACCTTTTCTATCAACAAGAAAGGTTGTTTATCAAGTGGCATCTCATTCTCAAGGTGCGATGCAAGTATCTCCACTTTGTCACAGCCGTGCAGCTTCAAGGTCTTCAATGCCGGCCAATGGGAAGTATGTGTTCCTTTGTAGAGGCACTTCAACTCTCTCAAACACTCAAGCTCAAGGGAGGTTAACACTGGGAATACAAACTTGGGAACTAGTCCTTCTTCACTCTTGATGATTTCTACAATGCCACATTCATCGATTGCCAACTTCTCAAGTTGTATTAGATCTCTGGTTACTGAGGTTGGAAACAAAGAGGTAAGGCTCTCACATCCTGACACGCTAATAGAACGTAGACACTGGAATTTAACTTGACAATGGAGTTCCTTATCCCATATGCACTTCAGCTTTGGTAATCTTGATATCGTCAGTTCTGTTAACGTAAGAGCAATAGGATGTCCATCTAGATGATTTAGTGTATGAAGTTCAAAAATAATTTCAAGCGAACCACATCTTCTTGCATCCAATCTTTCCAAGCTCAAGAGCTGTCTTAGAATGGTAGAACGAACTACGCTCACAAGCTTATTGCAATCAACCACACGAAGGGTTTTTAGCTTGGAGAAAGAATCCACAGCAACTTTATTGTCCCATATCATCTCAAAATTATCCAAGCCATTGATATCTAATACCTCCAATTTAGGAAATGCAACCTGCGATATTCACTCACGGAATTGGTGATTGAATTAATCATGAACTTTCAAGATAGATGAGTGTCAAGATGTAAATTTCGAATTCATAAAATTGATGATTTTGTCTTAAGTTGCACAAAGGGAAAAAAAAAAATAAAGTAAAAAAAAAAATGGTAAAAAATGCCCATACTAATGTTGATGACTCTAGGACTATAAGGCTATTGGAATTACCGCAAACAAATCAAAAAGTAGGAATTCTGACCGGATTTTGTTAATAATGGCAAAATGGTAATTCGGATATGCTCCTCAACTATCGCATAGTCACATTAGTCCCTCATAATCCTAAATTTAAATAAAATCACTCCCTCTCTTGAATTTAGACAATTTCCCAAAATAATCAAATTACACTTTGTGCTTTTTTTGCTAGCCAAAGAATGAAATAGTTAGTGTACATAAGTTTTGTTAAATCACTTAGAGATGGTTATTTAAGTTATGATGATATTATTCAATGAAATTGCAGCACACTTAGAGAAGTCACTAAGTTGATCACTTTGGTCTTGCAGTTCATGTTAAAACTAAAAAGGGTGATTTCCGAAGCCCTAGTCCCTAGAGATCTTGCTTATTTTAGCAACGGAGAGGGCTCAGATACCTTTCGCTGGTGCAATTAAGGGAGAGTAAAGCTTTCTTCGATTAGGGGGAAAAAAGAAGAAAAAAGGGGAGATCTTTTAAGAGCAAACGAAGTCAAGTGACTATCTCAAAGGCCTTTCATCTATAACTTCTCGAACCTTACTGCTCACTTTCCTCTCCATTGTTTTTTAAATTGCTTTCACTGTGCATGCGTGCAATGTCGATGCCATACATGCGAGGTTGCTGAGAGCCTTAAGTTTCCTATGAACATCAACAAGCTTTTAGAGATCCTATTAGGTAGTTGTATTACTCATTCATGCACTTTGTGTGGGTAACACAAAGAAATATTTAACAATCTTTATTGGAAACTATTTCGGAGAAATTAAAATTCAAAAATTGCAACTCATACATGTTGGCAACTTTCAATTCTTATGTTTGTATGCGACTCATTATCTTTAAAGTATTTTTACCAAAGTACACTTTGTAACTTATCTAGTTAGTTCTTATGTTGTCTATGCTTTGTCTTTTGCATATTTAATACTTTTGTTATATATAATATTTTGACATAACGTTAATCATGTACCTCTTGACTGAAGAGTGTAGTGCAGTATGAATTTATGCGATCCTGACTCCGAGCTTCTCGTGAACCTGTCATCAGTTTTTCAATGGATGAAAACAATGTTGCCATTTGCATTGCAAGGATGAATATATCTACAAGAAGATATTTAGTGATAAAAAGAAAAAAAATCAATCTTACACTTTCTGCGAGAGAAGCACATCAAACTTTCCAAATAATTTAAGTTTAAGCTAGTTAACATTGGGAATGCCAGAGTTTCTGATATTTCCAATACAAACCCTTCTTCCTCCGCAATAATCGCCTTCATCTTCTTGCAATAAAATACTTGTAGATCTCTCAGTTGTGCGAGAGATTTAATCATGGATGGGGAAAACAAAAACTCGAAATTATCCAAGCCATGGACTCCTAATGTCTCCAATTTTGAAAATGCAACCTGCAATGTTCACTCATGGAATTGGTGATTCAGTAAATCACGAATTCAGGAACTTCCAAAATGTTAATATATACGTGTGCTAAGAAGAGAGAGGCATTCTTAAGTTGCACAAAAGGGGAAAAAAAAGAAAAAAAAAAAAAGAGGAGTAAGAAAATCTCCATAATAGTGTCGTTGCTAAACAATATAACGAATCTTTCCCCAATCTTTACTAGAAAAATGATTGGGGACATTAATTTGATTAGTGAGAGAGTTTTATTCCTTCTGAAGAATAACTTACAATCGAAAGCCTTGTTTAGTTAGTTCTTATGTTGGCTATGCTTTGTCTTTTGCATATTTAATAGTTTTGTTATATATAATATTTTGACATAATGTTAATCACGTACCTCTTGACTGAAGAGTGTAGTGCAATATGATTTGATGCGATCCTGACTCCGAGCTTCTCGTGAACCTGACATCAGTTTTTCAATGGATGAAAACAATGTTGCCATTTGTATTGCAAGGATGAATATATGTATAAGAAGATATTTAGTGATAAAAAGAAAAAATCAATCTTACACTTTCTGCGAGAGAAGCACATCAAACTTTCCAAATAATTTAAGTTTAAGCTAGTTAACATTGGGAATGCCAGAGTTTCTGATATTTCCAATCCAAACCCTTCTTCCTCCGCAATGATCGCCTTCATCTTCTTGCAAAAAGATACTTGTAGATCTCTCAGTTGTGCGAGAGATTTAATCATGGATGGGGAAAACAAAAACTCGACATTATCCAAGCCATGGACTCCTAATGTCTCCAATTTCGAAAAGGCAACCTGCAATGTTTACTCATGAAATTGGTGATTCAGTTAAAACACGAATTCAGGAACTTCCAAAATGTTAATATATACGTGTGCCAAGAAGAGAGGGGCATTATTAAGTTGCACAAAAGGGGAAAAAAGGAATAAAAAAAATGAGTAAGAAAATCTCCATACTAGTGTCGTTGCTAAACAATATAACGAATCTTTCCCCAATCTTTACTAGAAAAATTATTGGGGACATTAATTTGATTAGTGAGGGAGTTTTATTCCTTTGAAGAATAACTTACAATCGAAAGCCTTGTTTAGTTAGTTCTTATGTTGGCTATGCTTTGTCTTTTGCATATTTAATACTTTTGTTATATACAATATTTTGACATAACGTTAATCATGTACCTCTTGACTGAAGAGTGTAGTGCAATATGATTTGATGCGATCCTGACTCCGAGCCTCTCGTGAACCTGACATTAGTTTTTTAATGATGAAAACAATGTTGCCATTTGTATTGCAAGGATGAATATATGTACAAGAAGATATATAGTGATAAAAAGAAAAAAATCAATCTTACACTTTCTGCGAGAGAAGCACATCAAACTTTCCAAATAATTTAAGTTTAAGCTAGTTAACATTGGGAATGCCAGAGTTTCTGATATTTCCAATCCAAACCCTTCTTCCTCCGCAATGATCGCCTTCATCTTCTTGCAAGAAGATACTTGTAGATCTCTCAGTTGTGCGAGAGATTTAATCATGGATGGGGAAAACAAAAACTCGACATTATCCAAGCCATTGACTTCTAATGTCTCCAATTTCGAAAAGGCAACCTGCAATGTTTACTCATGGAATTGGTGATTCAGTTAAATCACGAATTCAGGAACTTCCAAAATGTTAATATATACATGTGCCAAGAAGAGGGGCATTATTAAGTTGCACAAAAGGGGAAAAAAGAATAAATAAAAAAAAGGAGTAAGAAAATTTCCATACTAGTGTTGTTGCTAAACAATATAACGAATCTTTCCCTAATCTTTACTAGAAAAATTATTGGGGACATTAATTTGATTAGTGAGGGAGTTTTATTCCTTCTGAAGAATAACTTACAATCGAAAGCCTTGTTTAGTTAGTTCTTATGTTGGCTATGCTTTGTCTTTTGCATATTTAATACTTTTGTTATATACAATATTTTGACATAACGTTAATCATGTACCTCTTGACTGAAGAGTGTAGTGCAATATGATTTGATGCGATCCTGACTCCGAGCTTCTCGTGAACCTAACATCAGTTTTTTAATGGATGAAAACAATGTTGCCATTTGTATTGCAAGGATGAATATATGTATAAGAAGATATATAGTGATAAAAAGAAAAAAATCAATCTTACACTTTCTGCAAGAGAAGCACATCAAACTTTTCAAATAATTTAAGTTTAAGCTAGTTAACATTGGGAATGCCAGAGTTTCTGATATTTCCAATCCAAACCCTTCTTCCTCCGCAATGATCGCCTTCATCTTCTTGCAAGAAGATACTTGTAGATCTCTCAGTTGTGCGAGAGATTTAATCATGGATGGGGAAAATAAAAACTCGACATTATCCAAGCCATTGACTTCTAATGTCTCCAATTTCGAAAAGGCAACCTGCAATATTCACTCATGGAATTGGTGATTCAGTTAAATCACGAATTCAGGAACTTCCAAAATGTTAATATATACGTGTGCCAAGAAGTGAGGGGCATTATTAAGTTGCACAAAAGGGGAAAAGAAGAATAAAATAAAAAATAGGAGTAAGAAAATCTCTATACTAGTGTCGTTGTTAAACATTGTGACGAATCTTTCCCCGGTCTTTACTTGGAAAATGATTGCGGACATTAATTTGATTAGTGAGCGAAATTTATTTCTTCTAAAGAATAACTTACAATGGAAAACCTTATTTTCTTCTCTTTTTAATTTTTGGCAAAGAGTAACTAGTCTTCTTCAAAAGTTCACCGCTTCGACTTGAGAAAATCCTTTCTTCCTCAACATTACTCGAAATCTCCCATCAACCTTGCCATGACCCGTTGCTCCCATCTATTACAACAAGTTTAACTTCTGTTTGTTTCTTTGTTTGACTACTGTCATCCTCGACAATCCAACCTTCCACTGCTACTTTCGTCGGCTCCACCTCTTTACAACGTTGGAAGAGATTTATTACAGTTATTAGAAACATTTCACCATAGATTTATGTAGCCCTAGTTTCTACGCCCAAAATGAGAAGGCATCAAGGCGAGAGTAAAATTCTTTAACAAAGATTTATAACCCATATAAAATAGCCGTGCGCTTTCCTTAATTGGACAATTATTTATCCTTAGTTTTTTTTTTTTTTTTTTTTGTCAGTCATATTCTATTCCTACTCTAACTCTCACTCTCAGACTTTTACCTTACCTCTTTGCAAAGCGTGGAAGTCGAAACCCACTCTTGAAACTAATTTGTCCTCACCCCAACCCTCTCTGAGAAGGTGGGGATTCGAACCCCCCCACCTCCCCCTTTCAAGTTGGAAGGGTGGCCATTGGGGCAAGCCCCAATGATTATCCTTAGTTCACTTAACTTCTTTTAATGTTAATAAATTGCTATCAATAACCAATTTAACAGGATATTAAACACAATGTGGATTTATGTACAAATGTATCCATACATACTTTAAAGGCCAAATGTGAAGACATTTAGTTAAAGCATTTGGTATTTAGATTTGTAAATTGCAATGGAGAGAGATTGCAATGACCACATATGGTCCCACAAGACTGGGCAACCACCGGTTTTTTTTTATAAGATGTCAAAGCTACATAAAATTCACAATCTAAATTGGATGGACTCAACAAAAAGAAACCTTAAATGTCGCCACATATTTCTTGAAGATTAAATTGTTGAGCACTTGAAGCTTTGGAAATTAAACTAAGACAAACCAAGTAGCCAAATTAAAATACTTGGCCAGTCAAAACATTTGAAGTAAGTCTCTATAAAATTACTTGGACTTTCAAACAGTGGATTTTCCATCAAGTCATCAAGTTCCATCATTTGATATTTTAACAACTTGGCCTTGATTCCGCCGTATTGAGTAGAGAAATGTAAAGATCACTTTGGAAATCCAACAGCAAGAATTTCAAATTTGCAATGACGACTTTCGTGTGGCATAATAAAAATCATACAATTGCCAAGGCCTAAAAAACTATGCACAAAAAGTCATACAATTGCCAAGGACTACTTTCACTTAAAAAAAAAAAAAAAAAAAAAACAATGAACAAAAGTCTGTATTTTTATAATGTTGGGGCCTATGCAATGACTAAATGCTTATTTAAACACGATACAGAAAAGACGTGCATTAATTAGATTGGTATAGTTGCTTTTATTTAAAAAAACCAGTCCTACTTCCCATTCTTCATACTGGTTTTCAAGAAAGTCACATATTACAAAGTTTGATAACTAAAGTTAATGGAATTCATTTCAAAGATTAAAAATTATGTACTCATGGAATACTTTAGTGCTGAAATTCTCTTCAATTTTGCTTTATGAAACCCTGTAAATATAGATATACTTGCACCATGTTAGTTGAAAATAATTCAAAACTTATCACAAACTAAATTTACATGTATTTCATACAAATAGTTGGATTTCTACATAGTTAAGTGAAACAGAATATTACTTTAACTAATTACAAAGAAGGCGTGAATGGATAAGGTAATTAGGAAGATAATAAACTGAAAATAACAAAATAAATAAGCATCATAATCTGTGTTACATCTAATAAGCAAAGGAAGGAAATAGTAATAAGTATTACATTATTTTGATGGAAAGTTACCTGTTGCTCATTGAAGAATGCAATTTGAGTGCCAACTTGGTCATGTAATGTGCTACTCAAAGGAGCCATCCCTATCCCGAGAAAGCTCTTAATATCTGGCAAGTCACACAATTCCAATACACGCAAATTATGCAACTCAACTTTGCTACCGTCATCGGCATCTACAATACCCCGCATTCGCTTGCAACCAACGACTTTAATCTGTTCAAGCTGTGGAAGTCCTCTCACCACCGAAAGAGGAAACAATACTTCCATCTTGTCACACCTTTCGACTTGTATTACTATTAATGCACTGAAGGACTTGGAGATATGGCCGTTGCATATCATCTCCAAGTTGATGAGATTCTCGAGAAGTAACGACTCCAACATTGTAAAATGTGTATGGGATGGCAATTGGAGGATGTAATGGATAGAGGAATTATTTTTGACCTGTAGATGCTTTAATTCTGGAAAACCTTTTTGGGATAACATGCAAACACTTTGCTCATTTCTGTCCAACTTGTCCAAAAATAGATCGTTAGTTTTGCCTAAGATACTTTGAATGCATCCTTTCCGAAGAACATTGCCTAATAGATCCAACTCGAGCTCCAATGTCCTCGATCCTTTGCACTCACTCCACCAGCACCACACATTACCTATTTGGATCCTATACTTGGTTAATTTCTCGACGTTTAGGTCCTCTGGAAGCACACTCGGATTAGGAATGGACACATGCAGAGTGTGGAGATTCTTCATGTGATTCAACTCAATCAAACTGGCATTAGTTGGTGGAGTTTGGTCCATGGTATTCCATTGATCAAAGCTATTATTCATGTATAGCTCCTCTAACTTGATCAAGCTTCGAAGTACACCCGGTTCAATTATCTCAAGTTGTGGACAACAGTTTAAGTCTAACAACCTCAGCTCTACCAGTTGCCCAATTTCTTTTGGCAATCGATGAATATTGGAGTTCACAAAACTAAGAATTTGCAGCCCTTTCAGCTCGCCAAGAATGGCTACATCATCTAATGAACAATTGTCAAGGCATAGAGTGTGTAAATTCTCCAAAAATTGAAATGGCGATGAGGAAGAGCAAGTGAGACGTATCCCGGTAAGATTTAAGATTGTGAGTTTCCTCATAGAGTAAAACAAGGAATCTGGGACCTTAAGAGATTCATTGCCTGTGAAGAACAAAAAGATTTGTAGTTCGGGGCAATCTAACTCTTGAGGAAGCTCCTCCATGTCAATGTACGGAAAGCATACCGCCCTATAACTATTGAGCTTGTCCTTCGACAACTCTGTTATCGACTTATCTTTATCTTTCAACACGAGAAGAGGGTGATCTCTTGAAGCAAGCGAGGCAACAAACTCACGAACCAAGTCATGTATCTTGAAAACATCAGCATCTTCACTGTCTAACAAAAGTGAGGAGGCTTGAAGAGTACGGATCTGTGAGTGCAACCTATCTCTAGCTTCTTCCATGCTACTAACTTCTCCAAATAACCCCAAACCGAAGCCATACCTAACCAAATTTTCAAGAGAAGGCTTGGAGGTACTATAAACAACACAAAGTCGTAATAATGACTTTGCATCCTCTTCTAATTTATCATAACTCCATTGCAACATATGATTTATCAAATCATTGATTTCTTTATCTTTAAACTTCTCAAATTTATTCAAAGTATCCCTCCATTCATATAATTCAGCATCTTTAAAACGTTTTGCCATTGCATCAATTAGGAAAGGCACACCTGCACATTTGCCGAGTGCTACTTTCACCCAGGGTTTGAACTCGTCATCATGAACTTTGTCTCCCACTATCCTTTCAAACAATCTTTTTGCCTCTTCCTCCTTCAGCCCATTGAGGAGGAAGGCCTTGTCGCAGCCCATTTTCCTTCGCAAAACATCACGATCTCTTGATGTCAACAACAATTTGCATCCCTTGACTTTGTTGTCAGGTCCCAAAGGAATGCCCACTGATTTCAAGTCCAGCCCCTTCCAAAGGTTGTCTAGTATTATGAGGACCTTCTTTTCATTCCTCTCCTCTTTTTCCAACCTGCTGCGCAGAAGTTCCGCTCGCCCGCTGATTATGTTTTTGTTCTCTATGTCAGTAAGTTTCAAGCCGTCCGCAATCTGTCCTTGAATCGTCTTGATGTCTGGATTTTCCGACACGTCAGCCTTAACGACCCAATCAAACGACTTCTCTTCGCTTAGTATTTTTTTGACTTCATCCAAAAGGGTGGACTTGCCGACCCCGCCCATCCCATAAACCCCGACCACACTATTGCTTTTATTTCCAAGGGCGTCCATGATGTTCTGTATCATCAAAGCTCTGGATTCGAAGACGCCAGCATCCCTAAGCTTAATCGACATCGAGGTAGAAAAAATGGGGGCAGTCGCAGTGATCGACTCAATGACATCTTTGCCTTCTCTCCTGGCCGCAATTGGGGCAGCCACATTTCTCGGAGCAGGATCGATGGAGCAAATGTCGTCCACCGCCCTGAATCTGATGCAGTTTTGAGCGAGTTCCCGAATGTCCTTGATCTCGGCCTCGGCCTTCGTGCTGAACCGATAGCGACAATAGGGGTCGGGAAGAGTCCCGTAGCAGCAAGTCTTGCTCGCCTTATCGAAGGCGTCCGACAGGTTTCGCGCCTCCTCCAAGGCCTTATCGGCACTTTGCTGCCACTCCGTGAAGCAATCATTGAAACTCCGAAGATTGTTTGTGGCCACTTGTGCCAAATCGTGGACCCTCCGAGCTTCATTCTCCAGTTTCCGGACTTCTTCCCGTAGATCGTCGGCGAAGCTCTTGGAGGACATCGCGTATTTCACTGGACGCTTGATCAAAATAACTGCCCCCTTCAAGATATCACATACAGTAGGAAGGCCCCACTCGATCGACATTTTTCTTTTTGATTTTTTGAATTTTTTTTTTTTTTTTTTTTTTTGAGAAACAAAGAGCCGGAAAACAGAAAGGCAGAGAGAGAGAATGATGAAAAAAAAAGAGCAGCAGATACTGAAGAGGAGGAAGAGGAGGAAGAGGATGAGGAAGAATGAGTGTGCCGAGGAGAAGAAAGAGCGAAACAGAGCGCGAGACGAACAAGGCGAACAGATTCGAGCGCCAAAAAAGGAAGAAGGAAGGGGAGCGTAGAACAGGCAATCGAACGATGAAAAAGAGCAGCAGCAGATACTGAAGAGGATGAAAAGGAGGAAGAGGATGAGGAAGAATGGGTGTGCCGAGATGAAGAAAGAGCGAAACAGAGCGAGAGACGAACGAGGCGAAGAGATTCGAGCGCCAAAAATGGATGAAGGGGAGCGTGGAACAGCGATCGAATGGAGAAAGAAAGAGATGATTATCAGCTATTAAAAAGTAAACAAACGATTCGACTTAAGCCATCCGCGTGACTTGACGTAGAATAGCAATCATTGTACCATTTGACGAAAGAGAACACGTGACATGTCACTTTGCTCAGTCTGCCATCAACTCAATTTATCATGAGGACCATATACCAAGGCAGAGGCAGAAGGAAAGCACGAGTCGACCCTCGGAACTTCCAGAGTAATTCAGAAAATACATAAAAAGGCATCTTTATTCTTTCTGGGCCAATTCCATAAAAAAGCACGAACTTTAGGGTTTGGGACAAATCTGGCCCGAACTTTATTTTGTCTTAAAAAAAAGCACCAACTTTCACTCCTGTCCCAAATCTGGCCTGCCGTTAACTCTCCTTCACGATCATCCGACCTGGCATTTCCACGTCAGATCCGCCCGCGGATCTGGCCGGCCGAAACCCTAACGGAGCCGACCTCCGCCCCAACCCAAAGCGAAGCGATGAAGAGGATTTCGCGAAGGAGCTGCTCTATCGCCTCCCTCTTATCTGCGCCTCCGCCCTCTCGCCAAAACCAGCAATCTCTTCTCTTTTTTTCCTTTTCCAGCCTGACTTCCCTTTAGCGGAAGCAACAACCCCTTCTAACTCCTCGGTAAAATTCTGCGACGAGACCATCACCTCTTCTTCGTCCCAATCGTGCGCCCGCTCGCTCACCTCCTCCCACTCGAGCTCCGCCGCGATTCCTCTGCGATTCCAAGTCGAACGAGCACACGTTCTCGGATTCCGGATACTCGAATGCGAATCCGAATCGATGCTCACCACTCGCAATCCCGCGCGCGGGATCCGCCTCGTCGGCCGCGGCGCGGGGCGGATTCGGAGACCGATTCCCGCCGATCCGAATCGATCCTCGGCCCCGATTCCGCACCACCACCGGCGGCGGCTCGGGTCCGACCCCGACGGCGTCTTTGCGCGCGCGGGCCGAGCCGGAACCGTCGGATCCCGAATCGGAATCGGAATCGGAATCGCAGGCCGGCGAGCGCGCGGCCGCGGCGGGGGCGACGCCGGAGCCTCCGACGACGTAGAAGGGCGAGGGGAAGGTGGGGTTGATGTACCACTTGAAGAGGAAGCCGGGTTCTAGGGTTTCGGGATCTTCAGGCGGGCGCGCCATCGGGCGGGGGGCAAATCGGGCGATCGGAATCCGCTCCCGGAATTCCCTCTGGACGGAGGATGGCCACGAGAAGATCACGAGGCGGCGGCCATTGACGGACTCCTCTCGTTCGTCAGTGATCCAGCCATTGATGTTCTTCTGGTTCAGGAGGCATTCTCGTGTGGAGGGAGAGAGGATAGGCAGGGGAGGGGCAGGAGACGTTTTCAGATCCGTAGGCGGATCTGGCCGGCCGAAACCCTAGCGGAGCACCAACCCTAACGGATGACCGTGAAGGAGAGTTAACGGCAGGCTAGATTTGGGACAGGAGTGAAAGTTGGTGCTTTTTTTCGAGACAAAATAAAGTTCGGGCCAGATTTGTCCCAAACCCTAAAGTTCGTGCTTTTTTATGGAATTGGCCCTATTCTTTCTCATAATAGTAAACATTTTCATCGATATTTTCATGTGCTCGCTTGCGTGAATTTGACTTTGAATTTGAAATGCATATGACACCTACATACCAAGGCAGAAAGCGCGGTAGCTGGGGGCGCTGCCTTGATAGATCTACGCTCAGAACGCCGAGGTCTAGAATCCACCCTCAATGGACCTAACCTCGTAGCCGAGGACTGGAGGATGAACATTAGGATATTACCCAAGCATGGACTTTCTAATCCAAGCCTCAATACTTTATCATATTTGGAAAATTAATTCTTATTTTTTAAAGAGAATTATTTAATTGAAAATCATGACTAATATGAATGGTTTTTACAAATGTTTATCCAGATATCATTGATGTGCAAATTCTCTCTACCTCAATAGTCACTACCCCCATTGGTCGTCGGTCATTACTTCTCGTCAACCGCTTGTAACACCAGTTACCAGTCACTGGTTGCCTTCACCGCTCACTATCAATTGTCACCAATTTTTGGTCATTGGTTGTAGCTACCGTCAGTAGTCACTAGTCGCTACTGTCACTGTTGCTCACCAATCATCGTCGTTGCTCACTAGTCACCGCCGCCACCTGCCACCACTTGCCGATTGTTGGCCACTATCAAGAGAGAGAAATTTTATATTGTTATCAAACACATATTTTTACTTAGAAATTTTTTCAAAAATAAAAATAAAAATAATCTATTTCTTTTCTAGTTATAATAATTATCATTTGTGCTCTCATGTGCACCATATACCAAGGTAGAAAGCCCAAGTCAACCCTTGGAGCTTAGTGCAGTTCTCTCAAATCGATTCTTAAAACCTTTCTCTTTACTCTAACACAACGTTGTTTTCTGGATCGTCAACAAGTTGAATCCATGGACGGACTTCCATATTTCTTTCTTCTGTTTAGCAACAACTATTACTCTTTAAATAACTATAGAGATGCAGCGAAACAAAAGGAATTAATATGCACAAAATGAAACTCTCACCCACTGATCTCCAGATCTTTCTAGCATTATTATTGCAGAATAACGAATTAGCTTTAAAAAAATAACTTTTTATCTGTAATTATTTAAATAAAGAGAATCATTTGTTAGTTCACTAACATATCGACTCACCTAAATAAAATCTACTCCCAAATTAACTTGTTGAAACGATGTCTTCTAGAAATAATAAAAAGAAATGGACATTTGATCATGATATTTTGAAAAAATTATAGCTAAAGCTTGATGAAAGCATAAGTGTAAATTTAATATTTCAGAACGTGCTTATGCTCCAATCTTTTAAACAAATCAGCATTTTTTTTCTATGATTCAAAGGGTGAAGACGTCTTTCAGATAAATTCTTGCATAAACAGATTTGTGGAATCATAAGAGTACGTGACAAGATTCAAACCAGAATCTCTTATCAAATGTCTATAGTAAATAAGAAAATACACAAGACAAAAGATGAGAGAGAAAATGAAAAAGGCAGATTTATTATTCTTTTTTGAAATAAAAGTCGGGTCCATTGCCGATTGAGTTTACTTAAAAGGATGTGATTTAAGCTGAATTGGGTGCGTAAATTGTGCCCACCCAATGTGCATGTGCATGCACCAAATCATCACCTTAGAAGATCTTCCTAACCAATTTTCAAAGGTTTTGGTGGAACAGAAGGCCCACTAGAGGAATCTTTTTTTTTTTTTTTTTTTTTTTTTTTTTTTTTTTTTTTTTTAAGTATTGTGAATTTCACCTTTCAATGCAGGAAAACCCTATCATGACTTCCACTTTTAAGAAGTATTTACTGTTGATAATATTGATTATGCGTGGATGAAAGATTAGAGAAGCATGTCAATATCATCATTAATTATGCGTCGGCGATCAAAATATTTACCATTAAATTTTGTTGTAATCCAAGAAAAACCCATCATGACTTCCACTTTAAAGAAAAGGAGTCAAAAGACAAATTGACAGAGCCCCTAGAGAGGTGGATTGTTTGAGGCATATATACTCATATCCCAAGTGGAAGATTATAAAAATTAACATATGATGATATGGTTGGAATTTTTTTAATGTCCGTCTGTTCTCACTCATTCAACCGTAACTAAGATCCTTGCATCAAGAATTTACTTATTGATATGAGTTTAATGTGATTTTTTTCCAATTTTTCTTAACAACAAGATTGACGTAACATTTTTCTTTGATTCTTTTTTTTGGAGAAAAAAGGGCCAAAAAACAGAAAGATATAAAGAGAATGATAAAAGAGGACATCAGAGCAAGAATGACGAGAGACAAAGAAAGCAAAGAGATTTGAGTGCAAGAAAGAATTAGGTACTACTCATAAACCCGTTCCTTGTGTGGGTCGTGAAAGCATTTAAAAAATATAGAAGTTACCATTATAATTAAGATAATTGAATGGGAAAAAATTGAATTTTGTTTTTGAAGAAGTATATAAATGGAAATAGCTCTAAAATGTAAAATGGATGTGTTATTGATTTACATATTAAATACCAATTATTGATAATATCCCACTTATAGACATGTCTGACTCGGGCCAACTTAGACCCTTCTACCCAATTAATGTGGACCATTAGTTAAAAATAAGTCCTGCCTTTTCCTGCATCGTCTTTCAAATTTTCATAAATGTGTTGATCGGAAGCACGTCATAACCATCCCTTTAAGTGAAAGAGAAAAGCAAAAGCTCGGTTCATAAGGAAAATTGAAGCTGTTTAATTTTTTTTGCCAACCATAGTTGTCAGATTATAATGTCAAATTACTCCTAAATACTCTAATTTATTAAGACCATTTGAATTTTTATGACTGATTTCTAACAAAAATGATGGTCATGAATTTTTAAAGTCATGAGGATTCTCTTTGAACTTTAGTTTATTGCATAATAAGGGGTAATGATTTAAAAACTTATAAACATATTATAATTATGTCAATTCAAACGAAAACCTTTTTCTTTTTTTTTTTTGGTTTGCTAATTCGGTCCTAAACCTTTTGCAATTGCACCAATTCAATCGATTCAGCAAAATTTGGCCGGCCGACGCTAACATGGCAATTTCTTTTTTTTTTTTTTTTTTTTTTTCCTTTTTTCCCCTTCTTCATCCTTCCTCTTGCCACTGGCCAAAGGCAAGGCCGGTGAGGCCCTGCTACCTCGCCAGATTTGGCCATAGCGAGCATGAGCCTCACCTGGCAATGGCTTGGAATCTTTAACATGTGAAAAATAGAGTTTTACTAAGAAGAAAGGAGATATAGTTAGACAATCAAAATTGACAATTGCAAAATATCAATTCACTTGACAAATTACGAAACATGCAAGATTAAGATTCTGTCATGATTAATATGTATATATATAAGAATCTTCTATTCTCATTAAAGCTTTGTAATATTGCTGAAAAATTTCACAATCGATAAAAAAAAATGAATAGAATTAACACTTTGAGAAAAAGTGTAATTAAGTGCTCTTGCTCAAGTTTTGATTGATTTATCTACTGCGTCAGTCCAATCATGGCCGGTTGTCCTACATGTGAGGAAGATGGTGTGACATGGACTGAAATTACATGAAATGATGCTATTGTTCTTCGACAAACAACACTGATGCTATTCGTTCTTAGATAAACAGTGTCAGTGCTTAGTCGAGAGGCTAAAGCTTCGAATCACCAAATCTTGAACTCTATGTTTGACTTAAACAAAAGGATCGATCGAAACAAGCCCTAAAACCCCATCAATAAATGATCAATTGAAAGTTCTAACATTCAAGTGAATAATTTTTTAATGTAAACACCAGTAAATAGACCTGGAAATGGATGAATTTTATATCAAAGACCTAAACCTCAAGGAAAAAAGAGAAGATGGACATATACTATGAAGCTCGTTAACCTAACCTTAATTTCGGCCTTAACTCGACACCAGGCAATTCCTTGGGCATAGAAAATGGATGATTTTCCATGGTATTTGTTAGAATATTTAAATAACAAACCATGCCTTCATCTATCAGCTTAAGCTTTTAGAACAGTTGGCAGTGGTCCCACAAAATCTCGCACGATCGTCGAGCTAGGAGGTCCCGAGTTCGAATCTTCCAGCCCCTATTTGTCTCCCAATTAAATTTCCACGCTTAGTACTAGGCAAAAAGACCAGACTAAGCGTGAGGGGAGTGTTAGAATATTTAAATAATAAACCACGCATTCATCTATCAGCTTAAGCTTTTAGAACAGTTGGCAGTGGTCCCATAAAATCTCATAGTATTGTTCCTTTAGTAGACCAGTTACCATCACCAATGCCATCCTTTCCTCCACCCCTAATAGCAAACGTTGATGAGTCATCCATCCTTTCATCTTTTGCCACCGCAAGTGGTCTTTTCATCCTTTTCCAACGCTAATGTATTAGTCCTAATCCATCCTTTCATCATTTTCTCTACCGTTAATGGATAAACTGATTGGTACTAATCCTAAATCCGCTCCTTGCGCAAGTCAATGAAATCATATCTAAAACATAGAAAAAACATTACAATTAAGCAAGTTGTTAGATTAGAATGTCGCCTGTAATTGTTACATTAGACGTAACTTCAATTAGAATTGATAGACCAAAAAACTTATGAGTAAATTAAACTTTTGCCATTCTTTATTAACATTACTTTGTTGATTACTGCCACTCTTTACATGACAAAAACAATATGGGAAACATTTCAAGTCGCCATTAACATTGTTTCATGGTCTCTCATTCCAATTGGAGTTTCCCCATTCTCTTTCAAATACTTGGGCCTGTTTTGAGTCTTTTTTTTTTTTTATGACCCAGGAACCCCCATAAGCCGATAGCAGTGGAGCAAACTTAAGGTGACGTCAGCAGAGAACCCACCATCCCGACATCACACTTAAGACTCCAAGCGACTAAGAGGGGATTCGAACTTCTCCCTTTCATGAGAAGGAGAAAACCCGAACCATCTTGGCCACCAAGGCGGTGGTGGTCTGTTTTGAGTCTTGTTCTCTAAACATTTACTTTTCAAATTTGTGGTCATCACAAATTGATTTTAAAAGTTTTTGCAGATATACAATTATTGATAAGCAAAGTTACAGCCTTTAAGGGCGCACATGATACTATTTTGTTTCTCTGTTTTTTTTTTTTTTTTTTTTTTATTGAGAATAGGTTTGGAATAGAGATCCATTTGATAACGCAATTTTCATTTTTCCATTTCTGAAAGAACATTTTTCTTTAGACATAAGTTTGGAACAGAAATTAGAAATTATTTTTATAACTTTTTAATTTTTGAAACAAAAGTGAGAAATAAAAACCATTCTCATAGTTTACTCTCGTCACAGCCCACTGCCCACCTATCGTCGCCCCTTACTTGCTGTCGATTGCCTGCCTTTGTTGTCATTTGCTAGTCACCCCACATTGGCCATTGGCCGTCGGTTGCCCCTCACCATTTGCCCCTCACCGACCGTCAGTTGCTGGCCGCCCACCTTCCGTCCATTGGTTGCGGAAGAAATTTTGTGTCGTTATCTAACGAATTTGTATTTTAACAATAGAAATTTTGTATCATCATTAAATATTTATTTTTCTCAGAATTTGTCCGAATAATAGAAATAAAAAAAATCAAATTCTAGTTAAAAATTGATTTTTGAAATAGAATGGTTATAATTCGCATTCTAACATGACAGCTACCTCTTCTAGAAGTGGATGGATTTTCTGCATTTTACTGTTCCTTTACTGTTCCTTTATCATAAAATTGCCATATGATGATTTGTTAGTGTCTCTTTGTTCTTGCTCTTAAAAAAATTACTTAATGAGATGAGTTTAGTGTAAATTTTTCCTGTTATTCTCAAACTCCAACATCAATCTACAAGTTTCTTTGATTTTTCTTCTGAAAAAGAAATAACGAGAAAATGAAAGGCAAAGGTTAAAAGATTTGAGAGCAAAAAAGAATGGAGGAAGGGCAGCGTCAAAATACAGAAACTTTTTGTTGGAAAAAGTTGGTAACAATCAAGATTTCTCTGCTTGTCATTAGTCTATTGATTTATTTCCACATTTGTAGCCAGAATCTCTTAGGTTTGATACTCCGCTTTTGTCTAATTAGCTTTTTTCGAAAAGCATCTTTGTTGAAGGTGGACTTGAGAGGGAGATGGGATATTTCACTATCCAATGTTCAGTGAAATTACTGCATCTTTCAAGCCTTACTTGCATAGCTCTTTTCCACCCACAGAGCTCTATAAGACAAATTAGTACATATGGACCCCATTTTTGAATGCACGGTTTAATCATGAGATTACGGTAATAATGCAACGCTGCCTTCTTCGAAATAATAACTTTAATAATGATGCAATGGAAAATGAAAGTATAGGCTAAGAGTTATGAATCCTATCATCAAATCATTTGCCATGTAATACTTATCGTTAATATAGGCTCATGTTTTTAACATAGACTCATATTTGTTTAAGTATTTGTTATTTATAAAAGATGTAAATTAATTAAGCACCACTTAAAAGATAGCGATGTGAGATAAGACACGGCTTATAAAACTACAAGCGAGACCACCTAACTCTTGTGATTGTAGTTTGAACTACACAAAGAACAAAGTAAATGTAATTTAGGCTCTATTCGTTTCACGGAAAATAATTTCTGAGAAAACGTTTTCCAGATTTTCCGATCTCGTTTCATGGAAAATGAATTCCTTAGGAAAAATGTTTTCCATCAAAGGAAAAAAAATCTTCTAAAGTAGGGGAAAATGTTTTCCACTTTTGAAAAGTGGAAAACATTTTCCTCACTTAATCTCTCCTATCTCACACCTTTACAAATCTCCATTTCTTCCTCCCCTTTTTATTCTTCTTTTCTTTTTTTATTTGAATTATTTTTTTAATTTTCTTTTTATTTTTTAATTCAATTATTTTTAGGCTTCGTTCGTTTTACGGAAAATGTTTTCCGGGAAAATGTTTTCCATGAAAGGAAAATTCTTTTCTAAATTAAGGGAAAATATTTTCCACTTTTGAAAAGTGGAAAACATTTTCTTCACTTAATCTCTCTTATCTCACACCTCTACAAATTCTCACTTCCTCCTCCCCTTTCTTCTTCTTCTTTTCTTTTTTTATTCGAATTATTTTTAAATTGTATTTTTTTTTAATTCGAATTATTTTTAATTTCCTTTATTTTTCTTTTCTTTATTTTTTCTTTGTTTCCCATCTTCTTCTTTCTTGGCTAGTCGTTGGCTGTCACCAGGTGAACCTCAAGCTCGTCGATCTCAAGCTCGCGCTCGTCGATCTGGTGAGCCTCGAGCTTGACACTTGCGCTCGCCAATCTAGTGAGCGGAAAAATATTTTCCTTACTGAACACCGGAAAATATTTTCCAAAACATTTTCAGGTTTTAGCCAAATACAGGAAAATATTGTTATTTTCCTGGAAAATGACTTCTGAGAAATTATTTTCCGGAAATGGCCCATTTTCCGCAAAACAAACGGACCCTTAGTCCTCATCTTTTTGGCAAGATGTGATGGATCTTCGGCTTCACCGTGCACGATCTATCCGAATGCCTAAGAGTTGTAATTAGATTCTGTCCCTCAATATATCCCTTGAAGAGTGCAAAGAGAATTGTCTGCCCGCATGCATATTTGATGAAGGAATGTATGAATATGAAAGACCATCATTACATAGAATGAGAAAAATAAGAAAAGATACAAAAGATGAGCTATTTCGACTTAAGCAATTGTAAAGATAAGAAAAATAGAAAAGATCAGCTTCACCTTGACTATAAACATGGCTTAGGAAAACCCATCATTGATGAGTGGAGGATATTCGTTGTTGCCATCGGAGCTAAATTTGAATAAACAAAATGATTTTTTAATTGCATGAATCCATTCCTCTTGAGCCCAAATGATCCCACTCTTTGTATCACCTGATTTTGACTAAATAATAAACGTTGAAACCCAAATATCTTCCAACTATCACTCTATCTAATTACTTTAATAGCGGAGAGTTTTTAACATGTGAAAAGAGAATTTCACGATGAAAGAAGGACATCAAATTAAACAATCAAAATCAACAAGAGAAAATTATCGATTTACTTGATAAATTACAAAATCTACAAGGTTAAGATTGTGTCATGATCAATGGAAAAGAATCTTCTATATTCATCAAAGTTATGGTTTTTCAGTATTGTTGGGAAAATTGCACAATCGATATTAAACATTGTACATAATATAATCGAGCTCTAAATCTTTCAATTAAATAGTCTTAACTCTTTGAGGAATAGTGTATTCAAATCATCTCAACCAAGTTTTGTCTCATTTATTTGACGTGTCAATTTAATTTTACCCGATTATCCTATATGTAAGGACAATAGTGTAATGTGAAATAGAATTATATGAAACGATGCTATTTGGTCTTAGATAAACGTTATCCTTTTTGGTTGAGTGGCTAAAAGCCCCAAATTATCAATGGATATGTAGTAATCTAGGTAGCACGGACACGTTCAAAGGGCCTCCGTGTCGTGTCGGACACCCCGACACGTGTCCGACACGCTCGGACACGGCCGGACACGCTCGGACACGCGGTCAACACGTGTCCGAGTTTCGGACACGTAGTCAACTCTTTCCGACACGCGCGTCGGAGCGTGTCCGGAGGTTTGTGGGCGAATCCGCAGGTGCGAAGGGAAGAAAGTGATGGAGGGTGAAAGCAAGGTGAGGGAGCTGAGGCGACGCCGCGAGCGACGACGAGGGAGGGCTCCGACTGCCAACTGCAACACTGAGAAGCCTTCTCGATCGTCTTGGTTGGCTGCGACCGCCGACTGCAACGCCGAGATGGAAAACGGAAAGGCCGCGATGGAGGGCTGGATGCGAGGCTACGACGGCAAAGAGGGGAACGGAGGCAAGGCATCGGTGAGAGAGGTGGAGATGGAGCGAGGGAGAGGAGAAAGAAGCCGATCGCCGATTACTAGGGTTTTCAATTTTTGGAAGAAGAGCAAGGAGAGAGAGGATGTGTCGACTCTTGGGGAAAAAAAGAAAGCCTCGTGCAGTGCAGTGACTTTGGGAAGAGACGTGTGCAGGCGGTGGGTGGGGTGGGGGAAATAAATGGATGGGACCATTTAACCCTAAAAAGAAATATTAAATATTAAATAACTTTATTTTTATTTTGGCAAAATCACAAAAGTTCTCTCTTTCTTTTCAAAACAATGAGAGAAACGGTGTGCGTTGAATAACTTTATTAATACGTGTTATTAGTATAGATTTATTATAGACTTTTATTATTATTTATTTATTTATGAATTTGAATAAATTAATTTAAATATAATAATTAATCATGTATATATAAAGATATTTATTTAATATTTAACGTGTCGGAACGTGTCGAAATTCTTTACTTTTTGAGAAAGGACGTGTCGCGTGTCGTGTCGTGTCGTGTCGCGTGTCCGTGTCGCCGTGTCTGTGCTACCTAGGTAGTAATAGCTCCAGCCATGTCTTTATCAAATGTGGACTTGACAGGGAGTGGGACACCCCAATATCTAAGGTTTGGTCAAATTATTGCATCTTCTGGATTTGAGCCATGTGCATAGCTTTTTTCCATTGACCGACAAAAGAATACAGGACGCGTAGCCCCACTTTTGCACAAATGGTTCAATCATGGGATGGGGGTGATAATGCATGTCTGCTTTTAAAAAAAAAAAAATAATTTTAACAAGGATGTCATAGAAAAATGAAAATAAGACTAAGAGTTTTGAGTGTTATTGTCAAATCATTCCAAATTGTCAAGATTTCATTATGACCAACTTGCCTTATCATTTATCTATTGATTTACTTCCACGTTGTGGCCAAAATCTCTTGTGTTTGATTCTTTGTTATATGCTAAGCCTTTTTCAAATAATCAAGGGTTTTCTCTTTTAGCTTTTTCCAAGGGCATCTTTATTAATAGCGAACTCAAGATGGAGATAGGACTTTTCACAATCTAATGTCTAGTCAAATTATTGCATCTTTGGGGCTTGGTTTGTCACTCTCTTATTATTAACCCTTTTAAGAGCGAACGACCTCAAGCAAGCTTGAGCATTGTTGTAACTTTTGTTACCAACAACAAAGCTCTATCAAACAAAAAGAGAACATATAGTTCAAAAAAGCAAAAAAAAACAAAAAAGCAAAAAGAGTACATATGGACCCAACTTTTACGTACATGGCTCAATCATGGGATTGTGGTAATAATGCATGACTACTTTCTTGGAGATAATAACTTTTAATATGGATGTCATAAAAAACGAAAGTACTCATTAAGAGTTTTGAATGCTATCATCAGATTATTCGGTAGGTAATGGTTATCGTTAATAGTAACTCATATTTTCAAGATCCTCCCATTTATAAAACATGTGATCAAATTAAATACCAGTTAAAACATCAAGATGTGAGCAAAACATGGCTTGCAAAACTACAAATGACACCATCAAACTCTTGTATTGTAGTTCGAACTTGCAAAGAACAAGTGAATTTAATTTAATCCTCATTTTCTTTTTTTTTAATAAGATGTGATGGATCCTCAACTACATTGTGCACGATTCATCTAAATGCCTAAAAGTTGCGATTAGATTATCTCCCTCAATATATTCCTTGAAGAATCCAAGGGGAATTATTTGCCCACATACAAATATGAACAAGGAATGTACGAATATGAAAGACCACAATATAAGCAAATAAAATGAGAGAACACACAAGATGTATAATCATGGCACTTGATAGTATTTGCTAGTTTGCTATATCATATGGTGCAAAATTTGAAAGAAATCAATCTTAACCTTTCAAAAATTGTGCTCTTAAACTATACATAGGGTACATATCATGATCTCAAGTCATAGCCAGAGATATAAGGGATAAAGCAAACAAAGTGAAAACTCAAAAATAAACTAAAAATTCGAGGCAAGCTTTCCAATTTGAAGACATGCCACTAATGAGTTAAGCTTGGGACCTTTCCATGAATCTCTTCATATCATATGGCCACATCACCAGTTTGGAAAAATCAATGCTCCGATTCAAATTTGTTGGCTAATTGAATCCTACCACGAGTAATATGTTTGGAAATCATTGGTGAAACAATGCGATAGTCTAACTAGCTTATTCACATCACTTTTATAGATTAATTTTATGAATTAATTCTTATTTTTGTGGTACTACTCTTTCTTGATAATATTCAAACTATATATGTAAAAATATTAAAAACTTTTACCGTGATTGGTGCCTAACAAGCTTACTCTAAACTCTAGATCGAGAAGGCATTACAATTTCAAAAATAAGAGTACTCAAAAAAGATGAGCTATTTCAATTCAAACAATTGTAAAAATAAGAAGTACAGAAAAGATCGGCTTGACCTTTGATCATAACCATGGCTTTACGAAAATCATCATGCATTCGGGAAGGATGTTCCTTGTTGCCATTGTGCCAAATTTTGAAGAAACGAAATGGTTTTTTAATCGCATGAACCCAGTCCTCATGAGCCCAAATAATATCACCCTTTTTGATACAAGATTTTCACTTAAGACCAAAATGATATGTGTTAAACCCAAATATGTCCCAAATACAACTCTATCTAATTAATTTAATAGTGTGTAGTTTTTAACATGTAAATAGAATTTCATAATGAGGGCAGTAGATAAAATTAGATGTTCAAAATTGACAAGTAAGAAATAATCAACTTACTCAACGAATCCCAATACGATCAATATAAGACATACACGAGAATCTTCTATTCTTATCAAAGTTTGGGATGCTAGTGTTATAGTATTGCGAGGAAATCACACGACCATTATCAAACATATTGTACAGAATTAACTCTTTGAGGAAAGTGTAATCAAGTGCTTATGGTCAAGTTTTGCCTAATTTATCTTACGTATTAATCCAATCATGTTCGATTGTCCTACGTGTAAGGAAGATTGTGTAATGTGGACTAAAATTACATGAAACGATGCTGTTTGTTCTTAGATAAACAGCTTCACTGCTTGGTCAAGCGGCTAAAGCCCAAAATCACCAAATCTGTAGCTCTAATATTCGACTTAAACAAAAGGTCAACGGAATATAGCAGCGAATAAGCCCCAACACCCCCACTAGCAAGCAACACGACCTGTCTGAAACAAGACTATTACACAAGTAAGCCAAAACAAACTCACCACAAAAGAGGCATGGAACAAAACATAAGCGATTTCAACGGCAAAAATAAAAATTGCGCCCTTTTTCCCAACAGTAACCAACTTGGCTTATCATTAATCTATTGCTTTATTTCCACATTGTAGCAAACATCTCACATGTCATGTCACTTGTGTTAAGCCATTTACGAATAATCAACGCTTGGTCTTTTCGACTTTGTTATAAAGAAGCTTTATTAAAGGTGGACTTGAGAGGGAGGTGGGACACCCCACTAACTAATGTCTATTCAAATTATTGCATCTTTAATTATGGGATTCTAGTGATAATGTATGGTTGCTTTCCTCCAAATAGAAATTTTACTAAGGATCTCATGGAAAATGAAAATATATACTAGCATCTCTGAATGTTAAGGTGCTTTACCTTTTTTGCTTTGAGTTGTGCAAGGAAAAGTATGATCAAAATAATCAATGCTTTTGTCTTTTTACCTTTTTTAATAAAGCATCTTTATTAAAGAAGGACTCGAGAGAGAAATGGAATCAAGATAATCAATGCTTTCATCTTTTTTGGCTTTTGTATAAAGCGTCTTTATTAAAGGTAGACTTGAGAGGAAGATGGGACACCCCACTATCTACTGTCCATTCAAATTATTGCATCTTTAATCATAGGATTTCTAGTGATAGTGCATGGCTGCTTTCTTAGAAATAGTAACTTTAATAATGACATCATTGAAAGTGAAAGTATAGACTAAGATCTCTAATTGTTAAGGCGCTTTATATTTTCTTACTTCAGTTGCGTAAGGAAGAACTATTTTTTTAAAACAATCAATGTTTTTGTCTTTTTACCTTTTTAAATAAAGTATCTTTATTAAAGAAGGACTTGAGAGAGAAAAGGGATCAAGATGATCAATGCTTTCGACTTTTTAATTTTTTTTATAGTGTCTTTATTAAATGTGGACTTGAAAGGAAGATGGGACACTCCACCATCTAATGTCCATTCAAATTTTACACCTTTAATCACGGGATCTCTAGTGATAGTAAATGGCTGCTTTCTTAAAAATATGATAACTTTAATAAGGACATAATGGAAAGCCAAAGTATACACTAAGATCTTTGAATGTTAAGGCGCTTTACCTTTTCCTTTTTTACTGCTTTTTGCTTTGAGTTGCGTATGGAACCAGTTCTATCAAATCCAAATCTTAGTATCCACTTTTGTGCCTTTTTGCATACCTCTGCCTTTTGATTCACTGATTTGCTATTAATTGCTATGTAGAGACCTCATTCATGTCGTAAATTAGATATCATTGATATATTTCTTCTAATAACATAATCAATTGGAAACATAAATTTCATAGTAACATAAATTTCTACCAATAAGGAGAACACTCAATTAAATGTGAAACAACTGTGTAATATATGTATATTGAATAGCAAATTTTGATAATGTGCTACCTATTGATATGTTAGACTTGCGTAACTTAGACCTTTATATCTAGTTAATTTTGAACTTTAGTTCAAATTAAGTCTTGCATTTTCATGTATTATCTTTCAAATTTTCACACATTTGTTGACAAAAAGCCCTTCAAATCATCCCTTTAAGTGGAAAAAAAAAAAGTCAGTTAATGAGGAAAATTTGAAATTGTTTAATTTTTTCCACCAGCCATAATTGTAAGATTATAATTTCAGATTAATCGTTAATCTGTATGTGTGTATATATTACGACTACTTAAAAAATTTATGACTAATTTCCAACCAAAAAAAAAAGAAAAAGGTATGACCAAAAAAAAAAAGTGTCAACCTGAATAGTCTCGCATTTCCACTCTTTAAATGCATTCTTCCACATTTAGGAATTAGGGATATTTTTAGATAGAACCATGGAATTTTGTGAACCAAATTGATGCTTGACCCGACTGAAAATTTTATGCAAGAATTTTAAGCCATCGGGATGCAGATTAATGTGATTTTTTAATGAGGCCTCTGCATGCATGCAAAGCCTTGGCCCATTTCAGTTCTAAAGGTTAGGTTAGAAAGCCCTGTTGAAGCCCGGCCCCTCTCTCTTTCTCGGAATAGCATGGAATCGTACCATGCTTGGGCATGATTCCTTGCCATCTCGGACGACCTTAAGCAAAGTAAGAATCAGGGCATTCGTCGAAGGTGGGGACTCCATCGGTCCAGATTTTCCATCAATTGTTCATGATACCAGGGACTTTTTCTTTGCCAATTGAAAGAAGCACCGTTCAGCTTTGTGTCCAAGGGATACTCATGGACACTCTTCCAATTTTAAGAAGAAAAGGCAGATATTCTGGTATATCGGGAAGAATCTAGAGGTAAAAGAAGGAGAAGATCGAGAACTTCCTCTAAATCATTAATTTAACTTCTAATTAGTGTCCTTTCCATTCTTGGTAGATCAAACACTTGTCTCATATAAATAAGTTTCTTGCCTATAGAGACTAAGAACTTTTTTTAAATCACACCACCGCCCGCAGCGCCGCAGCTGGCTTTGGGCTCTCTTCCTCTTATGAAAGTGAGAAGTTCGAATCCAAGAGACGTCATTAGGGATTCTTACCTAGAGTACTGTAGTGGTGGGTCCTGTAGTCGCTCCCTCAGGATTTGCTCGCCGGCTGTCGGCTTACAGGGTTCCTGGGTTACCAAAAAAAAAAAAACTTTTTTTAAATCACGGCCAATATTGAATAGAACCAAAACTACACAAAGCCTGATTTGTGACCAAGGTTGGGTCTAGCCCGTGATCAAGACATACCTGGTTCGTTGCCGACATGCGGCCTAGTTTGCTAGTGGGCCTAACTTGATCGATGTTTGGAACTTTCTTTTTACACCATTCCTCTATATTAATTGTTACAGCACTTTTATCTTCTTCGTCTTTCGGTTAATTTTTTCATATCACTATGCAGCTAGTCCATATTGCTATGTCTTGATATACTAAGATCCCCTTGTTGGGAGTGAAATTGAATGATAGGGAGCCATAACTTTGAAACCACATGTCAATCTAGGTTAATCTCATTTAATAAAATGCTAAAACCAAGCCTATTTTCACTTGAATTCATGCACGTATTAACTAGCCGTTCAAATATTTCACAATTTAATTGCATTGCATGCTTAATTTAAATTAGTGATTGCATTTTTGTACAATTCTATGTTATTATAATATCTTCAAAGCACTCTTACTTAATAATAATAGGCAAAAAGAAGAGTTCCCTTTATATTTGAAAACTGTGAGGTGTACATGGCCAATGGACTAATAATGCTCATAGATTTTCCGCCACCCTTTCCATTGCAAAACCATGTCATTGTTCTGCATTTCTAGTTATACAATACAGGTTGAATCAGCCAGAACCTAGAGAAGCACTGAGTTGGAGAGATCCTTTCCACACCTTCTTAGGGAACTTCTTGGAATTAATTCTCTATTACAAAATATTTTTAGTAATAGTTGCTTCATTTCACGATTGTAAAGTTAGAGAATCCAAACTACACTTTACACATTGATTAGGGCAATGGTGATATAGCCCAGCTCATGATTAATCCAACTGTTGACATAAATTTATTTTTGTTGCATGGTCAAGAAGCCTTATCATCCAATGGTTGAGATCAATTTTCTTTTTATTCGATGGGAGATTGATCACGTAACTTGGAGCGACCGGTGGGGTTGCATGATGGATGCTCTGAATTGATAGACTAATCAGTGACTACTTTGCCCAAATGTGCTGGCTCTTGCTCAACGGCACACGTTGCGATAAAGCAACATGTGGAAGTTGCTTCAGGGGAGAACTTTAGGCCAGTTTTTATCCGGGAGAGCTAGCAACTAATTTGATTATCAAATGAAATAAGTACACCACTAGTCTTATTTTCCATATATTAGTATTTCCATTTATTAGTTAAACCATAAAAATAAAACAGACAAGTGTGCTACCAGATATAGTTATATCACAAATGTAAAATTTATTTTTTTTAAAAATGTGCAGTTGAGCAATGCATAAGTACATCTAATTCAAACTTTCAAGTGGTACTACCTAAAATTTGTTTTAAAAGATCATCAATTACGTCCCATTATCTCCTCCATTTTTAGTTAACAAAATATAATGTGGCATTTCCAAAAAAAAAAAAAAATTATGTCAGTTGAGATTGATAAGGCACCAAGCAAATGTTAATGCGGTGCCCAAAATAGCTATTGAAAAGAAAAACTAGCAGTGCCATCGCCACCCTTACTACGCGTCGAGCACAAACGCCTTGACGGGCTACGAAGAGGATTACTTCTTTTTCTTTTTTCGGTCTGAATGACCAGGATTACTTGCTCTTGCCTTTATGTGGTGGTGGCGCACCAATAAACACAGGGACCTAGGACCAGCCAAACCCCACGTGTCTGACTCTCGTCACTAGTGCGCTACCACTACATGAGGGCGAGCGGCTGCTGTGGTCCACCCTCACCGTTGCCTAGATCTAGGCAAGGGTTTGGTTACACTTTGCCTATGTGTGCCTTGAGAATGTGATGTTGAGGGATACCCAATGAAACAAGATGGTAATAAAAATCGATGTTTCATTAGCAAAAGCATCAAAAATCCATTATTAAAAGTTGACGCCGAGATAAAGTTAGAATCTACCTATTTTTGAAAGTAGAAAATGAAGGATAGAAGAAACTATTAATTTTTCTCTCAAGAAGATTCTGCATTAATAACTTGCTCACCTTTTCCACATCCGGATGGCATGAATATTCCGACAAATGTAGAAAAGCTACGAAGAGAAAGGAATTGACATTCTTAGTGCTTTGATGTTTTGATGCAGCCCACGTTGAAGACCAGCTCTCTCGACCAAGAAGATCGGCCCGCATTAAAGCTCGACGAAACCGAGAAGCCATAACGACATCTTGAGTCCATCCCGGAAGCTTGAAAGACTCCTTGGAAGCTCGCGTGACGCTTTTACTAGTTTATAGTTTCAATGCTCCTTTATTTCTCCTAGTTTTCAATGCTCTATCTTTATTTCTTTGATGATATAAGCCCAATTTCTTGTAGAAGACAGATAGCTTTTGATGAATGAAAAACTTTGCTTTGAAGCAAGTTTCGTGAACCTTGTAGAGTTCATCCCCTTGAAAACCTAGAAGAGTTTTCACTCCGTCCTTGAAGAGTCGGAGCTTTCGAAATCTGCATCCTTGAAGAGTTGCAGTCATCGATCTAGAAGAATCGGTGTCCCTTTCAACTTCCTTGGAGGCCTAGAAGAGCAACTAACGAAGTTCCTATCTTTTCCTATTCTGTTCGTTACTTCCAACCCAATTTCGACTACCCTACAGTGCTTATTTCAGAAAACCCAAAACAGAGAAATTGTAGATCCAGAAGTCTTTGTTCATTTGGCTTTGGAATCAGGTCGATCCGATCTGTATCGACAAAGATACAACTGTTCTCCTGAGCTTGCGCAGTGCTGAAATTTCTGTTCGTCCCGTTTATTGTGCGAGAGTCACTCTCCCGATCCTATTGTTTGAGAAAGCCTACCCTAGGCTTGCATCATTTGGTATCAGAGCTTTGGAGGAGAGGATAATGCCTCCAAGACAAGCTAGGCATCGTGGCGGCAGAACCCTTCCCCTCAATGAATTGCACACACTTGCTGAGAATATGCAACAACAAATTGATGAATTGACGCAAGAAGTTCAGCGTTTGAGGGCTGAAGCAAATAATTCTCCACCCCGTTCCAGGACTGAAAAATCCCATGGTGACTCTTCCTCTTCGGAGAGTGTTCAATCTATTCACGGTCGGAGGCATGTTCGACATCGTTTACAACATATTCGTGAGCCAGATTGGGAAAAGGAAGTCAAGAAAGATGTTCTAGAATTTACAGGTACTGAGTCTCCTGATGAAATTGTTGATTGGCTAACACTTGTGAATGAGGTGTTTGAGCATCGAAATGTTCTAGAGAATCGTCGCATTGGGATCATTGCTATGCGATTCCGAGGCAAGGCGATTGCTTGGTGGAGACATGAAAAACAAACTCGCCAAGCCGTTGGCAAAGCACCAGTCACTTCATGGAGAAAGATGGAGGGCAAGATTCAAAAATATTTTCTTCCCAAAGGATATAAGAGAGAGCTCTACCAACGGTACCAAAATCTAAAACAAGGTATGCAAACGGTGGACCGATACACCAATGAATTCAATGAGTTGGTGATTCGTAACAATATCCAAGACCCAGAGGATGTGCTTGTGAACAAATACTTGAACGGTCTTCAATTTTACATTCAAGACGCCTTGGAAGTCCTTGACATTTGGGACTTAGGAGATGCACACCAACGGGCACTCAAAATGGAGCGCTCTCATTCTCGGAGACAACAATCTGCTAGTAAGCCTTCTACTCAACCTCATGTTTCGAAGCAACCTGCTACATCCGAAATACGTTGCTATTCTTGTGGGGAGTTGGGTCATCGTGCTAGCAATTGTCGAATCAATAAGAATCGACCAGCCGGTAAAGCCTTCTTGGTGGATAATGATTCTGACGAGAATGCTAAGGATCCACTTGAAGAGGAGTTGAAAAATGATGAAAAAGCTGCAGATGATGAACAAATAGTGCATGCTGACACTGGCGAACTTCTTATGGTGAGGAAAATTTTTCCTACTCCTCGAGATGACACTGGAGATAGGTGGCTACGTACCAATATTTTCCATTCTGCTTGCACAATCATGGGAAAGGTATGTCAATTAATTATTGACTCTGGTTGTTGTGAGAATATAATTCCTGAAGTAGTGGCAAACAAGTTGAAGTTGGAATTAAAAGCGCACCCTACGCCTTATAAAATGTTGTGGTTGAAGATAGGCGCTGAGGTAACTGTTTCAAAACGATGTCTTGTTAATCTATCCATTGGTTCTATTTATAGTGACAAGATATGGTGTGATGTTCTACCGATGGATGCTAGTCACATTATTCTTGGTCGACCATGGCAATTCGATAGGAGGACTACGCATGACGGTTATCGAAATACATATTCTTTTGAATTTGGAGGCAAGAAGATTACGTTGACACCTAGTAGGGTGGGAGATTCTTCTGATGATGATGGTGAGAATTCGAGGACGAATTCTTTTAAAGATGGGGAGGATGATGCAGCCCACGTTGAAGACCGGCTCTCTCGACCAAGAAGATCGGCCCGCATTAAAGCTCGACGAAACCGAGAAGCCATAACGACATCTTGAGTCCATCCCGAAAGCTTGAAAGACTCCTTGGAAGCTCGCGTGACGCTTTTACTAGTTTATAGTTTCAATGCTCCTTTATTTCTCCTAGTTTTCAATGCTCTATCTTTATTTCTTTGATGATATAAGCCCAATTTCTTGTAGAAGACAGATAGCTTTTGATGAATGAAAAAACTTTGCTTTGAAGCAAGTATCGTGAACCTTGTAGAGTTCATCCCCTTGAAAACCTAGAAGAGTTTTCACTCCGTCCTTGAAGAGTCGGAGCTTTCGAAATCTGCATCCTTGAAGAGTTGCAGTCATCGATCTAGAAGAATCGGTGTCCCTTTCAACTTCCTTGGAGGCCTAGAAGAGCAACCAACGAAGTTCCTATCTTTTCCTATTCTGTTCGTTACTTCCAACCCAATTTCGACTACCCTACAGTGCTTATTTCAGAAAACCCAAAACAGAGAAATTGTAGATCCAGAAGTCTTTGTTCATTTGGCTTTGGAATCAGGTCGATCCGATCTGTATCGACAAAGATACGACTGTTCTCCTGAGCTTGCGTAGTGCTGAAATTTCTGTTCGTCCCGTTTATTGTGCGAGAGTCACTCTCCCAATCCTATTGTTTGAGAAAGCCTACCCTAGGCTTGCATCATGTTTCTTCTTGATTCATAGCATGTACAGAATATTATAATTCGATAAGTATTGCAATTTTATACCCAGTTAGTTGCTTAATATAGAGGATTAAAAGATTCTGGGAACTTAAAAGTTGCACAATGAAGATCGCAACCAAATCGTTATAATAAGATTTCTCAACAAGAGCCTTGCACTTGAGTTCTGCACGTGAGAATCTGCAATTGCTTTGATGAACATGTTGGCTCCAATTACCCGAATCTAGTGGCAACAAGACTGGGCATTAAGTGTCTAAACAAGTCGCCAAGTCAAGATAGACTAAAACTCTCGTACTCAGTGTTTGGAACTTGATTTGAGCTCAGTCAAGTATAATTTTCCCGCTGGAGCTTAAGTCAAATAAAAAGTCGAGGTATTGTTGTGTTTTATGCATATATCTGTGTGTGGTTACTTACGGATGTCCATGTCTAATTTATAACAATTAATTTTTTTGAATTAGACTCACAAGCTTGTTGAGCTGAGTACTAGCAGCCTTGAGTTCAATTTGACAAGATACTCGAGTTTTTCCTGCTAGAGTTTGACTAAAAATCAGTCAAGCCCTTCTCAGATAATCATCAACCCAAGACCAGACAACTCATGAGAGCTCGACTTAGTTTCACTCCAGGTAGGTCTTCGCATATGCTTGTCGGGTAGGTGGTAATTTTACCAACATGACTAGCATGATAATGAAATATATCTTGCGAGCACAAATTGACTATTATAAATGAATTCTCCTTTTAATATGCAAGGATATGAGAAAGTATGGTTTTCAAGGACGTCAACGAAGTTGTATCATATAATATGTATGCCAAATTCACCGGTTGAACAGAGGAGTAAAAGCCTTCTGATCCAATGAAGATTCCACCAAGGTCCTAAGAAAGACTCTTTAACCTAATCAATCAATGACTGAGGGACCCAATGAGAAATGAGCCCTTCTGAAACCCGACTCAATTCCTGGGTTTCTGTATTCTAAACAGGAGAGAATTGAAGGAAAGGACAGTGAACCCGTCGTCATGTCCACGACACCGACAATCGCAGTCCTTCTCTTAGTACTTTCACGATGTATTTGTATCATTAGAAGTGACCCGGACTTGACTTCTGCCTGCAAGGTGTGCGATGGAGGACAATACTATGAATGGGACGATTATTCCTTGGCATGGGACAGCGTCCTGGTCGATCTGAGGTTTGCCAACACGCAAAATGGTTTTGACTACCACACCCATGCTTCTTTCCACCACGCCATGTGCTTCGGCCACACTGCATGCAAAGATGCACTGATGCTCACAGAATATATTAGTTGCATGGATTTCACCTACAAGGAAATCAAGAGAGTGCGCCCGTATGGTATTGGCTTACAATTTCAGCTTTGCGATTGTGGACTTAGGTACCAGCAATATAAACTCAGGGAATAACCTAAGCTTGTATTGGAAAAATGTCCAATATCATAATGGTGGCATGTCTAAGAAAATCTATAATTCAATAAGGTTTCATCACAAGAGTAATATAAATGTGGAATGTGAGTGGCTGTGTTGGCGCCATTGATATTTGTATATGTTTGAATTGATTAATTATCTACCGTTATGGATCAATTTGCTCTGACAATGTTTGAGCTTGACCCCACTCAAAATTAGCAATGCTAGATCTTGACAAGTACAAAGTTTTCTCAATTAAATAGAAAATAATCAAAATTCAAAGCGGATAGACATGAATTTCAGGCTTTTGTTAAAAATTTCATGAAATCCTAATGTCTATCGTTAAAATGTATTATAGGATTATGGTATAAAGCAATGGACAAATTAGTCAAGATTAGGCTAACAAGCTTGTTGAGCAAAGTATTGGCAAGTTTGAACTTCAATTTGACAAGATACTCGAGCAGCTCAAGCTGGAGCCTGACTTGAAATCAATCAATTCGTCGTAACTTGCAAAAAATCCTGATGAGTCACACCTCATCTAAAAACATTTTACGATGTGAGGACACCTGGAGTGCTATAACTTGGCACGCCGGGACACTTAAATGCCATAACTTTAAAATGGTACACTTAAGTGCCATCATCGGAGCAAAATGGGACACTTAAGTGCCACTCCGGCGAAAATCCGGCCAAATGGCTGACGTAGCAATTTTCCGGCGAGTTTAGTCCAAAACGGCGTCGTTTTGCACGCTGACGTGGCGGAGAAAACGCAAAAACGACGCCGTTTTGTGTCTACGTGTAAATAATAATATAAAAATTAATTAAATTATAAAGTATTCAAAAATTAAAAAAAAAAAAAAAAAAATTTAAAAATTTTAAAAAATTAAGAAAAATTTAAAAGTTTTAAAAATTAAGAAAATTATTTAAAAAAAAAGGGGGAGGGGGAGGTCGAACGGGCGGGCGAGGGCGAGCCCTCGCCGCGCCACCTCCCGCCGTTGCCGGTTAGGGCCGGCGACGGAGGGGGAGGGTCGGCCAGGGTTGCCGGCCCCGGTCGGCCAGGGTCGCGCCCCCGGCCGACCGATGACGAGGGCTCGCAGCCCTGCCGGATCGCGGCGAGGGCCGCGACCCTCGCCCAGATCCGGGCGAGGGCTCGCGGGCCCTCGCCGCCGGCCGGCCGGCCTCGCCGGCCCCCGGCCGAGCCCGGCGACCTCGGCCGACCCTCCCCACTCCGTCGCCGGCCCTTCCCGGCGACGGCGGGAGGCGGCGAGGGTCGCGGTGCGCCGGGGCCGGCGAGGCCGACCGACCGGCGCGAGGGCCCGCGAGCCCTCGCCTGGGATCCGGGGCGAGGGCTGCGAGCCCTCGTCGTCGGCCGGCCGGGGGCCGACGACCCCGGCCGACCCTCCCCCTCCGTCGCCGGCCCTTCCCGCGACGGCGGGAGGTGGCGGCGGCAAGGGCTTAGCCCTCGGCCACCCGTTCGACCTCCCCCCCTTTTTTTTTTAAATTAATTTTTAAATTTTTTAAAATTTTTTAAAATTAAAAATTTTAAAATTTTCTTCTTTTTAAAATTTTTAAAATTTTCTTTTTTTTTTTATAATTTTTTTTTAATTTTTATGCTGATTTGGAGCTCCGGCGAGCCATGTAGGCAAAAAATAATATTAAAAAATTGCCACGTAGGATTTCTAGCAAGGGTCGCCGGAGGTGGCACTTAAGTGTCCCACTCGAAAAAAAAAGTGGCACTTAAGTGTACCGTTTGGAAGTTATGGCACTTAAGTGTCCCGGCAAGCTGCTACGACTTGTGCTTGCACTTTACGCCAACTTTTTACTATTAAAGTTAAATTTGAACACGCTATTGGTTTTCTTCAAAAAAATGATCCCCCTTTTTCTATCCCCAACGTAAATTATGTTCAGTAGTTGAAGGGTGATTCCATCAATATACAAAATGGGAATTTTAAACTAAATCTCATGTGTGAGCTTAGCACAGGTCTTCTCTCCTTTAATTCAGGTACCTTCTACATCAACATGTCTCAAGCTTAAATTTTCAACACTCACCTTCATCTTTGCTCTCTTTCTCAACTGAATTATGAAGGCTATCACTATGATCGCACCATTACAACACAATGTTCACCTTTACCCCAAGTCTCTTCCACTAGAGTGAACCATCAAGGTTGCTCGAAAGCCGCATTGGTTACGAAATTCATTTTTTGAGATGTTCACCAAATATAGATATATACTGGGAGTGGGCTACTAGTTAACCATCGATGAGGAAGGAGAAAATGATCTTATTGAACTACCTATCTATGATTTCTTGTATAGATCCACACCTCTTGGCAACTCCCCAAAAGATGTCGAATTACTGACTCTATAAGACGAGGTATTGACAGCATCCAACTCCGAGAAGTCGATCAAGCATGAGGCTACCCAAAGCAGACCCCAATCGAAAGGCGCTAGACAAACTGATGGTAAGTGAGATAAAGAAAGTAGATAGCCCTATGAGTAAAACCTTCCACAGTCAACTCATTTGTTTAACGCAAGCAGTCAACATATTGGAAAATGCCAGAATATTATATCATTTATTGGAAATCCACAGCTTCTCCTAGGGAGATTGCAAAAAAGGAGATTAAATTTGAGCTTATCAATATATCCAGTTAGACCAACTTCCACTAAAAAAATTTAGGCCTTAGTGTTATGGGCGAATCATAATATCTTAACTACTCCACATATTTTCTAATACAACTTATAGATGCATCTCAATAATGCTTAATCTCTTATCAAACTCGTCAGGATTATTTGCAAGTATTCATGTTACTTATCTTTTTACTCACCGCGTCGTATCGATCCATACAATAACTCCTCCACTTTGTAAGTATTAAATACAGGATATATTCAATATGCATGATATCTTAACTACATATCCTAATTCTAAGGATGAGAAATAATCAATATGCATTTTATTCTAGCATGATATGTGTTCTAATATAATGACTTTAACATACAATCACTAAATGGCATGCGAACAATGACATGACATATGTGGTGACATAGACAATGACAGGGTGCATGACGTGGCACAATTGTATGCATGATGATGTGGTGTAAAGATGTGGCACGATGACATGGCATAATGATGATGCGGCTAAAAATTGTGTGACATGCACATGACATGATGTAGCAAATAAAAATGAAATTAAAACTATATAACATGCACATGACATTTTTGGTATCTTTTTATTAAAATTTGTGATTTAAAAAATGCTCTAATGTAAACATGAAATTTGTACTAAGAAAAGGAATCTAATCCATTCTTAGATACTTTTTTTGGTATTTTCATAAGACGGCAGTCGTTTGAACTCAAGATGGGATCTCACTTAACCCACATGCGCAATTCACGGAAATTTCAAATTAATAAATTGTAATTATCGGAAAAATAACCCATTGTCTCACGGGATAAATTAAAGGTTATCACAATTTTCGAGCACAACAATTAGCCAATATTGAGTCAAAGAAATTTTAAAAAAAAATGATCTAAAATCTTTACGTATTAAATTAGTAATTAAATTAACTATTATCAACAATGCCTTAACTAGATGATGCATAAACTCTCAAATATTGCAATAAGATAAGGTAATCAATTCGAATTAGCGATAAAAATTTTAAATCAAATCGGACAAAATCGTCACCTAATTTGGGCTCTCGTAATCTTTATCGGAATCAGACCGGATCAGGGCTCGCCGGAGCAAGTCATGTCTAAAAACAGCAAGGAACACCGAAGGACAGCATAAAAATTCGCAGCATAGCAGGAGCTATCACCAACCAGAGGCAGCAACAAGTCTTCTGGAGGTCCAAGTGGCAGCGTGTAGAAGCAACGCCACCGTGAACCTGCAAAACACGGAATTGATTTGGCTCAAGTATGCTCGTTGCCCTCGCCTTCTCTTTTTCTTGTGTCTTTCTCCTCGGAAGTATCGGGGTTGGACGCCAACTCGACTGAAGAAAACCTGCAACAAGAAAGATACAGTTGTGGTGGCTAGGCAAGGACGATCTCAAACGTCGGGGATCTCGGCGTGATGTGGAGGCTTGCGGCACTTTAGATATCCACGGGGATCACTGGGGATTCGCTGGACGATCTGCAAAACACAAAGAAAAAAGGGCAAGCTCGAGGTGCTGGTGCAGCAGCGTCACCTCGCGGTGGCACGTCTCAGTGTGTGGATCGTGTTACTGCTCGACTTTCGGCCATAGTGGTGGTGGTGCTTGCTCGAGGTGACGCTTGACAAGGTGTGACGCCGGGGTAACCGTCGATGCAACGCGACCACGGTGGCGGTGGAATACACGTGGCTGGCTCGCATGGCGCAGCAGCGAGGCGTCAGCGTCAGGACCTCGGACAGGGACCGACGTCAACCTAGTTGAGGTGGTCACCGGAGACGACGGGATGCTCGCTTGCAAATCCAGCGTCCACACTGGGTGGTCGATGAAAAACGAGTTGGAGCAGGGGCAGTCGCAGTGAGGTTGCTAGGATAAGCTTTTGGCGGCAGCTTGTTGCTGCCGCAGGGGAAGGCGGCAGCTCGTCCGGTTTGCTGGAGAGGTGGCTATGGTGCTAAGCAGTCGGGCTTGGTGAACTCTGCTGTGGGGACGCCTTGATGGTGGAGATCTGATGCGCGTCCTTTCTGTCCTCTACCCCGACCTTCTCTACGTCCCCTCTCTTTTGTTCTTTCCTTTCTTTCGTCCTCGAGCCAATGTCCAAAGGAAGGAGAAGAAAAGGGATGAGCGGGCCGGGCCGGAAGAAGAAGAGATGGGCCGGCCCGCACGGGGGAAGAGAAATAGTGGATGGGTTTTTTCTGATTCTTTCAAGCGACGATGAAGTTCTTTCTTTTGGCCACAAACATCGAGAGATTCGTGCTGCGAGCTGTACATCCAATTAAATAAATATAATGTGGATTTGGACTTAATCTAAGTATGAAAAACACTCAAGTGTACAGGATATTGTTTAAATTATCCGATTATTAATAAATTATTTGATGTTGGCTCTCCTTGGATACTAATGCCAAAATCGAATTATATAAATTTTTTGTTTATTGCTTTGGCAATTTTCGTATTGAATTAATTTCAAAATCTTGTTAATTTCCATGTTAATTTCACTAACAGTAAAACTTGGACAAATTCAGAAATAACTGATATTGTAGGATGGACCATATGATTCTTAATCATAAAAAGTATCCAACATATTCCATGCCTATTGAACCATTTACTACAAAAGCATAGAGAAGGATGAGTGAATCGAGGAAGTTGTGAATTCATTGGCTAATAATATTCAAGAGAGAAGACGATGGAATAATCAAGGACGTTGTCACCTATTTCATCAACATTTGCACTGATGTAATGATATAAGAGTAGCGGCCCAACCTATGGAATCGACCCTTTATATATAGCCAAAACTAGCATATAGATTTAGGGCCACATTGCCCCAAAGGATTACATAACAAGCTTGCAAAGCCAGCGTCCATGCTGTGTGGCTGACAAAAAACGAGTTGGAGCAGGGGCGAGTCACAGCGAGGTTGCCAGGATAAGCTGGGCGGCAGCTTGTTACTGCAGCGGCTATGGCGTTCAGCTGGCTTCGGGGGAAGGCGGCAACTTGTCCGTTTTGCTGGAGCGGTGACTATGGTGCTAAGCGATCGAGTTTGGTGAACTCTACTGTGGAGACGCCTTGATGGTGGAGATCTGAGGCGTGTCACGGTCCTGACCAGCGTCGAAAAACCTGAGGCTCACAGTGTCAGAAATCCTGAAGCTCGCTGTCGCTGAGAGTGTCGCCGGAGATCACTGCATATGCTGGTGGGGCGTCGGTGCGGGAGGGGGGACCTCACGGTTGTGCAAATGCGAGCTAGCGCCCCGTCTTTTCTATCCTCTACCCCGTCCTTCTCTACGTTCCCTCTCTCTTGGTTTTTTCTTTCTTTTGTTCTTAGGGTGCGTTTGGATGGGCATTTAGAAAGCCCATCCAAGCCCCAAAGCTCTTTCACTCCAAATTGGGGTGTTTGGCAATCTCCTTCGAGGGGCTTTCAAGTGAAAGTTGGCCCTTGAAAATGTTGAAAGCTCAAGAGAGGTGGAGGCAACCTTGAGCTTTCAAAGATTTTCAATACTGAAATCTTCATTTAATGAAAATTAGTAATTTACCTATTTTACCCTCAAAACTTTACTGAAAAACCAATTTTACCCATTTGTAAAACTAAAACCCTCGATGGCCTTCTCTCTTCACCGTTCCCCATCGCTCTGCACCCTTCCCATCGCCGTATCCCTCGTGATGACTGCGATCTCGATTGCGCTCTTCGCTGCTCAACTGCACCCTTCCCCATCGCTCTCTCCCTCGTGACGACTGCGAGCTTGACTGCGCCCTTCCCCATCGCTCTCTTCCTCGTGAAGACTACGAGTTCGATTGCGCTCTTCGCTGCTTGACTACACTTTTCACTGCTCGACTGTGCTCTTGGATTGGAATCTTTTGTGGCTTTGGTGAGCTCTTTTTCGCTCTTCTCCTTGTGCGGCAGGCTTTACTCTTCTCCTTTTTCTCTTCGTTGCTCTTCTTTTTGGGTGTTGGGTCATATTGGCTCTTGAACGGTGGGTTTCATGGGAAGGAGCTGAGGAGTCTCCTTGAGAGATCGCTCGGCGTTTGAACTCTCTTCTCTCCAGTACAGTTACCCATTTGATGTCTGAATGTTTCTGTGTTAGTCAATCGATTTCTCTGCACTAATCAAGAATCCTTTTGCTTTCTCATGCTTTTCTGTTTTGGGTTTCTCAACCCCTTCGGTCTTGTGATGTATGAGGACAATGTGGGCTGATCAATTTCTCTGCACTAATCAAGAAAGCTTTCGTTTTCTCCTACTTTTCTGTTTTGGGTTCCTGAACCCCTTTAGTCTTGTGATATGAGGATGATAAAGTGGGCTTCTTTTTGCGTAATAATCTGTTGAATTGGTGCTCTCCATTTACCTTTTCTTTCCTTTTGATTGCAGTTGCGCATTGGGACGGGATAGAGTTTTCTCCTCTCCAACAGCGGAACAAATGGTGCAGAGAACACCAACATTGGTTATGTGCTAGATGAATGGTAAGCTGAAGTTGAAGTATTGTTAGTCATACTTCTGCAGAATCATATACTAGCTGTTATGAACTTCAATCAAAGATATCATTGGTGAAGGAGGCTGAATAGGTAAATGTCTTGTATTGTTTGATGGTTGAGGGTTAGTGTTGACATGGAAAATCATGAAAGATTTGCATCTCGGTTCTCTCCTTTTCTAATCAATAGACTTTTTTGACGGTATTGTAGTTGATGCTTGTAGACATGAATAATATGATTCATTTTTAGGTATCTTACCTACTGTGAATGTAATTGTGGGTTGATTAGGAAATCCCATTTCTTGTTAATACTTTGACGATTAAAGCCTGTCGAGATATGAGGGTAAGAACAAAATAAACAGTTAAATAGGAAAAGATGAGCATGGGCATTTCTTTGGATAGTCAGGGGAAAGGCAACAAAAGAGCGGTATATCATGTACTATGTTGGCTTACACAGTTGGTAGCGTTCTGTTTCTCTAACATTGATAGGTAGCACTTGATGCTTTTATTTTTAAGTACTTATCTCTTAAAATTTACAATATTATATGTTCATATTGCAGGGATGAAGAATATGATCGGGGAAAGAGGAAAAAGGTGAGGCAAGCTAAGATTGATTTTGGTGGCCCAAATTATTTCCAGAAAATCGCATCGGAGAAAATAAATATGAAGAAGACAAAACTTGATAAGGCTAGCTCTGGGAGTTTGCCATTCATGATATAAGGTGAATCTGTGGCAGGCTTCAAGCAAAGTCTGTTGATTTTGATCGTCCGATTGATAAAGCTGCATTACTTGATTGTTGCCCATCATCGTATGAGGAGTCTGCCCTACTTCTAGCGTTTAGGTACGAGGCTCTGTGAGATTGGCTACTTTTATGACCATTTCTCTGTTTCCTTTGAGATTTTGTTTGTTCCCTCAAGAGGCATCATGGTGGATCAAGCACTGGGGCATATTTTTCTCAGTTTAGGCTTTTATTGCCTGTGTTATGTATTTAGCTGTGTGTTTGTGTATCAGCTAGTTAATGTAATAAAACCTTTGAAGGGAAGATTCTTTGAACAGCTGACAATGTTGTAGCTCAATATTGTGGAGGGCATTGTTAAATTATTAGATTATTTTCTTTGATGATATCCTAACTCATAAATATGGTTATGATCGACGTTCGAAATTTTCTGCATTTTAGAATCGGGGTTGAGCGTTTTAGCAAGTGACTTACGAAGGTGCCTAATTAAAGGTATCATTCACTCATCATTGTGAGCCGTGTTAAAGAATGGGCTCTACGTATGCTCTGTTAGGGCGCTTAATTCATTTTCTTCTGAATTTTGTAGTTTTGGTCTTAACTAAATTTTTCTCCATAACCTGCCCTTTCATACCTGTTGAAATCTTTGCAAGAAAAGGCCGTTCAACTACCAGGGTACTTATGACCCAAAAGAAAACTACCAAGTCAAAAGAAAACTACCAAGGCAATTTCTGGCACTACCATTATAGGACTTTGATATCACAAAATTGCCTAAACATCAGGAGAGGGCCAAGAGGAAAGAAGAGGGAAAGGCCTTTAGGTTCATTATCTTCGCTGTGCCTATTGGAGTTATGACACTGAGCCACCACCCTCATATGAAGATCAAGTCGTTTACTTCCCCCTTTTTTGGCCCCTCTAGGAAATTTGTTGTTATGAGAACAGTTGGCCAGTGAATTTAAAGATCCGAGGTACCACCACATGTTCTTTTGACCGCCCTGGAAATTGTAGTGAATGTGAATGTTGGAGAGAGAGATAGAGAGAGACCTTGTTGGTTTTATGAATTTAGGAAATAATTAAGGATATTTGTAATTTTTAAAGATAATGAGCTTCTTTTCTCAAAGTATATGTTATCATGTTTTTATTGTAATGAAAGTATTATTTTTGTAATTGAAAAAGAGAGCACGTAAATTTTTTCCATTTGATGTTTTTTAGCAAAATAAGAAATTTTAATTTTAATAAAATTATTTACACAATATCTTTAATATTGTTGTTAAATATAAATTTAAAAAGTCACAAATATTATTTTTTTAATTTTAAACCAATAAAAATTAAAATATTTAAATTAATTGCCAAATGGGCTTTGCAAATGTGTTTTTACCAAACAAAGATTTCTCTCAAAGTTGCATTTCAAAGCGAATTTACCAAACAGTCTTTGCATTGCCTCTAAAGCCCTTTAGACTAAAAACGCTTGCATTCTCCAAACGAGCTTTTCAAATGCCAAACCAAACGCACTAGGCCATTGACCAAAGGAAGGAGAAGAAAAGGGATGAGCGGGCCGGGCCGGAAGAAAAAGGGATGGGCCGGCCCACACGGGGAAGAGAAATGGTGCATGGGTTTTCTCTGATTCTTTCAAGCGGCAGTGAAGCTCTCTCTTTAGGCCACAAAACATCGAGAGATTCGTGCTGTGAGCTGTACATCCAATTAAATTATTTATTTGTAAATAATGTGGGTTTGGACTTAATCTAAGCACGGAAAACACTCGAGTGTATGGATATTGTAAATTTAATTTTTCGATTATTAATAGACTATTTGCTGTCGACTCTCCCTATGGAGTAAATATCAATACTTAGATTAAATCATTTAAATTTTTTATGTCCTTGATTGTCCCTCATTTGCTGCTCTGGCTTCGCATTGATTTGATTCCAAGATCCTGTCAAATTTTTGCGTTAATTTCACTAACAGTAAAATCAAGACAAATTTAGAAGCAACTGATATTGTAGGGTGGAGCATATTATTCTTGATCATAAAGAGTATCCAACCTATTTCATGCCTATCGAACCATATACTACAAAAGGGGAAAAGTGCCAAAAAAGTCATAAACCTTTTGCCTTTGTGCCGATTTAGTCTTAAACTTTTTTTTGGTGCCGATTCAGTCCTAAACCTTTTTAAGTTGTGCCAATTTAGTCCTTTTAGCCGGATTTTGCTGACTGGACGCTAGCCAGCTGACGTAGCATAGTCGGCGCTGACGTGGACAACTTTTAATAATATTTTTTATATTTTTATTTTAATATTTTAATATTTTTTATTTTAATATTTAATATTTTTGTCTTTTTCCTCCAAAGGTTGCCGAGGTCCGGCGACCGGCCGAGGCCACCGCCGGCGAGGGCGAGGCCGACCTCGCCGGATCCGGCGAGGTCGAGCCTTGCCGGCCCTCTCCGGATCCGTGAGGTCGAGCCTCGCCGACCCTCGCCGGCCATGGGCGAGCTCGCCTCGCCGGATTCGGCGAGGGCGAGCCTCGCCCATGGCCCGATCTCGGCGAGGCGACCATGGGCGAGGTTCGCCCGTCGAATCGGCAGGTCGAGCCTCGCCGGCCATGGGCGAGGCTCACCTCGCGATCCGGCGAGGGCAAGCCTCGCTTGACCTCGCTAGATTCGGCGAGGTTGGCCTCGCCCTTGCCGGGCGGTCGCCTCCGGCGGTTGCCGGACCTCGGCGACCGGCTAGAGGAAAAAGACAAAAATAAAAAATAAAAAATAAAAAATATTAAAATATTATTAAAAGTTGTCTACGTCAGCGCTGATTAGGCCACGTCAGCCGGCCGGTGTCTAGTCAGCAAAATCCGGCCAAAATTGGCCGGAAAGGACTGAATTGGCACAACTTAAAAATGTTTAAGACTGAATCGGCACTAAAAAAAGGTTTATGACTAAATCGGCACAAAGGCAAAAGGTTTATGACTTTTTTGGCACTTTTCCCACTACAAAAGCATAGACAAGGACGATTTTCACTAATAGTAAAATCAGGACAAATTTAGAAGCAACTGATATTGTAGGGTGAAGCATATTATTCTTGATCATAAAGAGTATCCAACCTATTTCATGCTTATCTAACCATATACTACAAAAGCATAGACAAGGACGAGTGAATTGAGGAAGTTGTGAATCTCTTTTTGGCCAAGAACATTTAAGAGAGAAGACAATTGAATAATCAAGGACACTTTCACCTCTTTCATCGACATTAGAGTAGCAGCCCAACCTATGGAGTCGACCCCCTTATATGTAGTCAAAACTGGCTGATTTTTAAACTTATAGGGAAATATTTACTTGAGACATGGACAAATCATGTATATTAACATCATGCTGACGTTTCAAGGGGTCGTAGGCATAATTATGGGGCTCCTTTCTCTGTGCACCACGGTGGGTGGTACCCTAGACTCGACCATGATGAACAGAATCTGCAACGGACAGCAGTATAACCTTTATGGTCTGTATGGAAATACAATGAATGCGGTTGAATGCGGTCCTAAACGACTTATTGGTTGACAACGTGCATGTATATTATGTTTGATATATATTGCGATTCCACATCTCGAAACTACATGATGCGGTTCGAGTCCACTTTATTAAATAAAACTACACATAAACTCTAGCGAAGATTTGATTGATATGAAGATATATATTGCCATCATTTTCAATATATTGTTTTCTCGCAAAAATTGATGTCAACACAAATATTTAGAGTAATATAACAAATATAATCTTAGGCCCATGTATCTTGCTAGTTGCTTAATATGGGGGACTTAATACTTGCATGATGAAGATCCCAATGAAATTGTGAGTAATGAAAACCTCAAACTCGAGTTTTGCACGTGAGAATTCTCAATCGCTTCAATGGAGACTTCAACTCCAATTAGACAAATTTAGTGTCAACATGGCTGGGCCCTAGTTGTCTAAACGAGCCGCAATAGTGCCCAAGTCGAGGTCCACTCAACCCCCATACTCAGTGTTCAAAACTCAATTTGTGATCGATTATGTATTCATTTCATATAAATATCTGCGTGTGTGGGTGCACGCTTATGGCTAGGGTTGTCTGTGCCTAATTCTATGACATTAATTTTTTTTTTTAATTGTCCAATTTCAATTTGAAATGATACTCCAGTATATGTTTGGTGTAGGGAAAAGGAATTTCCCCATTCGACTGGCATGACAAGGGATCATTTATTGCGCAAGCACAAGCTGGCTATCATACATAAATTCCCACTTTATAATATATAAGGATACGAGAATATGGTTTGTTAGGACGTCAACAAACTCAGATTATATAATATGTATGTGATAAATTAACCAGTTAGATTGAGGAGCAATACCCTTTTGATCCAATGAAGACACTCCATCAAGATTTCTGAAAAATTTGGCACAAATTGTCGGCCCCCAAATCATGTCTAATATTGATCATAACGACTAAGAAAGACTCTTAAAACCAAATGAATCAATGACTGAGGATCCTATGAGAAGTGAGCCCACTCAGTCTGTGTGTTTCCCTATGCTAAGGGTGAGAGAATTAGAGGGGAAGACAGCGATCGCTATCATCATGTCCACATCGCAGAATATCGGGTCCTGCTCATCGTACTTTCACATTGTCTTCTTTGTATCATTAGTAGTAAACTGGACGTGACTTTTATGGACAGGGTATGCAAGAGGAGTACGCAGAATGGGAACATAATGCTGAGGCAATGGATACCGTCCTGATCCATCTGAGGTTCAACACCGTGGAAAAGGGGTTCGACTACAACACCCATGCTTCTTTCTTCCATGCCGAGTGCTTCAGCCACGGCGCGTGCAACGGTGCTCTGACACATGCCGACTATAGTAGCTGCGTGAATTTTGCCCACACGGAAATCAAGAGAGTGTGCCCATACAACATTGGGGGGCAACTTCAGCTCTGCGATTGTAGGCATACGCATTCAGAGATTAACCAGAGTTTTTATTGTCTCATGATGCATCACCTCTAAGAAAATTAATAATTAATAAGATCTCATCATAGTGTGATATGAACATGGAATGAGAGGTGTCGTGACGTCACTGATCTTTGTATTTGTTTGAATTGATTAATTGTCTACAAGAATGGTTTGATTTGATCTAACAATGTTTGAGCTTGACCACACACAAAATTTGCAATAGTAGATCTTGAAGCAACAAGATATTGTTAGGATATGTTTCAAGTTTGGACTCGTTAAATGAATCCAACCCAAATTGAATGGGAAAAATTTACCACTTCAATTTTTTAACCTATTGTATGTATGTTAATTTAGTAATAAAATTTCCAATCTTACTAATGTATTTATAAATCTTTATGCAAAATTCTAATGTAATTCTTCTAATCAATTGCTGCCATATATCGCCGACAAGACAATTGTCCACATCAACATGCCATGTCGAAAGGCCATTGATCGAACGTTACATCGTGGTCAATTGGCTAGAAGAACTATGTTGGGATTTTGTATAAAGGTTGTTGACACTTAAATTTTGCTTTTTCTTAGGACTTAATTACATAAAAATCTCTAGGCACAAAAAAAAAAAAAAAAAAAAAAAAAGATAAGGTAAATAATTGTTATTAAAATGCATCGCATGCAGACATTAGGGACATTTGTATTATTATTGTGATTATTAAAAATATTTGAAAAAATTAATTAAATTTAAAAATTTTATCATTTTGAAAAGATTTCAAAAAAAATATATTATTATTATAAAAATCAAATATGGCCGGGCTGTATGGGTCCGCCCGGCCCTCCTTTATTTATTCCCTCCTTTCTTTTCCCCCGAGCGGGCCGGCCCACTTTCTCTCTTCCCCAAGCCCGGCCCCCATTTCTTCTTCCTCCTCTCCCCTCGTCGCTTGTTTTGGACGATGCGTCGGGACAAACGGGGTGTCGCCAGGAGCCGAGGAGGGAAAGGACAGCGTGCGAGCGAGGACAGAGGGGAATGTCGCGCGGTCTGAGCAGGCTGGCGACAGCCGGCACCGTCCTTGGAGGGAGACGAGCTCAAAAGGGGGAGAGCTAGGAAGAGAACAGGGGGAGAGAAGAGAGAAGAAAGAGAGATCCGGTCAGTTAAACCGGGAGAGAAAGAAGGAGCGAGATCGAGAGGGCCTCTTCTTCGGCTGAAAACAGAAGGAGAGAATGTTGGAAGATATGCAGATTATGCAGAAGATACACGGATACTAATTGATCCGATCTTGATTTTATAGAATCAATCTAAAAGCTAGATTGATTTATATTGATATGTATGATATTACATTTCCTTTTCTTGTGTACACTTTGTATTATAATTACTCATCGATGTACATTGTCGAGATATAGAAAAATACACAGAAAAGAAATTCTCCCCAAATCTATTCCTTTGTCGTCTTTTTCTTCCTCTTCCGAATCTTGCTTCATCCCTTGCTTCAACTTCTGACATGGTATCAGAGCCGTGGCCCTAAGTTCCATCTTCCGCACCAAATTGCTTTCGTTTAAATCTGCAAGACAGACCTGCGTCTTGTTAACGAGAGAATTGATTATTGAGAGAAGGGAGAAGAAGCGGAGAGAGTTTTCTTACCATGAATCTAGAGAACCTGCCTCCTGTTAGCACTGGAATTCCTTCCACAGGGAATGTCACGCCAATGGTGGAGACGCAGGGTCGCAACACCGATGCGGTACCTGCAAACACCACAACACAGCAACAATGGCAGATGTTCCCGGCTCAGGCGAGTGTGGGGCAGCCCTTTCCGGGCCAACCTTACCAATGGGTACCTTATCCATGGTACGTCGGGCAAGGCCCGAATCCATCATTGCCGGGGGTAATGAATTACCAGAGCAGTGTTCAGCTCGATGGAGGTCTACCAACCGCAAGCGAGCAAACTCAGCCACCGAGACAGAACCGAGAAGCGGGTCTGGAGAAGCGGGATCAGGAACAAACCTTCACCCGAGTCCTTTCAATGCGGGGCATGGATTTGGATTCGATGGGTCGGGTACAGGGACGAATCCCTACCCGAACCCAAATTTCCCACCAAATTTCTTTCCGTATCCGATTGGAGCCATCACCGGCCGACCGAAACCAGGGGACCCCTTGCATGTGACTACCGCCGACGGTCCAGAAGTGCGACTCATAAGTTTGCAACTAACCAGGCCAGAAAATTACAGCAAGTGGTCTCAAGATTTTCGGAGGGCCCTTGCGACAAAGGATAAAGACGGCTTCCTCGACGGAACCATGCCGATCCCGTCGGACGAGAGGCTGACAAGGCACTAGAGAAAGTGCAATCGCCTGATCCGCACCTGGATCGGCAACTGTGTCTCCCCAGACGTCGCAGCAGGACTCCCCCCGACCGAGGATTCGAAAACCATGTGGGACAACATCAAAGAGATGTACGGAAAGTTAGATCGAGCGAAAATTTTCTGTCTCATGCAGGAACTCACGGATCTCAAACAAGGAAACATATCAATAACGGCGGTGTACAACAAACTCTCATCGCTCTGGAACGAGCTCGAGGCTGCAGAGGAAAAGCTCGAGGGACCTCCAGAGATGCTCAGACAGTACAGATCGATGAAGGAGAGGGAGAAATCCACTCGATTTCTCTTGATTTTGAATGAATCTTACCTGACCTTTAGATCGTAGATCCTGGCGATGGACCCCGTGCCGCCCCTCGGCCGAATCTTCCAGCTGGCCGTCCAAGAGGAGAGCCAGCGTCTCACGGCTCCGGAACAGACACGAGGAGGCGACACCATAGCCCTCGCCCTCCGCGGAGAACGCCGCGGGAGAGAATTGGGGGCGAAAACCCTAGCTCGGGAGAATCGCGAAGGGCTGGGGCTAGGGTTTGAAGTGGCTGGACGATCCCTTAAAAGGGAAGGAAGCTACGACCACGATTTAATCTGGAGATCTAACGGCACAGATCGAGAGAGGAGATCTGACGGCTCCGATTTATCCCGAAGATCCGACGGTCCACAAAGAAGTGATCTGTTCGCTGGATCGGACGGTGGAGACAATTCAGGAATAAGGGGATCCGACGGCCAGATCTTTTCCATACGAAATTTCAGCCAAAATTCAAAAGGGAGAGGTAAATTGTACTATGAGCACTGTAAACGTCCGCATCATACTATAGATAATTGCTGGAAATTACATGGAAAGCCAGAGAAAAAGGAAAAGGAAAGAATACTCAGCCTACCGTGACCAGACCTACTGGGATAAATAGTGACCGGCCCATTACCTATGGGGAATATCAGCAATTGATGGAGGCATTGCAAAAGGACTGACAATGGAAAAGAGTTTCTTAGCCATGAATGCAAATCACTCATTCTGGATAATGGTATTCTACATGAAAGCTCATGTGTTTACACTCCACAACAGAATGGAGTGGTGGAACGTAAACATCGTCACTTGCTGGAAGTTGCACGTGCTTTAAAATTTCAGGGATCCATACCAGCCACATATTGGGGAGATTGTGTTCTTACTGCAGCCTACCTCATCAACCGTATGCCTACTCGGATCTTAGCTGGTAAGTCACCTTTTGAGTTACTTTATAAAAGGAAACCAACAGTAGATCATCTACGAGTCTTCGGTTGTCTATGTTATGCTACAACGGTGGGACCTCGAGATAAAATGGGTTCACGAGCAAGGAAAGGTAATTTTATGGGTTACCCTAACCTACAGAAAGGATACTACATTCTGGATCCATCGACAGGGGAATTTTTCGTGAGCAGGGACGTCATATTTCACGAAACTGTCTTTCCATTCCAGGAGACTACAGGGGATTTAAATATCTCTAATAGCTCACATCAATCTCCAGTTGAAGATAATCTATCTTCTGAATACTTTCTTGCTGTATCACCGGGGCAAGTCATCCCATCATTTTTTGACCAGTCACCATAGACAGAGACATTGGACAACATACCGAGTGCTTCACCCATCATTGAAAATGAACCCGCAAATCATGCAGAAAACAATGCAGCAGAAGAATCTCCTCCTCCACCACCAATGGATCATCCACGACGGTCGAAGAGAGCCACAAAACCACCGACATGGACTAAAGATTATGTCTCGTGCCTCACTTAATGGACTGTATTAACTATCCAACATCTTCTTATGTTTCCTTTGAAAGACTTTCGTCGGAACATAAATGTTGCATTAGTCGAATATCCGATGAAAAAGAACCATCTAGCTATGATGTGGCATCCAAAGACCCACGGTGGCAAAAGGCGATGGCTGCAGAACTACAGGCGTTGGCCGACAATCAAACATGGGAGATAGTTAATCTTCCTCGGGATAGGAAGTCCATAGGCTGCAAGTGGGTCTACAAAATAAAATATAGAGCTGATGGATCCATTGAGCGATACAAAGCTCGATTGGTGGCGAAAGGATATACACAACGCGAAGGTTTCGACTATAACGAAACTTTTCTCCAAAGGGCCAAGGATGTCACCGTTCGATCATTCTTATCTCATTGCGCAATCCATGATTGGTCGTTACACCAAATGGATGTCAACAATGCTTTTCTTCATGGTGATCTGGATGAAGAAATATACATGGACATTCCTCAGGGCTTACGGAGACAAGGGGAGAATAAAGTATGTCGTCTCCGGAAATCCCTTTATGGGCTGAAACAAGCTTCCAGACAATGGTATGCTAAATTTGCCAATGCTCTCACCAATGCCAACTTCAAGCAATCAAAGTATGATTATGCCTTGTTCACATGGACCAACGGTACGTCATCTATCTACTTGATGATTTATGTGGATGACATTCTTATCATGGGAAACGATGAAGCTGCAGTAGAGAGTCTTAAAAAATACTTGCATACCACCTTTCATATAAAGGATCTGGGAGCACCAAAATATTTTCTTGGGATTGAGATCGCACGATCTCCCCAAGGGATTTCTCTCAGTCAAAGGAAGTTTGTATCGGAGATTGTCTCGTAGGCCGGACTATCGTGGTGTAGGCCACTGTCATTCCGATCGAAAACGTCGTCAGCAACTACAGCAGATCACGCCGGGGGACGTTTCAGATGATCCTATACTACAGATCCAACGAGTTATCAGAAACTCGTTGGAAAACTTATATATCTGACTATGACCAGGCCTGACATATCATATGCGGTGCAGAATCTGAGTCAATTCATGCACAAACCGAAAGAATCTCACATGAATGCCACTCTGAAAGTGGTCAAATATTTGAAGGGATGTCCAGGACTCGGAATACTTCTATCCAGAAAATGCAGTATGGAAATGTCAGCATATTGTGATGCGGATTATGCGACATGTCCTATGAGTCGAAGATCCATAACTGGCTTCGTATCAAGCTTGAGATTCCTCCTCTCATGGAAAACCAAGAAGCAAGCAACAGTTTCTCTATCATCAGCAGAGGCAGAGTATCGGGCCATGGCAAAGACCACATGTGAAGTTGTGTGGATACGAGGATTGCTCAGTGACCTTGGAGTACGATTGAAAGGTCCGACGAGATTATACTGTGACAACGAATCGGCCCTGAAGCTTGCAGCAAATCCTGTGATGCACGAGAGGACTAAGCACATAGAAGTGGATTGTCATTTCACTCGGGAGAAGATTCAAGAAGGAATAATTGAGACAAGAGGGATTGGAACTGCGGAACAGCCTGCGGATGTCTTTACCAAGGCATTATGTCAAAGACAGCATGCATATCTATTGAGCAAGCTAGGCGTCTTGGACATCTACAAGCCACCAGCTTGAGGGGGAGTGTTGGAAGATATGCAGATTATGCAGAAGATACACGGATACTAATTGATCCGATCTTGATTTTATAAAATCAATCTAAAAGCTAGATTGATATGTATGATATTATTTTTCCTTTTCTAGTGTACACTTTGTATTATAATTATTCATCGATGTACATTGTTGAGATATAGAAAATACACAGAAAAGAAATTCTCTCCAAGTCTGTCGTCTTTCTCTTCCTCTTCCGAATCTTGCTTCATCCCTTGCTTTGACTTCTGACAGAGAAAGGGTGAGGACTGCTTCTCGAGGGGTTCGGCCGGAAACCAGAGAGGGCGAGCGCTGCCGAGAAGGAGACGGTGGAGATCCGCTCGTGGGAGCCAGAGAGAGCGAGAGAGAAGCGACCGTGCTCGAGATCTTCGGTGGTGGCAGCGTTCCGGTGGCGGAGGAGTTGACGTTGCGGCGGTGAAGGACCGGAGGTGGGGCTGGTCAAGTGCGCTCCTCTCTCGCGCGGCCTCGAGAATCGAACGAGGAAGGTTCGGAGAACAGAGGGAGATCCGAGCGAGAGTTGAGGAGGAGAGTGAAACTCGAGAGCGAGAAGGAGTTCTCCAGCAGCTCTGCCACGCCCGAACCCTCTCCGACGACCTCTGGCCGACGCCCTCGAGCACACCATCTTTCGTTCCCAAATCTCTGACTTGCCGGTGAGTTTCTTTTTCTATTCGAACCTCGCTTGCCCGAGATTCCGGCTCGAAGATACCAAGGCGGCATACCATATAACCCGATTTGTCATGAGCTCCCCCGCTCGTCGCCGTCTCCCAGCCGGAAGAAGAGGACCTGAACAACGTAAGAGAGGGGGAACATTGGAGAGGGGCGTGGAGCGCAGAATGAATGAGGAAGGGAAATCAGAGATTTTGGGCTGACCTCTAGGCGATGGGATTAGTGAGCGTTGGACTCAAGTTGAAGCTTGGCAAATGTGGGCTGGTTTTCGTTGAGCTTGGGCTCAGTGTAATTATTTCAAAAGGTAGGCTTAGATCGCCTTGTAAATGGAGCTTGTTGAAAGCCCGGTTCGCCAAACCCACGAGATGTCGACGGCAGCCTGCTTTTGACCGGGCCTTGGGGCCCACCGAGTCCCTACTTCGAATAAAAATTATTTTTATTAAAGATTCGAAAATATATTTAAAAAAAAATGATACAAAAATTAGAAGAATTATAAATTTTAAAATTTCCCATTTTTTTAAAAGCTTCAAATATAGAATTCCTTGGAAAAAGCTTTAAAATAGTCTTTTGTGAAGTCTTCTCTTAAAATTGTGAAAAATCATTGATAAAAAAATCATGCTCAATATTTAAACAAACTCTTTGGGCTTTGCCATAGGATTTCAATGTTTCCTTTTTTGACACGAATTATCACTTGATTACGTGCTTTTAATATATATATTGTCGTTTACCCTTAGTCTAGTTTGGAATGATATCTTTCTTATTTATTAGCATTAAATGCTCACTTTGCCATGCAATTGATTGGATTGCCTTGGTTGCTAGTTGCTATTATAATAATTGCACACCCACATAATCACTTCACATATTAGGAATAGGTCTAAAATCAATTCAAACTGCCTAATAAATATCTTTTTGTGAAATGAACAACATTAGACACCGAAAGGGCACTGACCGATTAATTAATGTAACCAATTCATTGATTCTATGGTCTTAGGCTTATTGTGGAGTTGAAATTGGCATTGCTTTCTATGGTCTCAGGCCTGTTGTGGAGTGTACTTCATTGTGCAGTTGATTGACTACATTAGAAATTCTCCAGCAAAGATGGACTACATGTTGGCTGGCGATATGTCATCCCTATTGTTTCAAGAGGAGCTACAAGAGGAGTTGCCACCCATCACCCCCAAGCCAAGTGAAGACGTTGCCATCCAACTTGGGGGAATCTTTACCGAATCTAGCCTCGTTAGATCACTCATCCTCCTCAGGATCTATCAGACACAAGAATTGTTCATGGCATGCGAAATGAGAGTTGCTCATGAACTGTATAACATCACTTGTAAGTTCCTCCAACCAAAGTGCTTCCTCATCCTTTTTTTTTTTTTTTTTTTTTTTTTTTTTTTTCAGATTGGCAGTCACTAATTTCTTAATGTAATGTGTTAGTTATGTTGCTTTGAGTAATTTCCACGCAAACTATCCACTCCATGACGACAATGCATTCAAACTTCTTTTCAGTTTGATCTTATGACGGTATCAACATGAGCACAGAAAAATGAGATAATTCAATGACACATGCTCAATATAATAACGTTGGCTCATGATGTGACGATTGTTATTACACTAATTTCATCGACTTGTAATGTTTGGTATTAGCCTCAGAAAGCTTCACGTCTCCTCCGTCTTTTTCCTGCCTTCTTTTGTTTGAAAGGGTAAGCAATCATTCACAAATTTTGGATAGGCCTCTCGTTCCAATGTAGTAATAGCTTTGCTATTCAATGACTCTTTGCCCTCATAAACTTTGATGGGTGACCTATCATTGCATAGCTTAAACGTTATTCTTTAAATTGTCCCATCTGGTAACAAGTGTAATTAATCAATGATTCATCTTGTCAAATTTGATTTGTTAATCACGTGCTCCACTATTCTAGGGGTTGAATTAATTATCTTGGGTCCGCTTTGCTTCATGGTTATTAACATCAATATTATGTGCTATTCATTTTGTTCTAATGCGGGGTAGGAAATTGGTGAGCTCCGAAGGCTCACTCTTAGGCAACTTCTTTGTTGATGATAGGCCATTTGCTGCATTTGTTTCTGTATACATGTATCTTATGACAGCAGATTAGCATAAGGACTCTGGAAATGCAAATCATGGAAATGCAAATCATGGAGATCTGAGGTAGTGTCTTTGTGGATTTTCGACACTAAATGTGGGGAAGAAAAAGGACATAGTTACATGGAGGTACCAAGTCACGAGTAGTGATAAGCACATAGTTACTTTTTGCTTCTCCTGAATATGTTGCTTAATGAATCCATCCAGAATACTCTACACATTTACATGTTTGAATGACCGAGTTATGAAATTATATAAGTGAAATGAGAAATCCAAAGATAAAATTGGAGGGCAAAGGGTAAGAAGGTAATGATTTGAAGTTGAAGAATAGAAATAGTAAAGCTGCTCCTTCCACGTTGGGGGGACTTTATTGTGATATCATATAATTTGGCAGCATGGCTGAGGGCGAGGGGGTCCATTTTCCACGGTGGAACTATGAGGAATTTAAGCTTTGTTCATTTCGTGAAAAATAAACTTTGAAAAAATATTTTCTAGATGATGATGATGATCCATCCGACCTTAGCCTTGGCAATCGGATAAAGGTCTGGTAAACAGTTAACACCACCGGGCATCCCCATTTGCGCGCGGCGTGGATGGGCAAAATAATTGAATCCGAAAGACGGCAGTGAAGTGGGAGCGAACAGAACGAAGCAAGAATCGACAGCACATGTCCTAGAATGAATCGAAATTGTCTCGGAAATGAAACGGCCCTGACGATGGTTCAGTGGCGATGGCGGCATGAGCCTGAGATGGCCCGGCCACAGATAAATCTAATCTAGACATGGATAAGGACAGGAAAGCGACGACTTGAATCAAAGTGGCTGCAGTGTGGAATCTGATGATGTCGTTCACTGTGGGGATGATCTGAATTGCTGGAGATGAATCAGGGGAATCCAGAGCCACAGAGAGAGATGCAAAAAAAAAAAATCTGGTTGGAGAAAAATCTGGAGTTTGCAAGGAAGGTGTTTGATGGAATGACAGAGCTGTACTCTCTTTCCAAGGATATCCGTTCGAGAGAGAGAGAGAGAGAGAGAGAGAGAATCAGCGAGCCTTATCTGGCGGTGAGAACAAGTTCAAGTTCGAGAGCGCATGATGTTGTTGATTCTAATAGGAAAAGCCACTGCCAGAGGCTTGGATGCTGTGATGTTGAGAGAAAGGCTGCGGAAAAGTTGTGACGCAGAAACGCTGTTAAATAGTTATGCCATCGCAGCGAAAGAGATGACTGTGAGAGAGGCTCTGAATACTGCATTTGATGATGAAATATCTGCAGATCCTAGAGTCTTTCTAATGGGCGAGGAGGTCGGAGAATATGAAGGTTTATTTATTTATTTTTATTTTTTTGGGCAGAAGCATGGACCTGAGAGGGTTGTTGATACTGCAATCACAGAGGCTGGTTTCACTGGAGTTGAAGTGGGTGCTGCTTTCTATGGTCTCAGGCCTGTTGTGGAGTTTATGAAATTCAATTTCGCTATGCAGGCGATTGACTAGGTTGTAAATTCTGCTGCAAATATGAACTACATGTCGGCTGGCAATACATCAGTCCCTATAGTTTCAAGAGGAGCTACAGCAGGAGTCAGTGCCCATCATTCCCAAGCCTCGTGAAGACATAGCCATCCCACCTGGAGGAAGCTTTTCTGGATACGGCCTCATTAGATCACTCGTCACCCTCAGGATCTATCGGACGGGAGAATGGCTCATGGCGTGCGAAATGAGAGTTGCTCATGAACGGTGTAACATCTCTGGTATGTCCCTCCAACGAAAGTGCTTCCTCATCCTCTGGTCTTTTCAGATCGGCAGTCAATAATTTCTTAATGCGGTGGGTTTAGTTGCATTATTTGAATGCATTATAGTCAAGGAGTGAATATTTTGCGTGGTCGCAAATTTAATCGGTGTTTACTCAAAGTCTCCTTTTCAGTTGATATTAATATTATGATGAGATCAACATAAGCACAGAAAAATGAGATAATACATGGCACATATGCCAATGATAACATCGTTGACGCAGGATGAGACCACTGTTATTACTCTGATTAACTCAGCTTGTAATTTGTGGTTTTAGCCTCAGAAAGTTTCATGTCTCCTTCTATTGTTTGAAAGGGTAAGCAACCATTCATAAATTATGGACATGCTCGTCCTGTTTTGAAGTAATAATTGCTTTTGCTATTCAATGTCTCTTTGCCCTCATTACTTTGATGGGTGACCTATCGTTGCATAGCTTAACTGTTGTTCTCTAAATTGTTGTTCCATTTGATAACGGGGGTAATTAGTCGATGATTCAGTCTTGTCGAATTCAATTTGTCAATTACGTGCTCTGCTGTTCTAGGGGTTGAATTAATTTATTTTGAGTCTGCTTTGCTTCCTGGTTATTAGTATCGGTATTATGTGTTGTTTCATTCTGTCCTGAGAGAGGGGGGGGTAGGAAATTAGTGAGCTCCAAAAGCTCATTCCTAGGCAACTTTTTCTCTAGCCTCTATCAATCAAACCTTCTCCTTCTATTCGAATAAATCCACAATCATCTCTCTATAAAACATTAAGTATCTTTGCATTAGGTCTTTTCGGGAAGCAATGCACAATCAAAGCATCAAAAGCAAATTACTCATTCTCATAGCAAAATTTACAATATGCATTGACAACAAACCCATTGAAAACCAACCTCATTGACACCTCTAGTTGTTACCATCAGAAAGAGAAGATTAATAAAATCCTTTGTTTGAAGAAAAATTGGAGAATCTATCTATACTTAATCAGTTAAAGAAGCAACACTGATAGAATAGTCAAGAAGCCTTATCTCTTCGAATTTCCCCATAAATTGACAGTGTAGTGCTTGAACATTTTGGATTTAGGGCTTTGTTGATGGAAGAAGCTCCATGCTACCGATCTTCAACTTGGACTTGCTGGCCGACCCTCTTTTGGTTAGAAGTGAAGCCCTATCTCATGATTTTGCTCACATTTTTGCACTAGCAAGAGAAGCTTTCTCTGATACTCCTCCATTTCAAATAATGGTAGATCTTGGGTCCAAAAATAATAATTATCTCATTCAAACTACTTCACGTGTATCAGACCTAGAGTTGAGTCCGCAAGGAGATGGGGGAGTAACAATTTAATAAAAATTGTTGGTAATGCCGATATAGAATTTAATTTCGTTTCCTATACTCTTAAATTTTGCTAATTTTAGGAGGGAAGGAGCTTTTTCTTCCTCCCTCTTTAAGATTTTTGGTTTTGCAGAAAAATATTTTTGGGGAATATGCTAGTCAATGCAAAAGGCACTTGTTAATCAATCAATTTACAAAAATACCGAGCTTTCCATGGCACTAACCTTAGTGTTATCACGCATGTTGTTAGCACCTGAATTTTTGTTAACAATTCAAGCAGTTATCTCTATGAAGGTACAAAAATATAAAATAGCAAAAACAACAAAAGAGAGCGAAAAAAAAATAGATAAAAAAATAAAGAACAAACAAATTTAGAAACCAAAAAAACATTTAGAATATGATGGGGTTTCAAAATGGAGGCTTTTCTAGTTCGTGGCCCAATTCACATAGTTCTCACGAGATAAAATTTCGTCAGGTCCATCAAGCCCAATCGGCTTCTCTAGCCCACCATATATGGTAATAAAGCCACGATCCATTCCCAGCTGAAGATTGCTTGAAATCTTGGAATCCAATCATTTCCGACGCCATTTGTCGTCATCCACCCTTAACCAGCAATGACATTGGGCCAATTTTTCAATAAGAGGAAATTTAAATAGAAACCTCAAGTCAAATTAGCTATCGACATTAAATATATTTCTACTAAATTGAAGTTACGAGAGATAAAAGTGGAATTTTCCTTTCACAAGTGACATTAAAACACTGTTTATTCAAGTGAGAACAAGTTGCGGTTGTTAGACTTGCGCGATTTACACAAGTAGATTTTAAGCCACAAATTCAATATAAGGCAAATCCAAAGAAAAAACGCCTTCCTAACAGTAAAAGGGACAAGAACAACTCGCCAGGCAGGCGACAAGAAAATGCTTGCTTTCATGAGAGAGATTAATGTTTTCTTGGTTCTGAGTTGTGATTGATTGTTCATGAAGTTGAGAAAAAAAGGGCAAAAGCCATCAAATATCCAAAACTATCTTCACTCTAACACATCTATATCATTTTTTTTTCTTTTTCTTTTTTTGCATCATCAAAGATTTTAAATTATACTTATGTGACATGTTTGTTCTCTATCAATAAGTATTGTTCGAAAATTGAAGGTAAACGATATTGACGTAAAATGAAATAAGAACAACTTCGACAAAAAAATATAAAATTATCAAACGAAATCTTGATAGAAATTTAATGCGTCACATTAATATAAATTTAGGATTTTTGACACCAAGAAGAAAATTTAGAGGGACATAATTTTGAGCTTTTGACGTAACAAAAGAAAAATAAACACGACGAAACCTGACTCCTGAATATAATTTGACATTTTTTGCCGGCTTTCCCGTAAAGGACGGTGGGTTTCGTTTTGCCCTTTTTATTTTATTATATTTTCAAACTCAATTCCTTAATCATCCAAAGAACAACCACCGGCTTCACGAGTTTGCCCCGTTTTCCCACACAAGATCCGAATTATCTCCATCCACTCCTTCGCTTCGCTTGGCGTCTTTTTTTATTCTCCTTTGATTTTCTGTTCATGCTCGCCGCCGCCAATCTTCAAGCTTGGCGTATCGTCTCGGATGACCACGACGACTCAGATTGGCCTCGGCTGCCGTGGTTGACGAAGCGACGCGGGACCGTTGGATTTGCTGAGAGCGAAACCCAAAGAATCTCATCCTTCGAATCGGCAGATCGTATCCAGATGATGATGATGATGATGATGATGATGATGATCCATCCAACCTCAGCCTTGGCAATCGTATAAAAGGCTCTTGTAAACAGCGAACGCCACCCCGCGTCCCCATTTGCGCGTGGCGTGCACGGGCGAAACGGTGGAATCCGGCGATGAAGTGGGAGCGAACGGAACGAAGCAAGAGTTGACAGCACATGTTCTGGAGTGAATCGAAATTCGTCTTGGAAATGAAACGGCCCTGATAATGGTTCAGTGGCGACGGCGGCGTGAGCCCGGGATGGCCCGGCCAAAGATAAATCTGGTCCAGACATGGACAAGGATAGGAAAGCGACGGCTTGAATCGGAGTGGCCGCGACTCGAGTATGGAATCTGATGGTGTTGTTCACTGTGGGGATAATATACATGTACATATACACATATATAGATATATGTATATGTAGAGAGAGAGATGTGAAAAAAAAATCTGGTGGGAGAAAAATCTGTCGAGTTTGCAAGGAAGGTGTTTGATGGAATGACAAAGCTGGACTCTGTTTCCAAGGATACCCGTTCGAGATGAGAGTGAGAGAGAAAGAGAGAGAATCAGCAAGCTCTATCTGGCGTGCGAGCAAGTTCGAGTTCGAGAGTGTATGATGTTGTCGATTCTAATATGAAAAACCATTGCCAGAGGCTTGGATGCTGTGTTGTCGAGAGAGAGGCTGAGGAAGAGTTGTGCCACATAAATGCTGTTACGTAGTAATGCTACTGCGGGGAAAGAGATGACTGTGAGAGAGGCTCTGAATGCTGCGTTTGATGAGGAAATGTCGGCAGATTCTAGAGTCTTTCAATGTGTCTAAAGGTTCTTTCTTTTTCTTTTTCTTTTTTATGGCAGAAGTATGGACCTGAGAGGGTTGTTGATCATAGAGGCTGGTTTCGCTGGAGTTGAAGTCGGCGCTGCTTTCTATGGTCTCAGGCCTGTTGTGGAGTTTATGACATTCAATTTCGCTATGTAGGCAATTGAACACGTTATAAATTCTGCTGAAAAGATGAACTACATGTCGGCTGGCAATACATCAGTCCCTATAGTCTCAAGAAGAGCTGCAGCAGGAGTCAGTGCCCATCACTCCCAAGCCTCGTGAAGATGTCGCCATCCCACCTGGAGGAAGCTTTACTGGATCTGACCTCGTTAGATCGCTCATCACTCTCTGACTCTATCAGATGCGAGAATGGCCCAGGGTGTGCAAAATGAGAGTTGCTCATGATCCGTGCAACATTTCTGGTATGTCCCTCCAACCAAAGTGCTTCCTCATCCTCTGGTTTTTTCAGATTGGCAGTCACTAATTTCTTAACACAGACTGTTTAGTTGCATTATTTGAATGCGTTGTTGTCAAGGCGTGAATATTATGCGTGGTCGCAAATTCAATCGGTGTTTACTCGAAGTCTCCTTTTCAGTTGATATTAGTTTTATGACGGGATCAACATAAGCACAGAAAAATGAGATAATACATGGCACATATACCCATGATAGCATCGTTGACGCAAGATGGGACCATCGTTATTGCTCTGATTAACTCAGCTTGTAATTTTTGGTTTTACCCTCAGAAATTTTCATGTCTACTTCTTTTGTTCGAAAGGGTAAGCAACCATTCACACATTCTGGACATGCTCGTCCTGCTCTGAAGTAGTAATTGCTTTTGCTATTCGATGTCTCTTTGCCCTCATAACTTTGATGGGTGATCTATTGTTGCATAGCTTAGGGGGTGCATGAGAACATTTCTGTTCCAGAAATAGTTTCTGGAACAGAAATGAATTTTTCCACTTCTATTTTTGAATGAGTTTCTAAGGAAAAAAATGTGTTTGATAACTTAATAAAATTTCTATTTCAAAAATAGAAATTCGTTTGATGAGCAAGAGGAGAGGCAGAGAAGAGTCGGAGGCAGAGGCGGAGGCGGAGGCGGAGCAGAGACGCTGAGGAGACGCGGAGCAAAGGCGGAGCAGAGAGGCGGAGGAGACGCGGAGGAGAGGCGGAGGCGGAGGTGGAGCAGAGACGCGGAGGAGACGCGGAGCAGAGGCGGAGGAGAGGCGGAGGCGGAGGCGGAGGCGGAGGCGGAGCCGAGGCAGGGAGGAGGCGGAGCGAGACGCGGAGGAGACGCGGGAGCGAGGCGGAGGCGGAGGCGGAGCGAGAGGCGGAGGAGACGCGGAGGAGAGGCGGAGGCGGAGGTGGAGGAGGAGGCGGAGTTGAGGCGGAGGCGGAGGTGGAGCGAGACTCGGAGGAGACGCGGAGCAGAGGCGGAGGAGACGCGGAGCAAAGGCGGAGGCGGAGGCGAAGGCGGAGCGAGAGGCGGAGGAGACGCGGAGCGACGCGGAGGAGAGGCGGAGGCGGAGCCGAGGCGAGGAGGAGGCGGAGGCCGAGGCGGAGCGAGACGCGGAGGAGACGCGGAGCGAGGCAGAGGCGGAGGCGGAGTAGAGAGGCGGAGGAGATGCGGAGCAGACGCGGAGGAGAGGCGGAGGCGGAGGCGGAGGAGGAGGCGGAGCGGAGGCAGAGGCGGAGGCGGAGGTGGAGCAGAGAGGCGGAGGAGACGCGGAGCAGAGGCGGAGGTGGAGGAGGAGGAGGAGGCAGAGAAGCGGCGGAGGAGGAGGCAAAGAAGACGCGTACGAGGGAGAAGAGTGAAATTAGGGTTGGGAGAAATCAGAAATTGATTTCTTCCGGAAATCAGAAATATAAAATTTCTATTTCTCGATTTCTCCTCCATTTTCTATTTCGGAATGTAAATCTATTCCGTAAATAGAAAATTTGATAAGCGTTATCAAACAAGTTTTGTTCTTAAATCGTGCCTCTAACAGAAAAATCATTTCTGGAACAGAAATTATTTTTATCATGCACCTCCTTAATTGCTGTTCTCTAAATTGTTGTTCCATTTGATAATGAGGGTAATTAGTCTATGATTCAGTCTTGTTGAATTCAATTTGTTGATTACGTGCTCTGCTATTCTAGGGGTTGGATTAATTTAGTCTGTGTTGCTTCATGGTTATTAGTATCAATATTATGTGTTGTTTCATTCTATCCTAAAAAAGGGGTTGGGGGGCTAGGAAATTAGTGAGCTAGGCAACTTCTCTGTTGATGATAGGTCAATTGCTGCATTTGTTTTTGTATACATGTATCTTATGAACACAAATTAGCATAAAGACTCTGGAAATACAAACATAGAGATATGAGGAAGTGTCTTTGTGGATTTTTGATAAATGTCGAGAAGAAAAAGCACATTGTCACATGGAGGTACCCGAGTAACAAGTAATGCAGGCTTTCAGGTGATTATCTTTGTTCATTCGTTCATGCAGACATTGCCTGCACGCAGATGAGTTTCTCTCTGAAATGCACATCAACTGGAACAAAAGGACAGAGACAGAGCCCCTCTGATGAGTCTATAGCTCCTGATGAACTTCAATGTCGGAACCCTAAGAGTTGCTCTTTGCTTTTCCTGAATATGTTGCTTAATGAATACATCAGGAATACTCTGCACATTTACATGTTTGAACAACCAAGCTATGAAATTATATAAGTGAAATGAGGAATCAAAAGATAAAATAAGAGGGCAAAGAGCAAGAAGGTGATGATTTGAAGTCAAAGAAATCCAAGGATTATCTATTTGAAAGTGCTTGAGGATGAAAGATATTAATAGCTAACATCATTTTCTAATATATGTTATTAATGAGTATCATCTTAGTTTTCTATTGGATTATATATAAACACAATATAGATGAAAAAAAATCTCCAATGAGTGGACATCAACTACTAAAACGGTCATGGTACTGTAAGCGCTAGCAATCATAGTTGAGCTCTAGGTATACCAATGGCGATTTAAGCTCAAGATCTTACCAGACAACTCATAAAAGATGCGGGATCACCATTTTGAAAAAGGATAGTTATAAAATTATTTGTGGGCTAATTTAGGAGTAATGAGAGGTCTTTGAAGTAGAAGACCATGAAAAACCAACTCAGAATGGCTCGATCTGCATAGACTACTTCCCATTTCTACAATAATAGAAATAGTAAAGCTGCTCCTTCCACATTGGGGGACTTTCTTATGATATGATATCATTTGGCAGCATGGCCGAGGGTAAGGGGCGTGACTTGAAATCCATTTTCCACAATGGAACAATGAGGAATTTAAGTTTCATTTATTTCGTAAAGAACAACTTCTAGAAAATGAACTAAACTGGGAAATATTTTTGATCAATGAAAAAAGGTCTTCTATAATAGGGAAAATATTTTTTACCTTTTAAGTTTGGTAAATTAATTTTCTCACTCACTCTTTCTTATCTCACACCCATGTTATCCTTTCTATCTTTTTCCTTTGTTTTTTTTTTAAATTATTTTCTAATTAATTTTTTTTTCTGTTTCTTTTGTACCAGCCATAGGCAAGTCCCTAGTTTGCTGACCTTGGGCCTCACCAGATCAACGAGTTAGGCTCACCACTCGCCAATCGAGCAAGCCTATGGTGAGCAACTCACTCGGTTGCCGATTTAGCGAGACCCAAGCCCTCAAGCTTGGGCCTTGCCAAGTCGACGAGTGTGAGCCTCTCGCTTGTCGATTTGGCAAGGCTCGAGACCTGGGAGCTCACCGGCCATTGCCGTGGCCATGGCGATTGACTTGAGAAGGAGGAGGAAAAGAAAAGAGAAAAAGAAAAAGTAGAAAGAAAAAAAAAATTGATTTTTTAAGAAAATAAAAAATTTGTTAAAATGAATGAACAAAGGGAAATCAAATTGAATTTTCCATCGACCAAAAAAAAAAAATTTGAATTTTCCAAACCGAACAGCGGAAAATATTTTCTAGTTCATGATCAAGTTTCAAACAAATACAAAAAAAAAAAAAAAAATCATTTTTCTGAAAAAAGGTTTCTTGGAAAACACTTTTTAGAAACGATATATTTTTCGCGAAATGAACAAAGCCTTAATAGACATTGTGTAAAAATTGTTTAATTGACTAATCATGAATAAATATAACATTGATTGGTAATTGTTTTGCCATGCATATCATATGAATGCTCTTTGCAAACAATTGGGGTTGTAAAGAAGAACTCAAAAGAAACAAGATCCTAAAGCATCGATGCTCTTCAAAATTGAAATAACAAAAGATCAATAATCATTATCTAATAAATTTTCTTGTGATAATAGTCCACAAGTTTTTCTAGGTCAAAGTCGAGAAATCTTTCTGCAAATCGTTCAAGTCGTTCCTTCATTTTCATATAGAGGAAGCTTAAAAGCAAGAAAAAGAAAAGTGTCGATTTTGCTTCATAAGTTCGGATATAAAGTTGCCAAATTAACCTCAAATAAAAGTCTAAGCTTGTGGGCCCAATTTCATGTTTTCTGATCCCTCTATTTCTTCCCCTCCTCCCTTCTGCGCCAAGTCATTGCTATCGCCCTTGACACCAGCGTGTCACCACTATTGAAAAGTCCGATCTCTGATGTACCTAAGGATTGGCAGCCATGCAGCAACACCACCGTAGCCACGACAGCAAGCTGTTCCTCCCCTTTCCACCACACGGCTCCTCCCCCTCCTCTTGTTGGATTTGAGCCTTGAGGGGACGAATGGATTGCATTAACCCTCCTTTTGATTCAAGGCAAGAACTTTTATAAGCAAATGCCTTTTAAAAATTGTGTATCTTTTAAAATCATCATTTTATGTAGATAATTCTAGTTGAAAAGAAGAAGACTTCAACATAAATAAGATTATAAAGTATCAAAACCCTTCCAAATGGAAATAACAAAAGATCAATAATCATCATCCAACAATTTTTTCTTTGATAATAATCCAAAAGCTTTTCCAAGTCGAAGTCCAAGAGTCAAACTAGCTCCTCTATTTTCCAAGTTTTTTTTTTTTTTGGAAAACTATTTTCCAAGGAAGTTTAAAATCAAGAAAAAGAAATGTACGGAGAGTTTCACCTCACGTGGATAGACGATAATGATGGGCCCACCATCGGAACCCCCCCCAAAAAAAAAATCCATTTTATATTTCCAAGAGATCACCGTGCCAGCATTTTCCGGTGCTAAAAATAGCGATTACACAATTTAAGAAAAATTCCAAATAGAGAGCTGAAATCAAGTCATTTATTTATAAAAAAATGCAAAATAGATTTCATTTTAAATAAGAACATGAAATGATCCAATTAATATCAAATAAAGACCTTTAATGAAAAGAAATTATTAAATATGGATCGAGTTCGGCCATGGGTCAAATTTTCATTGTAATGCAATGGACATTCTCACTATTTTAATGAGGTAATTTTGTTTGAAATTTATAATACAACAAAATTAAAGAAAATTCTGGGATTAAGTCTTCTTTCCAGTTTCCTCTTCCCAGTCCCTTCCGTTGCATTCCTTAGAAACTCCTCCATCGCTTCATCTCCTTCCTCTCACGCCATGTCATCAAAAATTGAAATAACGAAACATCAATAACCATCACCGAACAAGCCTTTATGCAAATCTTTGAAGTCCAGCTCTTCCATTTTTATATTGTCAAGCTTCCTGATGATGGTGGGGCCCACCCTCAGAATCCCCCTCACCCTTCTCATTTTCATGTTTGAGGACCGCATGAGTCAGCATTTCTCCCTAAAATAGCCATTACATAATTTAAGAAAAATTTCAAATAAAAATCTAAAACGAGATCATCTTTTTTCTTAAAAAACTAGTTTAGAGCGGATTTTGTTGTAAATAAGAGTGTGGAATGATCACGTCAATATCAAATAAGAATTTAAACTCGCCAACTGGTCAATATTCATTGCAATGGACATTTTCTAGCGATTTAAATTGAAGCAATTTTGTTTGAAATTTGTTATTGGGTAAGAAAAAAAAAATCCCAAATGAATCAGGATTTCTTTTTTCCTTTTCAATTTCATGTTTTCCGATCCCTTCTGCTGCACTTCTTGGAAACTCCTCCATTTCTTCCTCTCCGCCGTCTCACACCAAGTCGTCGCCGTCATTGTGATGTCCGATCTCCGATGTATTTGAGGATCGAGAGCCACCATGGCATCGCCACCGTAGTCCCTAGGGTGGCCCGTTCCTCCTCTTAGCACCACGCGGCTCCTCCCCCTTCCCCTTCCCGTAGGTTTTTTTTTTTTAGTTGCTTCTAAGGCGAAATTGAGATCTTGGAATTTGACGTTTGTTGATTGAATTTCGATGATGGCTAGATTCAGTCCGTTATATTGATATCATTTTGTCCTTTGCATCTTTTAATTGGTGATGATATCGCAGCAAGTTTCTGCATTAGGGCCACTGCCAAATCGGAGTATCGAAAAACTCTTCCAACAAGATCGGTTGAATGAGAATTGTTCCGTAGCTCATTCCAATCGCTTTACTTGCAAACCATAGCTTTTTTGACGAATCACTTTCGGCTTGCGCTTGTGGTGTTTTTGATCTTTTGTCATTATCTTGATCGGGGCTTCAATCTACATATTTTCATTGATGAATCTTTTTTCGATATGTAATTTCTGTATCTTTAGATATGTGTCGGATGCAATGACTTTTGATGCTAAATTTAGAACGGATCATGTGATGCTCTTGCCTTTCAAATTTTTGGTTAAGCCCTTTTAGTTCGACTCGGTGATCATTGAGCTGTCTCTCACAGTGACTGGTTTTAATATATATCCACAAGTGCTAAGTTCCGCTACAACTATAGAGAAAAATAATGATCGCAGGACTCCATTTAAACAAGCTTTCACTGCACACTTCTCTCTCGTCCCTATGGCCCATTCTCTATGGAAGTAAGTAATATGATGATTAATGTTTAAGTAGTTTCATTCGTTCATTAACTAGTTAATGGAGCATCTGTTGCTTCAAGGGATTTTGATTGAGCAGCTCCGTTTGTGGCTTTTCAAGTGTAGGATGAAAATAGATTATATCATTTAAATTTGATACCTTGTCTTTTCTAGTTTAAATGGAATAGTATGGCAGTTTCACTATTCTTGGATTGGCTTCTCCTTAATGGTGTCCACAGTCGTAGTGTTTGGTGGGAATGTAGTCACCATTTTCGTGATTGCCATGCTAGGCATTACAAACAGGAACAGACTGAGAACTTGGAGGGTATGTTTTGGTTCTGCATGAATCACTTCAACCAAGAGGTTGTATCATGTAATCTTGTTCACTTATATGTTAATGTTTGTTCGATTGCTGATGTAGTCAGATCAAAATCATGATAAATAGGGTGGTTCACATGGTCCACTAAACGTTTTAAATGTATGCATTGAACATCTATCTCCTGTGCATGCATGGGTTCCTTACCCTCCTAACGTTGCATTGTGGAAGTTATTAATGTGTTTTGACCAGTTTGATTGGAATCAAATCACAGAGGGGTGTTCAACTAAGCTAATCATTCAACTTGATGTCCATCTGAGGTGCGTCTGGAAAAGCACTTTTCTATGTGCTTCCAATCCTTAGAGCAAATTCTCTCATTTCTAGGCGTAGCTTTCCTGTTGAACGCTACATATTACGGAGGCTTGGTTATGTATCCTCCATGGCTTCTCATATTTTGTAGGTTTGTAGTTTCGGTGAGCTTCTTAGCCACGTTGGGTTTACCTCATTGAATATTGCAGCATTTCCTAGATGTATCTTCCATAATTCTCTTCCTTCTGCTTTGCAGGCATAATGATACCGGCCTCGAAGTTCCCTTGTGGTTTCTTTTATATTTTAAGGAAGTCTCTTTCATATGTAGCTTTTTGGCTGCTTCATGAGGAAGTACTGAGTGTACTAACAATGTAGGTATGACGTGGATTTTACAAATATCACCAGCAAGAGTGACCACCCCATGGGCTATCATTTTGTTCATGCTCACAGGTCTGTTCTTGCTCAGTGTCAAATACTCTTACTTGAGAAACTGATATAAATTGAAAGAAAAATGAAGCAAAGAACAAGGTGGAAGTGCGACCTCCAATGTACCTGAGGATTGATTACCACCATGGCAATGCCACTGTAGTTCCTATAGCAAGCTGTTCCTCCTCTTTTCACTGCACAGCTCCTCCCTCCTCTTCCTATAAGTTTTCTTAGCTGCTTCTGAGGTGAAATTGAGGTCGTGGAATTGGACATTTGCTGATTGACTTTCGATTGATGCTAGGTTCAATCCATTATATTTATATCATTTTTCCTTTCTTTTAAATGGTGATGATATTGCAGCAGGATTTTGCATCAAGATCGTTGCCAAACCGAAGTATCGGATAATTCTCCAGTAAGATCAATTGAACGAGAATTGTTTCGTAGCTCATTCCACACGCTGATCATATTAAAAGAAAGATCAGAATCATGACAAACAGGGAGGTTCACCAGTCCACTAAATGTCTTAAGTGTATAGGGCATATAAATTTTGTGCATGCATGGGTTCTTTACCCTCCTAACATGGTATTGTGCAAGTTATTAAATCACATAGGCATGTTCTGCTCAACTAAGCAATCATTCAGCTTTGCTGTCCATCTGAGGCATGTTCATTAACGTAGTTTTCTACATGCTTTTCATTTCTAGACATAGCTTTCCTGCTGAACGCTACATACTACAGAGGCTGGATACATATATCATTCATTGCTTTTCAGATGTTCTAGGTTTGCAGTCTGGGTGAACTTCTTAGCTATATTGGGTTTACCTCATTGAATATTGGAACAATTCCTAGATATACCTTCTATAGTTCTCTTCCTTTTGCTGTGCAGGCACTAGCGATACTAGCCTTGAAGTGCCCTTGTGGTTCCTTCTTTAATTAGGATGTCCCTTTTACATGCTGTTTTTGGTTGCTTCATGACGAAGTACTGAGCGTACTAATGATGTGGTACGACATGGATTAGACAAAATATCACCATCAAGAGTGACCACAAGTCTATTCTTGCTCAGTTTCAAATACTCTTAATTGAGAAACTGATAAAATAGGAAGATAAGCAAAGAACAGGGTGGGAGTGCAGAGGGAGACGGATACTTCAGGTGGGAGCTAATCGAAGTAAGTAAGCGTGTATCCCTTTTGTTTATGCAAAGTAAAAGGCACCAATAGTAGCAGCCACCAATACCTACAAGAACCAAAGAAAGAGAGAATTAAGCACTAGCATACATAGTACGCTTCTTGCAACAAAATTGATGTTTACTAAATTGATAGTTATGAATAGTAGATACCCACCATCAAAGCACCTAATTTGATACAATGCAAGAAGTGAGGCGACGCTATAAATTGAAGAACTACCGTTCAGCAAGTCCGAAAATATTGGAGCATGCAACACTACAGCTGTATCAACACAGTAGAAGACTTTTCAATCTAGCCAAAATAGGAAGAGAAAACAAAAAGAGTCCGTTCACAGCAGTCCGTGTAACATAAAAAGAGACATTAATCAGTAACTGGGAGACAAACATAATCACAGAAAACAATCATAAACGAAGGAGTTTGAAATGTTATAGAAAGAAAAAGAAAATTGTAGATATGCTAGTGAATTTCCATTCATCACATTCTATTTTAGCTTGATAGATGTCAAAATGAGAACACAAAAAAGTGCTACAACACCTCCTTTGAGAAGCCACCGCATCCTGTATATTGGCACTAGTTAAAAATCTGGCCCAGGTTAAAACAACAGATTTTTAGCCACCAGTCAAAAGATAGAGCTCTTTCGAGTAATTTCTCGGAACGCCCAAAAGAAAAAAAGTATTTATATTTTACGCTATCATTTCTTCTATTTTCTTCTGGACCTATAATAGGAGAAATCACAGCTTACACTGAGGTTGTTTGGTTTCACATGAGAAAACCCAGGCAGAACATTTGCACGTAATCAAGTCTTGATTTCACCTTTGCCTACAGCAGAAACTTCAACAGTTGAATATGGATACGTGTGTAGTTCATCTCTCTGACATACAAATTCAAAAAGTAACACTTACCTACGATTCCAAAGCAGAAGCAGAGTGTGTGGTCCTATATCAAATGATTTCAGATATTTATTCCCCAAAAGTTTTCAGCTCAACTTTGAAAGACTGAGCCAAAATGGCCGCAAAAGATCGCATAACGCTCATTCAGCAGGTTTTCATTCAACTGAAGATGGGGAGAAGGCGGTGATTGTGGCTACGAATGGCCTCTCGGTTGAAGAGGAAAAGGAGATTGATTGATGGGAAGTTTGCGAAAGTATGATCGGATGAGGCTAGGCCAGAAGTTAAAGTGTGGACTTGTGTTGGAATTGCGTTATATATCCAAAAGAACGCAAATATTACTATTACTTACTTAAAGAACAATATTAAACGCATTAAGACTGACCTTCAAAATATAAGACCTACTTATTTAGGATAAATCAATTGTGATGACTGAATTATATAGCGCATTTTTGCAATCAATCATTAAATTCTCATTTCAATTGCGGAATGAACTTCAGAACCGTAACTAATTGAAACCCGACCAAATTATGGTTGATCCATGGATGCATCTAGAGATTCTTCTTAGTGGGGGCAAACTTCAATAAGTAATGATTATTTTAGTAAATAAACCAATGCCCTTGAGCATAAAAATATGTGATGAAATTACCATTGTGTTGGTAAAAATATGTGACGAAATTACCATTGTGTTGGTTTGGCTTGCTTATGGCAACTAGATTTTTCATGACTCTAAAATCGCTTATTGACCTTCATCAATTTGCGGGCAAATTGAAATGAAAATAGTCATTATGGACTCAATTAAAGAAATCTTTCAAAAATCCGATGGGGATAAAAAGGATTTAGATACTTATGATCATTTTAGCTTCCTCCTGATCAGGTTACGCCTTGAGAACCTCCTCTCGTAACACAAGGGCCATGTAACCCTCTCTCTTTTAAAAATTTTTGCTTTTGGCTTTTTTCTTAATTGAGACCCATATGGCATCGTGTCGTCATAATGGCATCTCCAATCGGATATGTAAGACACCACGTCAATAATGCGTAGAAAAATTGTTCGAAAAGTCTTCATAATGCATTGATTGGATAGGGGGAAAAATAATGTTAGTGCATCAGGCAATTGAAATCAAAGTTTAGTAACTTGATTGTACAAAAAGACTAAATGATGGGAAAAATCTCATTTGCGCGCCAAGTTGGTAGACCGATTGTTTATACCTAGCACTTTTTGTACCATCGACCGCATTACGCAACTCTAGGGTATTCTCACATATAGTAGAAGAGATTATTACATTGTAGATGGATTCCATATAGAATGTGAAGCTAGCTTAGCACAGAAAATATTGAGACAAACTGCTGAAATTATTTGAGGAAATGCAAAACTTATGTTCCGAGGTTCCCTCAAGTCAAGACTTAGAGAAAAGCATTAACCGAAGGACTGATCAGGAATGGCTAGTAAGGGCGCGTTTGGTAACGATTCATTCCGGGAACCGATTCGACTAGAATTGATTATTTTTATTCTTCCGGGACTCGATTCGAGTAAAAAAAACGCGTTTGGTAATCTGTTCAAAATTTTTGATTCGGAATAGAATTGCGTTTGGTACCGTATTAATTGATTCTGTTTCAAATTAATTTCTTTTGATTTTTAAATAAATTTTAAATAAATTCTTTACTTTTTTACTTTTTCTTTACTTTTTCCTTTTTTTCTTTTTTTTTTTTTTTTTTTTTTTTTTTTTTCTTTTTTTCCCCTTTTTCCTATTCTTCTTCTTCTTCATTTGGCCGGTCGCCGGACCGCGACCAAACCAAACGAGGGCCGCGACGCTCACCGGAGCGCCACCGACCCTCGGCGAGGTCGGCCTTCGTCGGCCAAGCCTCGCCGGGCAGGCGAGGCTCGCCCGGCCCCGCCGAGGCTCGGCCTCGCCCGATCCGGCGTGGCGAGGCCGAGCCTCGCCGGTGGCCAGCCGGCCTCGCCCGGCCTCGGCGAGGCCGGCTTGGCCACCGGCGGGGTTGGGCGAGCCTCGCCGGTGGCGAGCGAGCCTCACCGGCGGGGCGAGGCTCGCCCGCCACGGCGAGGCTCGACCTCGCCCGATCTGGGCGAGGCCGAGGCTCGCCCGGCCGCCGGCGAGGCTCGCCACCGGCGAGGCTTGCCCGGCCCGCCGGTGGCAGTTGGCCTCGCCGGTCTTTGGGCGAGGCGGCACACGGGCGAGGCCGGGCCTCGCCCGGATCCGGCGAGGCCGAGCCTCGCCGGTGGCTGGGCTTGCCTCCGGCGAGCTCGCCGGACCTCGCCCTGGCCTGGCGAGCCTCCGGCGACCTCGCCGGACCGGCGACCGGCGGCGGACCGGCGACCGGCGGCGGCGGCGGCGGACGGCGGCGGGCGATGGCGAATGGCAACCGAGATGTTGAAAGAGAAGAACAAGGTTTTACCGTTTTGATTCTTTTTCTGATTCTCGGACGTAGAATCAAATTTTTTTTATTCTCAAATCTCGTCCAAAATTGTTCCCTAACAAAAATTTACCAAACGCGATTCTCGTCCCAAACCGATTCCTTTAACAAAAATCGGGAATCGAAAGACTGTTGGGCAAGTTGCCAAACAGGCCCTAAGTCACCCTTGCACCGCAACTAAATCCAGAAGTAACTATAGGATAGGATGCCAAAAAACAGAGGAAAACGGAACCATTGTTTGACCGAGCTTAACTCTTGCTCGCGGCGGCAATTTCTCACAACATTTTCAGTTCAATCTTTGCTTGTTTCCAAGTGGTCTCGGATTCATGATTGGAAACGAGGATAAAAGAAAAAAAAAATCTGAAATGAACTCCATTGATGAGCAAAATGACGAGCATTAAACATCGCTCGAGGCCACCAGATTGAAGCCTCTGTCAAAACACGTAAGAATCCACAATACGAAAATGCGATTTAAACCGGAAGAAGGAAAAAAAAAAAATAATCACCGAAAGTTTCTAAAGACGGCCAGGGACGGAATCAATCACGAGGCTCGCACTGGAAACAGGTGAGTGCAACTCGGTTTCAAGGCAGCAGTAGACAGTGAGGGTGATGGTAGAGCGACGAGATGGAGGGAGAGATCCGACAAAGGTATGTGAAGCGAAGAGACGCGGCAATGGCGTCGTTTGGAGTTTTTTTATGCCTTTTTCTAAGGAAAAGAAAATGAAAATGATGGCTGAGCTGCGGGATGAATCTTCCTCCCAAGGAATTCCATCTTTTGTGCAAGTCTTCCTTTCAACGGGCTTCTCGGACCGGCAGGAGGGCCAATAGTGAACCCAAAGAATCTCATCCTTCAAATCAGTGGATCCTATACACCAGCCCGACATCCCCTTTGTGCGCGGCGTAGACGAGCGAAACGAGCGAAACGAAGGACACGAGTGACGGCATTTGGAATCCGAAAGGCCGCAATGAAGTGGGAGAGAATAGAACGAAGCAAGAATCGACAAAACGTATTCTGGAATGAATCGAAACTGGGCTCCGAAGTTCAATCAGATAGGAAACGACCCTGATGGAGGAAGACTTGGTGAAGAATGAAGATGGACATAGAGAAAACGATGCATGGCGAAGAACTTGACACACGGAGTTTCCTGGTCATTGAATGTGCTGCGTCCTCTGAGCATAAGGTGTTCGTTGAATTGCGCTTAGAGAGACAGAGAAAGTGAAACGATTCTGTAACTATAGACGGAGGAACGAAGATCGCACCATAAGAAATATCCATGGACAGCCGGTTCCTCGCTAACATTCGGGCGATCATGATATATGTCAGATCGACGGTCGTACTTATCACCAGGTCATTTCATCTTCGATTTGATTCTAGAATTAATTTCGACATGTTTTGACTTCGTCTTTTGATATCTGTATCCATTCGTTTTTCTCCAATTCTCTCTTGCCGTCTTCCAAAGATCCATTGCCGTCGGTTGCACTGTGGAGGAGGGATCGAGTCTGCAAGGAAGGTGCTCAATGGAATGACGAATTACATCTCTTCTGCAAGTCTTCCTTTTGACCGATTTCTCGTGGGCACTCTATATTTTCCCTTCGTCTCTTTTTTTTTTCAACACTTTATTTCCTTCTCATCCAAAGAACCACCGTCGGCTTCACCTCGTTTGTCTCGTTTTCCCCACAATCCCCACGCAAAATCCAAATCATCTCCATCCGCTGCTTCGCTCCCTTTTGTTCTTCGTTGTTTTCTCTTCGTGCTCACCGCCGCCAATCTTCACGCTTGGCATATCGTCTCGGATGATGATGACGACCCAGATTGGCCTCAGCTGCCACGGTCGATGAAGCGAGGCAGGACCGGTGGGGGAGCCGAGAGCGAAACCCGAAGAATCTCATCCTTTGAATTGGTGGATCGTATCCAGATGATGATCATCCATCCAACCTCAGCCTTGGCAATCGTATTAAGCTCTTGTAAACAGTGAACACACCACTCCGCATCCCCTTTGCACCCGGCGTAGATGGGCGAAATGATGGAATTGAAAGACGGCGATGAAGTGGGAGCGGAACAGAACGAAGCAAGAGTCAACAAAACGTATTATGGAGTGAGTCGGAATTTGACTCGGAAGTTCAATCGGACATGAACCGGCCCTGATGATGGTTCAGCGGCGATGGCCACATGAGCTTGAGATGGCCCGGTGACAGACATGGGTAAGGACAGGAAAAGCGACGACCCGAATCAGAGTGGCCACGACTAGAATGTGAAATCTGATGGTGTGCTTCACCGTGGGGATGATCTGAATTGGTGGAGATGAATCAGGGGAATCTCGAGCCAGCGAGAGAGAGAGAGAAGATGAAAAAAATATCTAGTCAGATAATATCTGGAGAGAGAGATTCCCACCGTGAACGGAGAACCCACCAGCGATTCTTCGAGATTGAGTTCTCTAACGATTGTTGCTTCCAGAACCGACTGAAGCACAAACAGTGTCACTACCGGTTTGAAGATACCGCCTTGCAGCCACGATAGCGAAACTTGACCGTGGAGTTTCCTTGATCAACAGTCACAAATGCCGGGACGTTCCGTCTCCAGGATGTTTTGCTTTTGTTTTCTCCCATCCTCTTGCTGTCTCCCGAATTTCCATTGCCGTCGGTTGTGCTTTGAAGGAGGTATCGAGTTCTTGCAGGGAAGAGAGAGAGAGAGAGAGAGAGAGAATCGGCGAGCTTTATCCGGCGGCAAGAGCGAGTTCTGAGAGCGCGGATTCTAAGGCGAAAAGCCACTGCTGGAGGCTCGGATGCTGTATCTGTCGAGAGAGTATGCAGAAGAGTCGTGCCGCAGCGACCCAAAGACGCCAGCATATTTGCTTTGTCATGCATATCAACATTCAGCTAATATGAAAAAATAAAAAATTCCGAAAGCCCTTCAACAAACTTCAATGGCGCCCACGTGCTAAAAGACTGATCACGAAATCTTCAAGAAATCAGAAAGAGACCATGAAAAGAATCTGATGTAAGTCCACCGAAGCTTGTAAAGTCATGGTCGCACCTTGAAATTCAGACCTGGTATATGGCTCAAGGGAAGTGTTTTCGACGTTACTACCATTTACAATTCTAAAGGTCATGTTGAGCCACCGGAAACCTTAAAGAAGCACTAAGTTTGAAAGATTGTCTCCAGAAATTGACGTTACAGAACTGACATTAGTTATCAGCTCCCTCCAACTCACGACTCCCGCCCGGTGCCTACATGGTGATCATTAAGTCTAGTATCAAGCAAAGGTATCATACACGTTCAGGACCATTTCACTCATTGGAACAAAGCTCATGCTTTTATCTATTTTGCCGAACTAGAAGCAGAATTCAGCCTAGCAATTCTGTCTGTTTAGTTCTCACCAAAAGTGAGCTAAAACCGATGCTGCCTCTGCTGCATCGTATTTGCATAGTATTGTCTGAAGATGGATACTCTGAACATGATATTGTCCCTTCCAATTAAGCTCGAATGCATAGACGTCTTCCACCTGCAGAGGAGTTTCTCTCCTGAATGCAGCCCAACGAGCAGATAAGTTTCCATAATGTTCGTGGCTGATGAGCGTCAATGGGCCATGATTTGTCTTGAAATATGAAACCAATGATCTATGAACTTTCCTTAATATGCGTCTAACCAGGAACTCCCTACTCAAGTACAGACATTTCGCAATTGTCTTCAGAAACAAGAAAACAACCAATGATTTCTGAGGAAGATAGTGGGAGGATCCTTTTCAAAGCATGTGAAGGATAACAACAGAAACTATTGACATAACGCGTGATTGACCTAGTGCTAACATAGTCCAATGACTCTGTGATTTAAACCCAAGAGTTGTCATTGTCATGAGTATCTTGCCACATTGTCTTTTTTAAGATGTATTCACCTCACTGCAATTTCGGACAAAGGATACTCAGGTTTAAATTTGGTGGCCAGTTCAAGAGCGCTGCACAAGCCCAACTCTCTCAGCTTACACCTGCAGCAGTCACAAAAGAACATGAAGAAAGCTTTTGCTTTCTAGGCATAGTCTATTCTAGTTATGTGAAACTCATATCTGCCGACATAGCAACCCTAAATTAATAGTTCTGAGTCTTACTAACGGTGTAGCTTCCTGAGGTCAATTTGCATGCCAATACAATTCTCAGCATAATCAAATCCGATATGACCAGTTTGGCTTGTTTCCATTGGCTTGAATTTACGAGAAGCCCCAACACATACATATGCACACATGGGAGAACCAGAGACAGAGAAACACTATAAGAATGAATTTAGCTCTAGAGAGTTCCAATATGGAATTCGAATCAAATGAGAGAACGCAATCAAAGGGAGAATTCGCTAATATATTAAGATTCATACTTGGAAAATCTCATGATGAGCCGTTCAAACTTCTGTCCCTCCCCAAACTCCGTGCTGATGAACATGCATAGGAACTGCCATGAACTTCGCAAAACTGATCAAATTCCATCGTCATACAAAGCCAAGTACACTTGGCTTCATCCCCTAAGACTTCAAGCCCAACTGCAACATCATGGCAATTGCAGGCATCTTCCACTTTTAACAAGATAATTCCACAAATGTTGAGGCTCGGTTCCTCATATTGGCATTGATTGGCGGTTATTCTATCTTGGACATGCTTTTATCAAATATGATTACATGGTAAATGGAGTCGTCTTCAGATTTGAGACGAAAAATTGGCCCTCACAGATGTAGCAATGCTCTGCAAATTCATTCCAACCCTTTGATAGCCAAACCATCTCATCACATTTTTCCAATTCCACAGGCCAAACCATTCTCTCAGAAATTATCCTTTTGAGAGATTCTCACCATATTCTCATGAACCTCTTTGGTATTCCCTGTGGGAAAAAATAAAATGTATAATCTTCATAAGCCTATGAGACTTGATTTCATATTCAGAATGAAGAACAATATAACAAGAATGCATAAACCAAAAAGGACATCTTGAAGCACATCCTTTTCAGTTCATTCAGATTTGAAATGTGGCATTAATGAGTGTGCATTTGGATTATATCAACCTCATAAACAAAATCGACATAAAAGTACACTTCCTTAGTCCATCAAGACTATCTGAAGCAGTTATTATTTGGAATACTGAATTCATTTTGTACCAGCCAAAGTGACCTTTCCAGAGTTCATCTCGATTGATGTAAACATAGTCCTATGCAGCACTAGTGGATACGTAGACTATGAACACCACATTATCCCTATCAATGAATTTCTACATGCAGATGACTTTTCCTTGCAAATGTGGGCCAACCAGTAGAAAAGAAAAACCCCCCGCCCCAATATCACGTCTCCATAGCTCCTTAGCTTCACTGTCCATGATCTAACTAAATACATGAAAGTTGCAATTCGCATGATTTCCTGAATATGTTGCGTGATGAATTGAATAGGAGCAGACTGCCTCTAAACATGGTTGAAAGACCAACATATGGTGAAAAACAGACCAAAATATAAGCCTGCCCTAATGAGAGAATCAAATCACACAGCATGAGTTTAAGCCATTACTTGCTAATTTTAGGAGTTTAATATAAACCATATAATGAAAGTCATCAATCCAAAGTCAAATGTCAATATCTATGCTCCTAGATTGGAATAGGGAAACATTCAGAACAAGCCTCCATGTCCTATATATATTTAAAACATACAAATTTCAGCCACACAGACCACTATCACAGGGAAAAAGCAAATACATCGATGACTGGCACATGTATGTCAAATGTCAAACTTAAGCTGTTCGATTCTTCCAAGTGCAGCTCAAATAAGGTTTTATCAAACTATCGATTCAATTTGACAAAGTAAAATCATCTTCTTTTTTGCCCCAAATTTGATTAATATAACAAAATACAACAGTATATCCTATTTGACAAAAAAATTATCAGTCATTAGATCTAGAACGAAATTTCAGAATCATAAAACGCCACCCCCTTATTTATTAGGTCTTTCTCTTTAGTTATCGAAGCAGCAACATTCTTTGCAATTTGCTTGTCCATATCCACATAGTTTCCTTGTGCGATTTACATATACCTGATTTCTCCATTGTCAAATTTCTCCATATAAGAGAACTTGGATTCTAATTCTTAAGACACCTCAGCAATTGCTTTTACATCACATCTATCCACAAAAAAAGAAGACGATCGCTATCTTCCCGAAACTCCAACCACTAGCTTATGTCCCAATAATTGTCCTTTTGTTCTTTTCCCTGCTTCAATTACTCCATTGTTATGATATATACCTGATTTTAAACATATACCCATGGACACTTCAAGGAATATAACATATTGTATGGTTTACTATACAATTAAGTAAACTTGGAAATACACTAGAGTATAGGCAAATATATAAACAGCATGGATATATTTGATTTTCAGACATGCCAGTCTCAGTAAATAAGCTTGGGATCTTACCAAGCCATACTTAACATAAGATGACCTCATCACCACCTTGAAAAAGGGATGCTCCATTTGAAATTTGTTGGCCGATTTACAAGCAGTGACAAGCCTTGGGTGTGGGGGACCATAAAAAAACCATCTCAGGATGCCTCAATGTGCTAGCTGTTTGGTCCTTCCTGTGCTTGGAAAACAACAACTTTAGCGACAGTTTGTTTACACTTCATTAATTGGACTTGCCATGAAAAAATATAGCATGGGTCAGAAGTTATCCCCACGTCATTACGTAATCAATCAAGATTAAAAGAAGAGCTTCTTAAAAAACCTCTTCTAGAATTTGAAGAGAACGAGAGAAAGAGAGTTACGCAAGCAGAAACAAGACATGTTAAACAGCAAGTCACCCCTCCAAATTCTCATGATGATGAGCAGTCCAGAGTTTAGTGAGTGACTTGGCTGTCAAGATCATATTGTGAGCAAGTAGGAAGCGAGTTAATGGAGACAGCAACATTCTTTGCAATTTGCCTGTTCATGTCATAGTCTCCTTGTGCGATTAACATATTACTCAAATTCTAATTCTTAAGACTTGACTCGGCATTTGCCTTTCCAACACATCTATCCACAAAAAGAAGAAGATGATTATTATCTTTCTGAAGCTCTAACCACTAGCTTATGTCCTAAAAACTATCTTTTCATTCTTTTCCCTGCTTTAATTACTCCATCGTTAAGATGTATAACTGGTTTTAAACAAATACTCATGAACACTTCAAGGAAAAGAACATGTCATGGTTTACTACATAGTGAGGTAAACTTGAAATTACATTAGAGTATGGACAAAGATATAAACAGCATTGATATATTCGATTTTCAGTCATACCAGTTTGAGTAAATAAGCTTGGGATCTTACCGTGCCATGCTTAACAGAAGATGTCCTCATCACCACCTAGAAAAAGGGATTCTCCGTTTGAAATTTCTTGGACAATTTAAGACCAGTGAGAGGCCTTGGGTGTGTGGGACCATAAAAAACCAGCTCCGGATGCCTCAAATCTTCTAACTGTCTGGTCCTCCCTGTACTTGAAAAATGACAACTTTAGTGATAGTTTATGTACAAATCATGACGTAATCAATCAAGATTAAAACAAGAGCTTCTTAGAAACTTTCGTAGAATTTGAAAAGAACGACAGAAAGAGAGTTACACAAGCAGAAATTCGACATGTTAAACTGTAAGTCACACCTCCAAATTCTCATGACGATGAGCACTCCGGAGTTTATTAAGAACAAGGCGTGAAAGCGACACCTTATATCATCTCCATCAATGAGCTCACACACGTAAGAAATCTCCTACACAGACATGATTCTATCACAAATGCTTGCGTACCGGCAGAGACGAACTAGCTCCTTATCTTCGCCAGCCATGATCTAAGTAAATGCTCCATGCACATTTTCAGAGCAGCCAGTGTGATAAAGAAAGACCGTGCATATACTCACGAGAGAAGCGCATGAGATGTAGACGACGACGATTGAGGACCTCTAATTGGTCCACGATCTGAAGCAGTGGGTTAAGAAATTTACATGGACAAGACTCGACTGTGGAACGAATTTTAAAAGCAGAGACCTTGCTGAAGAACACGACGACGATTGAGGAAAGCTTTTCCGCAAATCGGAAGAAAATTACGAGCAATAAGAAACGAAAATCGGAAGAAATTCTGACAGACGGGAGAAATGAAGGGTGCAGAAGCGTGAACTTACGATTCGTCAGAGAGAGAGAGTATGATCTTCCTCTTTAATGAAGTGAGTGGGGGACTGTCCATCCAGACTCGGTTATGCCATCTCCGGCGTCGCACTTTCGTCTTCTCTCCGGCGGCGGCGGCGGCGACGGCGGCGGCGGCGGCGGCGGCGGCGACGGCGACGACAGTAACACTCCATCTGGATGAATCTCCCTGTCTCTCTCTCCCCTCCCCCAACTTCTACTTCGCTCCGCTCCGTTAAGTGCGGCTTTGCTTCTCTCGGTCCTCGCAATTCCCGACGCTTCGTTTTCGCTCTGTCCTCCGTGAAGTGCAGCAGAGGTTCCCCCAGTTTCGCTCCCGAGGAAGAAGAAGAAGGATCGAGAAAGCTCCACGTCTCCCGCGTCCTCTTTTCCTGCCTTATTTTGTTCGAAAGGGTAAGCCAACCATTGGCAGATTCTGGAGTCTGGACAGGCTCGTCTCTTTTCGAAGTAGTAATTTGCTTTTGCTATTCAATGACACTCCTTACCCTCGTATAGTTAACCTTTTGTTGCATAGCTTAACCGCTGTTCTTTATATTAGTCGATGATCCCATCAAATTTGTTAATTATGTTCTCTGGTGTTTTACGCGTTCAATGAAATTTTATATGGGTCTGCTTTGCTTTCTGGTTATTAGTATCAATATTATGCGTTGTTTCGTTCTGTTACAAAGCAATGTAGAGAATTGGTGACCTCCGAAAGCTCACTCCTAAGCAATGTTGACATTAATTATACAGGTGTTATGTGACAGCGGATCAACACAAAAACTCCCTAGAAATAAAAATCATGAAGATCTAAAAAGGATTCTTTGTGGATTCCGTGACACCACGTGGGCAGAAGGAAAAGCATGTCATTACATAGAGGCATCCGAGTCGCAAATTGTGATAAGCATATAGTAATGAAAAGCTGTTGCTGCAAAGAATGCAGGCCTTTAGGTGATCATCTTGGTCTATTCATTTATGGGGGATCTAATGATAGAGTTTAGTTTAGTTGTCCTGACCAGGATAAATGACTCATCCATTTTGCTATTGTCATTGTCTTCTTTTGGGGTGGTAACTCTTCTGAACATTAAGAAGAAGTGGAAATTCATGAAAATATAACTACGTAGAATTCCTGCCTAAATCGTTGCGTTACAAATCGAGGCACCAAAGTCTTCATAAAATCTTTTTGAGTTTATTTTCAATTAACAAAGAAAAGGAAATTTGCTTGTCAGTGATGCAGCACGACTAAACATGGGAGTACTCATTTCATACAATGAAGTCTCAAACACCATCATCCCTATCAACTAGCTGAAACATGCCAACTCAAAATGGAGTCTTAAAATACCATCAACCCTATCAATTAGCTCAAATAGGCAAATGTCTCCTACATGCATGCGAGTTTCTCTCGGAAATGCATGTCAACCAGAAGAAAAATATAGAGACCAAGCCCCTCTTACGAGTCTATAGCTCTCGACGAGCTTCACTGCCAGAATACCTAAGAGTTGCTCTTTGCTTTTTTTCGGATATGTTGCTTAATGAATCCACCCAAAATATGATAATAATCTACATGTTTGAACAACCAAGCTATGCAATTGTTACGTGGAATGAGAAATCAAAGGATAAAATTGGAGGGCAAAAAACAAGAAGGTAATAATTTGAGGTCGAGGAAATTTAAGGATTAATTTATCCTTCTGAAAGTGCTAAAGGATTAAAAGAAATTACTAGCTAACATCCTTTTTTATTACGTGTTATTAGTGAATGTTGTTCTAGCGTTCTATTGGCTTCAATTATAAATACTGTATAAATGGGGAAAAGAAAAACTCCAACAAGCGGACATCAATTGCTAGAACGGTCGTCATATTGTAGGCACTAGCAATCATAATTAAGCTTTAGGTATAGGTGACGAATTAAGCTCAAGATCTTACTAGACTATTCATATAAAATGCGGGATCACTATTTTGAAAAAGGACATCTATAAACCGACTTTTGCAAGCTAATTTAGGCGTGTAATGAGAGCTCTAGGAAGTGTAAGACCAGGAAAAACCAACTCAGAATGGCTCAATCTATATATAGACTACTTCCCATTTCTATAAAAATAGAAATAGTGAAGCTATTCCTTCCACTCTGGGGTACTTTATCTAAATCCTATGATATCATTTCATTTGGTGGCATGGCCGAGGGTAGAAAGGTGGGTGACTAGAAATCCTTTTTTCCACAGTAGAACAATGAGGAATTTCAGTAGACATTGATGTGAAAATTTCCTCAATTGACTAACCATGAAAAGATGCAGCATAGATTGGAAATTGCTTTGCTATACATATCATACTCAGTTAATTTGACAGAATAAATTCTGAATGCTTTCCATATGAGAAGAAACTAACAAACTCCTCACATGCGAAAAGACTGATCACGAAATCTTGAAAAAGAATAAAAAAGAGACAATGAACAAAATCTGATTAAGTTCATCAGAACTTGTAAAATCATGGTTACACCTTGAAATTTAGACTTGGTATATGGCTTAGGGGAAGTGTATACGACGTTACTACCCTCTACAATTCTAAAGGTCAGGTTGTGCCACTAGAAACCTTGAAGAAGCCCCAGATTTGAGGGATTGTCTCCTGAAATGGAAGTTACAGAGTCAAAAGTAGGAATCAGCTTCCTCCGACTCACAACTCGTGCCCTCATGGTGATTATTAAGTCTAGGATCAAAGAAAGGCATTGTACACATTCAGGACCATTCCATTCATTGGAACAAAACTCACGCTTTTATCCATTTTGCCGAATTGGAAGCAGAATTCAGCCTAGCCATTGTGAAAGTCACATTCTCGCCAAAATTGAGCTAAGCCGAAACTTCCTTTACTATATCGTATTGCATAGTATTATCATTCAGCCAAGTCTTATCAGTGTTCTGAAGTTGGATAGTCTGAACACGATATTGTCCTTTTCAGTAGAGCTCAAACACACACTTGTCTTCCGCCTTCAGAGAAGTTTCTCTCATGAATGCAGCCCTGCGGGCAATTAGCTTTCCATAATGTTCAGGGCTGGTGAGCTTCAACGCCATGCTTTGTCTTGAAATATGAGAGCCACGGTCTGCAGGCTTTTCTTAACGTGCGTCTTTAGGAATGAACCAGGAACTCTCTGCTCAAGGAGACATTTCGCAATTTTGTCATCAGAAAGAAGAAAACAACCAATGATTTCTGAGGAAGACAGTATGAATATCCTTTTCAAAGCATGTAAAGGACCAAAAAAAAAAATATTGCCACGTGATTAATATCTAGATCTAACATAGCCTAGCAACTCTATGTGATTTAAATCCAAGAGTTGTCATTGTCAAGAGGATCTTACCATATTGCTTTTCTTCAAAATATTCACCTCACCGCAATTTGGAGGAAAGGATAATCGAGTATAAATTTGCTGGCCAGTTCGAGAGCTCTTCACAAGCCTGACTCTCTCAACTTACCTACAGCAGCCGCAAACAGAACATGAAAAAAGCTTTAGCATTTTAGACGTAATCTATTCTTGTTATGTAAAACCCATATCTATTGACATAGCAACCCTAAATCAATACATCGGAGTCTTTCTAATGGTCTAGCTTCCTGAGGCCTATATGCACACCAATCCATTCTCATCACAATGAAATCTGATATGACTGGTTGGTTTGTTTCCATTATTTATGTGAACCCCCAACACATACATATGTACACGCGGGAGAGCTATAGACAAAGAAACATTACAAGAATGAATTAGCCCCAACACATTTTCTCTTAGCCTAACGACGTGGAGAGTTCCTGCATGATATTCGAATCAAATACGAGAACAACACAGTCAAGGGGAGAATTTGCTAATATATTAAGATTCACACTTGGAAAATCTCGTGATGAGCAGTTTGAACGTTGTCCCTCCCCAAACTTTTTGCTAATGAATGTGCATGGGAACTGCAATGAACTTTGCAAACCTAATCGAATTCCATTGCCATACAAAGCTGAGGACACTTGACTGAATGCAATTCATCCCCCAATACTTCAAGCTCAACAGAAACATCACAGCAATTGCTGGCACATTTAGTCTCAACACATATATATGCATACACAGGAGATCTAGAGACAGAGAAACACTAAGAGAATGAGTTAGCTCTAACACAATTTCTCTTAGCCTAACAAAATGGACAGTTCCTGTAGAGTATTTTAATCAAACACGAGAACAACACAATCAAGGGCAGAATTAGCTAATATTAAGATTCACACCTGGAAAATCTTGCGATGAGCAGTTCAAACTTCTGTCACTCCCAAATTCTGCTGATGAATGTGCATAGGAACCGCCATGAACTTTGCAAACCTGATCAGATTCGATTTCCATACAAAACCAAGGACACTTGGCTGAAATGCAATTCATCCCCCAAACTTCAAGCTTGACTGAAACATCACGGCAATCGAAGGCATCTTCCACTTTCAGCAAGACAATTCCATAATTGCTGAGGCTTGGTTCCTCACATCAACATTGATTGGCAGATATTCTATCTCGGACATCCTTTCATCAATTATGGTGACACGAGAAATGGAGTCCCCTTCATATTAGAAGACTAAAAATTGAACGTCACATACAGAGTAATGCGCTGCAAATGCATTCAAACCCTTTGCTAACCAAACCATCTAATCACATTTTTCCAGTTCTACAGGCCAAACAATTGCACCATTCTCTCAAAAGCATCCTCTTGAACCTTTTCAATATTCATGTAGTAAAAATAAAACCTATAATCTTAATAAGCCTTGAGACTTGTTTTAAATTCAAAATGAAGAATGCATAAACCAAAAAGTATGTCTTGAAGCACATACTTTTTGGTTCATTCAGATTTGGAATGAAGAATTAATGAGTGTGCATCTAGATTGTGATCAACCACATAAAACCCAATCGGCATACAAGTACACTTCCTTGATTTCTCAAGACTATATAAAGGAATTATTATTTGGAATACTGAATTCATCTTGGACCAGCGAAAGTGACACTCCCAGAGTTCATCTAGATCAATGTAAATTAAGTCCTAACCAGCACTAGTGAATATGTGGACTCTGAACAGAAAATCATCCCTATCAATGAGTTTCTACATGCAAATGACCTTCTCTTGCAAATTTGGGCCAACCAGCGGAAAAGAACGTACCCCATCCCCTCCCCCACCCCCCCAAAAAAAAAAAAAAACTCATCCACAGCTCCTTAGCTTCACCATGCATGACCTGTCCGAATACCTGAGTCACAATTTGCTAAATTTCATGAATATGTTGCATGATGAATTGAACAGGAGCCAAGTGCGCATGTACATGGTTGAAAAACCAACATATGGTGAAGAAAAGACCAAGACATAAGCATGCCCTAACGAGAGAATTAAATCGTACACGGAGTGAGTTTAAGGCATTACTTGCTAGTTTCAGGAGACAGTAAACCACATGACGAAAGTCATCAATCCAAAGTCAAGGTCAAATCTATGCTCCCAGAATGCAATAGGGTACACATTCAGAAGTAGCCTTCCAGGTCCTATGTATATTTAAAACATATCAATTTCAGCCACACAAATCACAATCACAGGGGAAAAAGCAAATACATTAATGACTGGAACATGGATGGAATTGAAAATTTAAACTTAAGTGCAGCTCAAATAAGGTTTTATCAAACTATTGGTTCAATTTGACAAAGTAAAACCTTTTTCCCCCAAATCTGATTATTATAACAAAATACAACAGCATATCCTATTTGAAAACAAAATTATCAGTCATTAGATCTACAATGAAATTTCATAATCACAAAAAGCTAGCCCCTTAGCGATTAGGTCTTTCTCTTTAGTTATGGAGGCAGCAACATTCTTTGCAAATTGCTTGTCCATATGAACATAGTCTCTTTGTGCAATTAACATATATATTCTACTTCTCCGACATTGAATCACATTGTCAAATTTCTCCATATAAGAGGACTTGGATTCTAATTCTAAGACAGCCTTAGGAATTGCTTTTCCAACGCATCTATCCACAAAAAAAAGGAGACGATTGTTATCTTTTCGAACCTCCAACCACCAGCTTATGTCCCAATAATAGTCCTTTCATTCTTTTCCCTATTTTAATTACTCCACTGTTAAGATAAAATTGCGAGTTTGAGGAACTTATGCTTTTAGACTCTAATGTGAATGAATTTTGAAGAACAGAGGCTTTTGCTGAAGAAGAAGGCAAGACTTCAACCTAATTCATGCGCAATAAGACACCAAAATTGGAAGAAAAGTGAATTTACGAGTTTGTTGGGTTCAAGTGCGAGAGAGAGAGAGAGAGAGAGAGAGAGAGATCTTCTTCTTTGATGATGTCAGTGGAGGACCTCTATTGGTCCATGATCTGAAGTAGTGGACTGAGAAATTTACACGGAATGAATTTAAAAAGCAAAGCCCTAGCTGAAGAAGACGACGATGGTTGAGCAAAGGTCTCTACAAAATCCAGAAGAAAGACCATACATATACTCACAAGAGAAGCACACGAGATGTAGACGACGACGATTGAGGACCTCTATTGGTCCACAATCTGAAGCAATGGGTTGAGAAATACACATGGACAAGACTCGACTGTGGAACGAATTTTGATAGCAGAGTCATTGCTGAAGAAGACAACGACGATTGAGGAAAGGTTTTCTGCAAATCGGAAGAAAATTACGCGCAATAAGAAACGAAAATCGGGAAGAAATTCTGGCAGACGGGAGGAATGATGTGTGCAGAAGCGTGAACTTACGATTCGTCAGAGAGAGAGAATGATGTTCTTCTTTGATGAAGTGAGTGGAGGACTGACTGTCCAGACTCGGCAGTGCCATCTTCTCTCAAGTCCTGGCAATTCCCGTCGCTTCCTTTTCGCTCCGTCCTCCGTGAATGCAGCAGAAAGAGCCTCTGGCGTCAAGAAGGAGAAGGAGAGCCCTGTTTCGCTTCCTGCTGTTCAAGGAAGGAGGAGGCGAGATCGGTCGATAGAAGGAGCCTCTGATGATGCTTTGATCTGACGGTATCAATAATAGAAAAGTTACAAAAAGAAAAATTTAAAAACTTACCGTGCTACCAAAATATTAGAAGAAAAAAAACGAATGGATGAGAGAATGACATCAATTGAATCTTTACCAATTCTATGTGCATTTGTTTATGCTAATAAATTTTGTATGGTTGTATTGAGATCATCACCCTCCCCCCCTGCGCATTCCCATCCCACTTGTATCTAACAAGCTCACATCTTCTAGTTGTGGTGTGCTTAGCATACCTTTAGAAAAGGTCTTCATTTTCGGACACTTCCACATTAATAGTACATAAATATGGGAACTTGAATATGCAACTCAAGATGGAGGAGAAGCATTCTAGGTTTGGCAGATTTTGGAGTGTCAAATGGTGTCAAGATTCTTAAAAGAAATCACTTTTCCTTCTCCGTCTCCATCGTCTGCCACTATTTCCTTCATTCTTTCACATCCTACTATAGTCATACAATCGAGATGCACCAAATTTGTGACCATTGAAGCAGTTACTAGATGTATCAATCCAGAGGAATTCTTCACCACTAACTTCGTCAGATTTTGGAAGGATGCCGCCTTTGGAAATATTGTCGTCAAACAAGGACAATCCCAAATCTCAAATGTTTCGATCCTCTGAAGAATTTTCGACACTAAAGAGTCTTCTCTCCACACACACTTTAGGTTGTGCAACTTGTTTAGCTTAAGTTCACTTAAATTTTCAAGCATAGAATGTTTCCCCTCTTCAACAAGCCCTTCATTCGGGAATATATCTTCGAATGAGCTACAGGATACCTCAAGGCTTTGTAGATTTTGAAATCTTTCTAGGAGGAATATGGAAGGAAAGATGGTATTTTCATCATGAAAGCATGCTAGTGTTAATGCTTTTGATTTACTAAAGATGTCACTGGGAAATTTTCCATCTTGTATCATCTGAATATTGTTATTGACTAATAAAAGTCTCTCAAAGTAGGGAAAGTCCTGTCAAATAACCAATACAAACAAGAGAATAAATTCAACAAAGTTTCAACAATAAATCATGTGTTGTAAAATGTAAACCTATTTAGATAATTTGCATGGAAGGTTGCCATCTTCTTAAAGTTCATTATATCTCAAGAGCCCTCATTCAAGTCTCAAGGTCTCGAATAGAGGTGGTATGGTTAAGTTTGTAGAGTGAATCTAAATTCAAGATCCCTACAAGCTCACAAAATTCATCTTTTATTAGAAATCTTATCTTGTCAACTAAAATTAGTCATCTTTGGAAACTTATGTAATGGGATGCATGATGTTACTAAAATGTATGGGTCCACAAATTTAAAAGTGTGCTTAAGATATAATAAATATCTTATGTTGTCTTCAAACTCATAGGAAGGGGTTCTAGTTTTCTATAGTAATACAACATGATGACTATGTGCACTAAGGTACTAATGTTACTAATGTTACTAATAAAGGAATACAATATTAAAAAATACATTAGAAAATGCATTAAGATACTGATGTTATTTTGTTTTTAAAATTGTTTGAATTGATTTTTTTAGAGTTTTTGAAGATGAAATAGAGATGAAAAGTTCAAATGTGCAACACATATCAATAATGGAAGGACCTCATGTCAAATTTTCATTGATTTCCCCGAAGGAGCACCACTAGACTAGATTAAGAATATATTGCACTTTCAGCAAAAATCTGTAATTTTTTTTTTTTGTAATAATAGGTAATGGAATATCTTAAGCATGTCCACAAATGAAAGTATACTTAAGATATTAGAAATATCTTAATATTGTCGACAAACTAATAGGTAAGGAAGATCAATGTTTTCTATAACATTATAATGCAACATGATATGCAATGGATATGATATTAGTGATTGCTTTAAAGAACAAAGTAGAAACTAAGGGGGAGTAACTATAATCATACCCTCTCAAATGAAGAGTGTGCTTCTTGATCTGAAAGGTCTTGTTGATCATCTCTTTGAGCCCAACTGTTCATGGATGCCGCAAAGGATAACATGTTTAATTTGTCACAGTGAGTCACTCCTAATTCCTTCAATAATGGCCAATGCAAAGTGGGCAAGTTAGGACAGAAGCTCTTAAGTCACGGCATGTCATGTAACACCAAAGAGGTTAGTTTTGGGAAAAGATCTTGAGTTGTATTGGAGCATGGAGTGTCATCCCCACTAGCGACTATTTCGTCGATCTCACAAGACTGCACAGCCACCCAATATGGAAACAAAGTTTCAAGGCTCTTACAGTTCCGAACCTCCACTTCCCTTAAACAATCAAAAGTTAGAGTTTCTTGAGGACCGTCAGTCCATATTTTGCTTAAATTGTCCATGTGGGAGAGATCCATCAACATAAGTTTAGGAAATTGTACCTGCCATATTGAGAAAAAAAAATGACACAATGAATGTGATTGCATTGAGTTATGACCTTAAAGAAGGAATTTCCAGACTTCCCTTGTTCTCACAAATCATGAGAACTCAAGATTTTGTTAGGGACATAAATAGGGAGGAGTTGATTGATGCTTTTATACAAGTTGACTGATGACTAAGGCCAAGGATATGGCAAACGGATATAAAAAATAAATATAGTAACTTCAATTGTTCACAACCTTTTTCTTTTTTATGCATGGAAAATTTTTGTATTGAAAGAAAATAATTTCTTAATAGGCATGGGCAACATAACGACTTGAATAAATAACATAATGTTATGATCTCAAAGCAAAAGCAAGTTGGGACAATTTACTAGTTTTACATTGGACCATTAATAACATCCTTGAAATAATATTTATTCAAATTTGAGGTGAAAAAATAAAAATAGAATCTTGTGGTGTACGAATGGTCCACCCTTTGGCAAAAAGTGGGTGTGCACCCGTTGATCGCATTTTGTTTGTATGGAGAAAATCAAGAGTGCTTTTTTTTTTTTTTTTTTTTTTTTTTTTTGCTACATCATGACCTCGATGAATTGTCCATTGGAAAGTAAGTATTGATATTTTTCATTTGGTTAAAATATAATTAATGCAATTACAACTTGTCACAAAAAAAAAAAAAAAAAAAAAAAGACTTTCCACACTTCCTTAAATCTATCAATATTCTTAATTGAGGATTTTGATGAGTTTTTGAAATTATCTAATAATGTGGGAGAAATCAATTATTATATGACATCTCATATTCAATACTAAAATGAAAACAATTCTATCACAACTTATCACTACCAAAAGATAGGTGACTATTTTCATACTTCCCCAATTTATTAGTATCGTTGATTGAGTGTTATAATGACTTTTTGAAATATTCTTAGAATGTGGGGCTAGGTATTATATAACAACTTATCCATGCAAATGACATTATAAATAAATAATTAGTGATAATTCTTACAATTAAAAAGTAAACAGATGTGTAGATACTTGTTATAATTAAACATTCTATTCTACTAGTATAAAATGATAGAAAGAATTGCGCAAAAGTATTAGAATAAGGAAAAAAAAAAGGATTTCGTCTGTCAAGGGAAAAAAAAAAAAAAAACTTGTTTAGAATCTGTAATAAAAAAATGATATCGCGCATTTTCAAGTGACTCAGTTTCGACCCAAAAAAATAAGTGCCGGAGGAGGTCATCATTTACTGCGTTTAGTCTTCACATGAGGAGAACTTCATGAGGCGGAATGGAAGTGTTGACTGGATGATTGAGTCCATTTATTTTTAATTTTTTTATGTAGCTACGACATTAATTAAATATTGACTGTTTTTTAGTCAGATGACTCAATATAAAAAATCTCAATTCCCCTCACTTTCCTTCTCCATCTACGCTTTCTCCTCCATCTCCAGCCACATTGAGCCCAACCTTCCCGCGTCCCCCAGCCATCGCCACCGGCGGAGTTGCCGGTGTCGCGTCCAAGGCGACCATTGCCGAGCATCCAACCCTCTCCATCGTCTCTGTGGTCTACCCATTCATGACGCCTCTCGTCCATGGCCGCTCTTCCCTGACATCTATTTCTCTGTTTTCTCTTTCACCGTTTGACCTCGCAGTCCATGGACGAAGGGATCTCAAACTCGCCATCAAGACTCATGGCCATGGACAAGCTGCGGTCACCAGATATGTGGAGGAGCCTCCTGGCGAGCCATGGACGAGCTACGCTTGCGTCCATGGATGATACTAGATCTGGAGGCACGACTCCAGCCCAGATCTGGATGGGCAACGACCACGAGCCAATCGTGGGCGACGACGGAGGGGACAATGGCAGTCCATAAGCCGCCGTTGCTCGCGACGGGACTTCCAGAACTACAACCATGTCTCTAGCGATAGCGGCTCGTCCATGGCTACGAGTGGCGGTGGTCGACTTCTAGATCTGCAACTCCGTCGCTATGGACGGCCAAATTTCGAGATCTGTAGAACTATGAGACGGACAAACAAGAGGGAAGCCGGCCATGCTCGGCTTGGACATAGCGGGGGTCAGCCTAATCAAGGCGCCGGTGACTCCGGCGTTGGCGACAGCGGAGGAGGGGCGGAGGTCGGGCGGCTGTGGATGAAGGAGGAGGAAGAGAGGGCTGAAGAGAAGATTTTTTAATTTTTCTTCGCCGGGAATCAACCCCCCAACCGAATCGATGCCAAAATCGCTTCCGCATCGAAGATCCACTTCGACCCACCATAACCATAACCAACAAGCTCCGGTTCGCATAATCACTCGGAACCCATGGAAGCACGCACACAGAGAGGAGGCAAGCTTCAGAGAAGCGATTCCGAAGCTTCCGATTCAACCATCAGATAGACCACCCAATCAATCGCCCCAAAAAAACAGAAGGTAAGAGGATGAGGGGGAGGGGGAGGAAGAAGAGTTATTGTTACTTGACTGTATAGATTTGGTTTGATTTCTTTTTTTCCCCTCGTCATGAAGAGGAGGATCAAGGTGAAACGAAATGACTCAGTGAACATTTCTTAAGAGGGGGAGAAGCTAAATCATCAAATAGACTTTGTCTAATTTCTTCCTTTTTTCTTTTTTTTTTTTCTTTTTTTTCCTTTGTGTAGTGAGCGCACCAGAACAGCACTGCAACAGATGGAGGCCAAGGCCACCGAGGAAGGAAAGAGAGAGAGAGAGGGAGGGAGGGAGCAAAGCCACTCCAGAAAAGAGGAAAGAGAGCTTTCCAGTAAGGGTAGTGTTGTTGATTGGATAATTTATTCTGTTTTTTAAAATTTTTATTTTAGCTAGGACATTGACTAAATATTGTCATCTAGTAAATATTATCATCTAGTTATGAAATAAGACTCACAATGCCGGCAACCACCCACGGAATTGCTACTATTTATTGTCCAGCTATCTTATTCTCTCTTTCATTTTTTCCTTTTTTAGCCATTTCTTTTCTGAAAAAAAACAATCTACATTTTCTCTTGCCAAACATAGATTGTGTGCAGTATCACACTAATTATCACTCAATATGATAATTCAGAGTTAATATTTGTTGTTTAATACGGGTAGGTAATTTGATAGGTTTGGAGTATAGCAATTCAAGTGTGATTTACAAACAAAGAAGATGAACAACTTCATGCATATTGGCCTTTTTTTTTACTTATTTTATCATCAAGACATAGTCAAGTATTGGTGATTATTAAGATATAAAAAAGATAATAAAAAAGTTGATTGTACTAATCATTATTGAAGTTTAGAGAACTCTAATTAAAAGAGCAATTCTCTCTAATTCCTTCAATTCCGTTGATTGTAAAGATGATTATGGTACAAAGAGCTGTAATAGTTAAGCAATTTGTGAACTAGGTTTTATAATTATGAAGTTTTCTTTTCCCTTCTCTTCATGTTTAATGGAACGACGCTAGTTTGCTTTTGTGCAAGAAAATATGAAGTGAGCAATACTTCTTTTTTTTTGCCATTTTTAAATGATATTATATGTTTACTGTTTTGTTCTTTATAGTTGAAATTTCAAAAAGTAAATGTTTTCATATGGTTATTGTCATAACTTATTTAAAATCCCTTTATAATCAATTTTGAGGTACCGCACACAATATGATTTTATGAGCTCACAGAAATAATACTTCTAAAAATATATGGAGATGGACAATTAATACTTATATTTGCTGAGGATTAGAAAACTTTTAATCTTTTAAGTAAATATTAATAGATTATGTACATAGATTTGTATAATTAAATGATTTTAAAACCACACATGATTATCAATGTTTGAATTGTTTTGCATTAATACTTTATGGATGCGATCATGGATTATTGTGGGAAGGCAAATATTTTGGTTATCTTTGTTTAGGTATGAAACATAGAGTCCTGATCAAATTTGAGCAAAGCATTGATGATTGATATTACAAACAATTATATCTACCACTTTTGTCTACATGCCATGCATTGTCCAATTATACACGAATGAATATGTTCAAATGAAATGCCCAAAATACATTTGTTTGAGAGACTAACCTGTGGAGTGAAAAGTGAAGGGGTGCCATTGTCAATCTCCATTGAAGATTGCCAAATTAGACTTCTTATCTTGGGGCAGTGGGCAATACTCAAATTTGACAAAATAGGGCATTCTAGCGTATGATTCTTCCACGAGATGAAACTAGCCAAATTGGGCAAGCGTTCTAGAGTTATTTGCTCAAGATTTGGGAATGTAATCTCCTCCACTGCGCTTCCTTGCCCTTCTTCATCTATGATCACTCCTTTCATTTGGTCACACTCCTTTATTTCTATCTCCTCTAGATTGGGAAGGCACCGAGCCATTGATGGAACAAAAGCATGTCGCAAGTTGCTGCATTTATAAAGGCTAAGATGCCCTAGACAATCGAAGCACATTGTTCCTTGGAGATCTCTATTCCATAGTTGCCTCAACTTTGGTAGATTGACCAAGTGTAGATACTCTAGCTGAGGCAACACCTGAGTGCAATCCACAACCTCAAGCCCTTCAAGATCGAATATTTCTTCCAGAGGCTCACAATCGCACACTTGCAAGCTTGTCATTCTTTTTAAAACAAGCATCATATTGGATGGAATAGCATTAATAAATGATGGACATTTATCCACCACTAATGATTCTAATTGCCAAGATGACATGATGGGATTAAGTTTGTCATGCCATTTTCCAATTAGCTCTGGGTACTCAAACAACCGCATACACTTAGTCCCGGCAAATGTAGCCTATCAAAAAATGCATCATTAAACGTAAAATTCTCGTTAAAAAAAAACAATTACTTTATTGGTGATAAGAAAAAAAATCAAATTCTACAGAATTTAGCAACCGAAGCGTACCATTTCTCCCAACATAATTTGGATGGTCATGTTGAGGTTTCCCTTCCAAAAATATTGGCACTTTGTTGCTTCATACCCTTCATTCAAACCTACTTTTACTCCCTTTAGCTTTGGCACATCTATTTGTCCCTTGTGGAAGAACTTCATCTGGGGACATCTATTCACAATGATATCTTCCAAGAGAGGGAACATCAAAGTGTATCCATTTGAGCTAAAACACCTCAACCTAGTCAACCCATTAAGCTCCATATACTTCAATTGCTTGAAAGTCACAACATGCCCCTCCTTTCCTCCCTCATCACTTATGACTTCTGTCAATATTTTACAATTACTAATTCTCAATTTTGTGAGTCCCACGAAATTTATAGCCATTGTCGGTGTGAACATATTTGATAGCCCATGACAATAAAACACATCTAGAGTCTTCACATGCTGAAAATAACTTGGAAAAGGTGATGCTACTTTTAGCTCATGACTTGGGCCTTCTATGGCTTCCACATTGATGCTCAGCTCACCTGGACCTTCATTCTCGATGAGTTCCACAATGCCGCATTGATTGATCTCCAACTTCTCAAGTTGGATTAGATCTCTAGCTATTAAGGTCGAAAACAAAGAGGTGAGCCTAGTGCATCTCCGAAGGGTAACCAAACGTAGCCACTTAAATTTAATATGATGGTAGAGTTCCTTATCCCATACACAGTTTAGCATTGATAAGTCATATAACTTCAACTCTTTTAATGGAGAACAAGCAACACTCTTTCCATCTAGAGGATTTGGTGGTTGGAGTTTAAAAACCACTTCAAGGGAATCACATTTTTTTGCCGTCAAAGTTTCCAGGCTCAACAGCTGTCCTAGAATGAAAGAAGGTGCAACATTCACAAGCTTTTTGCATTCACTAACTGAAAGCAATTTTAGCTTAGAGAAGGAATCCACATGAATTGGATCGTGCCATATCATCTTGATGTTATCCATGTCCTTGATATATAAATTCTCCAAGTTAGGAAATGCAACCTGCAATACTCACGGAATTGGTGATTTAGTTAAATTACGAATTCATGAACTTCCAAGATGTAAATAAAGAAGAGTGCCAAGATGTAAATTATGAATTCGTGGAATTGGTAATTCTATCTTAAGTTGCACCAAAAAAAAAAGTGAAAATAGGAAAAAAAAATCTCCATATTAATGTTGATGACTCCAAAACGGAAAGGCTATTGGAATATATTGGAGACAAGACAAAAAGTGCTAAAAAGGAATTCTGACCAGAATATGTTAAAGCATAGGCAAAATGGTATTTTGGATACACTCATGTACAATCATCTAATGACATTAGTGTTTCATAGATCCCAAACTCAAATAAAATCTCTCCCTTTGTACCTTTTTGGCTAACCCAAGAATGAAATACCTACTATACTAGCAATTGTTAAATCACTTAGAGAAGGTCATTTAAGTTCCAATACAAATGAAATTCTTCAGTGAAATTGTACCATTTTGTAAATTAATTAATAATGAGGAAGAATTTATTTAAAGAAACAAAAAGCAAGTCAAACGGGTAATCACCATTAGAGAATGCAGCTGAGAGATCGCTTGAGGAAGAATATTAGCCATTAGAAAGAAAATGATGGAGAGATTGAGATTAAAAAGGCAATAGATCAACCATCAAATGGTGCACTACAGTAAGAGATATGATTTTATCTAATACCGAATGCCTCAAATCGACATTAGGTCACTCTAAAGCAATTATATAGTTAGGCTAAGAGAAAGCGATTAGAAAAGGAATCGCTTGAGTCAAATGAACAAATCCTACTCACATCATTCCATACTTCAAACCACTATATATACTTAATCGATTGAAATTTCCTTTTAAAATTGTTTTTCTATTAATGCTGGAAGGTCAGTTACATGCGAACGACAAATCATATACATATACTCAAGTCAAATTATAGAAATAGTGCTAAATATCTCATTATAATAGATTAAAAATATCTAAGAAGGTCAACGTATTAATCTTGTGGGAGGGTCCATTTGTACAACCTATCTTGGCTACATAAACAACATTTTAGGTGAACGGCCTATATTGCTTTTAGTTTAGTCAAAGTCAACCCATCCGTACATTGCTCTATTTCATTTTCAATGGAAACATTCCTCCATTATTTGCTCGACAATTCAGATGACTCAGCTGAAATGGCTGATTTGCAAAATGTATTTTATTTCTTTGATAAAAGTTCCATGAGAATGGTCTTGCAGTTCATGTAAAAACTAAAAAGGGGTGATTTCTGAAGCCCTGGACCCCAGAGGCCTTGCTTAGTTTGGCGGTGGAGAGCTCAAGTTCCTTTTGCTGGTACAATAAAGAGAGAGTAAAGCTTCATTCGACCAGGAAAAAGAAGACAGAGAGATCTTGTGAGTGTAGATGAAGTCAAGTGACCGTCTCAAAGGCCCTTTGTCTCCAGGCTCTTGAACCTCACTGCTCACTTTCCTCTCAATTGTTTTTTCAATCTTTTTCAATGTACATGCGTGCAGTGTCTAGGCTGAGGCTCATGAGCGTTCAAGTTTCTTGTGAATATTAGAAAGCTTTTAAGGATCCTACTTGGCAGTTGTACTACCCCTTCATACTTTGTCCACGTAACATAAGAGATGTTCAACCATCTTTATGAAAACTATTTCCAATGAAATTGAAAGTAAAACATTGCAACTCATACATGTCGGCAACTCTGAACACTTAATACTTGCATGCTACTCATTTTCTTTTAAAATATTTTGGCTATGCTTTGTCTCATGCATATCTGATACTTCTGTAATATTTGATATTTTGACATAACGTTAATCACGTACCTGTTGACCGAAGAGTGCATTGGAGCTTGATTTGATGCAGTCTTGACTTTGAGCTTCTCGTGAATCTGTCATCGGTTTTTCATTGGATGAAAAGAATGTCACCATTTGCATTTCAAGGATGAATCTATGTACAAGAAGATCTTTAGTGAGGAGAACAAAATAAATCAATCTTACGCTTTCCACAAGAGAAGCACATCAAACTTTCCAAACATAGTAAGTTTAAGTTGGTCAACATCGGGAATGCTAGAGTTTTTGATGTTTCCAATCCCAACCCTTCTTCCTCCATAATGATTGCCTCCATTTTCTTGCAACATTTTACTGTTAGATCTCTCAAGAGTTCGAGAGATTTAACCATGGTTGGGAAAAACATAAACCTAAGGTTGGGACAGTCATGCACCTCCAACTTCTTTAAATTATGGAAACTCACTATTCCAAAAGGATTCTTGTTCCATATGCGTCTCAAGCTCCCTAGTCCTCTTAAATCAAAGGTGGTCAACTCAGACAGAGTCTCAACATCTCCACTAGCGCTTGGTCTGTCAAGATCGAAAATTTCTTGCACCGAATGGCAATTTGATATGCTTAAATTGTGTAATTCGTGTAGTTTTACCAGCGACTCAAAGCTAATAACCTTTGACAAAGATTTGCACTGCACCACCTTAAGAGATCGAAGATTGCTCAGCCCCAATAGAGATTGATCACTCCATATTTCTTTTATATTGGGAAGTCCTTCCATTGTTGAGGACTCCAAGGATGGGATTGAAATCTAACGAACAAATCCATCAACATTAGCATTTACACATATAAAGGACAGTCGGAAATTTACGCAATATAACAAGTATTATAAATGGTTGTCAAAGGAAATTCACAAGCAAGATATGTACAACCTTTAGTATAATTTTTGCATGTACGGAAATCTATAACAAACGAAGGCTAATTTCCAATCCAGAAAAGAATTTTACGACCCCAAAAGAGAACAAATGAACTTTATCTTTTATTTACAATATAACAAGAGATGCTACTACGATTAGATTTTGTTTGCATTTTACTAGCAATACCAGGAATTGCAACAATCAAGAATTAGCACTCGTTCTGTTTAAAAATGACAATCAATTAATGCATGAAATATCTATCTAATTGGCAAATTATATTGATCAGATGGAGATATATACAGCTCATGTTGCATTAGTCAAGGCAAGATTGGGCCTTCTATATCTATACATCATCTTGTTACGAGCCCAACTTAAAAAATAAACCTTGGGCAAATGATGGTCTATGAAAAAGACTCATGGCCAGAGAGAGTTGATAGCCGAACATGACATCATTCCTCATCCATCTAGGTCAGGAGGACTTTTTTTTTTTTTTGTTTTTTTGGGTCATAAGGTCAAGAGGACTTGTCACACACTGAAATTGTCTGCTTCTTGATATAATCCTACAAGACGGGCATTTCATTTTTTTTGTCTTTTCCTTCTTAGATGTCTTCAATTTATTCGAATTTATTAGGCAAAACACGACTAATTTCCCCGCAAAATAACCTGAAATTGGACATGTCAGCAGTTGTGATATTGCAATAACTGTGTACTGGACTTCTTTTTCCTTATTTTTCATAAATTATCTCTATTGTCCCCTTAAATTCAGAGGCATATGTAACCTATCCTAATTAATTATCCTTGTTGCCAAAATTTCCTTAAGGTGAGTCTAAATCCACAGTCAAAATGTCTGAAACCATAACATTTGAGGTGAAGGGATTCAGCTGTCCCTAATGACAATGGAAAGCTTTATTTTCTTTTTCTTCTTTTTTTCCCCCAAAATATCATTGCTATATAACTCTAGAAAACCCTTCATCTGCCAAGTTGTTCTCCCATTTTATATTGCCGTCACCCTCGTTCTCACCCATACAACAAGTTTTTAACTTTTTTGTGTTTCGTTCATTAGACTATTGTCATTCCCGACAAACCAACTTTAGACTACTACTTTTGTAGGCTGCCACTGCTTTATAATGTCGGAGGAGATTTATTATAGGTTTAAGAAGCATTTTATAAACTCATAGATCTTTGCATACGTAGGTTTTATAGAAAAAATAAAACTATTAAGAAGTACTAAAGCAGGAATAACTCTTTCATAAAGATTTAGAATCCTAGAAAGTTAAAAGCCCCAAAGACTACCGAAAACAAGAAAAAAGAAAGAAAAAAAAGAAAAAGCAAAGCCACAAAGGCTTCCCCATCTAGTTCCATTATTATTTGAAAGCCAGCTCCCTCCACAGGAGCTGAGGGCATGGGTTGAAGAAAAGTCACACTCTGATATCACAAACTTGTGGGACCCACCACTTATATCTCCACTGCTCTTTATTAACGGAGAAACTAACGTATGAAATGAGCCTTGGGCCCACGCCACTATAAAAGAACAATCTTGTCTAAGCCAAATAAAACCCTCCACTTGTAGCAGTTTTCCCCCATATAAAATACAGCCGTGAGCTTTTCCTAATTAGGGGCATTGTTTATCCTTAGTTTACTAATTATCTTTCGTGTCAGTAGATTACTATCAATGACCAATTCAACAAGTGGAAAGTTTTTGTTTTAAATTCAATGACTGATGTTGCATATGGGATTAGTCTAGTAGAGGTGCAGATAGAGGCCATATAATTTATCTATGACGGTGTAACATCACTTTCATTGATAATGACAAATAACAAATCATTTTTCACATGTAATTGCTCCCCTTTTTGAACTTGAATGATTTGTTATTTTCTTTAAGGTTGTTGTAAAGATTATACCAAAAGGATCTCCTATTAAATGTTATCGCTAAAGCTAGTTAAACAGTTAATTATGTTTCCGCCTAATGGTCTAGAATTTAGTATACTATAAATAATTGTCCTCAATTTCAATTGAATGTCATTATTTGTATTGTGATGAGCTAATTTATTAACTTTGCATTCAAAAGTTTTTCAATTACATAGCATTTGAGACTCTCTTCTAAATCGGATTTTGAGATGATAAAAGTTTATCAATCAAAATGATTAATTTTTCATATTATGAACGTTACAATCTATAGTATCTCAATTGCCATTTCACATGCATGATGCTTCTAACTACGGGTTGAGATTTTGCTGTGCTTTGTCTCCTACATATTTAATACTTTCATTATATTTAACAGTTTAATGTAAAAGTTAATCACATACCTCTCGATTGAAGAGTGCGGCAGAGTTTGATTTGACACAGTCCTGAGTCCGAGTTTCCCGTGAACCTATCATTAGTTTTTTTATTGGAATTAAAGAATGTTATAGGGATGAATCTATCTACAAGAAGATCTTCAAAATTGAAAAAAAAAAAAAAAAAAATCAATCTTACACTTTTCGAGAGAGAAGCACTTCAAACTTTCTAAATAAGTTAAGGTTAAGTTGGTTAACATGGGGAATGTCGGAGTTTCTGATGCTTCCAATCCCAACCCTTCTTCCTCCATAATGATTGCCTCCATCTTATTGACATGTTGTACCCTTAGATCTCTCAATTGTACAAGAGATTTAACCATGGATGGGAAAAACATAAACCTAAGATTGTTGCAGCAATCCACCTCTAACTTATTTAAATTATGGAAACTCACTATTCCATAAGGGTTCTTGTTCCATATGCACCTCAAGCTCCCCAATTTGACTAATTTCAAGGTGGTTAACTCATACAAAGTCTTAACATTTCCATTGGTGCTTGGTCCGTCAAGGTCAAAAATTTCTTGCACTGAATTGCAATCTCTTATACATAAACTGTGCACCTTGTGTAGTTCCACCAACAACTTGGAGTTGATAACCTTCGAGAGAGATTTGCATTGCACCACTTCAACAAATTGCAGATTGCTAAGCTCCGATGGAGATTCATCGCTCCATATCTCTTTCATATTGGGAAGTCCTTCCATTTTCAAGGACTCCAAGGATGGGATTGAAATCTGACGAACAAACCCATCAAAAATAGCATTTAAAATTACAAAAGGACCGTCTATATAGCAGGTACTATAAATGGTTGGCAAAAGGAATTTACAAGCAAGATAATGTACAACCTTTAGGATAGTTTTTGCATGTACGGAAATCTATGATAAATAAAAGCTAATTTACAACCTCAAAAGACAACTAATCAACTTTACCTTTTATTTACGATATAACAAGGGATGCTGTCACGATTAGATTTTGTATGAATTTTACTAGCAAAATCAGGAATTGCAATGATCAAGAATTAGCACTCATTCTGTTTACTAATGACAATCTGTTGATACAAGAAGTATTTATCTAATTGTCAAATTATATTGATTAGATGGAGATATATACAGCTCATGTCCCATGAGTCCCCACAAGATCGGGCCTTCTATATCTATATATCATCTTGTTAGGAGCCCAACTCAAAAAATAAACATTGGGCAAACAGTGGCATATGAAAAAGACTTATGGCCAGAGAGAGTTGATAGCCGAACATGACATCATTCCTCATTCACTTAGGTCAGGAGGACTTTTTTTTTTTTTTCGGTCGTAAGGTCAAGAGGACTGGGTGCACACTGAAATCGTCTCCTTCTTTATATAATCATACAAGACCGGCATTTCTTTGTCTTTTCGGACTTAGATGTCTTCAATTTCTCTGAATTTATTAGGCACAATGGGACTAATTTCCCCACAAAATAACCTGAAATTGGACATTTCAGCAGTTGCGATATTGCAGTAACTGAGTACTAGAATTCTTTTTCTCTAGTCTTCATAAAAAATTTCGAGTGTCCCTTTAAATTCAGAGGCATATGTAGCCTATCTTAATTAATCATACTTGTTGTCATAATTTCCTTGCGGTGAGTCTAAATCCAGAGTCAACATGTCTGAACCATAACATTAGAGGTGAGGGGATCCAGTGTCCCTAATGATGATGGAAAGCTTTATTTTATTTTTGTTCTTTTTTCCCCCAAAAGTTCATTGCTATATGACTCTAGAGAATTCTTCTTCTGCTAAGTTGCTCACAGTCTCCCATTTATCTCGCGGTCACCCTCGCTCCAACCCATACAACAAGATTTTAACTTTTTTGTGTTTCGTTCGTTAGACTATTGTCTTCCCCGACAAGCCAAACTTAGACTACTACTTTTTGAGGCTACTGCTCCTGCCAAACTTAGACTACTACTTTTTGAGGCTGCTACTCCTTTATAATGTCGGAGGAGATTTATTATAGGTTTAAGAAGCATTTCATTATAACCCCATAGATCTTTGCATATGTAGGCTTCATACAAAAAATAAAAATAAAAAGAAGTACTAAGGGAAGAGTAACTCCTTTTATGAAGAATTAGAATCCTAGAAAGATAAAAGCCCCAAAATCTACCGCAAAAAAAAAAAAAAAAAAAGCAAAGGCGTAGAGGCTCGTTGCAAAATTTCCTGATCTAGATCCATTATTTTTTAAAGCAAGCTCTCCCCATGGGAGCTCAAAGCATGGGTTGAAAAGTCACACTCTGACATCACAACCTTGTGGGACCCACCACTTAGGTCTTCATCGCTCTCTATTAAGTATAAATAGGGAAACTAACGTATGGCATGAGCCTTGGGCCTGCGCCATTGTGAAAGAGTAATATTGTCTAGTCAAATAAAACTTTTTATTTACAGTAGTTTTCCCCATATAAAATATAGCCGTTAGCTTTATTTAATTGGGCAATTGTTTATCTTTAGTTTACTGTTTCTCTTTCATCATAGTAGATTACTATCCGTAGAAGTCCAGATAGGACTATAAAATATATCTACAGCAGAGTAACACCATTTTCATTGATAAAAACAAATAACAAAGGATTTTTCACCTACAATTGCTCCCCTTCTTGAACTTGCATGATTTGTCATCTTCTATAAACTTTGTGTAGATATTATAGCAAAAGGATCTCCTATAAAATGTTATCACTAAAGCTAGTTAAACTGTTAACTACATTTCCACCTACTAGTCTAGAATATAATATACTACAAATAATCACGCTGTCAATTTCAATTGAATGCCATTAATTGTTGTTGTCATGATGAGCTACTTTATCAATTCTATAATTGCTCCCCCTTGTTGAACTTGAATAATTTATCATCTTCTTTAAATTTGGTGTAGAGATGATACCAAAAGGATCTATTATACAAGATTACAATGTAAAAAGAAAAAAGCAAAGCAATAAAGGCTCTTTGTAAAATTTCTCCGATGTAGTTCCATTATCTTTGAAAGTGCTCTCTCCATGGAAGCTCAGAGCAGGGGAAGAAGGTAAGTCAGACACTAGCGTGTGGGACCCACAACTTAAATTTCCACCACTTTTTACTGACGGGAACGCTAATCTTTGGTGTGAGTCTTGGGCCCACGATCAACTCAGTGATAATTGCGCCACTGTGAGAGGGCAATCTTATCTAGTCAACTAAAAGGCTCCACTTGGCGGCAATTTTCTTTGTTGGGCAATTGATCATTCTTAGTTTACTAACTTCTCTTTAACGTTAGTAAATCATTATCAACAACCAATTTAACAGTATATTAAACACAAATTATGGATTTGCGTTTGTGACGTCCGAAGTACATAAAAAGATATCTATGTATATAATATGCATGGATGAACATGCAAAAAACTCTGTACTTTTATAATTATGGGTTCTATGTAATGACTAACTGCTTATATAAACACGATACACAAAACACATGCATCAATTAGATTAACATAGTTGCTTTTATTTAAAAACCCAGTCCTCCTTCCCATTCTTCTTATTGGTTTTTAAGAGTCTCCTATATTATGATGAGTAAATTCAATAGAATCTACTTCAAAATATTTAAAATTACTTGTGGAATTACTTTAGTGCTGAAATTCCCTTCAGTTTTGCTTTATGAAACCCTATTGATTTAGATATACTTGCAGCATGTAAATTGAAAATAACTCAAAATCGATCACAAAACTAAATTTACATAGATTTCATACAATTAGTTGGATTTCAATACAATGAAGAGAACAAAAGACTGCTTTATCTAATTGTAGAGAAGGCATGAACGGATAAGATTATTATAAAAAAATGAACTGAAAATAAAAAAATCATTAAGCAACATAATATGTGTTGCATCTAATTAACAAAGGTAGGAAAAATAATAGATATTATATTCTTTTGATAGAGAGTTACCTGTTGCCCACTGAAGAATGCAATTTGAGTGCCAACTTGGTCCTCTGATGTACTACTCGAAGGAGCTGTCCTGGCAGTGAAAAAATTCTTGATGTTTGGTAAGTGGTGCAATTTCATTACACGCAAATTATGCAATTCCACTTTGCCGCAATCATCAGCATCTACAATCCCATGCAATAACTTGCAAGAGACAACTTCAATCTCTTCCAGTTGTGTAAGTCCTCTCAATACTGAAAGAGGAAACAAAACTTCCATCTTATCACAACTTTTGACTCGAATTACTTTTAATGTATTGAAGGACTTGTAGGAGGAAATATGGCTATAGCATATCTTCTTCAAGTTGAAAAGATTCTCAAGAAGTAATGACTCCAACATCTCAAAAACTAAGGAACACCATTGGAGGATGTGATGGATGGAAAGACTATACTTGACCTGTAGATATTTTAATTTTGGAAAGCCTTCTTGAGATAATGCGCAAATACTTTGCTTGCTTCCGTTCAACTTTGCCAAAAACAGATTGTCTGTTTTGCTTAGAAGACTTTGTATACATCCTTTTCGAAGAACATCACTTATTGGATCCAACTCGACGTACAAAATCCTCAATCCTTGGTCCTTGCTCCAGTGTGTTACATTACCTATTCGGATTTTGTACTTGGTTAATTTCTTGACATCAAGGTCCTCTGGGAGCACACTCAGATTGGGAATGGAGACATGTAGAGTGCAAAGATTTTTCAAGCAATTCAACTCAATCAAACTGGCATTAGTTGGTTGAGTTTGCTCCATGGCATTCCATTTATCAAAGCTATTCTCCATATACAACTCCTCCAATTTGATCAATCTTCCAAGAACACCTGGTTCAATTATCTGAAGATGTGGACAATGGTTCAAATCCAACATCCTCAGCTCTGTTAGTTGCCCAATTTCTTCCGGCAATTGTTGAAAGTTGGAATTCACACAACTGAGAACTTGTAACCTTTTTAGCTTGCCCAAAATGGTCACATCCTCTAGTGAACAACATTGAAGACACAGAGTACGTAAGTTCTCCAAGAACTGAAATGGCGTCGATGAACAAGTGAGACGCACGCCAGTTAGATTTAGAACCACAAGTTTCTTCATAGAGTTGAAATACGAATCTGGAACTTTAAGAGATATATCGATGTTAAAAAGCAAAAAGATGCGCAATTCGGGACAATCTAATTCTTTGGGAAACTCCTTCATATCAATATAGAGAAAGCATATCGCTGAACAACTTTTGAGCCTCTCATTCTGCAATTGTGTTGCCGACACATCTTTTTCTTTCAACATGAGAAGAGGGCGATCTTTTAAAATGAACTGAGCAACAAAGTCGCGAACCAAGTCATGTATCTTGAAAGCATTGGCACCTCCATTGTCCAACAGAAGGGAGGAGGCTTGAAGAGTGTGGATGAGTGTGCTCACCTCATCTCTAGCATCTTCCATGCTGCTATCTTTTTGAAATATCCCTAAACCATAGCCATACCTCACCAAATTTTCAACAGAGGGATTAGAGATGTCACAAGCAACACAGAGTTGTAACAAATTTTTTGCCTCCTCACTTTCTAAATGATCATAACTTAATTGCAACATCTTATTTATCATTGCACTTATTCCTTCGTTTGAACACCGCTCAATTTGATTTAAAGCATCCCTCCATTCAGATAAACCAGCATCTTTGAAATGTTTCGCCATTGTGACAATTAACAAAGGCAAACCTGCACATTTGCGTAGTGCTTCATTCACCATGGGTCTGAACTCATCATTATGAACTTTATCTCCCACCATCCTTTCAAACAATATTTTTGCCTCTTTCTCCTCCAGCCTATCAAGAAAGAAGTCCTTGTCGCAGCCCATTTCCCTTTGCAAAACATTTCGGTCTCTCGATGTCAATAACAACTTGCATCCCATGACTTTGTTGTCATGCCCGCAAGGAATTCCAACAGATTTCAAGTCAAGCCCTTTCCACAAGTTGTCCAGTATTATGAGGACCTTCTTTTTCTCCCGCTCTTCTTTTTCCAACCTCTTACGCAGAAGTTCCGCTCGCACGCTGGTGTACCTTTCGTTCTTTAAGTCGCTAAGGCCCAACGCGTGTGCAATCTCTTCTTGAATCCTCTTGATGTCTAGATTTTCCGTCACGTCGGCCTTAGGGACCAGATCAAATAACTTCTCTTTCCTTATTTCCCCTTCGACATGCTCCAAAAGGGTTGACTTGCCGACCCCACCCATCCCGTAAACCCCGACAACACTATTGCTGTTATCGGCAAGAGCGCCCATTACGTCCCTTATGATCGCAGTTCTGGATTCGAAGACGCCATCCTTACTAAGCTCATTTGACGTCGAGGCAGAAGAAGCGGAGGCCGTTGCAGGGGTCGGCTGGACGAATTCTTCGCCTTCTCTCCTGGCTGGATTCGTAGCAGTGACATTTCCCGGAGCAGGATCAGTGAAGGAGATGTCGTTCAATTCCTTGAATCCGCTGCCTTTTTGAGCGAGTTGCTTAATGACCTTGATCTTGTCCTCGGCCTTCCTGCTGAACTGATAGCGACATTTGGCGTCGGGAAGAGTCCCGTGGCAGCAAGTCTTGCTCGCCTCACCCATGTCGCCCAACAGGTCTCCCGCCTCCTGCAAGGCCTTGTCAGCACTTTGCTGCCACTCTGCAAAGGAATCATAGAAATTCCGAAGGTTGTTTCGGGCCACTTCTGCCAAAATGCGGACCCTCTGAGCCTCCTTCTCCAGGTTCCGGACTTCCACCCGAAGATCGTCGGCGAAGCTCTTGGAGGAGATCACGTATCTGAATCGACGCTTGACGGGATCAACTACCAGCTTTTGAAGACATCATACGCAATAGCAACGACAGAATCGACCGACATTTTTTCTTTGATTTTTTTTTTTCCAAGAAACAAAAAAGCAAAAAGACGATCGGAAGAGATTTGAGTGCAAAGAAGATCGCCGAAGAGCAATCAATGGAGAAAAAACACAAGTGACTTTTTACTGGAAGATTTGATCATCAACGGTCGAGATTCAGAACAAGCAATCTAACAAACTATGGAGTTCGCCTGAACTAAATCCTCAGAGATCCGACAGCTTAAAGTCATCACTACGCAAAAATAACAATAGAAAATGACCGCTATGGACCTTTTAAACAATCGAGTCATAGAAATAGGTGGCGTGCACATACATTTCTATATTATAATACAGAAGGGTTAAGACTATGAAAAATCCAAACTAATACACTTTTAATAAATTTATCAAAAATTATTTTTTTATCATTAAAAACTTCAAATTAAGTATATTTATAACGAATTTACCTTATGTTAATTTTTGTCAATTTTCTTTGTCAAATTATTAAGTTGAATGGCATGTGATGTGTAATCAGTGTCTCAATTTACGATTTTCTTCTGCGTTTGCATAGTTATATAATTTTTGTGATTTTTGTGATATTAATCTAATTTAATGAATGGTGTATTTATTACAAATGTACCGGCAAATTAAATAAATTAATTTACGATAAATATATCGGTTTGTAATTTTTATGATTAATTAGAATAAATTTATCATGAATATATTAATTTAAAAATTTTCATAATTAAAAAATTAATTTGAAGTGATTTTATCACATATATTAATTTAGAGTTTTCAAGCGTCCACATGTGCTTCTGCCTTGGTGTGTGGTCCACATTAAAATTGAGTTGATGGCAGAGTGTATAAAGTACATGTCACGTGGGTGGAGCCGTCCTTATTTGTTCTCTTGCCCGGGGTTACAGTTTATATAAAGAAAAATGCAGGAAATCATCCACTCTTATATTGGGATAATACTTTTGTTGAAATTCGCAGAGTACTTAAGAAAATACGTGGAAAGACACTTTATTATTTCTTATTATAATAATATTTTCATCGACACTGCACGTGAACGCTTGGGTGAATCGACACGGTGACAATTAGAATTTGAAATGCGTATGCCACCGTTGCAATACCTAGTTGATTAGACAATGTTAGCATTCAAGCAATAGAAGTTCTAATTGGTGCCCGATGGATGTTAACCTGACTTCGGTCTAACTAAAGTCCAGATAGTTTCAAATGTATTCGTGCAACGCATGGTAAACTAGGAGGACTTGTAAAAAGTATAAAAAAAAAAAAAAATCATAAATCTATCACATTTGTATTTTTTTAGTTCTAGACATTTTAATTAGACCAATTTTAATTCTAGACCTTTTCACATTGATACTAATTGACTCAATTCGGTCAATTTATGTTAGAAATTGCTGATATGAATGTAAGTTGTCATGCATGACATGACTAAGGCAAATGTGGACATTTTATATAATTTTCGATTATTTTTCACTTTTTTTTTTTTATCAATTTTTCCATCTTTCATTTTCTTTTTTCCCTTCTTTTTTCCTTTGTTTCTTTTTTGCCTTTCTTATTTTTCTTTCTTTTTTCCTTATCTTCCTCCCCCTCCTTCAATCGGTAGAGGTTGTTGGCTATTGGTGAGGCCAAGGATCGGGATGCCCTTGCTGGCCATAGGCGAGATCGGTCGTCACCAGCCTTTGGTGAGGGCCATCGAGGGTTGGGTAAGGCTGCCCCTTGCTAGATTCATCAAGGGGGACCCTCACCTAGCCCTTGCCTAAGGCTGGTGAGCACTAGGAAGCCCTCATACAACCTCGCCTAGATGAGGCCGCCCTTACCGCCAGGTCCCCTCTCTAGTTGATGAGGGGCCTCATCTAGGTGAGGTTGGTGAGGGCTTCCTAGTGCTCGCCAACCCTCGCCACCCCTCGCCAAAGGCCGACAATGCCCGATCTTGCCTATGGCTGGCGAGGGCATCCTAGTTCTCACCCTCACTTGCAGCCAGTGACCTCCACCAATCGGAGGCGGGGGAGGAACATAAGAAGAAAGGAAAAAGGAAAAAAAAGGGGGGGAAAAGAAAATAAGGGAAAGAGAAGGAAAGAAAAAAAAATAATGAAACATTCGACAAAATAATTAAAAATATATAAAAATGTCTGCATTAGTGGCACTCATGCCATGTAGGATGACTGGGATCCAAATCAGCAATTTCCAGCATTAATTGGCCAGATTAACTTAATTAGTACTAATGACAAAAGGTTTAGAATTCAATTGGTACAATTAAAATGTTTAAGATTGAATTGATACCATTGTGATAGGTTTAGAATTAGTACTTTTCCCATGATGACTTCTTGTGCTACTAAATGTCATATATCAAAATACTTGAATAAGATAAAGTCGCGATTAATATGGATGGCTCCACATATGTTTGATATTGTTTATGTGTAAATTCTCCGAGGCCAACAGTTGCCCTTTAAGAGCACGCACACTACTATAAAAGTGAGTCCTTGTAGACTTTTTAGGAAAATTCTCCGTGATTATGTCGATTGTGTTTTTAGTGATAAGAAAGAGATGGATTACCAGCTCTTTCCGGAAAATGCAGTGCAGTAATATTCTCTACTCGAAAAAAAAAATATCAAATGTATTGTAAGATCTTTTACTAGGCGAGTTTCTTGCTTATATTGAGAGCACCTCACAATTTGATTTTTCTTTTTTTAATCTCACGTAAGAATCACCATTGCAAAATTTGTGATTGACCCGGATACATAACATGTTTTTTGCTATTGAGCATCCTCATTGTATTTAGATGATAGACAAGCTGAGTCATTTAATTAAATTCATTTAATTAGGAAAACATTTATACATATGATAAAACTCCCTTGAGATTTGTCATGACCTTCCCAAGTGTAGTCTTCCCGAAGGGGAGCAGGTTTAGTGGATTGTTGAGCGGGAGGTAGCATTACCTCTAGTCAAGGTTTACTTGATCTCCCTCTACATAGATTTTCCCAAACTCTTATCCATGCGACGTTGGAAAATTCTAATTCAATTGATTGAGAGATGGGATTGTATCATGTAAGAGAGTAGCCATAAACATGTTGGGATTGGCTAAGAGCTAAGAGCTAAGTAGAACGTGAAAGAAGGTTCTATTATCTGCGAATCAAAGACTTTAAGGACTGGATCATACTAATCGTCTAATTATTGCCATTTCCATACCTAAACTTGATTTGTTTGCCTATAAGTTGGTTCATGTGTCAAATTATGGAATCCTAAGATTCTTTCACTAAGTGTTCTTGCACAATTATTCAATTTCATTTGTTCCTAAAGTGGGTCATACTCGCTGAAAGAAGCTAAAGAAATCAAAGCGTAAAAACCATATAAGGAATTCAAAACAACACATCGAAAGGATAATGAAAGACAAGTAAGAGTAAAGTAAGGAAAAGTAAACCCAATATGAGTTGCGCAAAGATTATTCCATGATCTTGTTATTAAGCCCCAAGACAGGAACCTCTGTAATGTAAAATTAAAGCCTCACGTCACTCAAACATGATGAAATAACAAGAGTATAAAATGTGGTAAAGTAACCCAATACGAATTAGGTAGAGAATATATACTATCTTGTTATTAAGCCTCGGGACATGAATCTTTGTGAGATAAAAATTAAAGGCAAAGTCTAATTTCGGCTAAAGATACTTCCCTACTAAAAAAAATTGTCTAACGATATTAAAGACAAAGACATCCAAAAAAAAAAAAAAAAAAACTAAAAGTAATCCTACTATAAACGCAAATTAGATGTATTTATCTTTTTCTTTTTATTTTTCATCCTATTATCTATTTATCTAAAAGAAAACACAATCTAAAAGCATATTGATTCTGATAGTCACTTTAACAAGTCCCTAATTCTTAAGCATATATTGTTTAAATTCTATTTTGCACTTTAGAATGTCTCTTATTGTTAAGCATATATTGTTTGTTTGTATACAATTCTATTTTGCACTTTAGCAAATCAGTTTTGAAGATCACTTTAACATAACTCTATATATAATTCTTAGAAGAGCTTAATAATGCCTAAGGAATTGTCCGATCATTCCCGATCTTATTGATCAGATGCTATTCTAGTCCTAAACTTTCATAATTTATCAATTTAGTCATAAATTTTTGCCCAGAATTCCAATCGAGTCTTTTTAGCCAACTTTCTTAGGAAACCACTTATGTACAATGTGCCATAAATGATGGCCGACAATAACTAGACTACCATGTGAGTGATTTTTAATATAAATTGACTGGGAGGACTACCTTGGAACTTGGCATAAAGCTTTTGGACTAAATTGGAAAAAAATTAAAAGTTTATGACTAAATTGGCATTTGCACAATAAGTTTGAGATTCATGAGGTAATTATCTCCTATAGATACTCGTCATTAAAAAGGTATTAGAGAGAGAGAGAGAGAGAGAGAGAGAGAGAGAGAGAGAGAGAGAGAGAGAGAGAGAGAGGTGTTTTGGACTGTAGATATTTCAAAAGATATAAATAAATATGTAATAACTTATGAATTTTAAATTAAATAATTGCGTGGTTCCTCATTATGACAAAATATTTTGTTGTATTTTACAAGTAAATCATTAACATTCGATAGAGAGAATACATAACGTGATAGATCATATTTAACAAAATGATGATATAAACATTAATCAAATATCTGACAAATAAGAGGCTTGATGTCCAAATTATCTTTTATGACATAATTATCCATATTTGACAGTAAATGATGATAGCAAATTAAAAGAAGTATCTGTCATCATAAAAACAAAATTATGGTACGTGCTTCGCAAATAAATAAATTTTAAAAATTAAAAGAAACAACTGATAGCAAATCAATAGGATAAACAATTATACATTACTAGAAAAAGTCCATAAAATGAAAATAATAAATTTGTATAGGTTAAATAACACGATGATGCATGTATCATAAATAACTGTAACTAAATGCATAATTTTTGATGACACCTTACTTTTGGTGTAGAAGTCAAGTAGCATCACAACATGCAAGGCATGAAAGGTTTACAACCTTCAATGACGAGAGTTTAGCCTACATAGATATGTAAATGAACTTAGTTGTTGTCAGATACTAAGCATTTTAGTCATTATAATAGTGAAAGTCGAGTATCATGCAATACATGATGAGTCCATAACCTTGTGCTTTCTTTTGAGAATTTAGCCAATGGATATATTCAAGTAAACTAGAATTTACAATTGGCAACCGCACAAACAAGTAGACCAATATATCATTTAATGTGTAATATGTTGTACTGTAATTTTATATTAAAGACTGTATTTAGATCACATGCTAGTTACTTAATTATTGATTCGATTTGTTTGGCCAAATGTATAATTGTTTACATTGAAAAATGACCAAGTCTTTGTAAAGGAAATAATGTCGATATAATTGGGTATGAAGTTTGTAATAGTTGATATGGTTTTTGGTAAGTTAACGATAATAGAAGCGCTTATCGATGGCTATAAACAATAATTATAGATGACTGAGAGATACAGCCGCGGACGTACGATACGATGTTGACGATCATCAACTACTAAATTTTGCTAAATGTTGGACAATGGGAAAAGAAGAAAGGAAACAGTGAATATGTCGATTGAAGACAAGGGCACCAAGAAATGATTAACCCAGTAACGATTGTAATTGCTTGTGGACAGGATCCATACGCAGATAGGAGGCCTAAAATCTCGAGAATGCAGCTACGACTGCATTTGGAATAGTTGAGTCTTAATGAGCGGTTAGGGCTATGTAATTATTGCAAAGGATTATCATGATTAATTTTTTTTCCCTCTATGACCTTTATCAATTTTAATGGCAACTCCTGTTTAAGATCGCCACTACACCCCTTCCATTAAATTCAAAGATATATTCTTTGGTGAAATGTAGATTACTGCTCAGGTTAGAACCCATTTTGAGTTAAACAATAATACAATTTGTGGATGATAATTTCCAACGTGATTGATGATATTGGACGTAGACTAATCCTAGGACATATGGATCAATTATAAAATTGATTTTTAAAGGGATATGAGAAGCTAAGCTGCAATATTCATCGCTCATTATATCAACAATAAATAAAGAGTTCACATATCATATTTTATGGATCTAAACAAGTCCTTAAAAGGTTCAAGAGAGAAGAAATAGATGGAGGATCTGCCTTGAGGTGAGAAACCCTATTCCCTATTTTCACTCATTTAGGAAGAAAAATAAAGGATGGGAATTGAGGAGGAGGGGTGGGCGGGAGTGGCGTCTGGGCACCGGGACAATTAAATAAGGCGTTCGCCTGGCTGGGCGCTGGGGTCTTCCCAGACTACCGCAGGCAACCACTCTAAGGAGCTTGCTCCCTGCCTAGTCAACCTGTTCTTCGCACAGTTGTTGTAACCAACTTGCTGACTGGGTGCCCTTGACATAAGGATCGATTATAAAATTGATTTTTAAAGAGATATGAGAGCTGCAAGATTTATTTTTTTTTTTTTTTTTTTTTTTGTGGACGGGAGGAGGCTGGCGCCGACAAAGACGTCAGAAACCTCCCAGGCGACACGTCTTGCCACCACACACGCGCCACCTGGTAGAGTCACCTAGTGACTCCGCCAGCCTCCTTGCTTGGCAAGGGCTTCGAACGCTCGATCTCTCACCGGGAGAAGGAGCGCCTACCCAGCAGAGCCACCCCAGCGGGTGGTTGAGAGCTGCAAGATTCATCAGTCGTTATATTAACAATAAATAAGAGTCCACATATCATTTTTTTGAAGTAGGTTCTTTTACTGGGAAGGAAAACCCAACTCGCAAGACTCATGAATGGTCCACTAGTCACGTGGACAACAAACTATAGATCTTCGTAAAATCTAATCTTAGTTGAGGCCTTAATTAAACACTATCAATTCCTTAATTAAGGCAATTAGCCGTCGCATCATAATTGTGGAGTAAATTGAATTATACGAATACTTTATAAAGTAAAAAAACAAATTATTACCAACTGCTAAAATAACAAAATGATATGACTTGAATTATATGAATACTTTATACACTCCGTCACATTGATATAACAAAATGTAATTAAGAAAGAGCAACAAATAGGTGGCACCCACGTGATAAGGACAGGCCACACCCACCCATGCACGCGATAAGTAGCATCTTTAAACTTTTTCATAATATTAATATGTTCATCGATATTTCTGTGTGGGCACTTTTGTGAATCAACAAGGAGTGACAATTAGAATCTGAAAAGCATATAGCGCCTTCAATCAACACGCAATTATTAAAGTGACTGGACTTAAATCATTGCTTATGAGCGATAGCTACCTTATGTAGTTTGTCATTCTTCGATATAGCAAATGTAATTAATGAAGAGAACAAAAGGACGAGGACATATCAAAACCACGCGACCTGTAGTTCTATCTGGAGGTGGCGATATGTGTTAGAAACCCATTTTCAACTCAATTTTAGTCCCACGGGGGAGTATATAAGACACTCTAAATTTTTTAGCTAGTTGAAATGATATTGAAAAAAATCATGTTTTGATTCCATGTGAGTCTACGTGGGTTTGCACCAGACTCATTTTCAATCCATTGTGAGTCTAGCAAAATGAGCAAATAAATTTGTTACTAATATCATGGGAGATCTCCTTTCAGCGTCCCCAGATACTTTTTAATTAAAAGTTGAATATGGTAGTATAAATGGTTTTCTTGTTTCTTTACCTGACTAGTCATCATCACCGGTGTGTAACTTTCCACATCCTTACCTCCACCTCTACTAGAAAAACATTGATCAGGTACTAGTCCTAAATTTGCTTCTTATGCGAATCAATGAAATCACATTTAAAATATAGAAATTATATTATAATTAATCAAATTGATAGATTATAATGTCAAATGTAATCGTTCCATTATATGTAACTTCAATTGGAATTGTTAGATTCAAACTTCTAAGTAAATTAAATATTTTCCATTCTTTGTTAAAATTTTAAATTAGTTTACTTTCTTATGTATTGCTACTCTTTACGGGACAAAATTAATATGAGAAATGATTCCGAATCACCACTAACATTATTTTGTGGTCTCTCATTCTTATTGGAGTTTCCTCCTTATTTTTCAAATGCTTGGGTCCAGTTGGAGTGTTTTACTTTTAATATTTATTTTTCTAATATTGGAGTTATCACAAATTAGTTTTAAAAATTTTCAAAAATTATAATTATTGACAAATAAAGTTATGTGGCTTTTGATAATTTATGACCCTCAATTTTCTTTCTATATTAATAATTTCAAAGGATGGGGGGCATCGAAAAACAGCAACATTTTGCTGGAAAATTTACAATAAACGGCTGAGTTTTAATACTGGCTATCCAGCGATTTAGAAATTTAAGAATGACTCAAAAACCCAAGGAAGAAAGAGGAGATGGAGTATGGCTGGAGCTCCACTTGGGAAGTTGAGTAGTGAGCAGACTGGCCCTGCGTCGTTGCTGGCCAAAAATGAAAATACAAAAGGCCGGTAGGTGCGCTCCATCAAGACAAGAACAATAATAGACTGATACACCATTTGATCATAGAAATAGATGACTCATAAAAAGTATATGTATGGAAATGGATCTTTTTTTTTTTTTTGGTTACAGTTTGCTGTCCCTGATCAGTACCATCACTAATGTCCAAATCTCCGCGTCCTTTCTTCCACTGGTCATGGACAACTATCTAAATACACGAATGATTGCTTTAATCAAGGTAAGTTGTGGGAGAGGTAGAGAAAGAATAATTGAGGGAAGTTGCAGGAGATGAGATGGTTTCCTACATTTTACTGTTCTTTTACTTGAGCAGTCACCATCTCTAATGTCTACCTCTACGTCCTCTTGTCCACGGCTACTGGACAAAACATCTAGGCATTCGTAAATTGACCGGCTCCTCTCCCTTGTCTCGTAGTATTCATTGAGCTGTCAAAATTTTCGTCCTCTTCTTTTTCAAATTTCCCATCGAGCTGCTCCGTTTTCCATTATTGATGGATCCGCTAGAATCATATTATTGATCTTTTGAATGTACTCGATGCGCTCGGATGGTCACACCTTTTGAGGAGGAGTATCGGACAAACGCATCTTCTTCGGTGAAAACTGATAAGAACTTGATGGTACATAAACAGAGCTCAAAGGGACATGTGTTGGCATTGGCCCACAAAGTAGACGTAGCTTGCAGACTCTGTGCATCATGAAGGAATCAATAGGGCAACATGTAAAATAAAAGAAACGGTATTTTTTTTTTTTTTTTGGGGTAAAGTAAAAGAAACGGTATTCATTCATTGCATTTTCCAAAAAAATAGATGATGGCTCAAACCAATTTTGGAGCTGGATTTGATAATTAACAAGGGATTTAGGCATCATAGTAATTGAATTTTTTGCAAAAATTGTAAGTAGGTCTTTAAACTCTTTTTTTTTGCCAATTGTGTCCATACATTGTAAATTTTTTCCATTTTGTCAAACATGCAAATGGAGTTCATGATGTAGATAGTCTATTGCGAAATGCACCCACATTATATGTCTACCATGCCGTCAAGATGATAGAAGGAAATAAGCTTTGTGATGTCCCATTAAGGACTAAAGAGATGAGTGATCTCGATGATATGCCGATGTAGAAATTATATATTAAATAGCAATTTTTGTTAATGTTCTTCTTGACAAATTCGATTTGAGCCTATATCCTTATATCTAATTAATATTAACCATTTGTTGAAATTTCATATATTATCTTTTGTAAATTTGTTGATAGAAAGCTCCTCTAAGTGTCCCTTTGAGCAAAAAAAGTTTTTACATAATAGATGAACCTATTTTGTACCAATTTTAATTTTCTCGAGGGAAAGCAAAATGCAGAAAATGTTTTCTTTAATGTAAGTGCAAACAAAGAGAACTAGAAGTTGATGAAAGTGATGATCGAACATCGTGTGGAATCTTTTCAGAATCAATCTTGTGTAAAAAAATTAAGTAATCGATTGAAAGTTCTAACTCACAAATGAATAATTTAAGATTGTAACCGGTCCTCTCAATTCGATTCCCAAATTCCAGGATTGAGAGCTAGATCAACTGGTCTTGGAAGCGGGAATCAGACCGATTGACCCAATCAGTAAATTTACTATTTTGGACCCAAAAAATGAAAAATAGGAGAAATTTAGAGGATTTAGAATTTTTTTCTTAAAAAAATTTAAAAAAATTATATATATATAATTAATCGCTTTGGAACTGGACTGACCAACCATCAATTTCAAAAGCGAAAACCGGAAATTAGACCGCCCTATTTGAGAACCACTCAAAACTAACCAGGCTGGTCCGATCCGAGCGTTTCGCGGTGCATACCCCCACCAGTCATAGATGATTTTCTAGCAAACGCCCAAATCACAGGGAAAAAAGAGGAAATCGGTAGATACTACGGAGCCCATTAACCTAACTTTAGTTAGGCCTTAACTATAAACCAGTCAATTCCTTGAGCATGAAAATGTATGGTTTTCTATAATATTGTTCCTTTACTGACAAGTCACCATCACGAACGTCCGTATCTCCATCATTTTCTCCATTGCTAAATGGACAAACGTTGATGGGTTATCCATCCTTTCCTCCATCATTAATGGAGAAACACAAATTAGGTACCAGCCCTAAACCCTCTCCTGCGGGGAATGAAAATCATATTTTAAAAAATTAATATAACGAAAAATCTCAAATAAATTAATTATTAATTTTTTGTTATCGAAAATATCAAATTAATACACTTGTCATATATTTATCTAAAGCTAACTTTTTGACCTCCAAAAATCACAAATTAATACATTTGTGAAAAATTTACTTTAGTTAGTTTCTTTTAAGTTTGATTAATATCATGAAAGACCACAAATCAATACACATATAATAAATTGAGGGTAAAACCTCAAACCAATACGTTCGTTAACTACCACGTGTTATCTAACTTAACGATTTGGTAATAAAATTTTAACGGAAGTAATGAAGAATAACTTTGTCACGTATATACTAATTTGAGATTTTATTTGAGGTAAATTTATCATATGTGTACCAGTTTAGGGTTTTTGTGATATTAACCATATTTAAAATATAAAAGTAATACTATAATTAGGCAAATTGTTAGATTAGAATGTCAATTGTAATTCACATGAGATGTAACTTCGTGTAGATTTGTTAGATCAAAACTTCTAAGTAAATTAATTATTTTAAACCAATTTATTTTTGAATAATGCTGCTCTTTACATGACACAATTAATATGGGAAAAATTCGAGTCACCATTGGCATTGTTTCGTGGGCTCTCATTCCAATTGAATTTCCCTCTTTCCTCTGAAATGCTTGGGGTCTATTTTGTGAGTCTTTTGCTTTTAACATTTATTTTTCAAATATTGCAGTTATCACGAATTGGTTTTAAAAATTTTCGAAAACTTACAATTATTGCCCAGTTACGGGGGGTTTTCATAATTTATAAACCTAATTTTTCTTTCACTTTTAATTTTTTTGAAGGACGGGAAGCGTCTAAAAATAACAACATTTTGCTCGAAAAGTTTATAATAAACGACTGATTTCTAATATTAATTATCCAACGATTTAGAAATTTACGAATGACTCAAAAACCGAAGGAAGAATGAGGAGATGTGATATGCCTGGAGCTCCACCTAGGAAGTTAAGGGCGCTCCTGACAACATCTCTATTTCTCTGTTTTTCTATTCCCGATAATAGAAATAAATCCGTTTAGTAAATGTAATTTCATTTTTCTATTTCTAACGGAGTTTCTATTCCGAAATAGATTTAGAACAAAAATCGAAGTTAAAATTTTTAACTTTTTTATTTCTAAAACAAAATGAGAAATCAAAATTTTCCTTATCTTTCACTCTCATCACTGCCCGTGGGATGCCCAACGCCCGCCGCTGGTTGCCGGCAACCCTCCCTCCACTGACCTCGACCATCGGCCACCGGCCACTAGATGTCGGCCGCCGATTGCCAACCATCAATCGCTGGATGCCAGACGGCCACTAGACGTCAGCTGCTCATCGCCAATCGTTGGATGCTGGATGCTCACCACCAACCATCGGATGTCCGTTGCCAATCGTCCGCCGCTCGCCACCGACTGCCGAATGTGTACAGCCTGTCACCCGCCGTTGGACTCCGACCACTGGCCACCCACTGCCAGCCTCCAGTTGTCGGACTCCGGATGTCGAATGTCGGACGTCGAACTCCGGACATTGGACGCTGATTGCCAGTTGCCAAACTTTGACGTTGGACTCCGGACTTCGGCCACCGGCTGTCGGTCATCGGACTCCGGTGCTGGACACTGGACTTCAAACACCTGTCACCGGTCACTGGATGCTAAATGCCATCGCCGGATGTCGAACTCCGACCACCAGATGTTGGTCATTGCCACCCCTAGAAATAGAAATTTTATTCTGTCATCAAACGAATTTTTATTTTAGAAAATAGACATTTTGAATCGTTATTAAACGTGCTTTTTTGCTCAAAAAATTGTCAATATAAATTGAGAAATCAATTTCTTGCAAGAAATTAATTTTTATTCCAGAAATTTTATCATGCGCGTCCTAAGTGGTGAGCAGACTGCCCCCATGTCATCGCTTACCAATAACAAAAATACAAAAAAAGGCCGGTCGCTTCACGAGGACAATAACGATAATGGACTGATAAACAATCTATTTGATAGATATAGATGCCCACAAAAAATATATATATGAAAATGGATGATATTTTTTTGCAATTTACTGTTCCTTGATCAATCCCCATCACTAATGTCCAAGTCTCCACATCCTTTTTTTTTCACTGCTCATGGACAACCATCTAAATATACAAAAGATTGCTTTAATTAGGGCAAGTGGGAGAATGGGAGAGAGAGAGTAATTAAGGGTACTTGTAGGAGCTGAGATGGTTTTCTGCATCTTACTGTTCCTTCACTCGACTAGTCGCCACCATCACCCATGTCTACCTCTACGTCCTTTTGTCCGCCGCTACTGGACAAACATCTAGGTATGAACTGACCGGTTGCTCTCACTTGTCTGGCCTTTTTCCTTTTACTGCCGAGAGGAACGTTGCTTTCCCACTTTACCTCTCCTGAAGCAATGATGATTTAAGCAAAAGAGTCCCTAATTATTAAGCTAAAACCGACAATTCTCGAGGCCCAAACGAGCAAGCTTCCCTTCACTTCAATTAATCCCTTATTGCGTATGGATATGTGATGTCCTATTAAGAGTTTAAGAGATGAGTGATCTTGATGATTTTCCATTATAGAGATTATTTATTGAACATCAATTTTTTTTTTTTTTTTTGGTAAAGGTAATTAAATTAAAAAGAGGGGAAGCTTACAAAAGATTGGAACCATAACCCACACTCTGACCAGTGGCGGCAAAGTGAGGGGGTTCCGATGTAAAAGAGCACAAGGCTACACGATAAGTGACGAAACTCCTAAGGAAGAAGAAGACAAATGGAGCCAACCTCCGAACCTCCTGCACTCTACCTAAAGGCAAAGAATGGAAATACCACCAGATACGGAAAACAAGAAGGATCAACAGGAGACCAAGGAGAAGACCGCCGGATCAAAGCCCCATCCTCTCTGAAGCCGCTTGTTCCTCGGAGCAGGATCGACATTCTTGAAGGTACTAACCTTGTCCTTAACCACCTTAATTAGGTGGTTTTTGAGCGCCGGAACGACAATTAAGTCTAACATTAGACTTTGGCTAATTTAGATTCTTATGTCTAACTAATATTAACCATTACTTAGAATTAAGTCTTGACTTTTTCATATATCATCTTTTGCAGATTTGTTGACGGAAAGCGTCTTTCGGCATCCCTTTCTGTGAAAAAAAAATAAAAACTCAGTTTGCAAAATAAAATTGAAATTGCTTAATTTTTATGCCAACCATAATTATTAGATTAGAATGTGAAGTAGATATCATAAAATTGCCATATGATGATATGGTTGGAATTTTGTTAATGTCTCTCTGTTCTAGCTCTTTTAAAAGTTACTTTTTGACATGAGTTTAATGTAATTTTTCCTGTTATTCTCAAATGGCAACATCAATAGATAAATTTCATTGGTATTTCTTTTGAGAAAGAGAAAGCAAGTCCCACACCAATAATGGATAGCGGACTCAATAATAGAGGCCTATGGGGCATGGTGCAAGACAAGACACCTTACATAGTATACATGGTGAGGTGTTTCTATTCACTCGAAGTAGTCATTAAGCTGTCAAAACTTTCTTCCTTTTGTCCTTCAAATTTCCTGACAAGCTGTTCCATTTCCCACTCTTGAATGGTCTGTTTGGATGGATGCGCTAGAATCATATTATTGATCTTTTGAATGTACCCGAGGCACTCATATGGTCGCACCTTTTGAGGAGATAGGAACTTGATGGTACATCAACGAAGCAGGGACATGTGTTGGCATTGGCCCACAAAAAAGTAGTTTGCAGACTCTGCACATCATGCACGAATCAATAGGGCAACATGTGGAATAAAAGAATCGATTTTCATTGATTGCATTTTCTAAAAAAATAGATGATGGCTCGGACCAGTTTTGGAGAGGGATTTGATAATTAATAAGGAATTTAGGCATCATAGTAAGTGAACCTTTTGTGAAAATTGTCTATAGGTCTTTAAACTCTTTTTTTTTTTGGCCAATTATGTCCGTACATTATATATTTTTTATTCTGTCAAATCCTTTTTATCAAACATGCAAATGGAGTTGATGATGATGTGGACTATACACACGAGATGTGGATAGTCTACTGCAAAGTGCCATCAGGATGACATAAGAAAATAAATTTTGTAATGTCCCATTAAGAGTTAAAGAGATGAGTGATCTCGATAATATGTTGATGTAGAGATTATATATTAAATAGCAATTTTTTATAATGTTCTTCTTATTGACAGATTTGATTTGGGCTTAGATTCTTATATCTAATTAATATTAACCATTGGGTAAAAATATGTCATGACTTTCATGTATTATTTTTTGTAGATTTGTTGATAGAAAGCTCCTCTAGGTGTCCCTTTAAGTGAACCAAAAAAATTCACTTCACAAATAAAAGTGAAGTTGTTTAATTTGTATGCCAACCATAATTATTATATTAGAATGTGAAATAAGTATCATAAAATTGCCATATGATAATATGGCTGGAATTTTGTTAATGTCTCTTTGTTCTTGCTCTTTTAAAAGTTACTTATTGATATGAGCTTAACGTAATTTTTCCTATTATTCTCAAAAGAGTTTTCTTTGATTTTTCTTACCAGAAAGAAAGACTGAGTCTCAGACCGACAATGCACAGTGGACTCAATAATACAGACTAGTGGCCAACAACAATGATGATTATGTGGACTATGTACATGGGATGTAGACCGTCTCCAGTGAAATGCGCGCGCGTCATTTGTCTACTGCGCCGTTGGCACGATAGGAGGAGTGAAATGGAGCAAGAATGAAGAGAGACGAAGAAGGTGAAGAGGCTTGGGGGCAAAAAAGAACGAAGGTCGGCATCAAAACACTGCAACTCTTTGCTGGAAAAATTCGATAATGTCTGAGTAGTTGCATGCTGCATGAGGCGTGGTTGGACCTAACAATCAAAATTTCTTGATATCTTTCGCATATTTTGCCGCCAAAGATCTCATTATAATCACCTTAGTTTGTCATTAATCTATTGATTTATTTCCACAATGTCGCCAAAGCTTTCATCTATTTAGTTTTTTCAAAAAGCATCTTGGACTCGCGAGAGACATGAGACATCCCACTATTTAATGTCTAGTTAAATTATTGCTTCTTCTGGGCCTAAACAACATGCAAAGCTATTTTCCAGCCGCATAAACTCTATCAAACAAAAGAGTACACATAGACCCCACTCTTGTGTGCATGGTTCAATTATGGGATCGGGGTGATAAGGCATTGATGCCTTGTTGGAACATGATGTCACAGAAAACGAAAGTATAGAATAAAAGTGCGGATGCTATTATCAAATCATTTGTCATTCGTCATGTAATGCTTATCATAAATAGAGACTCATAGTTTTAAGTACTTCCCATTTATATTAGATGTAATTTAATTAAACACTAGTGAGAAAAAACGTGACATATGAAACTATAAGTGACCCTACCAAACTCTTGGTAATTGGAGTTCAAACTTGACAAAGAAAAAGGTAAATGCAATTTAGTCCTTGTCTTTTTGAGAAGATGTGATGGATCTTCGGCTTCACTGTGCACAATCTGTCTGAATGCCTAAGAGTTGCAATTTGATTATTTCCCTTAATAGATCCCTTGAAAAATGCAAAGAGAATTGTCTGCCTACATGCATATTTGAACAAGTGATGTATGACTACAAAAGACCATAAAATAAGCACATTGAATGAGAAAAATTAGATAATATAAAAAAGATGAGCTATTTCGACTTAAACAATTGTAAAAATAAAAATAGAAAATATCATATTGACCTTGACTAATGATGAAGAATGTTCCTTATTGCCATCGGAGCCAAATTTTGTAGAAACAAAATGGTTTTGTAATTGCATGAACCCCATCCTCATGAGCCCAAATGGTCTCAATCTTTGTATTACGTGATATTCATTTGGATCTAAACGTTGAAACACAAATATCTTCGAAACATCACTCTGTCTAGTTACTTTAATAGTGTGGAGTTTTTAACATGTGGAAGTAGAGTTTCACGATAAATGGAGGACATCAAATTAGACAATCAAAATTGACAAGAGCAAATTGTCAATTTGTTCGAGAAATTCAGAAATCTACGAGGTTAAGACTGTGTCATGATCAATATGGAGACATACTCAAGAATCTTTTTTTTTCCCCATCAAAGTTCAAGGTACTGGTGTTTTAGTATTAAACATATTATACAAAATGTAATCAAGTTCTAAACTTTTCAATTGAATCAATTTAGTCTTTGACTTTTTGAGGAATAAATCAAGTTCTCTCGGCCAAGTTTTGCAACATCGGCATTAAACATATTATACATAAATGTAATCGAGTTGTCAATTGAACCAATTTAGTTTTAACTCTTTGAGGAATTGTGTAATTAAGTTCTCTCGGCCAAGTTTTGCCTCATTATTTGACCTGTCAATCTAATTATGATAGATTATCCTATGCGTAAGGGTGATGGTGTGATATGAACTAAATATGCATGAAATGACGTTATTTGATCTTAGATAAACGTTATTGTTGTTTGGTTGAGTGGCTAGAGGCCCAAATTATCAATGGACGAGGTAGTAATAGCTCCAGCCACGTCTTTATCAAATGTGGACTCGACAGGGAGTAGGGACACCCTAATATCTAATGTCTAGTCAAATTATTGCATCTCTGGACTTGCCCACGCGCATAGCCCCTAAGCATTCGTAAACGTACGACGACGGACCGGGTGCCTCACTTGTTTGTCCTCTTTCCTTTTACTACCTGAGAAATATTGCTTTCCCACTTCACCCTTCCCAAGGCAATGATCAATTAAGCAAAAGATCTCGCCAATTATTAAGCTAAAACTTCCAACTCTCTTGATGAGACCCAAATGAACAACCTTTCCCTTCACTTCAATTAACCCTTATTGTGTAAGGATATGTGATGTCCCATTAAGAGAGGTAGAAGGATGGGTAATCTCGATGATATGCTAATGTAGATATTATATATTGAATAGAAGTTTTTGATAATGTTTGACACATTAAATTTGAGCTAACTTAGACTCTTATAACTAATTAATATTAACCATGAGATGAAAATAAGCCTTGATTTTTCATATAGTATCTTTCCTTGATTAGTCAACAAAAAGCCCCTCTAGGCGTCCCATTAAGTGAAAAAAAAAAAAAAACTCAGTTCATAAAATAAATTTAAAGTTCTTTAAATATTACGCCAACCATAAATATTAGATTAGAATGTGAAATTGCTCCTAAATCTGTATATCTATGATGACTATTTGAAAATATTGTGACTAATTTCTAAATGTTATGTCTAATTAAAGTCATGAGAGACGTTCTCTTTGTAATTAAGTTGATAAGGATAATTTGCGTAATAATAATCTAGTCTATGATGAATTAGTGCATATAAAAAAATTATAATGTAAAATTCATGTGATTAAAGTCTTAGAAATGACAGAGATTGCTCGGTGACCGAGGCAAAGATTTTTTACCGTGTCACTGAAGCAAAGTGACAAAAGTTGCTATAAGATGTTCAAGGAACGTTTCCAACCACTGAGCCCTATCGGACAAAAGAGTCACTTTTGCAGGCATAGTACAACCATGATTGTCGTACTACTGCATAGCTACTTTCTTATAAATAATAACTTTAATAATCAAATAGTCCACCATGTAATATTTACTGTTAATAAGAACCATATTTTCAAGTACTATCATTTGTAAAAGACGTAATTTAATTAAACACTAGTTAAAAGATCGTGATGCGAGAAAAAACAAGTCTTACAAAACTGAAAGTGATACTATCAAACTCTTATGACTATAGTTTGGACTTGGCAGAGATTATGATAAATAGTCTTCATCCTTTTGATAAGATGTGATGGATCTTAGTTTCATTGTGCATGATGTTAGAATGACTTAGAGTTGCAATTCGAGTATTATATATGTCGGTTGCCTCCATCAAGACAAGAATGGTAATAGTCTTATAAACAAACCAGTGTAAAAACTAAAAATAGATGAAACATAAAAAGAATATATATGGAAATGGATGATTTTTTTTGGGGGCAATTTACTGTTTCCTGATCAGTCACCATCACTAATGTCCAAGCCTGCACGTCCCTTCTTCCATAGCTCATGGACAACCATCTACATATATGAAAGATTGCTTTCATTAGGGTAGTTGTGAGAGAGGGAGGGATGGTGTAATTGATGATAGTTATGGGAGCAGACATGGCCTTTAATGCGACGAGTCCTCCTTCTAGAATTGAATGGTTTTCTGCATTTTACTGTTCCTTTACTTGACCATTCACCATCAACGAAGTCTATCTCTGCGTCCTTTCTCCGCTGCTACATAAGATTGCTTTAATTAGGGCAGTTTAGAGAGACAGAGAGATTAATTGAGAATATAGTTGGGGGAAGCTGAGACAGCAACAACTTCCTTTTCCTGCATCCTCATAAAGGAATAACAACTGACCGGATGCCCTCACTTATCTGGCCTCTTAGCTTTTACCATTGAGAAACATTACTTTCCCACATCGCCACTATTGAGGCAATGATTAATTAAGCAAAGGGCCGCCAATTATTAAGCTAAAACTAACGACTCTCTCTCGATGAGGCCCAAATGAATCGCACACTTAGTTTAAATTAATGATCGCATTGTCCTACAATTGTATGTGTCAAGACATCTAAAGCGCTCTCGTTGAATAATGTTAGGTGAAAAGAAGTTTTCTTTATATTTGGGAAAAATGGGGTGAACATGACCAATAGAGTAATGTTCCGTTAATCCTCGACACCCTTTCCACAAAGAAAAGATGTTATTGTTTTGCTTTTCTAGTTCTATAGTCCAGGTTGAACCAGCCAAAGCCTTAAGAAGCATCGAGGGGAGATCCTTTCCACAACTTCTCAAGAAACGTTTTGGGATTAATTCTTTATTATACAACTCATCATAGTAAACCGAAGTGCAGAAAGAAAAGGAAGGAAACTATGAAGTTTTAAATTCTACAGCATGGCTGCAAGATCTATCCATGAGCAGTGCGCTGCGCATTGAATTGTAGTGATAGTCGCTTCATTTCACAGTGTTATAAGCTAGAGAATTCAAACTACGGTTTACACAATGATTGGTGCAATGGTGATGTAGCACGGCTTACCACTGGCGTGAGACATGGGACAGTGGGGTTGTGTGTTTCGGAAGCCTGAACATCATGTGCAGCACCACCGTACAATTTATCACGATTGGTTCACTACAATCGATGAGGGGTCCTTTGAAGATATTTCATAGTCTAAATAAGGACAAATAGATTTACTGTTGAGAAACATTGCCTTCCCACTTCACCCCTCCCGAGGCAATGATCAATTAAGGAAAGAGCCACCGATTATTAAGCAAAAACTAACGAATCAATTGATGAGGCCCAAATGGCCAAGCTTTCCCTTCACTTCAATAAACCCTTGTTTTGCGATGATAAGGGAAAAAAAAATACCAAAAAAAAGTTATAAATTTATTACATTACTCCTAATTCAATTTTAATTTTTTTTTCGTATTTTACCAATTCGGTTATAAATATTTTCAATTTTTGTCAATTAAATAATTAATGTGAATGCTAACTTTCTTATGTAACATTGTCAGTGATGATGTAGACATTTTTAAATAATATTTAAATTTTATAAGTTTTTCTTTTTTAGTTTTCTTTTAATTTTTTTGGCTGAGGGTCCTCTTTGCGACTGATGAGGCCTGGGCAATCCTCATTCACGAGAAAAAGTAAAGAAAAGAAAAGCAAATAAGCAAAAAAATTATAAAAAATTAAAAAATAATTATAATATTATTTTAAATTATCCATGTTAGTGCTGATGGTTTCATGTAAGACTACTAACATCCATGTTATAATTGTCCAAATAAACCTAGTTGGAAAAATGTGAAAATAATTATAACTAAATTGGTATAATTAAAATGTTAAGACAATAGGTTCATGAGAAGAGAAAAAGGGAGAATTAATTTTGCATGGTTTAAGCAAACAAACACACACTTTTTAGATACTTTTCCCTGAGGATATGTGATGTCCCAGTAAGAGTTAAAAAGATTTGTGTTCTTGATGATTTGCCATGTAAAGATTATATATTGAATAACAATTTTTGATAATGTTCTCTTTATTGACACATTAGACTTGGGCTAACTTAGACCCTTATTTCTAATTAATATTAACCATTAGTTGAAAATGAATCTTGATTTTTCACGTATTACATTTCGCGTATTTATTGACAAAAAGCCCCTCAAGGCATCCCTTTAAGTGATAAAAGAAAACTCAATTCACAAAATAAAGTTGAAGATGTGTAATTCTTATTATTAGATAAGAATGTGAAATTGCTCCTAGATCCATATATCTATTATGATTATTTGAAAATGTTGTGACTAATTTCTAACAAAAAAAAATGTTATGAATAATTAAAGTCGCGAGGGACACTGTATTTGTAATTAAGTTTATTAGGATCTTTTTTATAATAACTACCTAGTTTATGATGAGTAAGTGCATATAAAAAAAATATCATGGTAAGTGCATATAAAAAAAATATCATGTAAAGTTAGCCTCATCCTAAATAAATGTATAAGATTAATAAAAAAAATGAGGAAAAATGAAGCCATCTTGATATTTTTAATAAGGGTGAAGTGAGGCCTATCTTGTGGGTTCACTAAGACTTCTCTAAATTTGAAATAGTCCGAGAAGTTCATTATTTTCTCATAGAGGGTGTGGAAAGAGTTACAAAGGTGAGTTAGGTTAAGATAAACTATAAATTCATTTAATACCCATATATTTTTGGATTTTGATATTCTAAACCTATTTATAATTCATTTTCTGAATATAACTAATTCGTATAATGATTCACTCATCAAATATGAGTTCATTTTAATAGATCTAGTGAATTGCATGCTAAGTTTATTTTAGCGGTTGCATTTTTGTGCAACTATATGTCATCATAATGTCTCCCAAGCACTCTCATAGAATAATATTAGGCAAAAAGAGGATTTCCCTTGATATCTAAAAACTATGATATGAACATGACCAATGGACTAAAGCTCTGTGATATTTTTATAGCGAAAAACATGCCATCGTTTCACATTTTTAGTTCTATAGTTCGAGCTGAACCGGCCAGAGCCTTGAGAAGCACTGAGCTCTAGAGATCCTTTCCACATCTTCTTAAGGAAATTTTTGGAGTTAATACTCTATTATAAAATAAATAAAAATTAAAGCAACATGTCCATGACAATAAGTTATCATAGTCAAACCGAAGTGCGAAAAGGAAAGGAAGAAAACTAATAAGTTTCAAATTCTGCAAATTGGATGCAAGATCAGTTTCCATAAGAACGTGCTTCAGTATGGGTCCATGTTGAATTTTAGTGATAATTGCTTCAAGTCAAAAGTGTAAAGCTAGAGAATCCTTTGATCAGTGCAATGATGATATGGCTCAGCTTTATTTATTTTTGGCGCGTATGGGACTGTGGGGTTTGGCAGGACAAAATTGTCTAGCCGAATCCAACGGTTGACGTCAATTTTCTTTTATTCGACAGCTGAGATCGTGCACGTAACTTTGAGTTTAAAGAACGAGGGGACTACAGAAAATCTGTGAATCCGTGCACTTGCTCTTTCTTTTCAGAAGAGTAAATAATTGTTGTAAGGATGCTGCGCAAATCTGAATAATGTATAGTACATTTCATTGCGATTGGTTCATGACAATCGATAGGGAATCCTATGAAGATATTTACTTTCATTGCAGTCTGAAGAAGGACGAATTAATTGCTCGGTGACCGAGGCCAAAATGCTTGACAGTAAGACACGAAAGCGAAGTGAGAAAAGGAGCAACGAGGGGCTCCATATTGATAGATAGACCCGTGACTGGTTTGGCCGAATGAAGCGACCAATGGAAGTTGCTTCCCAGGACAACTTTAGGCCGGTACTTATCGGGAGATATATAGTCCAATTTGCTTTGTTGATTCCCCTTTGGATTAGCTAAAGACCAAAAAATTGTATGTAGTATTAAATTTCGAAATTGCATGAATTTTATGAAACATCTAGTGTAACCATGGCCAATCTCGTGTGCTCCCAAATGAATTAATTTAGTGCATCCACGTTATTGCGTCTTTTTTGCATTGTATCAATTATTTAGATTCCCAATGGTAGTGTATCCAAATTTATATTAAGTTAGCATACGTTTCATGAATGATTTAAAATGTAATCCCCGCGGACTCTTACCAATTCTTTGGCTCGTCAAAAAATGCGTGGCTTGGGATTATTCTAGTTTGAGGACCTGGCCCAAACCGAAACCATGCCGTGAGGCCCAGAGCCAAACGATTGGGCATGGCCTGAAATCTGAAAAATGCGTGTATTTTTGTTTGTCTTAACTTTCCATCAGAAATTCAAATAGCACGTCCTAAAACTAAAAACCTCGAAGAAATTAGGATAGGCTAGTAAGAACCTGTTTTGCTACTTGCTGGAGAGTGGGGGAACGTGAGGGAGACCATAACACGAGCGAGCATATGGCGAGTGGTGGGGCTCGGTGGTCACACAGTAGGGGCTCGACAGTACCACGGTGGCTGCTTAGTGGGAACTGGATGACTCAATGAACATGAGAGGAGAGATTAAGAGGTTGAGACCATAGTATTCGAGAAAATATAAGATGGCGGAGCCTTGGGGAGAAGGAAAATGAGACATTATTTCTAGTTTATGAACAGGGTGGGTATGGGAGCTTTAATTAAAATCCAAATTGCTTATATCGGGCCGAATTGGAAGAGTTTTTTTGAGGCACGGTGGCCTGGCTTGGGACTATTTTAGCCCAAAAAATATCGGTCTAGCCTAGCGGTTTGGTCTCGATTTTCCGGCCCTTTTCTTTTTGGGCACACCCCTAGTTGTAATATTAATAGTAGTGGTATAGTGTTATGACGATTATTTGACTCGAGTTTACGATATTACATTATAAAAATGGATATAGAGAAAGTATTGAGTAGTTGGAATGTACCGCATCTTATGCTGAGGTGGTATGCATTTTGGAGGTCCAATCATAAAATGCCACATGTTGATGACGTGGAATAAATAAAAAAATTAAAAATCTCACTCTTTTTTTTTTTAATCTCTTTATTCGACGCCATCCCTAGCCTTCCGCGGCCATGGTCCTCTGATTTCCAGATCTCTGCAAGTGTCAGTGACTTCGCCGGTGGCCAGAGACCTCGTGTTTCCACCGTGAGCTCTGATGATTCCTGCCGGTGGCCATGGACCTTGGATTTTCATGTTTTTGCGAGCACCCAGAATTCCAAATCCGGATGAACGACATCAACGATGGCCATGGATGAGTGTCGACATCGCTTGCTGGTTTCATATAATCAAATAAAGAGTTGTTAGATTTGGAGCAACGCCCATTTCCAGATTTGTATAGAGACATATGACAGAAAGCGTAATGGAGATTTTGGAAAAAGCTTTTCCTTTGTATTTCATTGTATTTGTTTACATTACATTGGTAAACTTATAGTGTAAGAGACTAAAGAATAAAACAGGAAAAAATAATAAATGAATCTCTATTTTCCTATTTTCCTATTTACCAAAACTAATTCACAATTGACTGGATTACAATCAACATAAACAGAATCTTCAAGATATATTTCCAACAACATATTTGATGGCCCTTTAAAGATATCAACGTTGAGTTTTTTGTACTATGATGGACCTTCACTCCAATGTCGTGTGCTTCAATGGCTACGCCATTGATGGTCTCAAAGTGAGATTGACATGAAAGTCTCTACTTTTGGTTGAACACCTGGGGAAGCAAATGGACAAGCTGCAAGTTATTGCGGGTTGTTGGCTCGGCCATGAACAGGCAATGAATGCGAGCCGGCGTGATGACAGGGCGTGTGGCTCGACCATAGACAGTCGCCCTGGATGTGGATCCGACGACTCTGCTGATGACTGCAGATGGAGGAGCTGGCTATGGACGGCGGAGGGAGAAGAGAGAGAGAGAGAGAGAGTTTTAATTTTTTTTATTTATTAGAGAGAGAGAGTTTTAATTTTTTTTATTTATTTATGTCCACATCATCGACACATGGCATTTTTTTTATTGGACTTCAAAAAAATGCCACGTCCGCCTATGACATGGTGCATTCTAACTATCGAGTGCTTTCTCGTGAGGGAGAAACGTATGTTTAAAGTAGGAGGGGAAAGAGGCAAAAATTTGCAGTGGGTCATTTATCATAATGTGAATTTATTTCCTAAAATTAGAGGATCCCACCTTTCCACTAAATTTTTTATGCATACATACATACATACATACATATATATAGAGGGAGAGATTTCATACAAAAATTGATTTAAAAAACATCTATATGACATGTTACAGGACCAAGAGTGACATTTACTTACCCTAAAAACAAAAAGTGAATGACGAAGTGCACTGTAGAAAGGACCCTATTTACAAGCCAAATTCAATTGGGTGTTTTTTTTTTTTTTTTTTTTTTAAGTAAACCAAATAAGAACCAAAAGAGAGGACCAAAGGACTATAGGATGACATAAGTATGCATCACATAGAATCACACTTATTTTCATGAAAATTATATAGGGTCCAATTCTCATGAGAAGTGACCTAAAAGCAACGCCTACGTACAAGGTGTGCAATTGGTGATCGTTATTGTGAATTGAAAGATTAGGCATGAGCTTCGAATCAATTACTAGTTGATCTAAGGTCTAACATCGCGACCCAAGACTACTATGCCAGTGCTACTATGCTAGTGCTTCTTATGGTGACGCTCAATGCTTTGATTGTAGAGCATGCATTGTTGAGCTGGTATTGTTAGAATGTGTTACAGATATGATTTTTCACTTATGCTCAAATTAAAGAGTTAAGCTTGTCCAGCGTTGGATCATGGCTTGAATGCAATATGAATTCACTAAATGATCAATCAGTTCATTTAAATTTCAGACGAGATTGCGAGTCCCTTTTTAAGGATAATGGGTCTCCATGCATTTTTCCTCCCTTTCGTTGGTTCAATAAGGAGGAAAGAGGCCGCGAAGCATTAAGTTTACAAAAGCTGACAATTAATGATTAAACGAGGGCACATAAGATTCACTGATATGTGAGTAAAGGAGGGGCTTTAGGTTTCATCGTCGTTGACACGTGGATTTTTATTGGCAATAAATATTTAAGTAACCAAAAATACAGCTGAAAGAACAGAAAAGAGGAGAAAATAATAAACATTCTCAGCACCTTCGTCGGTCTCTCTCTCTCGATTGCTCCATCTCGATTCTCTCTTTCTCCTTGATCGAATCTCCACTCCAGCGATGCGCATTGAGCAGAGAAAAACCTCTCTCTACGAAACCAAAAGGGAGTGAAGCTGTCAATTGGAATCTCTCTATAGCTGACGCTTCCCTGCATCCACGAATGGAGCTCCCACCAGCTATTCATCCAGATTGAAAAACATCGGTTGCAATGTGGAGGAGGGAACAGAGTCTTCAAGGAAGTTCTTCTGTGGAATGACGAAGCTGGGCTTCGTTTCGAAGAACGCCTTTTTCAAGAGGGAGAATTAGTGAGCTTTATCTAGCAGCGAGAGCAAGTTCGAGTTCAAGAGCACAGGATGTGGTCGATTGTAAGATAAAAAGCCACTGCCGAAGGCTTGAGTGCTCTGTTGTCGAGAGAGAGGTTGCGGAAGAGTCGTGCTGCGGAGATGCGGGTTGCAGAATTATGGTACTGTGGCAAAAGAGATGAGTGTGAGAGAGGAAGACGGCGCTTGATTGCATTTTTGTATAATTGAACATCATCATAATGGGACTTTCAAGATCATACCGTTCGAATAAATCAATAATCATCTTCCTATGCAACTTTAAGTATCTTTGCAGTAGGTCTTTGCTGGATGCGAAGCAATACACAATCACGTCATCAAAAGCAAATTACTCATTCTCATACCAGGAATTACAATATGAATATAAAACAAACCCAATAAAATAACATCACTAACACCTTAAATCATTTCCACCAAAAGAGAAGATTGATAAAATCCTTTATTCGAAAAAAAATAGGGAATCTATTTATATTTAATCTATAGAAACAACATGCATAGAATAGTCAGGAAGCCAAATCTCTTCGAATTTCCCACACAAATTGACAGTGTAGTGCCCGTTTTGAATTTAGGGCTTTGTCGACAGAAAAAGCTGCAAAGCCCAAACTCTAATGGGTTAAAGTGTCTTCCCTACACTACCAATCTTCCATTTGGACTAACGCGCTTTTGGCTCCCAAGTGAAACCCTATCTCATGTTTTTGCTTACGCCTTGTGCTCACAAGAGAAGCTTTCTCTGATATGTGTCCTTTTGAAAGAATGACAGACCTTAAGTTCCAAAATGATAATTATTATATTCAAACTGCTTCACGTATATAGAATTCGCAAGGAGAAGGGGATGCCAATTTAACAAATTTTTGTCGGTAATGCCAACATAGAATTTAAATTGAAATTTTAGACTCTAAAATTTGATTAATTTTAGAAAGGGAAGAGCCTTTTCTTTCTGCCCTCGTCATCATTTTTTTCTTTTTTGGAAAATATTTCCAAAGAATGCAATATTCAAAGCAGAATGCACTTGTCAAACAACCAAATTATGAATGTGTCAAGCTTTCGATGGCACTAATTTTAGTGTTATCATGTATGTTGTTGACACATGAGCTTTGTCAACAACTCAACCGTATGTAGTTGCAAATGTACCAAAAGAAAAAAGAAAATAGCAAAAAAAAAAAAAACACAAAAAAGAAGAAAGGCGAAAGAAGAATAGATAAATAAATAAATAAATAATTATATAAATGGGCTCCAGCCCATTTGATCCACCAAGTAAGCGTTCCTTATCCTTTTCCCTGCCCTCTCTGAAGACCGGAGGCGCGTGTGGAAGCCGAGGGGGAATCGCGAGATTCACCGAGTGGAGAGCGCAGCGAGGGGGACGAGTTCAGCGCGAGAGAATTTCACGAATGTGTTCAGGAATAGCTAAGCATGACATTAGAAGGTGCGGTTTATCTCACTCAATCATGTGTATCAATTAAAAATAATCCCACTCCTACAAGGACTAGGAATGCTACCCTAGGCCGGGCTCCATGCCAAGGACATCTAGGAGGGATAGGGCGATGGGACACTAGTGGTGGCTCGATGGCGGCTAGTAGACAGCAAGCAGATAGACACTCTAAACGACCTAATTTTTTTGTTGGAAAGTGACTTAATTTTTTGTTGGAAAATTATCTGATGAAGAATAATACAAATTTAGAAAAATTTAATTCTAAGATTTCAACATCACAAATAAAATTTCACTATAAATACATCCCAATAAATCTACTTTGAGTTTTTTATGGCTCTTTCAAGAATAAGAAAAATTAAAAGGAAATGATTGCGAGATATTGGATGAATCTTCCTCTTGACGAATTTCATCTTTTGAGCAAGCCTTCCTTTGGAGGGGCTTCTTGGACAGGTTGGGAATCTAAGAGTGGAATCGAAAAATCTCATCCTTCGAATAGGCGGATCCTATCTAGATGATGATGATCCGTCCAACCTCAGCTTGACGATTGGATAAAGCTCTTGTCAAACAACCACCTTGACATCCCCTCTTGAGGCACGACATAAACGGGCGAAACGAAGGACGCGAACGACGGCATTGGAATCCGAAAGGTGGCGATGAAGTGGGAGAGAACAGAACGAGACAAGAATCGACGGAACGTATTTGGAACGAATTGAAATTTGACTTGGAAGTTGAATCGGATATGAAACGACTTGATGGGGGAAGACTCAGTGAAAAATGGAAGATGAATAGAGAGAAATCGATGCTTGGCCAAAGACAGAACGTGCTGCATTCCTTTGAGTAGAAGACTCGGTGAATTTTTTTTAAAATTTTTTTAAAATTGAAAAAATAATGTATGCAACTTTTTAAATATAAATTTTAACAATAATACTAAAAATCAAATACATATATAATTATATAAAAAAAGACCAAATCATTCATTGAAATTTTTAAATTTTTATTTGTTTAAAATTGAAAAAATAATGTGTATAACTTTTTAAATATAAATTTGAAAATAATGCTAAAAAAATCAAATACATGTATATATATATATATTTTAAAAAGACCAAAATATATTTAATTTTTTTAGCATTTATATAAATTTGATTTTTAGCATTATTTTGGCATTTAAAAAATAATAATGAGCGAAAAATAAGAAATTTGAAGAATGAGTGATGATAATTTTGGAAAAAAAAAGTTTCAACATTTGGCCAAATGCTGAAAGTTCAAAACTAATCCTTACTAGCCTTGGGCTTTTAGCCTTTCCAATACTAACTTTCACTTAAAAGCTACTTCAAAATGGTTGCCAAACAGTCTAATATTTCCCCAATGGGCTTTGAAGGCTAAAAGTCTTTTGGAAATGCTAAGCTAAATGTACCCTAACTTTAGTGTTATCATGTATGTTTTTGAGACTTGAATTTTTGTCAATAATTCAAGTGTCCGTCTCTATGAAAGTAAAAAATAGAAAATAGCAAAAACAACAAAAGAGAGCGAAAAAGAATAGATAAACAAACAAATACTAAACTAATTAAAAAATAAAAACGTTTAGAAAATGATGGGTGTTCGAAAGGGGGGCTTTTCTGGTTCGTGGCCCACTTCACATAGCTCTGACAAGATGAAATTTCGTCTTAAGTCCATCAAGCCTAATCGGCTGCAGCCCCTTTCTAGCCCACCCTACATGCTAATAAAGCCACGACCCACTCCCAGCTGAAGATCGCTTGAAATCTTGGAATCCCTCATTTCCTATTGGGTCAATTTTCCAATAAGAGGAAATTTAAATAGAAATATGAAGTCGAAAGACACTTGGAAATTAAAAAAATTTCTATGAAATTGAAGTTGCGAGGGATAAAAGCGGAATTTTTCTTTCACAAATGATAGCAAAATACTGTTCATTCAAGTAAAAACGAGTCATGGGCGACATATTTGCATGATCTACAAAAGCGAATTTTTAAGCCGCGAATTCAACATTTGAGCAATCTACAGACAAAAGTGCTTTCCTAATACTAAAAGGGACAAGAACAACTAACATAATCACCGCCAAGGACATCTAGGAGGGAAAGGGCAATGGGAGCTTGGTAATGGCCGATAAGTGACAAGCATATGGACTTGCTTCTATGAGAGGGATCAGCATATTCTCAATTATGAGTTGTGACTGATTATTGATGAAGCCAATAAAAAAGGGGTAAAAACCATCAAAAATTTCAAATTTTATTTACGTTAATTTTTCTTAACATATTTACCTTCACAATAAGTATGGTTAAAAAATTTGCTTATATAGGTGGCGGAAAGTGAACGATGTTGACGTCAAATGAAATAAGAACAACTTCAACCGAAAAAAAAAATTATAAAATCATCAAACGAAATCTTAATAAAAGGCGAATGTTATACTGGTACAAACTTAGGATTTTTTATTTCATAAGAAAAAATTTAGGATAAATATGCGATGGACATAATTTTAACAGAAAGAAAAATAAATGCAACAAAAATAAATAGAATTTGGAGTTTTTTACCGGCTTTTTCGAAAACGACGGTGGGTTATTTTTTTACCATTTTTTAAAAATATTTTTTATTTGCAAACTCAATTCCTTTCTCATCCAGAACAACCCTCGGCTTCTCCCGTTTGCGCCGCTTTCCCACGCAACATCCGAATCATCTCCATCCCCCGCTTCGCTTCCCGCCTTTTTTATTCTCGTTTGTTTTTTCTCTTCATGCTCGCCGCCGCCAATCTTCACGCTCGGCGTATCGTCTCAGATGATGATGACAGGCTCAGATTGGCCTCGGCTGCCGCGGTTGACGAAGCGACGCCGGACTGGCGGGAGTGCCGAGAGTGGAACCGAAGAATCTCGTCCTTCGAATCGGCGGATCGTATCCAGATGATGATGATGATGATGATGATGATGATCCATCCAACCTCAGCCTTGGCAATCGGATAAAAGGCTCTTGTAAATAGTTAACACAGCACCCCGCATCCCCCTTTGCGCGCGGCGTGGATGGGCGAAATAATGGAATTCCGAAAGACGGCGGTGAAGTGGGAGCGAACAGAACGAAGCAAGAATCGACAGCACATATCCTGGAATGAATCAAAATTTGTCTTGGAAATGAAACGGGCTGACGATGGTTCAGCGGCGATGGCGGCGTGAGCCTGAGATGGCCCGGCCACAGATAAATCTGATCTAGACATAGATAAGGACAGGAAAGCGACGACTTGAATCAGAGTGGCTGCGACTCGAGTGTGGAATCTGATGGTGTCGTTCACTGTGGGGTTGATCTGAATTGCTGGAGATGCGAAAAAAAAAATCTGGTAGGAGAAAAATCTGGAGTTTGCAAGGAAGGTGTTTGATGGAATGACGAAGCTGTACTCTCTTTCCAAGGATACCCGTTCGAGAGAGAGAGAGAGAAAGAGAATCAACAAGCCTTATCTGGCGGTGAGAGCAAGTTCATGTTCGGGAGCGCATGATGTTGTTGATTCTAATAGGAAAAGCCACTGCTGGAGGCTTGGATGCTGTGATGTTTGGAGACATAGTTATGCCGCCACAGCAAAAGAGATGACTATGAGAGAGGCTCTGAATACTGCATTTGACGATGAAATATCTGCAGATCCCAGAGTCTTTCTAATGGGTGAGGAGGTCGGAGCAACGGTTTTTTTCTTTTTGGGCGGAAGCATGGACCTGAGAGGGTTGTTGATACTGCAATCACAGAGGCTGGTTTTGCTGGAGTTAAAGTCGGCACTGCTTTCTATGGTCTCAGGCCTGTCATGGATTTTATGACATTCAATTTCGTTGTGCAGGCAATTGAACACGTTATAAATTCTGCTGCAAAGATGAACTGCATGTTGACTGGCCATATATTAGTCTCTATAGTTTCAAGAGGAGATGCAGCAGGAGTCGATGCCTGATGCTCTCAAGCTCTATGAAGATGTCGCCATCCCAACCTGAGGAAGCTTTACCGGATCTGGCCTCATTAGATCACTCATCACCCTTAAGGTCAATGGAACACGAGAATTGTCAATGGCGTGTGAAATGAGAGTCGCTCATGAGCGGTGTAACATCTCCGGTATGTCCCTCCAACCGGAGTTCTTCCTCATCCTCTGCTTTTTCCAGATTTGCAGTCACCAATTTCTTAATGTTGTGTGTTAGTTGCATTATTTGAAGGCCTTATCATCAAGGAGGGGATAGGCTGCGTGGTTGCAAATCTAATTGGCATTTACTCAAGTCTCCTTTTCAGTTGATAATATGATGGTACCATCATGACCCCTATGCTCAATATAATTACATAGGTGCATTGCTATTACACTGATCAACTCAGCTTGTAATGTTTGATATTAGCCTCAGAAAGCTTCACGTCTCCTTCATCCTTTTCCTGCCTTCTTTTGTTTGACAGGGTAAGCAATCATTCACAAATTCTGGACATGCTTGTCTTGTCCCAAAGTAGTAATTGCTTTTGCTATTCAATGACACTCTTTGCCCTCATAAACTTTGATCGGTGACCTATTGTTGAACCTCTATTCTTTAAATTAATTACGTGCTCTGGTGTTCTAGGGATTGAATTAATTTTTATTTGGGTCTGCTTTGCTTCATGGTTATTAGTATCAGTATTACTGTTGCTTCATTCTGTAATAATGCAGTGTAGGAAAGTGGCGAACTCCTCAAGCTCACTCCTAGGCAACATTGTCATTGATGATAGGCCATTTGGGGCATTTGTTTCTCTTGTATACATGTATTTAGTGACATCAAATTAACATAAAGACTCTCTGGAAATACAGATCATGGAGATTCGAGGAAGTATCTTTGTGGATTTTTAAGCTGCTTCCAATGTGAAATTGAGGTCTTGGAATTTGACATTTGTCGATTCACTTTCGACCGAGGCTAGATTCAATGCATTTATCTTTTTTTTCTTTCTCTTCTTTTAAATGGTGATGATGTTGCCACAGGATTCGCCATCAAGGTTGCTGCAAAACTGAAGTATCAAATCAGATCAGTTGTGCGAGAATTGTTTTGTAGCTCATTCCAGTGTCTTCACATGCGAACCATAGTGGTTCCTGATCTTACGTATAGGGCTGGATTATATTATTAAATTCAATGCGGAATCTGTAACTCTTGAATTATTCTGCTACCCACCGAGGAACGTATCGTATCCATAGTGGAAATGAAATCTCGTAGGATTTTCACTTTCTAGCTTTTAACCAGCTTGTGTCTTGTTGTATTGATCTGGGCTTCTAGCTACATATTTTCATCATCATTTCTCGATATGTAAACTCTGTATATTTAGAAATGTTAAGTGATGCAATCACTTTTGGAGCTAGCTTTAGGACCAATCATGTGATGCTTTTGCCTTTCAAATTTATGGCTAAGCCCTTTCTAGTTCAACTTGGTGATCACTGAGTTGGCTTCCGCACTAATTGGTCTTAATATATCTCCAAAAGTGCTAAGTTTGACTACAACTGTAGATGAAAATAATGACCAAAGGACCCACTTAAGCAATCTTTCACTACACACTTCTCTCTCATCCCTATGCCCCATTTTTGGTCCGCTTTTGTGGAAGTTAATAATTTGATGATTAATGTTTAAGTAGTTTCATTCATTTGTCATCTAGTTAATGGAGCATCTATTGTTTAGGTGGATTTTGATTGAACATCTCTGTTTGTGGCTTTTCAACTGTAGGATGGAAATAGATTGTCCAAGTTCTTTATATATCCTTCAAAATTCAGTACCTTGTCTTCTGGTTCAAATGGAATAGGATGGCAGTTTCACTTTTCTTGGATTGGCTTCTTCGTAGCGGTGTCCTCAATCTTGACGTTTGGTGGGAATGGAGTCACCATATTCATGATTGCCATGCTAGGCATTACAAACAGGAACAAACCAAGAACTTGGAGGGTATGTTCTAGTTCTCCATGAATCACTTCAACCAAGAGGTTGTGTCATATAATGCTGGTTACTAATATGTTGATGTTTGTTCGACTGCTGATGTAGTCAGATCAGAATTATGACAAACAGGGAGGTTCACTGGTTCGCTAAACTTTTAAGTGCATGCATTGGAGATCTAACTCCTGTACACGCATGAGTTCTCTACCCTTCTAACATTGCATCGTGGAAGTTATAAATGTGTTTTGATCACTTTGATTAGAATCAAATTGTAGAAGCATGTTCTGCTAAGCAAAGCTGATCATTCAGCTTTGCTGCCATCCAAGGCGTGTTTGAAAAAGCAATTTTCTATTTGCTTTCAATCCATGGAGCAAAGTCTTTCATTTCTAGACATTGCTTTCCTGTTGAAAGCTTCATATTACGGAGGCTCAGTTACTGATCATTCATGGCTTGTCAGATGTTCTAGGTTTGCAATCTGGGTGAGCTTCTTAGCTATGTTGGTTTACCTTATTGAATATTGCAACATTTCCTAGATATGCCTTTTATAGTTCTCTTCCTTCTGCTTTGTTCTATATTTTAAGTATGTCTCTTTTATATGCAGTTTTTTGTCTGCTCCAAGAGGAAGTACTGAGTGTATTAACAATGTAGGTATGAAGTGGATTAGGCAAATATCACCAGCAAGAGTGACCACCCCAAGGGCTATGATTTCTTCATGCTCTAAGGTCTGTTCTTGCTTAGTTTCAAATACTCCCAATGGAGAAACTGATATAAATAGGAAGAAAAGCAAAGAAGGGGGTGGGAGTGCGGAGGTTGAAGGATTCTTTAGGTGGGATCTAATCGAAGTAAGCTTGTATCACTTCTGTTTATGCAAAGATAAAGGCACCAATACCAGCTGCCATCCACACATACAAGAACCAAAGAAAGAGAGACTAAAGTACTAGCAAGATTGCCAAGATTTTGTGATTTGCTACCGAACTTATTCCAATTCAATGAGTATTCTCAATATTATGCTACATACAGTCCGCATGTTGCAACAAAATTAACATTTACTAAAATGATGGTATGAATAGTAGATACCCATACAGTCCGCATGTTGCAACAAAATTAACATTTACTAAAATGATGGTATGAATAGTAGATACCCACCAATGAAGCACTTGATTTGATACAATGCAAGAAGTGAAGTGATAGTAAAAATTGAAGAACTCTCGTTCAGTAAGTCCAAAAATTTTGAAGCATGTGACACTGTGGTTGTATCAACACGGTAGAAGACAGCGTTTTGATCCAGCCAAATAGGAAGAGAAAACAGATGAGTCCGTCTACGGTAGTTCAAGTAACATTTAAAAGTAACATTTAAAGAGACATTGATCAAAAACAGGGAGACAAACATAATCACTGAAAATAATAAAAATGAAGGATTTTAAAATGATAGAGAAAGAAAAAGAAAATTGTAGGTATGCCAGTGATTCTCCATTCATCACATTCTACTTTAGCTTGGATGTCAAAATAAGAACACAAAGAAGTGCTACGACACCTTTGAGGAGCCACCACATCCTATATCTTGGTACTTGTAAAAAAGTAGCAGATAAACCACCTATATGAATATCATGATGGCATTTCAAAGAATTGTATGTCACTAGCTTTTTCCTCTTATGTACCGCCATAAGCTGTGTGGTAAATACTACATGACCATGTCGAAGATAATCTGTAGTGGGCAATAGTATTTCCCTTTGGGTCCATATGCAACTATAGTGTACATCATCCTAAATTCCTTCAGTGCTAAGATGGCAAGTCATGAATACACCTGCTATAGCGTGTATATTGAATCCACTCCAATGTTTTGGGCCGATAGAGCATGCAATGGTACGCTTCAACACCCAGGCTATGCGTTGCTAGAAATCAACTTAAGCACAAGTGCAGGTACGTTATTGGTGCTCAAATTCAACTCAAGGATTGTAGAGTTAGGTACAAAGACTATTATTTCACCAAATGACGTTGCAGTATTGTGTAAATAAAGGATTGTAGTAGAGACCACCGGCCGCGGTGGCTCCACTGGATAAGGCTCTGCTGATCCTCAACAATGAGGTGAAGGGTTCAAAACCCAAGGGAGGCGTTAGGTGTACTAAGTGTGACTCAGGGGTGGTGGGTCCTTCTGCTTAAGTGTCACCTGGAGGTTTACGGCACGGCTGTCGGCTACAAGCCGGTTCCTCCAGCACCAAAAAAAAAAAAAAAAAAGGATTGTAGTAGAGTTCGGTGTGAAGTAGTTTGTTGGCGAGATGATGGAATGTTATCCTTGTTGACACTTGACTTCTCCCTGGCAAGTCAAACACGCATTATGGTAAAAAGAAAAAGAAAAATACAATATAAAAATAGTAATAAATAAATAAAAACCCAAATAAAAAAGAGAACTAAAAAGAGGGAAAAAAGAAGAAAGTAATGAAAAAAGCTCCAATTGAGTCATAATCGAAAGAGCCAGGTCCGGTCTGTTGGGCCTGATCCAAAAGCGCAGCCCAGACCATTCGAAGCCCATTGGAGTAAGCCTTGGCCGGTCAACCCATTCGCGCCAGACCACATCAAGCACAAGCCCATACACAATTATTAGGTCCTTGCCTTGCCGTTGCCATTTTCGCTTTGCTGTCAATGGAAAATTAGAATCCTCAAACCCGACCAGTCGACTTTTTTCATGAAAGGCAAATATATACGTACGTAGGACACAACCACAGTGAAATTATGTGATACGTAGTACAATACGCATTCAGAGGCCAACAAAAAAGGAACAAAAGAAAATAGACGAGATGCAAAGTATTCACCATCTTTTTTGTCACATTATTATTTTTCAATTTGATAAAAACCCAGAATCATGTGAATATGATAATTGATTTGTTGGAATATGTGGAGATTTTCGAGTCAATAATTGAATCATTTGTGAATATGCTACGTAAGGAAGGGATGCAAACAGGAAAAAGATAATGTATTGCACAAATCCAACAAATTAAAGGACATAATTGAACTACACTAATCCAACAAATCAAGGGACATAATTGCATAAATTGCAATTATGTTCAATAATGGAGTAAATCTATCTCATTTTGTATCCTTCTAGGAACATTTGTAAGGCAGATATGAAGTGGGGACCTCTAATTTTTTTGTCTTCATTTTTTCTATATATCTTTCCCAAATTACGAGCACGTCGATGAAATTAACTTTGTGAGAGAGTTTTATGGGGTTTAAGATCGTGTATCAATCTCTGATGAGAGAGAGATGAGTAACATGGACAAATTAATCTTTAGTACAAGCGCGAGATTGATTGAAATAAATGTGGCACTAATGTATCGAACTTTACAAAGAGGCTAGTCTAGACAGAAAAAATATCAAGAAAAAAAGACCTCGACTCAAGATAAAATGAGGCGTGACATAATGAAAATGCTAATCTTGACAATGGTGTCATCTAATCCGTTTAGCGCAACCAATATCTTTACCCGCGCTCGTAAAGGAAAAAGGGAATGGAGGCTCGTGATGAATTCATCGCTAGATATCGTTATCCGCCACCGTAGCTTTGCCATCATCGGGCTCACTGCAGCAAGGCCTCCTCTCGTTCTGCTTTGTTTTCCAATCAAGATGCTCGAAAGTGCACGAACCCTTGTCCATTCGCCCTTCACTAACCCCAATCATCGACGTCATTGCCCTTGGGAACTTTTTCTCTGATCTGATCACCGATCGAGATCAAAATTTTGCTCTTATCAAGGTAACTTCCACATACACTGTTTCTGCCACTTATCAATGAAACAAAGCCAGGTGAGCTTCAGCTACTAATGTTTGTTACTAAATCAGTTGTTGTTGAAGTTCGATTAACAACTTGGACGTGTACTGTTATTGTCGTGATGACCTGAAAGTGAATCGTTGGTTTGTATTTTGAAAGTGATAATTGTCACAATCACCCAATTAGTTGATATAAGACAAGTAATCTTAGGTCTACGGATATGTTTTAACATAAATTGCGATTGATAGTTTTACTTCAGTGGGAGCAATTATTCAAGATTATCATCAAGAATGAGCTTTCACCTGAGTTTCATGGCTATCAATCATGGGCATGGCTTGACATATGCCGTTCGTGGGGTGCCATACCAAACACGCTTGTGGCACCCCACGAACGGCCCCCGAACCGTTAGGGTCGCCACAGCTCACTTACCTTTCACTTGACTTGGTAATATTCACTCTGATACCATAGAGTTGTAGTGGGTCCATATGTCCTGGGGGTTTGTATCATTTAAATCGGTCCCAGCGCAGTTCATATAACGGAAGCATATTCGACATCTCCCTAACCGATACTCAAACTAAATAATACAATGCAATGCACACCAACTACACTTTTCATATATATATATACGTTAGAGCCGAAACACTTTTATTTACATAGCTTGATCGGACGTCAAGAGTCGGTACATCAAAAGGCCAAGGCTTTACTAAGCTCGGCTATAACCCAAAAGTACCCGACCCCACAGCAGTCATGTACACCGATCCATCATCCAGTGTTAGCTATCCAAAAAGTGTCATCCGCTACCTATCACACGCACAATCACACCGAGCTCGGTGCATCGGCTGGTGGCGGCAGCAACATCCCCATCATGATCCCGTCGTGACGAACATGCACGGACAGGAACTCTTGGACTACGGGGCCATCAGGTAGACCCACATCATACATAAGTAAAACTCGAACACGGATGAACACCAGTCCATGAACACCAACACAGGAGTGCTCCGAACACTCAACCTCGATGTCGAACGGTAAGCCATAAAAAGTACCGCATGTGATAAGTAACAGAGGCATCTTATAATTTGAAATATTAGTTTCCAAAGGGGTGAGTACAGCCACTCAGCAATAAAAGATTCCTCAAGCTATATCAAGCATTACTATTAATATCCAGATTCAAGTATGGTAGACAAAACAAGAAATTTGAGAGTAAGTACGTATCAAAATCATGAAATCCTTCAGTGTAATAACAATGTAGTCCTAATGTGTAGTGCAACATATCCAAGATAGACAAATCTCAATCATAGGGCCAAACCGAAACATCACGTTCCGCTCCTTGCCATACACTCAGTCTTATATCCAGACCCTCACACTTATAATAGAATCATTCATTTTATTTTTCAAAAGGTTTCATCCCCAGAGGACCATTGTTTGCGTCCCTCCGGCATTCGCACCCCTCCAGGCATCACGAAAGCCTTCGGCATTCAGCCACTCAGGGCCACCGGGCATCTGGAGCAAATCACGCCTCAAGGCATCTTGTACCCCACCTGACATCACGAGGAACCTCGAGGGCCTCCCATGAAAATGGTTACCCTGGCCATCCGGATTTATGTACCGACTAGCATACTACCGGGCATCTCGAAGCTCCCAGGGAATAACCTCCAGCATTTAGCCATTTAAGGCCACCGGGCATCCACAAGGCATCAACTCACTCGATCCTTTGGGCATCCCGACTCCCGGGGCATTGTTGACCCGAGGGTTCAACGGTAACAATTTAGCATTTTAATTTTCAAGACATTTTCAAATGCTAAAACAAGACGTCTCATGGAGCCTCTAACACATCTCAATATTGCACAAATATCCACAGCCAATACCATCATATTACATAGCCATTCGAAACACCTTCACCTTCGGACACTTTGAAAAAAATTCGAGAACAGAATAGCCCGATTTTTACAATGCACAGTTTTGGTAAAATTTTTGAAATAAATACTAAATGGACTCAGAAAATTATGAAATTTTGACACATTATCAATGAGACCTAAAGGAAAAAAATTTCATGAAGAACACCAAGTCAAATGCCATACATATCGAGAGTAAAAACTTCAGTATTTCTTGCTACAGTTTCTGTAAAATTTCCAGATTTAGCATTTCCGTATAAAAATCATTTCGTCGACCAAATCTTGTCCATTCATGCTAAAATTTTTATATGTTACTCTTACAGATGTTCTCTCCAACTTTCATTAAGGATTCGAAGTCAAATTTTAGCTAGAAAATTCCAAAAAAATCGAGAAATCCCCGGTGGTCATGTTGTTCTTGTGAAAACAGTTCACTAGCCTAAAGAGGACTATTCCTATACTTTGAGTTTCGGTTTCCAACGTCCACAGCCAAGATTTACAAGCACATTACACCACAATACAGCCTCTTTACTTCTCAAAAATCCACCATAGCTAAATCCTTGAGTTCTCATTTCAATTTAAAAGCGAAATCCACCAAAACTTGCTCTATTTTTGCTCCATTATCTCCGCCAGCTTCATCTCCTTCATAAAAAATAAGATGCAGCTCCAAATTCCACATTTTCTCACATCTGCCAACTCCTCACTAGATAAAACAGCAAGCAAAACATAGATTGAAGAACTTCTACTTGCCTCAAGTCCAAAGCAACCACAACCAGCAAATCGGCAACTTGGGGCTCCGGGCACGGCTTGATCAATGGCGGAACTAGGCGGCGTCGATGGCGGCAGCTGGGACACGGCGGAAGACAGCCTTCCTCTTCCCCTTGCGGCCCACACTCGGGCCCTCTCTCTCTCTCTCTCTCTCTCTCTCTCTCTCTCTCTCTCTCTCTCTCTCTCTCTCTCTCTCTCTCTCTCTCTCTCTCTCTCTCAGCGGTTCCTCAATCAATCCGCCTCCCCCTCTTCCTTTTGTTGGCTTAATAGCTAGCAATCCTTGAATTTTGCATGCACGAGACACTTGGCTCCAAGAGGAAGACAAGTGTCTTCAACAAGGAGACAAGTGGCTACATCAAGAGGACAAATGGAGGAGGTGGCGTGGCCTCCATCCGGTTCTCCTCTATGGGCTGATGGTTTGGGCCTCTTGGCCTGCTTTGGGCCCGAAAATTTTGGGCCAAGTTGTCCCATGTCCAATTTAAATAGCCTATAGAAAAATATCAATAATAAGCCCATAATCCCTACACCACTTTAGGGCATTTTGATTTTTATATACATATAGGAATCAATATTATATTCCCATAACAAATCTTATATAGGGGGTTCGGTCCAATAGATAAAATAAGGTGGCCGATAATGTAATCATTCATATGGCCATTCAAAGACAAATCTCATTTCCTTAAAATTAATATTTCGGGTTGTCGAAATTCTCGGATGCCACACTTTCAACAATACTAGCTTGTGTTCTTAAGTGGTCTAGTGGCAATCCCCATTGTTCCTATATGGAAAGCTAAATTCTAGTTCTTTCTTGTAAATGTTTTCAAAATCATTTATCCCCCTGTTTATAGTAGAGGTGTTAGAACCGAATTGAAACGAAATTTAATGCATTTTCGGTTTGGAAAAAAAAAATGACGGTTCTCTCTTCTCTGCAGTTTCCTTCTCTCTCTCCTCCAATAGCATCAGACTCGCGCTCAAACCTCTCTCCGGGATTAATTTCCTCTCCTGCGAAACCTGCAATAGTGCAACCACGTTCGCCACCTCCCCCAGATCGCCTTCCGGAATCTGAATCCCATGCCGTAGGGCCTGAATCCGAAGCTTCAGCCTGGCGATCTCGACAAGGAGGGACTTCCTCTCGCAAGCCTGCTGCCGCTCCTCACGCGACCACCGTTGCTCCTCTCAGAGGTGGCGATGGGACTTAGGGAAGAGGCAGAGAGAAGAAGGTTTGGAGACTGTGAATGGGAGGGAGGATGGGCGTTGGTGGTGGACTCGGTGGAGGGGAGGATAGGCGCAGGGTGGGACTTGATGGAGTGGTAGGTGGGGTATGGAGTGGGGAGAGGGACTGGGGTTCGGAGAGCAAGATGGAGAAGAAGACGCGGGAGAGATATTTTGCGGAGCCACCCTCTCGTCTCGTCTCCATCCCATATGCATACGCAACCCTCCACCCTCCTCCCCCTTCGTCGTCGAACGCTCCAGTTTCCCTCATTTTCCTTCGTGCGAATTCCTGTTCTTGTCGATCCTTCGTTCTCCCTCTCGCCAAGCGATTGTGGTGCCCCTCTTCAGTTCGATTGGGGATCGGTTTCAGGTGAAGACGATTCCCGTCGATTCGTTCCCTGTGATTAGCGATGGGGGAACTTATGCTCACGGACCTGTTGAAGAAGGCGGCGTTGGAATTCTCCGACGGGAGAGCCGTGTCCGCCTATGGGGAGTTCAACCTGATGCACGTGCGGTTGCACGACGTCATCGCGCTCGCTTTCCCGACACAGGTATGTATGTTGCCCCAATCATCGAGTCTCCTCGTAAGTACGATGGTGCAGGTTTTCCAATTGTGCAATATGCGGATTCAAATGCAGAAAATTTCCTGATGATGCTGTTTAAATTCGAGAATGCAATATCTGGAAGATCGCAGTAACGATGAATTTTTGATGATGAGATCGATTGCTTATGAAAGATCGACTGGGAAATAGCTCGAGATAGGAAAAAAGAATCTGAGGCATGAAATTTCTGTGCGCGCCTGGTGCCATTGAGCAGGAACAAATTGAATTGGGAAAAGCATGGAGTGCGTTTTCTGTCGTGTCCAAAGGATGTTCTTCGGGATGTACAAGTATCGATTCATCGTCAAACAAAGTTGAAGCTTATCAGAAGAAGGAGATGGATGGTTTTAATGAAATCGAACGTTGACAAACTAGTTGTCGGCATATTCTGCATATGTATGTGTCTCCAATTCGCAGGTACTAGTGCGATAGTTTGCTGATTGGAAAATATGTGTTCGTTTTGCAGTTTGTGATCCTGTTTCAGTGTTTCTGGCGGTAATCCGTTGCCCAGCCACCGCAGCCCGGCCATCTACACAGCTAAGGAGTTCGAGTTCCACCCTTCTGACTCGGAACCGAAGCTTCTATTGACACCGCAAGAAGGAAACCGATGGGCTCAATCCGCTTCTTCCAAGCTTAACATCCACCACCTAACCGCCAAGCTTCACTCCACCAATTCCAAACTCACTCACTTCGACCGATGTAGAGCCTAGCCTCGGCTCAATGTCCAAAATTGTCAATGATCCCTCGGATGTAGCTCTGTTCATGCACACCTCCGACGCAACACGTGGCCCCAATTGCATGTTGCTAACTCAGCGCAATTTGGCATCATCGCTTCAGAACATCAAGTGGGCGTACAAACTAACAAAGTTAGACTACCGTGATTGTGTTTCCCTTGTTCCATGTGCACAGCTTAGTTGCTGGATTATTGAGCTCTTTATCTACTGGAGCCGCCTTCCCCCCCTCCCCCTGCGGGCGGCTATTAGGCTATCGGCACCCACATTTTGGGTAGATATGATTTCATACAATGCCACAGAGATGTTTTCTAATTAATAAAGTTCACTAATGAGAAGCATCATCAAAATTAGATGGCGAACCAGGGAAAAAAAATTAATAAACTTAAATTGTTTACAATTTTTTTTTTAATGTACGGAGAATTTTGTATTTGCAAAGGCATGGGCAACATAATGACTTGAATAAATACCGTATATTATGATCTCAGAAAAAGTGAGTTGGGTCAATTTACTATTTCTACATTGGACCATTAATAACTTTTGCTTGAGATTATATTAATTCACTTTTGAGGTGGGATCTAGCAGTAGGCCAGGGGTCCAACCGCTCGCAAAAAGTGTCAATGCCTATATTCTCACAGCAGGCGAGACAACTTCTGAAACCAATTGGGTACAAGGGAATCCCAAATCCCCTATATCAAGACATTCCTGTCCTTGCAATGCAATAGAGATTTCCACCTCAAAACTTCCAACCCGTGTGAGGGATTCCGAAGAGGATCCCATCCCTGAAATACTCTGATAAACAGAGGGAGTGCGAATGAGCAAGCAATGCAGGATAAGTTACAATGTGTATAATCGTCAGGAAACCTTCTTTGCATGTCGCCAAAAGATTTGGCTAGCGTATTCATTATTTCCTTCATGTTATTCAGTTGTTTCTTCTGGAGTTCTGCCTCAGCTTGCAGCTTCTCCTTTTTTCTTTTTGCAAGCTCAGAGCTGTCTCCTTCTCATTCCTCAGGTCCCCATCGATCTTCTGAATGTCCAACTCAGCCAGGTCCAGAATCAACCTTATATTGTGCTGGAGCCTGGGCATAGGAACATCACTCTCCCTCGCCTTCTCTTCCGCATTCAGATTCTCCAAGTTTGCTAACACCCTAACCTGAGGTCTGCACATGTCGAGTACCTTTTGCACAACTTCAACGCCCTATTCCTGCTTCTTCGCCAACAGCTCTTCTGCCGTAATATACTTCGCTTTGTTTTTCAACGTCTTCTTCTTCGCCTTCTTAGACCAAAGGTTCTCCTTACCGGGCATGTCAAGTGATGGCTTCTTTTCCTCTGGCCCCAACAAGGCAACAGGTGCCTTTGCAAGAGTTTCCTCGTAAGTTGTTGAAACCCACACCCATATTCCTAGGACGCAACTTTGCTTCAATGAATGTCACAATCCCTTGTTGGTTCTTCTCAAGACCCCCAAGCCCGGCCTATCCTCATCCACGATAGCGGATTCTTCATCCTCATTCTCTGTCTTTGAGTTCTCGTCAATCTCTCTGTTCAGCATGACCGTGCCGGTGGACACGAAATTCACGGGCTTCGACAGATCGACCTTACCTAGGAGGTCCTTGTTCTTCCTCCGCTTCCACTTGGAAGAGTCGTGTAGTTCGAATCGGAGTCCCTCGACGCGAAGACGCCATAGAGCACGTCGTCCTTGGTTTGGGCACGCTTCTCCCTCCGCCGCCGGTAGTAGAACTTTCCATCGATCCACTGCCCATTGTCGTAATCGTTGTCCACCCCGAACCTCTCCATCTCTTGGTCCTCGTCCATCTTCGAGCAATCCCAAAGAACCGAGGCGAGGGAATTAGTTTTTTTTTTTTTTTTTTTTTTTTTTGTGGGGGGTGGGGTGTTCGGAGGAGGCGGAGAGAGGGGCGGTGCTGTTGCTGAACGCCGATGTGGCCCGGTGGCGTAGATGCGGCCGCAGCGGTCGAAGGCCACTATCAGGCAGTGCAGCTCGGCTCAAGGGTTGGAGAGAGAGAGAGAGAGAGAGAGGGGGAGGGAGGGAGAGAGAGTGATCGAAATGCTAGAAACGCGAGAACTGGAAAACCTGACGGATCTCCTTCCCTTTTTAATTTCTCAGATGTTAACAATTGTTGATTTTTTTTATTATTCCCTATTTTCTTCAAGGAGAGGACATTCATTTATCGTGATTGCTTAGTTTATGTTGATGATATATAATGATAATTGGAATGAAATTGGGTTAATTTTTCAATTAATGACCAAGGAAAATTGAAAAAATTATTTTTTAAGATTTGAAGTTGCGAGAAATAAAAGTGTAACATTTTTTTTAAATAATAGGAGGTACTTGTTGAGAGAGACTAGCATGACACAATTTAGTGATTTACCAATTAATCCAAAAAGTTGGAATTATCAAGGATCTCTCAATATACACTCCAAATTAATATATGAAAAACGAAAAGAGGGACATTTGATATTTAAAATTTCCTATCGGCCGAGGGATTTTTTTAATTGTCAAATGGTTATTCGAAATTAAAGATATATTGAGACAAAAAGTGCCGCAAAAGCCCTCTTTTCGTAAACAAACAAATACATAGAACCCTTCACCAAAAAAAAAAAAAAAAAAAAAAAAAAAAAAACATGTACATAGAAATGAGAGAGAACTGGAGTGTCATTTTGTCGAAGAAAAGTCGCAGCAAGGATCTTTTAAGCCAAGCTACGTCCCCCACGAAATTACAGCTAGGACCTAGGAAAGGTGACTTTTGAAGATTTCCTACATTTATTTATGTTCACTTACTTTTATCATCTAAGTTATTGGTCAATATAGGGATTGAAAATTATAGGGGATTTAAAACTTGCGTGAGGAAGATCACAACTCGATCTTGAGCAATGAGATTTCTTGATAATTTTGTACATCGGAATTCTTAATCGCTTCAATGGACACAGACTCTTATTAATTGAATTGGATGTCCACACAACTAGGGCCTAGGGGTCTCTAATTGAGCCACCCGAGCTGCTACAATGCCAAACTTGAGATTGACTCAACTTCATACTCGATGTTTAAAACAAGATTTGAGCTCAACCAAACATTAATTTAATGCTGGAGCTTGATTCAAACAAAAAGATGATATACTATATATATTACATGTGTGTGGGATTTTATTGCGGAATGTTCTCTCTATCCTTCGGGGATAGCTTTTTCTCTGGCGCATGCAGAGCTTCTCCTTCGATTGTCTGGTCTTTTTACACCCTACCTCCTTCTTCTACTTGGTATCTTTCCATGGATTTTCTCTTTTCCCAGCTGATCTTCGCGGTGCCTGTTACCGCTTCGTACTTTCGCTGGTGTTGATTTGCTCTTCCTTGTCGTCTCTTTAATTTTGCTCCTTTTTTCTTTTTCATCCTTCCTCTCCGTTTTCGCAAAGCCTTTCTTTCTTAGGTCACCCATCACATTCCTTGCATGCAAGGTCCTCCTACTCCTTCTGTGTTATTCGGCTAATCTGTCAAGTTTTCTTGAGTTCCCATGCCTTCCGCCTTCCTACCTTTCGGTTTGATTGCTTAGTTTCACTACTTCTCTTCCTCTTGATGATATGGCCGCAACTGATGACGAAAATTCAGCTCGTCTGGCCGCGTTATGTCAGAGCTTGGGACGGTTGTGTTCACCTCATGATTTGGAAGTTTGGGATGATGAGCCTACTCCTGCGAAATTGAATGAATGCCGTTTAACTCTGATTGGCAAGGTATTTGCTGACTCTCCTATTAATTTTCAGGCGTTTCAGAGTATTATGAAAAAGGTGTGGCGCACAGAACAGGTGGATATCTCTCAACGTGAAGATGGTTTATATGCAGCGAAATTTAAGTTACTTACAGATAAACAACGGGTTTTGGAGGGGGGACCCTGGGTTTTCTCTGGTCGTTTGGTTGTCTTTAAGTCTTGGATTCCAAACACACCGCTGCATTGCTATGATTTTTCCTCCTGCACATTTTGGGTGCAAGTGTTTGGCCTGCCCCTGGAATTGTGTTCCGAGCCGACTATTAGAAAAGCAGTTATGACAGTTGGGAAAGTTTTAGAAGTTAGAGCAGATGGTCAAGACACATTTACCATGAGATCAGGGCGTGCTCGAGTTGAGATTGACTTTCGGCATCCCTTGCAGATAGGTCGGCTTATTAGAATCAATAATAAGACTTTTTGGCTCGACTTTAGGTATGAACGTCTTGCCCATTATTGTTATCTCTGTGGTAAGCTGGCACATTATACTACCTCATGTCCAGCGAAATCAGTTCCTGCTGATATTTTAACTGGGGAGCATAAGTTGCCATATGGACAATGGTTGCGTGCCGAGCTCAAGGAACATAGCCCGTACTGGAAAATGTATTATCATACCCAAGTAATGGAGGATATTGCGGAAGAAGTGATACCTGAAACTCCCCCTCCAGTGGCTCTACCCTTTCCTTTACTGCCGCCCATTCCCTCCTCTAGCACATCTCCACCCCTGCAACCTTGTGTACCTGAGATTTCCCCTGCAGCAAATTTGGCTGGAGGCAGTCATACTGCCTTGATTCCAGCATCAGCAAAGCAGAAGGGGGTTCAGATTAACGCCACTTCTGTTCAACGGGATAAGAGTTTGAAAACTTCTCGCCACTTCTCCAAAGCTGGTCCTGTTAAAAAACTGAAGCGTTATAACCCATATGATATACCCAGAGTTGTACCTGATGATCTGGATGAATCTTCACTGCTCGAAACTCCAATAGAGCAAGCTCCTGGTGATGGAAGTTGGGCATGGGTGGCTGGCCCTCAACAGCCCCCTATTCACAAATGAAAATGATCAGTTGGAACTGTCAGGGGTTGGGCAATACCCTGACAGTTCGGCATTTAAAGGCCCTGGTTCTCAAGGAACAACCTGATCTTGTTTTTTTGATGGAATCAAAGAATCGTCAAGATGTTCTTTCTCGGTTGCAGTTTAAGCTACGTTTTTCTCACCTTTCTGTTTATAATCCGGTCGGTTTAGCAGGGGGTTTAGCAGTTCTTTGGAATGATTCGGTTTCTCTCTCTTTTGAATCTTCCACTCCGAATTATTTTGACATGATATGTACAGAAGTAGCAGGAAGGATTACCTGGCGTCTCACGTGTCTTCATGCCCCTGCGGATGCTCGTCTGAGACAAAGTTTTTGGCAGGATCTCATCAACATCAGCTTTGCAAATACTCTTCCTTGGGCCTGCATTGGTGATTTTAATGAGATTCTTTTCCACTGGGAAAAGTATGGAGGTAGAACAGTAGATTTTACTAGATTGTCATCTTTTCATTCTGTTCTTAATGATTGTTCATTAATGCCAATTGAAGCAAAGGGTTGCGCGTTTACCTGGACAAATAATCGTCAAGGTAATGAGTTAATAAAGGAGTGTCTTGATCGAGCACTATGCTCACTGGAATGGCGACTTCGGTTTCCTAGGGCTGAGGTTTATGCATTACCTGCTGTTGGCTCAGACCACAGCCCTCTGATCTTAAACACTTCACCAGTGCGTGGCTCTCGGCGATACTATTTTAAGTACGAGTCTTATTGGAATCAGGATGAGGAATGTAGGGATATTATTGCCACTTCTTGGAACTCTACCTGCAGCAACACAACTTCCTTTAATAGGAGAATTCAAGCAGTTTCTTATGCTCTAATGAAATGGAGCCGTTCGAAATTCTCTCATAACAGAATGAGGGCTGATGAGTTGCAGCTGCAGCTCCAGCACCTTACAAATCAACGACAAATATTACGTGACCAGACAGAAGTTAAAGCTTTGAAAGAAGAACTGCAGCGGGTATGGAGTCGAGAAGAACAATATTGGGCTATTCGTTCTAGACTAAACTGGTTGAAATGGGGTGACAAGAATACCAGGTTTTTTCATGCAACAACTGTTCAGAGGCGTCAGCGCAACCGGATCACTATGCTTAAGAATCATGACAACTTATGGGAGCAGGATCCTGCCCGATTAAAAGAAATGGTAACAACTTTCTTTTCTTCTTTATATACTTCCGTAGGCAGTCGTCATTATGCTCCCATCCTAGATCAATGTGATCCTTTGGTTAATCAAGATATGAATGCTCAGTTACTAGCTGCTCTTACTCTGGAAGAGGTAAAGCAGGCTACTTTTCAATTAGGAGCAGCCCGAGCCCCGGGACCTGATGGTCTTAGTGGTTTATTTTATCAGACGCACTGGGATATTATCAAATCTGATCTTTTTGAAGTTGTTCATGAGTTTTTTGCTACTGGTATTATGCCTTCTTATTTAAACAGATCTCTCATAGCCCTGATTCCTAAAGTTCCTCACCCGGAAAGTCTTGATCAGTATCGTCCTATCAGTTTGTGCAATTTTGCCTATAAAGTCATTTCAAAAATTATTGCCAATCGGTTGAAGCCCTTTCTTCCAGCTCTTATCTCAGAGGAACAGTCGGCTTTTGTGGGGGGTAGACAAATTCAAGATAATGTTCTATTAGTTCAAGAAGTCCTACACCAGCTTCGAATTAAGAAAGGAAGATCTACTTATCCAGCTGTGTTGAAAGTGGATATGAGGAAAGCGTATGACAGGGTTGAATGGGACTTTCTCCAAGATTATTTATTAAGACTGGGTTTTCATCCTACTTGGGTGAATTTGGCTATGCAATGCATTTCTACTCAATCGTCCTGTGTTAAGTTCAATGGAGAACATCTTACTTATTTTTACCCTTCTCGAGGTATTCGACAAGGGGATCCTCTTTCCCCTTACCTGTTTATTTTGTTGGCTAATCTCCTTTCTACACTTATTAAGAAAGCTGTGGACATTGATCATCTCAAAGGGATTCGACTTAACAGGTGGTGCCCTTCCTTATCTCACTTATTTTTTGCGGATGATGCCATTTTCTTTCTTGATGGTACTGTTACCGAATGTCAAAATCTATCAAATCTACTTCAGCAGTATTGTTTGGCAACAGGGCAGGAAATAAACAGAAATAAATCAGGTATCTATTGTGCAAAAGATTGCCCTCTTAGTTTGCAGCAGAATTTGGCTTCAGTGCTTCGAGTTCCTATTCTAAACAAATGTGGGAAGTACTTAGGGATACCATCCGATTGGGGACGTTCGAAAAAAGAGATGTTTTCGTGGATCTTAAGCCGAGTTCATTCTAAGTTGGAGAGCTGGAAAGCTAGTTTGATCTCAAAGGGTGGGAAAGAAATCCTACTTAAAACTGTTATTCAAGCTATTCCTCAGTACGCAATGTCTACATTCAAATTGCCTCTCTCTATTTGTAGATCTATTGAAAGAAGTATAGCTAGATTTTGGTGGCAAAATGACCGAAATAAATCAGGAATTCATTGGAGAAGTTGGGATGTTCTGAAAAAGCGGAAAGCAGATGGAGGTTTAGGATTTCGTGATCTTATTCAGTTTAATAGAGCTATGTTGGCTAAGCAGGCTTGGCGCTTACTTAACCAGCCTTTATCTCTTTGGAGTAAAGTTTTTAAAGGTTTATACTTCCATTCCAAGTCTTTTATGTATGCTGACAAAGGCTCTCGCCCATCTTGGGGCTGGCAGAGCCTACTTATTGGCCGGGATGCTATCCTACCCAACACACGTTGGTCTGTAGGCGATGGTAGATCAATTAGGATCCGTGGTGATCCTTGGCTCTCTATTGGAATTTTGACAGGCCCTTCGAACCGTGAAGAACCTGCTTTAGTGGCTGATCTTATTGATCAATCCACCAACACCTGGAATGCCAGCCTGCTACACAGGTATTTTGACACTCCGGTTATAGAGCAGATCACTTCTATCCCTCTCCGTCCGTTATCTACCTGTGATCAGTTAATTTGGACTGCCACTTTAGATGGTCAGTTCTCTGTTAAATCTGCTTATCAGTCTTTCGCAACTTCAGCCACACAGAATTCAGTCAGAACTACTTCCACATCTTATCAGAATCCTAGCTGGTTATGGAACCGAATATGGAAAATGCAGTCCCCCCCAAAAGTCCGAGCCTTCCTATGGTCGATCTGTCAGAATGCCCTTGCTACAAGGGCCAATTTGTTTCAGAGACAGATTATAACTAACCCTTGCTGTCTCCTCTGTGATCAAGACACTCCCGAAACTCTTGAACACTTATTTTTGCTATGTTCGTGGACAAAGCAGGTCTGGACGCACCCTAGCATTCATATTCAAATAGCTCCTTTGCAAATTCACAGAATCGATGAATGGATAGTACAGCTAGTAAAATCTCGAGCTTTCGCACCTGGTTTGGAGACTTTGGCCTCGGTTCTTTGGCAGATTTGGCGCGCCCGGAACGACTTCATATTCAGGCAGCAACGCATTCAGCCGACTCGGGTTGCTGAGGCAGCACTTGCGGATTCTCATGTCACTCGTATGTTGGCTTCGTCGCTGACTCCAAAGGGTCGCTCCTTACTGAACAGGGGATCTCTTTGGCGGCCTCCAGATCCAGGTTCCTTGAAGGTAAATGTAGACGGGTCGCATCAGATTGACTCACGCGAAGCCACAATGGCCTGTATATGCAGAGATCATCACGGAAGACTTACCGAAGGCTTTTCCAGGCGTTTCCCTGCATCTTCTGCCCTTCAAGCCGAGATCCAAGCGGTGTCCTTCTCTTTACAACACCTCCAGGGCCAAGGCTTATCTGCTGCTCCGATTGTCCTTGAATCAGACAGCCAGATTGTGATTGACGTCCTCCAATGTCGCCGTAAGCCGCCATGGGAAGCTCGATCCCTCTTTCTCGAAGCCGCCTCCTTACTTTCTATTTTCCCTAATCTCTCGCTAGGGCACTGCAGGAGGGAGGCCAATGTTGCTGCTGATTGGGCTGCTAAGGCCCACGGTCGTATTTCCCCTGTTAAATGTTTGACTGTTTTTCCCCCTTTTAAGCTTGTAGACCTTATCTGCGCGGATGCTCTTGCGGCCGGTTGTAATCGTTTCTCTGCTTTAATATAATTTCCTTCGTTTCTGTCCAAAAAAAAAAAATATATATATATATTACATGTGTGCGGATGAGGATGTTAATATTTAATTTTATTAACAATTGATTTTTTTGAATCAGGCTTACAAAGTTTATTGAGCTGAGTATTGATGAGCTTGGGCTTTCAATTTGCAAGATACTCAAGTAGCTCGAGTTAGAGCTCGACTAAATATTAGTTCTCAAATGATCATCAACCCAAGCTCGAACAACTCATGAATAATTTGACTTAGTTTCACTCTTATTAGGCCTTCATACATGCATGCTGTGAGAGGAATATAGTTTGCACTGGGTGTAGGTAATGATTTTCCCGACTCGATTATTATTCTACGTAAATTTTCATTTGAAGTTTTGAACATAAAGATATTAGAGAATATGGTTTATAAAATAGCATTACCACGTTTGTAGATTATTTAAGGGAGAGGTTCCTCTTTTGATATCTCGATCTAGATTGCCTTAAAAACCAAATTATTATGATAGCTCGGATTAGATTTTAGACGAATTCAGAGGTGATTTCGTCATTTAGCACTTAAAAAGTGCCAATCGTCATTAACAGCCACTGCCAATCGTCATTAACAACCACTTTCCACTACCATCTACTATCTAAATGTAACTAATAAAGTGTTAAATAAAAAATAATAAAGAATTAATGTCACAAAAATCTAAAATTGGTATATACACAAGAAATTTATCTCAAATTAATTTTTTAACTAACCAAAATCCCAAAATGGTGCATCACACATTTGACCCCAAATTAGTATTTTGACTATTAAAAATCATAAATTGATACATTTATAATAATTTTACTATTTGTTGGTTTTCGTTAAAATGGATTAATACTATAAAAAAGCACAAACTAGTATGATTGTAACAAATGGAGGAGAAAACCCCAAATTGATACATTCGTCAATTGTCACATACCATCCAACTTAATAATTTGACAATAAAATTTAATAGAAAATAAATTTATTATATGTGTACTAGTTTAGAGTTTATCTTGAGATAATTGCATCTTTTTAAAGAGAGACTAACTATCATTTTAAAAGTTAAAATAAAAAATTCAAATAGCATGTACGAAGAAAAAAAAAAAAACCTTAAGACATCAAAACAAGCTAGTAAGTACTTGTTTTCTACTGGTGGAGAGTGAGGGAGCGTAAGGAAGACTAAGACGTGAGCAAGCAGAAGAGGGACTGACGGAGTGAGCGAGATGTCTTGGACGGACGGCATATGGTGAGTGTGGGGATCGATGGCCACATAAATGGGGCTCGACGGTGGCGGCAATGGCAGCTCAACGGTGCCCGGATCTCAATCAGCGTGAGAGATGGGAGAATGAGAGAAGTCGAGCACTCAACTAGCAGGAATGGGAATTGACATAGGGGCCATATATATGTACAGTTTCTGATCTATGAATCGGGTTGGTTTGGCAATCATTCAAGTCCCAAACTCAAGGATAGTTGAGGCCAAGTGGGCAGGCCCAAGACCATTTGAGCCCAAAATTATCAGGCCAATTTGGATGGTTCAATCCGGGTTTTCGGACTTTTTTTTATTTTATTTTTCTAATACACTCCTATTAGTAGTATTAGCAGTAGCAGAAGTATCGTGTTATTCGGGCTATATAACGAACTCCATCAATTACATGACCTAAAATTTACAATGTTACATATAGAAACATATTCAAGACTAGTACATGAGGCTGACACGTCTATGCAAAATAAGAGGAGAAAGAGGACAGAAAAAGAAGAAGTGAGTCATTTATCATAATGTGAATTTATTTCGTAGACTTAAAAGGATCCCAATTTTAAATTTTCCATGCATAGTAAGAGAGAGGGGGGAAATTTTCATTAAAAATTATGAGATTAGGGTTTGCAAGGACGGCAACAACATATTACACTAATGAACAAATAATTCTTAGAAAAAGCTCTGGAAGTTATCCAAAAAAAAAAAAAAAAAAATCCATGCGACATCATAAATGACTAAAATTGGTACTGGCTTAGCCTAATAACAACGAATAAATGATGGATAGCACTAGGGAGACAAACCCTTTTTATAGTCAAACTCAATTGTGTGTTTCCTCGTAGCAAACCAAAGAGAACCAAAAGGGAGGAAACAGGGCTCTAAGATGACCTTGTCTACATCACATACACACACTTATGTTCATGGGGCTTCTGTGGGGGTCTGACTCGTAACAAGTGACCTGGATGTGATGCTTATGTACAAGATATGCAATGGCGTGCAGTACTTGGACGATTATGCACAAGCTTCAGATCAAGTCTTGACCGATCTGAGGTCTGACACTGCGATTGGGGGATTCAACTAATTCACCAATGCCTCTTATAGTAACACCAAATGCTTCAGCCATGGAGCATGTGCTATCGGGCTGGGGTAGTCGGACTATAATACTCTCGTGGATTTCGCTTGTGGTCAAATTAAAGGGTTGTGCACGCTCAATGCCGAAGCATAGCTTCAGCTTTTTGACTATAAAATTAGATGCGAGCAATATGAATTCAATGAGCAATTAATCGATTCATTCATATTTGGACGAGACCGCGAGTCCATCTTTGCAGAAAATGGTCTGATGTGTTTTTTTCTCTCCCTATTGTTGAATCAAGAAATAAAGAGGAAAAGGGTCATCATGTATCAAGTCCAGTTGGCAAGTAATAAATAGACGAAGAGCATATAGAATCTTGTGATATAAATAAAAGTTGCATCGTGTTGACAGTTTGTTACCTTTAGTTTAGGTTTGGCATGGCAAAGAGTAATTTGTCTTTATTTTTATTTTCTTGTTTGCTTTTCTTTCCTTTTCCTTTTCTATTCCTTGATAAAAAAAGATATTTCGTTCTCTCCATATTATTTTAATATATATAAGTTTTTAAGCTTTTCCGGAAGAACAATGCCGTTTCGTACCTTGAATTGCGAGACAAAATTCACTAATAAAAGACAATCTTGGGAAAATTATCAAAAACTCATAAATTTATTATAATTGTGCTAATTGATTCTAATTTTTTTTTTACCAATTTAATCCTAAATTTTTCGCATTTGTGCCAGTTAAGTCCATTATGCTAATATTGATCAGCTGGCATTGACATGATATCTTTGCTACAGGTGATGTGGACATTTTATAATAATTTAATTTTTTTCTTTTTTTCTTTTGGTTTTTTTTCTTTTGTTGTTTTTTTTCTCTGCACACCCTCGCCAGCCCTCACTTGGTCTGGGCAAGGGGTTGTGCGCCCACATCCTGGCCGCCCGTAAGGGTAGGTAAAAAATAAAGAAAAGAAAAGAAAATAACAAAATTATAAAAAAAAATTCAAAAAATATTGAAATATTATTTTAAAAAGTCCACATCTTGATTTCCACTTTTAAAAAGGGAGCAAAAGACAAATTGATGGAGCAACTACAGAAGTAGATTGTTTCAAGGTAGACGCACTAGTTAATAATCTGAATCGACACACACAACCATAAAGGTTGTATCACAATTACCATTTTGATTGCCATTTTACCAAGTTCCATTACTCGGCCATTAGGATGGTCGGTTGGCCACAAATACTTCAACGAAAATTACATGTCACGTTGTCTCATATTTGAAATATGCCAATGATGAATGGAGATGAGGAATGTACAGTTCTTTTCCTTTCATGACAAGAAATTGCCATATCACCATTTTGAAAAAGAGATATTCTGACTCAAATTCTCTAAGCTTTTTCAAGCGCAGTGAGAAGCCTTGGACAAGTAAAACACTGAAAAACCGGCTCAACGGGGTTCACTGGGCATTTAGGCTATTTGGTCTGACCTCCGGTTAAAAAAAGAACTCTCATGGGCACATATGTGAATTTTTTCGATTTACTATGAAGAGATCCAGCATAGTTTGGAAATCAACAAGTGCAAACATAAAACAGAATTTTGCACGCTCTTCGTATTAGATATAACTGATTGACTACAACTTCGAACACCCAAATCAATGCCATCAACCAACATACCAAAAGCTTCTCATCAAATTTTTAAAAATTTGAAGAGTGACTAAGAAAGCCATGTCATGTGCACGCACCTCCAAATTATCTTGAGGAACAATTTGGAACTTCTGTCACTCTTTGACGTTCGAAGCTTAGTCCTTTTTGGTTCCAAGCATATTATTTTGAAAAGTCGCATCAATGAGTGTGCAATTTAATCACTTTGAAACTCACGAATAGAAAAGGAATTCATCACCGTAGAAGGCAGATAAGAAGGTAAATGCAGTTTAGCCAATGGTTTCCAACATGGCCAGGAACCCTCTGAATCTCAAGGTCCGTGAGGTCTTTAGATTCTTCCCATTTTCTCGAGAGGAATTCACCCTCTCGGTTTTATATTTCATCTTGCTCGAGGGGATAATGTATCTATATAAGCACTTTAATCAAATATAATTACATGAGTATAGAGTCTATCTCTCCCATCTTTGAAAACTATCAGGTGACCATGACTGATGGCATGCTGCATAAATTTCATTTGTTCTACGAAACCACGTTGAATAACCAGAACCATGATAATGCTGAACTAAGGTCCTTTCCAAGAAGGCAATGATAAAAGCGTTACAAGCGCAAGAGAAATACCCAAAGTAGAAAATGTGTGCAAGGCTATTCATCACAATATCTGATAAATGGAGTGGCTAGGCCTAGAAATTATAAGATTGTAGCTAGTTCAGAAAAAAGCAGAGTCAGAAATAAAAGTGGACTTTCATCCGGTTCATCACAACAGAAAAGAGGCATAGATCGCTTCTAACTAGTATATGGCCTAAAGTGACACTTCTAGTGTTCACCTCCCAATTCAACCTAAAAATCATCCCTATCAAGGAGCTCAAACATGCAGACATGCCCTTCATTCAAGACTAAGTTTCTCTCACAAACTTGGACCAACCAATAGAGAAGTTCACTACAGCGTAGCGCTGATAGCTCTTGATGGTCACCAGCCACAATGTGTCTGAATACCTAAGTGTAGCAATTTGCTGGTTTTCTTGACTGCATGTCTATAAATTCATAAGGAATGCTCTGCCCATGAAGACATTTGACCAGCCAATGTATGATAAGACAAAGGAATGTAAGCATACACTAAAGCGAAAAGGCAAACAAGATGTACATTTATGATAGTATTTGAAGTTTCCGGAGATCCGTATTAGCAGTCTAAAAGGCTTGATGAGATGGTCTTTAATCACAACTTGCAATTTGAAATCAAAATTACACTATCCTGTGCTCTTAGACTCTACACTAAGTACGTGTAATCAATATAGAGACGTGCACGAATCTGGTGGATTTCCAAGTCACCAATCTCGCATCGCGATATGCATTGAACAAACATTGAAAAGCTACGCCTAGCATCCTAGATGGATACATATACACAAAAAGTGATCTTCATTTGCCTGGCAAAAAAAAACAAAAAACAAAAAACAAAAAAAAAATTAGCTGCCTTTCTTGTTTTCATACCACGGAGGTGGTGGACTAATTTTTGAGGTCTAGGGCTGCCCTACCTTCGCTTCATTTCTGATCGCAAGTTTGAACCTGCTTGCAATAGTAGCTCTTGTAAACCATTTGTTGCCAGGGAGCAATATCCGATTAGTGTTGCCGTGTTGTTGCAGTGAGCCCAGTCATGCCAAGCCTAGGCCTGTTGCAATAGCTATTGCTTAAGCTGGACATTTCGTGTCGCCTCTTCTTCCCAAGCCTAGGCAGCCAAAGAAAGTACCAAGTAGTCATTTTTGGAAGGAATTTATACTTAAACTAGAAGACAGAGAAAGTACCAAGTAATCATCTTTGGGAAGAATTTATACTTCAATTAGAAATCATTAAATTCCTCATTTATGGTTGTTATTATTGCTTGTCTCAACCCTCTGACCTTGTCTCCACACCCACCTATCACTAGGTAATTTCCTGATTACTGTCCGACTTATTGTTTTTCCCTAGTCCCTTTAGTTGTTAAGGAGCCTGTTTTAAACATATAACCATGACCACTTCAAGGAAGATAATATATCCTGTGTTTCTATAGAAAGCAAATTAATGCGGGAAAAAATTGCACAGTAGGGCACATATATAGAATATGTGGCATTCATAATTGAGATATACCAGTTATGAATGGAGATCTGGGGCTCACCATTATTTCTTTCTTAAGAAAAGATGGCATGTCACCATCTGGAAAAAGGGATACTCTAACTTGAATTTTTTAGCTTTCTAAAGGGCAGTGAGAGGCCTCGGACAATTGAAACCATGAAAAGGCTGCTCAAGAGGGCTCACTGGACATTTAGACTATATGTTCTGACCTGCACAACAAAAAAAAAGAAAAAAAAAAAGGAGAATTCTGGTAAGACTGTAAGCAGGTCAAGAAAGAGACGCAAAGCTAAAAGTACGTGCACTTCCAATTGATTTGTCACAGCTGAATAAAGAAGACATGAATTACTTGCAGGCGACGCTTCCAATGTCCATCTCAATCAACCTAAATGAGGTCCTTACTGGCATAATTGGAGATGGAGACTGACCATAAAATTGTCCCTATCAATGAGCTCAAACATGCGGACATCCCCTTCATCCAGACAAGCTTCTTTCACAAATGTGGCCCGGCCAGCTGGATAATGGAGTTGATAGGTCTTGAGCTGCACCAGCCATAATTTGTTCAAATACCTAAGAGTTGCAATTTGCTAGTTCTTCTGAATGTTTCTTTATGAATTCACAAGGAACACTGCCAATGTAGTATAATGAGGAAAAGAATAAATACAAAGAAATAATAAACGGAAAACACAAACAAAATGTAAATTTATGCTAGTATTTACTAGTTTCAGGGAGTTCAATTAATAGTGTTAACTGGGTAATAGAAGTCTTCAATCCCAACCTGCAACTTGAAGTTAAGATTCCACAATATAGTGCTTGTAGACTCTACAGTAGTGTACATAATTTTTTAACTCACGGCAAAAGTTCAGGAGTTGCTAACACTGATCGTCCCCACCACATCCTCTTAGCCTATATATAATAGTAATCTTTTTTACACCTGATTACTGAAAAAAAAGAAAAGAAAAGAAAAAGAAACAGAATCTTTCATTTTAGAATTCGTAATCTTATGAATCCATAAATTTAAAAAATAAAATTTCAAAATCAAAACTGCCCCGGTTTTACAGATAAAGCCATGTGTTGGAGAAATCTTTCCAGAATATTTTGAAGCGACAAAACATTTCTATCGCCTGGTCTGGATATTTACGTACCTTCCGTTTAGAGTCCAAGACTTTCGGATCACCGGACTCAAGACTCAAGACTCAAGACTCAAGAATATTCTCATTGACGTTTTCTAATCCAAAGGACGAAGGCAATCCGTAGCTGAAGTGTTTGGTTGAGGATTTAGTCCTATCCTCCTGAGAAGATCTCTTGGCTGGATAAATATAACGGATTCTTTTATTCGTAATCAAAATCGTTTGAAGATCCGATGGTCGACGAATTATTCTTGGAAGGTTCTATTCTTGGAAACCAAGATCCTGGTTGTATAGGCGAACAGGATTGATGGGCTATCGTCAAGTTCCTTTAATAGCTCAAATGATCTTCTTAATTGATTCCGTCCAACGGGTAGATTGGAGGAATTCCTTTGGTAAGTGCCAATGGGTATGATGGCATAAAGGAGTATAAAATGGAGACGTTCTAGTTACTTTAGTGTATGCTCGATAGACAAATTCCAACGTCTGAAGCACCTTGATTATCAGTCGATACATATTGAGCGAAATTGTATACACAAAAGAGTGTCTATACTTAGTGATACCTTGAGCGAGTGTGGTAGATCATCTACACCGAGAAATCAAGGGAGAACAACGCTGTAACATCTCTTTGTTCATAGTGGAATCGAGCCAATAGGCTGTCAGTGCAGAAGAGTGGACGTAGGCTTGAACTAAGCCGAACCACTATAAACATTGTGTTCAATTCTCTCTTCCCTTTTCTCAGTCTTTGATTGCTGTTTATCTCAATTTTATTAATTGTCCAGTATTGTGCAATTAAAGAGAAAAATCTTTTATATACCTATTCACCCCCCTCTAGGTACTTATACTAGCAATATCAATTGGTATCAGAGCCCGTGTACTCACTTTATTTGAAGTGTTTTACTTCAGAGTAAAAGATCCATGACTAGTATGCTAGCATCAGGGCTGGTGGAAGGACAAAGCAATACCAGACCACCCTACTTTGATGGAAAGGATTACAACATCTTGAAGAACAAGATGAAAGCTTTCCTACGATCAAAAGATCCTCTGGAATGGGATGTTGTAGAAAAATGAATTACTCCTACAGCTGCATCTGTCTCTGAAAGAGGGAAAGAAACTGTTGAGACCAAATGGAATGACTCGGAAGAGATAATCAAGAGATAAGCACTCGACGCAAAAGCAATTTATTCTTTATATTGTGCTTTGTCACCAATTGAATATAACAGAATATCTTCTTGTGCTACAGCAAAAGAAGTTTAGGACAGATTACATATCACCTATGAAGGAACAGATCGAGTGAAGGAAACCAGAATCAACATTCTCCTCAGTCAATATGAAGCCTTCAAGATGAAACCAGGAGAATCTATAACTGACATGTTTAGCCATTTTACAGATATTTTCAATGGTCTTGAAAATCAAGGACAAACAATTTCAGATCCCATGAAGGTGAACAAGCTACTACGTGGACTCTCCAAGGATTGGAATCACATCAAGACTTCAATAAGAGAGACGCAAAGAATTATGCCACTATCTGTCGACGAGCTGATTGGAACTCTTCGCCTTTATGAAGTGGAACGAATTAATGAAGACGAAGATCCAAAAGGTAAGAAATCCATTACATTAAAATCAAATGATGATTCTGATGATACAGATTCTGGAGATGATATGGACGATGAGGAGCTTGCTCTTATGATAAGAAGATTCAGAAAACTGAATAAGAAAGGGAGAAGGTTCAACTCAAAGAAACAAAATTTTCAAAGACAACATGATCACGTGTTGATGATGAGGAGACAAACAAAGATGTAGTTTGCTTTGAATGTAAGAAAAAAGGGACACATCAGACCCAACTGTCCTCTTCTGAAGAAGAAGAAAGGAAAAGCTGAAAAGTTTCGAAAAGCTCTCAAAGCCGAAACCTGGAGTGATACGAGTGTGAAGAAAGTGATGATGAATATGCCAACATATGTCCGATGGCGCAATCGTACTCGACTCAAACTCGGATCGGACTCGACAGTGAATTTGAGGTAAGTAATTTTAAAATTCCTATCAAGGTTTCTAAAAACATTAATGAACTGTATTTTAGTCTTAAGACATCTCTCAAAAGAATTTCCGAACTTAAAAAGGAAAACTCAGCTCTAAAACAAAAGGAAAACGTTTTAGAAGAAAGAGTTAAAAGTTTAGACTTGAATGTTTCCACTCTTAAAGAAAACGAAGAAAGTCTTTTGAAAGAAAATGCCATTTTAAAAACTGACTTATCAAATATTTCAAAGAAATTTTCAATAGGGTCCGAGAAACTTGAAAAATTCTTTTCGGCTCAAAGACCTTACTTCAATAAGTCCGGTCTAGGTATGATAGCAGAAACAATTCCCTTAATTGATTTTCCCAAAGTAAAAGAAAGAATTAAGCAAAGACCCTCGAGAGAAACTTACAAAAATCATTTCAAGAAAGTTTTTGTAAAGTCTCGTAGGTCGAAATGCCCTCAGTGTGCTCAAAGTGCAACAGTCCTGGATCACTTTGAAAAGAGTGTCCTATGGTTTGGAAACCAGTTAAGAAAGTATGGGCTAATACTGTTTATCTTACTAGCACCAAAGGACCCAAGAAAATTTGGGTACCAAAAAAAGCTTGAGACTCTCTTTTGAATGCAAGTCTCCGTCAAGAAAAAGGTAAAGTGGTATCTTGACAGTGGATGCTCAAGACACATGACAGGAGACTCAAATTGCTTCATAAAACTTGTTCAAGTAAATGGTGGAAAAGTTTCATTTGGAGGAAATAGCAAATGAAGCATTGTGGGATTTGGAACTGTGAAAATTGGAAACCTCACAATAAGCAATGTTTCCCTAGTAGAAGGACTCAATTACAATCTTCTCAAAGATCGACCAATTGTGTGATACCGGTTTTAAGATCTTCTTTCAAGAAGGAACATGTTCTGGAACCAGTAAAGACTCTACTCAATCTTTCATGTGTCGAAGACATGGAAATATCTATCTTCTAGATGTGAAACCAAATGAATCGCAGTGCCTAATCTCAATGCAAGACAAAGCAAGTTTATGGCACAGAAAGCTTGGTCATGTCAACATGAAGCAATTAACCAAAATCTCATCAAAGCAGCTTGTTCGAGGTCTACCCAAATTACAATATCAAAAGTCTGATCCATGCACTCCATGCATTCTGGGAAAGCAGGTAAGAAATTCATTTAAGCCAATAAATCATGTCTCCACTAATCATGTATGCTGCAGCTTGCTGCATATGGATCTCTTCGGACCAACCAACCTGCAGCATTGAGGTAAGAAATATTGCCTAGTAATTGTGGACGATTACTCTCGCTTTAATTGGGTATATTTCCTAGCAAGTAAGTCCGAAACCTTTTCGTATTTTGAAAAATTTGCTAAAAAGGTTCAAAATGAAAAAGGATATGTTATCTCAAGTATAAGAACAGATCATGGAGGTGAATTTGAAAATCAAGATTTTACAAAATTTTGTGATGAATTTGGCTTTAAGCATGTGTTCTCCTCTCCATATACTCCTCAAAAAATGGAGTCGTGGAAAGAAAGAATAGATCTCTTCAAGAAATGGCTAGAACTCTTTTAATTGAAAGTAAGATTTCTTCACGATTTTGGGCTGAAGTCGCTTTCAACAGCATGCTATATCATCAATAGAGTCTTCTTAAGACCTATTCTAGAGAAAACCCTTATGAGTTATTCAAAGGTAAGAAGCCTATTGTTTCATACTTTCATGTGTTTGGTTGCGAATGTTTTATATTGAAAAATGCAAAAGATCGAGTTGGTAAGTTTGAAGAAAGATCAGATGAAGGCATCTTCCTTGGATATTCTACATCAAGCAAAGCCTACAGAGTCTATAACAAGAAGAGCCAGTCTGTGGAGGAGTCAATGAATGTCAAATTTCAAGATTCTATGCAAGATGAATCCAATCAGACTCATCATGAAGAGTCTGAACCTGCTCCAGACCCTTCAAAGCTTACAACTCAAGAAGCATCTCAGACTCTGGATGACCAGCATCAAGCTGTTCATGAAGACTCAGATAAAGAAAGAGATCATCAACCAGTCAAATCAACTAGTAACTGGAAGCATAAGTCCAGTCATCCCAAATATCTCATTATCGGCGAAGTTAATTAAGGAATTCGCACCAGATCCAAAAGGTGTGAAGAGTCTAGTGTCAGTGGCTCTCATTTCGAAATTGAACCAAAGAGCATAGAAGAAGCTTTATCCGATGAAAGCTGGATTGAAGCTATGCAAGAAGAGCTCAGACAGTTCAACATCAATGATGTATGGGAATTGACATCTAAACCAAAAGGTAAAACTGTTATTGGAGCTAAATGGGTGTTCAGGAACAAGATGAATGAGAAAGGAAAAGTCGTACGAAACAAAGCAAGACTCGTGGCCAAGGGATATACGCAAGAAGAAGGAATAGACTATGATGAGACTTATGCACCAGTAGCAAGGTTAGAAGCTATTCGATTATTACTTGTGTTTGCTTGTTTTAAAGATTTCAGGTTATTCCAAATGGACGTCAAAAGTGCCTTCCTAAATGGATTTATCCACGAGGTAGTTTATGTGGAACAACCACTAGGGTTTGAAGACCCAAAGAAGCCAAACTCAGTCTTCAGACTGAAAAAGGCCTTGTATGGTTTAAAACAAGCACCTCGAGCTTGGTACGACGGACTCAAAGAAGTTCTTAATACATAATGGTTTTGTCAAAGGTAAAGTAGATACTACTTTATTTATCAAAAAGGAAAACAAAAGCTTTTTACTTGTTCAAATATATGTGGATGATATCATTTTTGATCCTCGAATGAAAATCAGGCAAGAAATTTTCTAAGTCTATGCGATGAGTTTGAAATGAATATGATGGGAGAGTTAACATTCTTTCTTGGACTTCAAGTAAAACAATTGAAGGAAGGAACTTTTATTTATCAAGAAAAATATGCTAATGATCTTGTCAAAAGATTTGGACTGGAAAAGTGCAAAAAGACTGACATACCGATGTCAAGTTCTTTGAAGATAGACAAAGATGAAGAAGGGAAGAAAGTTGATCAAAGGCTGTACAGGAGCATCATTGGTTCACTTCTTTATCTCACTGCTTCTAGATCTGACATTTTGTTGAGTGTTTGCATATGTGCTAGGTTTCAATCGATCCTAGAGAATCTCATCTCAAAGCCGCGAAACGTATTATTAAATACGTTGCTTCATCTTCAAGCATCGGTCTTTGGTATTCTAAGAAGGGAGACTTTAATCTTCTGGGATATTCAGACGCAGACCTGGCCGATTGCAGAGTTGATAGAAAGAGCACTTCGGGAACTTGCCAGTTGCTTGGAAACAGGACAATGTCTTGGTTTTCAAGGAAACAAAGCACTGTGTCTCTCTCAACAACAGAAGCAGAGTATGTAGCTCTTGGTAGTTGCTGTTCGCAAATTCTATGGATAAAACAATAGCTACAAGACTTTGGAATTGAAGAATCATGCACAGAGATTAGATGTGACAATACCAATAAGAATCAATCTCACCAAAATCCAATCCTTCACTCAAGAGCAAAGCATATAGAGATTCGACATCATTTCATTAGAGATCATGTTCAAAATGGAGAAATCTCGATTCAATTTGTTGATTCAAAAAATCAACTAGCGGATATATTCACAAAGCTTTTGGAGAAGAATCAATTCGAGTGTATCCGTTCCAGACTCAACATTTTGAAGCTTGAGGAAGTTAAAGTCTAGAGACTCACCAACCCTCAGACTCAGACATTCATGGTTATAGACTATAAGTTGTTATATTCTATCTCGAAAAGGTACGATCATTAGTTCAGTTAATTTATAATTTCCGTGAAAAACGGAATCTTGTCTTTTTCAAAAGAGTAACTTCTATTTGGCGCTATCGATTTTAAAAGAGGCGTCTGTTCATTTTCTTTTATGTCGATTGGTTTTTCCTTTTTAAACTGAGTTATATATATACAGTTTTCCTCGCTAAATCTTCAAAACCCTAAAAAAAAGCATTCTCCTCCCAATCCTGTCTCTACTTCGTGTTCATCCTCGAGAAAGTTGTCATCTTTTCTTGGGAAAGCGAGTAAAGGAATCTTTCAACGACAAGGAAGGATGTCTTCTTCGAGAAAGTCTTCAAGAATCGCGAGCAGGGGACCACAGAAAATGAGGGAGGTTCTACCCATTTCGATCTCACAGAAGAGGAGGATTTACCGAGTCAGCCTCAAAGCCCGATCCACTCTCCTCCACGTCACTCTTCACCATCTACCCCACAAGGTGCGGGTCATCAACCGGAGGAAGAAATAATCGAGGACGCAAACCCTATAAGAGTCCAAAAACCCTCTTTTATTTACAAGCTCTATCGTGCGTTGAAGAGCATTGGGACTCCGCTGAACTATGTAGATGAATTCCTTAAAGATAAGAATTATGGGAACAAGTATGTCTTTTTGCGTCGAATGGAGGATTTGGGAATTGCTCCCAAAGGAAAGGCTATGTGGTAGATGTGGACATGTTGGCAGATATTCTTGGAGTTGAAAGAGGACGCTATCAACCGATCAAGGTTTCGATTGCTCGTGCCACATTGGAGCTTCTCAAAGACAGGGATACAGAGGGACGAATCACCTACACAAGAATGCGTGTCATCAATATCTTGCTTCACAAAATTGTGATCAACTATATCAGGCCAAAGTCTACATCCAAGACTGACGTGTCTAACTCCGAGGCGAAATTGATGTACGCGATCAATTCAGGGAAGAAATTCTCTCTTCCTCACACCATTCTCTTTCACATGTACAGAGCAATGGTGAAGGACAAGGGCCAGTTGCCTTACCCAGGTCTTGTGACCAAGATCTTCAGACACTTGAATATTGAGCCCCCACAAACTTTTTGTGTTCGACCATGTGACAAAATGGTGGTGGGTTTGAGGATGTTGATGAAAATGCGTCTGAAAGAACTTGATAAGGCAATGGAGAAGTTCAAGGTGAAAACTCCAGCATCTTCTACATCAAAAAGGAAAGGGAAGGAGCCCATAAGTGCACCATCCAAAAAGAAAAAAGCTCTTATCTTAGAGGATGAAGAAGAAGAGGAAGATCTCACTATCGCTGCATTGATAAGAACCAGACGTTCTGTACCTGAATCAACGGAACGCTAGGATCAAGGAAAAGAAGCAAAGGAAAAGAGAGAAGAAGAGGGACAAGCAAAGAACAGAGAAGCAGGGGAGCAAGAAGAGAAAGAGAGAGAAGAGAAGGAGAAAGAAGGCGAAGAGAAAGAAGTTGAAGAAGAAGGAGAAACAGTGATTGAAAAGTTTGCAGATGAAGCCAGAGAGGAAGGGAATCAAGACGCTGAAGAGCATGACCATCACTCTTCCCCAATTGAGGTCTTAGAGACAGGGGGAGATGGCGAGCAAGGAAGGACTACACCACATGTTGTCAACAGTGAAGGTGTGAGTCGCTCACCAGCAAATCCAAAAGATCTTCAGGCCTCTCAAATGCCTGAGGAAGGACATGATACGTCAACCCCAAATCTGCTCGATTCTACCGAAGTTCCATCGTCTGCCTTTACCCCATCCGAGAAAGCAATGCGAGCGCACAGACGGACAATACAGCAGATTTTCGTCGTATCCTTGATGTTCTTCTGGAAATGCAGGGTCAAATCTATGCTTTGGATTGTGAACTTCAAGTCCTGAAGAATGCTGGAAAAGCATCTTTTGTTACCCTGGCGGATCAAATGAAAGACCTCGCTCTTCAAACTCAAGCCAATGCCAAAGAGGTGGCTCATCTCAGGGAAGACTTGAAGAGGCTGGAAGGCATCGTTAAGTCGATGGGAGATTTCCAGCTTGTGCGCGTTCCCAAGCAGACTTGACTCTTTTCTCACCTTTTTAATGATGACAAAAAGGGGGAGAAATGCTGCATTTGAACTGAACTCTTTAAACTTTGAACTAAATTTCTTTTGTGTGTTTGAATGTTTATTTTTGAGTATGACTTGGGTGTGAACTTGAATTTGACTGATTTAGGTGTGGATTTTGAAATTTGAATGCTTGCATTTATATCAAGTGTTGCTATATGGTCTTACTCATGAAAGACTAACCAATTTTCTGTGGATGCAGAGTCTGGTTGATTTATTAATCTTTATGAGATAGCCATATTGCGTGAGTAATGTTTTGCGGAGTCAAAGTTGTTCAAATCTACGGAAAGTTTTGTCACCATCAAAAAGGGGGAGATTGTTGGAGAAATCTTTCCAGAATATTTTGAAGCTGACAAAACATTTTTATTAGTCTAGTCTGGATATTTACAGACCTTCCGTTTAGAGTCTGAAGACTTTCAGATCACCAGACTCAAGACTCAAGACTCAAGACTCAAAAATATTCTCATTGACAGTTTTCTAATCCAGTGACGAAGGCAATCCAAAGCCGAAGTGTTTGGTTGAGGATTTAGTCCTATCCTCTGGAGAAGATCTCTTGGCTGGATAAATATAACGGATTCTTTTATTCGTAATCAAAATCGTTTGAAGATCCAATGGTTGACGAATTATTCTTAGAAGGTTCTATTCTTGGAAACCAAGATCCTGGTTGTATGGGCGAGTAGGATTGATGGGCTATCGTCAAGTTCCTTTAATAGCTCGAATGATCTTCTTAATTGATTCCGTCCAACGGGTAGATTGGAGGAATTCCTTTGGTAAGTGCCAACGGGTATGATGGCATAAAGGAGTATAAAAGGGAGACGTTCTAGTTACTTTAGTGTATGCTCGATAGACAAATTCCAACGTCTGAAGCACCTTGATTATCAGTCGATACATATTGAGCGAAATTGTATACACAAAAGAGTGTCTATACTTAGTGATACCTTGAGCGAGTGTGGTAGATCATCTACACCGAGAAATCAAGGGAGAACAACGCTGTAACATCTCTTTGTTCATAGTGGAATCGAGCCAATAGGCTGTCAGTGCAGAAGAGTGGACGTAGGCTTGAACTAAGCCGAACCACTATAAACATTGTGTTCAATTCTCTCTTCCCTTTTCTCAGTCTTACTTTGATTGCTGTTTATCTCAATTCTATTAATTGTCCAGTATTGTGCGATTAAAGAGAAAAATCTTTTATATACCTATTCACCCCCCTCTAGGTACTTATACTAGCAATATCACCATGAACACTCCAAAGAAAATAACATCTAATGTGATTCCTATGAAAAACCAAAACGACTTGGGAAAAGAGTGGACTAAAGGGAAAGATGTAGAAGGCATCATGGTTGAGCTATGCAAATTATGAAAGGACACGGGCCATACCGCAGTTGTATCCTTAATAATAGTGGCCACACCACCAATTTCAAAGATGGATACTTCAATTCAAATTTTCTAGTTTTTTCAAGAGCAGGGGAGGCCGCAGAAACATGGAACCATGCAAAACCTGCTCATGGGGGCTCACTTAACATTTAGATTGTTTGGTCCAACTTGCACAAAAGAAAAAGGAGTGTTTTCATAGGAACTGCTGTAAACCTTCTGTCAAGTTACAACGATCTACAAATCAATGCATCCAATCATAACTAACGTTTACATGTTTTTCACGTTAGACAAAACACATTAGCTACACTTGGCATCTCCTAAATCGTAATGTCACCCATCAACATACAAAATCTTATCAGGAAAATGTCATAACTTTTGAGACAGCCCAAGAAAAAAGAATGCGACACTGTGCAGAAAAGCGCAACTTAGAAACCAACAAGTCACACCTCTAAATTCTCATGCTGAGCATTTTAGGTTATAATTTTCGCTTTGACATTGAAGCGCATTCTTTTTGGTTCATTTAGACTTGGGATGTAGCATTAATGAGTGTGCATCTGGATTATTGTGAAACTCACAAACCCAATGGGAACGGAAGACGTACACTTCATTGATTCACCAAGACTAAACAAAGAAATATAACTGTGAATTCTGAATTTATTTTGGACTGTCTAAAGTGACACTTCCACAGTTCATTTCGGTCAATGTAAACCAAGTCCTTACCAGCACTAGTGGAAATGTAGACTCTAAACACACATCCCCCCTATCAATGAGCTCAAACACACAAACATCTCCTAAATGCAAACGAGCTTCTCTAGCAATGGGGTGTCAAACAGCGAAAAAAAAAAAAAAAGTCCATGGCTCCTGAGCTTCACCGTCCACGACCTGTCTGAATACATGAGAGTTGCAATTTGCTTGTTTTCCTGATTATGTTGCCTAATGAATTGAACAGGAGCAGTCTCCTCATTTATTTTATGTGGTTGAAAACCAACTTATGGTGAAGAAAGACCAAAACATAAGCATACACTAATGAGAGAATCTAATCACACAGCGTGAATATAAGGCAGTAGTTGCTACTTTCAGGAGTTTTAATTGACAATAAACCTTATAATGATAGTAGACAATCTTAGACTGCAACCCAAAGTCAAATCTCAAAATATACGTTCCTAGGTGCAATAGGGTACATGACCAGAAAAAGCCTTCCATGTCCCATATATAATTGAAACGATGAATTTAAGCCCCATAGACCACAAGTGCAGGGGAAAAGGCAAAGACATCAATGACCGGAACACGGATGGAAGTGAAAATTTTTAATCTAAGCTGTTCAATTATTTCAAGCGCAACTCAAATCTTATCAAAATACTGAATCAATTTGACAGAGTAAACTCATCTTTTTTTCTCAAATTTCCGATTAATGTAACAAAATAAAATAGTATCTCCTATTTGAAAACAAAATTATCAGTCATTAGATCTACAATGAAATTTCAGAATCATAACTAGCCACCCCCTAATCTTTCAGGTCTTTCCCTCTAGTTATGGAGGTAGCGACATTCTTTGCAATTTGCTTGTCCGTATCAACTAGTCTCCTTGTGTGATTTACATATATATTCTACTTTTACAGCATTGAATAACATTATCAAGTTCCTCCATATAAGAGGAATTGGATTCTAATTCTTTGGACTCGCCTCAGCAATTGCTTTCCAACACATGTATTCACAAAAAGGGGAGAAATGTTATTTTTTCAAACCTCGACCACTAGTTTAAGTCCCACTAACTGTCCTTTCATTGTTTCCCCCACTTCAATTACTCCATTGTTAAGACATATACCTGATTTTAAACATAGACCCATGAACACCTCAAAGAATATAACATGTCATGTTGTTTACCGCTTTAAGTCAACTTGGAAATACATTAGAGTATAAGCAAAGATATAAACATCATCCATATGTTTGATTTTCAGACATGCGAGTTTAGGTCAATGAGCGTGGGATCATACCAAGCCAAAGTAAACATAAGAGGGCCTCCTCACCACCTTTGAAAAAGGGATGCTCCTTTTGAAATTTGTTGGCCGATGTAAGAGCAGTGAGAGGCCTTGGGCGCATGGGACCTTAAAAAATCAGCTCAGGATGCCTCAATCTGCTCGAATGTTTGGACCGGCGTGTACTTAAACAACAACTTTAGAGACAGTTTAAGCACACTTCATTAGTTTGACTTGCTATGAAAAGATTTTAGAATAAATTGGAGATAAATTTTATCCTCCCAGCATCACTTAACCAATCAAGATTACAAGTGATTCCTCAGACAATCCAGACTATATTGCGATCAAGGCGTAAAAGTGACTTTTCATATTTTTGACAAGGCGTGGAATTCTTGGAATATTTTCAAGTTCCATGATTTCTCCCTTTTTCCTAATAGAAATTTGTACCTGATTTTACAGAGATATCTCTCCCTAAAGAAATTTCAACATGAGATATTGAACACAATATATCATCACCATCTATGAGAGCTCAAACACGCAGAAATCTCGCCAATGCTCGGGAGGGAAGCACAGAAGATGTAGATTTAAGGGCAATAAAATTGCTAGTATGAGGTGAGAGTGCTAGTATGAACACCTAGAGGGGGATGAATAGGTTTTTAAAATAAACCTTGGTAAATATATGCGGAATAAAATAAATTTTGAACAAAACAAAGGAGTTAGGGAAGAGAATAAGAACGGGATAAGTACACTAATGGTGCCATAAGTTGTGTACGGCGCTCACTTTAGTGCCAAAAGTTTCCGTCAGATCACTTAAGTGCCAAAAAATTTGAAAAACGCTCACTTTGGTACCAACGCCAATCTGATCGGCCGGAAATCTGACGTGGCATTTTTTTATTAATTTTTTAGGCTGACGTGGCTTGTCGGAGAGCACAATCAGCATCTAAACCGCAAAAATGACGTCGTTTGACTTCTTTCCCCCAAATCGAAACCCTAAATCCCCAAATTGAAAGAGAGAGAGAGAGAGGGAGAGAGAGGAGGCACGTCGCCTTCTTCCTTGAAGAGCGACACCAGCAGCGAACGGCACCAGCAGCAACACCAGCAGCGCGCCACTAGCAGCACCAACAATGGCACCAGCGGCGGCGGCGGCGGCGGCGCACCGGTTGCGGCACCTTCAACCCCTCTTCTTCCTCCTCCTCCTCCGCCTCGCCTCCTATTATTTCTGCCACTTTTTGTTTGAGCAACAATCTCATTCCCTCCTCACTCACCTGGTCGAGCATCTACAATGGTGGCCAAGCGACGGTGACCGAGCGTTGGCGGGCGAACAACGGTGGCCGAGCAGCGAGGAGAAACCCTAACCCTAATTTCAACCCATGTACGAGCTAAACGGCGTCATTTTTGCGAGGTTGTCCACGTATAAGAGCAAAACGACGTCGTTTCTTGAAGAGGATGGAAAACGACGTCGTTTAAAAGCCGAGCAACTTTTTTTTTTTTAAAATAAAAATGTCACGTAATCACTTTGGCCAGAATTTCTCGCCAATGGCACCAAAATGATCATTTTTTCTCCAATTTGGCACTTAAGTGATTCAGCGAAAACTTTTGGCACCAAAGTGAGTGCCGTACACAACTTATGGTACCATTAGTGTACTTATCCCGAATAAGAACATAAGATTTATAGTGGTTTGGCTTAATCCAAGCCTACGTCCACTTTCCCACGCTAACAATCTTCTTGGCTGGATTCTACTATGCAATCAACAAGAGATTACAACTTTGAGTGCAAACACTTAGTAGATCACACTATCTCACTAAGTCACTCTTTTGATATTTCTCTCACGATTACAAACGTTTAAGCTCACCAAAGACATGTGTATGATCGAAGATCGCTTAGACTTTGGAATTATAAATTCTACGCTCCGTCTCTTACTTGCTTATCGGTCCTTCATCTTCTTAAATATTCCTCCACTTCCAAACTAGCCATTGGACAGTATCTTGAGGATCGTCTTCCAATCTACCCGTTGGACAGCACTGTATCTAGAAGATTTGATAGCCGTTGAGTGACAAAGATAGAATCCCAAATTAATTCTGGTCGCCCATACAAACAGAATCTTGGTTTCCATAAGTAAAGCTCATTCGTATAGAAAGTTATTGTCTTTAAGATCCAATTGTCAATCAATTAGATTGAGTCAATTAAATCAATCTTGATGTAGAATCTAAATCAGATCACTAGCCGTTATATCTTTGGGGCTTGAGTTACGTTCTGTCGAATCCGGATGTAAAGTTTAAGAGCAATAGACTTTACAATCTGAGTCTGAGTGCGATAGACTTTACAATCTAAGTCTGAGTGTGATAAAGTTTACAATCTGAGTCTGAACATATTCTTCTTCAGCATAGATTTGTCTTCTGGTTCAGCTTCAGCATAGAGTCTGTCTTCTGGTTCTTCCAAGTAAAGACTTTGATAATATCATTTACACGTTCTATCATCTGCATAGTCTATTACTCAACCATCAAATACATTAGTAGCCTTTGATTTATTTTGTTATCTTCAAAATATCATAAATGATTTGCCTAATAATCTCCCCATTTTTTATGATAACAAAACAATCTTTGAATATGCAGATGTGTAATCACACTTTCTAAAATAATGATAAATCAATCATCAAATTTTAGATTTTCAAAAGATGTGATATGAATCAAAAGACAGCAAATAGATTGAGCATAATAATATATAGAAAAATAATCGCAGCTCAATATTATGCAATAAATAATATCAAACAATCCACACATATGCATATTTATATTCTCTCCCCCTTTTTGTCATAATCAAAAAGCGATAACAATGAAAATAGTATCATGTAGAGAATATAAAATATCTTGCATGAAACATAATTTCCAAAAGTCAACTTTTGTAAAGCAAGTCGAATATTAAAGATATGCAATATAGCTCACTTCGATCATATATAGCAGAAATATTCAATAAAAATCATAGATGCACCATAAAATTCATTTATCCTTTTTGTCATAATAAAATAATAATATCAATAAGAGATGTTAATGACAAAAGGTAATAAAAGATGCACTAACTGGATTTTTTTGAACAAATTCTTACACATTTACCTTTTCTTCCATCCATAATAAGATCACGATCAATCCAAATTATTTTTTTATAATTGATCAAAGCTCCCCTCAATTTGTTGCCTTTTGAGATGATGATGATTCTTTCCTTTCACTTGATTCGCTTTCTCCCCCGTGATCATGACAATATTTGCGGATAGAAACATTTGTGGCTTGTGCACATTGAACATAATATTTTTCCAATATTTCCTTTGTAGCAACAACTTCCGCAACGATCACTTGCATTTTGAAATTTGAGGAAAATTTTTATTTTCTTCAATCAAGCTCGTCTCGAATTCAACCTGCATCAACTTAACAAACTTTTTGCATAAATAAGTTGTAATAATATTAACGTAATATATAATGCCATTTTCTTCAAATAAATAAATTGAATAGCATATATAAAATCATCAAATATTAAAATTCAAAACTATTCAACCTTTCGTAAGACACATAAGGGATTTTCTCAATAAGCAAAAATTTTGCACAAGGAATAGAATCTTTGAACTTTTAGAAGATAGTATGGAATCTCCATGATTTTCTAATCGAGTTTTCCAAAATTCATATGGAAGATTCTATTGTCACCTGCAAGATCTTGTATAATAGATAATTATCTTTGCAGAAATATCACGTAATATCTTCTTTTGATTTGCGGATCAAACTTGCTAGATATAATATATCTTCTAAGAATATAGCAAGAATATCCATGAATATGCAGTAATATCTTTCGAGATCAAAGAGATTTCCTTGAGCATAAATTTCAGATATGCATATTGCAAAAGGAAAATAGATATTTTTGTCATATGCCAAAATTGCAATACCTTATATTTATGACAAAAGATATTCGCAATATAATAAACAATCATCCAAAATCATGATAAATACACGTAGAAATTTGCAAGGCGGGATGATAAAAAATATTCTCTTACCCAAGTATATGTTTCAAATATACCATTGATTTAAAAAAAAAAATCATTATCAATCTTCGCCTGAAATTCTTTTTTTATTGCACCAAAATCTGCGTAGATTTACAATCATTCACGCCTTATTGAATTTCTTGCAATCAACTCATTTCCTTTTTTGGAATCAATCAATTTGGATCCTTCCATGACGTTAGAGCAAAATATAAAATCTCCATAAATAAATATTCTTTCTTAATTCATCATAACAAAGTACTCAAAGAAAGAATATTATGCACAATGATATTTTGAAAAATAAATTCTCACTTAGTCATAGTATGATAAAAACAAAGAGAATAAAATCTTTGAATATCTAAGAATATCTTACATCATCACGTAAAACAGATTTTCACATTGCAAAATATGACTAAATTTGAGAGTATAAAATTAGACAAAATAATCACACGTATTAAATCAAATCTCAACTTATGAATCACAAACAAATCATACGATTCTTTCTTCAATGAAACAAAATATGATCATTATAAAATCTCAATCAGCCAAGGATATATCAAATATCAAGTATAATGAGAAATTTTAAATTGTGTACTCAAATCAAATTGGGAAAAAAAAAATATATATATATATATACATTCCTTAGCCAACTCTCATTCTTCTCTTCTTTATATGCTGCAAAAACAAATCACATTTTCTTTGGTACCCATTTTTCTTGGGTCCATGAGAATTAGTAGAATATGTTGTTTTTACCCAATTTTTCTTAATAGGTCTCCAGACTTTAGGACATTTTTTCTCAAAGTGTTCCGAATCTTCACAATTTGAACACTTGACGCCATTTCCACCAACAGGTTTTACAAACACTTTTTGAAAATGATTTTTGTAAAATGTCTTTGGAAGTCTTTGTCTAAGTCTTTCCTTGACTTTAAGAAAATCAATTAGAGAATCACTTTCTTTATTGAAACCAAGTCCCGACTTATTATAGTAAGGAACTTGTATAGAAAATATATGTTCTAATGTTTTTGATCCTTTTGAAAATTTTGTTGAAATATTTGAAAATTCTTTCTTTAAAGAATCATTTTCTTTGACAAGTAAATCTCGACTTTCTTTTGTTTGTATAAAATCTTTTTGCAAGATTTCAAAATTTTCTTTTTGAGAAAGATCTTGTTGCCTAAGTCGAGAATTCTCTTTTTTAAGTTCGGAGATCCTTTTAAGAGAAGATTTGAGATTTAAGCAAAGCTCATTTATATACTTTGAAACTTTGAGAGGAATTTTTGAATAGCTTACCTCGATTTCCTCATCGGATTCTGAGTCTGTGTTTGGGTCAGATTCTGATTCTGAGTCTGTGTCTGAGTTAGACTCAGATTCTGAATGTGCCATCAAGCATAGATTTCCTTGCTCATCATCTTCTTTTATTATTCTTTTTTGGCCATTCTGCTTGTATTGTCTTCTTCCACCGAATTTGCTTTCTTTTCTACTCAACTTTTTGAATTTCTCGATCATAAAAGCAAGTTCTTTGTCATCCATGTCATTTTCTGAGTCTGTATCATCAGAATCAGCATTAGATATTAAAGTGATGGACTTCTTACCTTCGGGATCTTTGTCATTAATTTGTTCCACTTCATAGGATTAAAGAGTGCCGATTAATTCATCAACGGAAAGTGGCATAATCCTCTAAGTCTCTCGGATTGAGGTCTTGACATTGTTCCAATATTTTGAGAGACCTTGCAAGAGTTTTTTGTTGACTTTCATTGGGGCAAAAATTTGCTGACCTTGATATGCTAAACCATTTACAATTTCTATAAAACGGCTGAACATATCTCCAATCGACTCTCCTTGCTTCATCTTGAAGGATTCATATTTGCTGAGTAGGAAGTTTACTTTTGTCTCTTTTACACAATTAGTTCCTTCATATGTAACATGAAGTATTTCCTAAACTTCTTTTGTTGTTTCACATGAAGAAATTCTGTTATATTCAATAGGAGACAAAGCACGATATAAAGAATAAATGGCTTTAGCACCAAGTGCTTCTCTTTTGGACAACTCAGTCCGAGACATAGGAGCGGGGGGTTTGGTTTCTTTGTCTTTACCAATCTTATTTGATGTAGATGCAACAATGGGATTAATTCATTTTTCCACAACATCCTATTGCAAGGGATCTCTAGATCTTAGGAATGCCTTAATTTTGTTTTTCCATATGTTGTAATCATTTCCATCAAAATATGGTGGCCTTGTGTTGCTTTGTCCCTTCATAAGTCATGTGCCAAGATACTAGCCATAAAAGATCCTTAGTTCAAAAGTAAAAACACTTTTATAAACCGAGCACTTGGCTCTGATACCAATTGAGAGTCTTAGTATGAACACCTAGAGGGGGTTAATAGGTGTTTAAAATAAACCTTGGCAAATATATGCGGAATAAAATAAATTTCGAACAAAACAAAGGAGTTAAAGAGAATAAGAACACAAGGTTTATAGTGGTTCGGCTTAATCCAAGCCTACATCTACTCTCCCACACTAATTGTCTTCTTGGCTGGATTCCACTATGCAATCAACAAGAGATTACAACTTTGAGTGCAAACACTTAGTAGATCACACTATCTCACTAAGTCACTCTTTTGATATTTCTCTCACGATCACAAATGTTTAAACTCACCAAAGACAAGTGTATGATCGAAGATCGCTCAGATTTTAGAATTATAAATTCTACGCTCCATCTCTTACTTACTCATCGGTCCTTCATCTCCTTAAATACTCCTTCACTTCCAAACTAGCCGTTGGACAGTATCTTGAGGATCGTCTTCCAATCTACCCGTTGGACAGCACTGTATCTAGAAGATTTGGTAGTCGTTGAGTGACAAAGATAGAATCCCAAATTGATTCCGATCGCCCATACAAACAGAATCTTGGTTTCCATAAGTAAAGCTCCTTCGTATAGAAAGTTATTGTCTTCAAGATCCAATTGTCAATCAATTAGATTGAGTCAATTAAATCAATTTTGATGTAGAATCCAAATCAGATCACTAACCGTTATATCTTCGGGGCGGAGTTACGTCCTGTTGAATCCGGATGTAAAGTCTAAGAGCAATAGACTTTACAATCTGAGTCTGAGTGCGACAGGCTTTACAATCTGAGTTTGAGTGCGATAGACATTACAATCTGAGTCTAAACATATTCTGCTTCAACATAGATTTGTCTTCTGGTTCAACTTCAGCATAGAGTCTGTCTTTTGGTTCTTCCAAGTATAGACTTTGATAATATCCTTTACACGTTCTATTATCTGCATAGTCTATTACTCAATTATCAAATACATCAGTAGCCTTTGATTTATTTTCTCATTTTTTAAACATCATAAAGGATTTCTCTAACATGAGGAACTCTTGCTTTTAGACTCGAATGTAGAACGAATTTGAATAATAGAGCCCTAATTCACGGGCAATAAGACACCAAAGTCGGAAGAAACATGAACTTATGATTTGTCGGATGAGGATGCGGAGAGAGAGTGTGATCTTCTTCTTCTCTGATGAAGTGAGTAGACGACTGACTGTCCAAACTAGGTTATGCCACCTCCGGCAGCGACGACGACGACAACGACAGCGTCTGGTTGAATCTACTTAGCTCCGCTCCGCTAAGTGCAGCTTCGCTTCTCGCAGTTCTCGCAGTCATGGCAATTCTTGGTGCTTCATTTTTGCTTCATCCTCCGTGAAGGCAGCAAAGGTTCCCCCAGTTTCACTCCGCTGAGGAGGAAGAAGAAGAATAAAGATGGAGAGAGAGCCTCGAGTGTCAAGAAGGAGAAGGAGAAGGAGAGCCCCACTTTGCTTCTTGTTGTTTAGTGAAGGATGAGCCGAGATTGATCGATAGGGCTGACAGTGATGCTAATCTAATGGAATCAATAATAGAAAAGTCACAAAAAGAAAAAATTTAAAAACTTATGGCGCTGCCAAAAGAATAAAGAAAAAAAGGATGAGAGAATGACATCAATTGAATTCTTACCAATTCTATGTGCATTTGTGTTGACACCTAAATTTTAACGGCCCGTTTAGTCATTTATCGCATTAAAAATTAGGGTTTAATTTTATAGCATATAGAGCATTTTATTTTAATTTGCATTTTATTTATTGAACCGGTGCGGATGGGGTCAAAGTAGTTGGACTAAGCCCACGAAGCGAGTAAGTTAGCCCAAGCCCATGTTTTTTTAAATTAATTATCTCGTGGGAAATTAAGATTTGATGCGATATTGCGGTGGTTTTTTACATTTAAAAAATCATATCGCAATCTTATCTTTAGTCTTTTGGTGGTAAAATCGTTAGGAATATTAAGGAGGATAAGCAATAATCTAAAATATTTTGTTATGGAATGAGATTTTGAAAGATTTTAGAGTTTGGATAATGAGGCCTTATCAAAAGATAATCTTCGATAGTTGGGTGAGTCAGCTTGGAAAATTTCAACAGATGATTTTGGAGCTAGGATGAGCACATGTCGTATTTTCGAAGGATGATCTTTAGCAATTGGCATGTTATGCAAATCTTCGTAGATAGAACAGACTGGATTTTCACTCTATAAATAGGGGAGCTTCTTTTTAAAAAATTGACAAAAAAAAGTGAAAGGGGAGAGAAGCCATCCGTGGAGGTTGAAAGGAAAGAAGAGAAAAAGAATAAAAGCAAAAAGCTTCTGCAGAAAAGCGAAGGAAGAGGGAGAGTGACGTGAGAGAGAGAGAGGAGAAAAGTAAAGGGGTGATTTGACCCCTACTGTTCATCATCTCCCCAAATCGCTGCCCCTCCTCCGCAACTTCCATCCGCGAGGCTTCCCCCACCGTGCTTTGCGCCGAGCCTTGCCCCCGCTCGGCTCCCTGACGAACCGCCTCACCGCGCATGCCGACGCCGCCTGGAGCTCGAAGCCAGTCCCGTCCGACGCCTGGATCTTCCGCCGTGCCGAGACCTGACGCCCCTGCTCGCCGCCTCACCGCGCCACCACACCAGATGGCCCCACTTCCGATCTATGCCTGCACCTGAATTTTCTTGGCCCGCGACGCCCTTTGCCGGTGGTCCGAGCTGCCCGCCACACCACGGTGACCAACGAGCTGCCGGCCGGCTGCTCGCGCCAACCCACAACGACCGCTCCCGTGACACCGCGAGCCCGCGACACTAGCAACCCGCGAAGGCGCTACCGACTCGCGTCCCGAGTCCTCCTGTGCTCGCGGCTGCGCCACCACCTGAGGCTCCTTCCGCCCGCAAGCTCCGCACCGCCGCCCCCGTCTTGCTTGCGCCAACCCGACGATCCGGCTTTACGCTGTATCTTCGTCGGCCACCTCCGTCCGCGAGCACCCGCAACGACCACCGACTCCACCGAGCAACCCCCCGCTCGCTCGTCCGTCACCAGCGACGACTCCGCCTCCGCCGTCGTCGATTTGCGGCGCCCGAGCTCCCCGCAGCAGCCGCGACCCGAGAGCCCTTGCTCGCCCCGCATCGCCGACCCGCCAGCGCCGAAGCCTCGACGCCCCCCGCTCCGCCGGCCCGCTACAACCCGAGCCTCGCCGGCCTCGCCGGGTCCCCCTCGCCGGACTCAGACGCCCGCCGCCGCTCCTCACCGGACCTTTGGCGGACCACCACGTTGCTGCCTGTCTTATTTTGAAAAAAGAAGGCAAAATCAATTTAGGTAGTTTTTTATTTATTATTTTTGTTATTTTGTTTGTTCTTCTATTCCTTAGTGTAAGGATGAGATGTTTAAGGATGAAATGTTCGACATGAAATTGCCTCTGAAGCAAGGGATTGACAGTCCGATTTTCGCGCCCGAAATCCGACTCGCAATCCCTTATAAAATCGACAATCCAATCTCAAGCCCGAGATTTGATCCGCGATTTAATTTAAAATTGGCCAACCCGATCTCATGCGCGAGATATGGTTCGTCAATTTTTAGATATCAATCTTATCCTTGTTTGATTTGCTGTTGGTTGAATCAATATTATTTTCGTAAAAGAAAAATCAAAAAATATTTGAGTTAGGATTAGATTTGCTGTTTTAGGTTTAAAATTTGCAATCTGATTTCAAATTTTTAAATAAAAAATCAAAAAGAAAAATCCGAATAAAGATTAGGTTTGTTTTGTTATCTTGCATGTTAGGATTGCAATCTTGTTATGAATTTTTAAATAAATAAAAAATAAAAAGGAAGAGCACATTCATAAGATGTTAGTTTTAAATTTGAATTGCATGTTTTATCATGTGAAAATTTTAATTTCGAAATTAATATAAAAAAAAAACACAAAAAAAATCATCATGCATATATCATGTTGAATTAAGGCGTTCTTTGCACGTCATCGCATATTAGATAAATTGCATGGTAGATTAAAATAATATTTCAGTTTAAATTAGGATTTAATATGACTTGATCCTTAGTTTAAATTAGATAGAATTTTAATCTAGTTAGATCATTTTGCATTTTTAAATAGAAATATCAAATGCACGTCATTTAGTCCTTATTAGTCATTTAATAAATGTCGCATGACATATAACTCATACTAAATTGTATGTTGCGTGTCATTTTAGTATGTCATTGCATCGCATTACCATCATTTGATTAATTTAGATTGCATTTAATTATTGCATTTCTTCATGTCATATAGTTTAGGTCATGCTGCTATGTCATATTAGATTACATACATTGCATAAGTCATGATTTTCATTAAATAAAGTGAAAATAGAAATTGAAATTGCGTATTAATTAGAAATCATATCTAGGGTTCTTTGATGTGAATTCGATTTAACAATGCAGATGCTTTCGTTGCTCCTAGGTATGTTTTGCAATATTTAATTGCTTTCTTGAGTGTTAAATTGGTGGTATGCGCACATGTATGATCACCTCACATGTTAGGAAGTTAAATAAAATGGTTGTATTGAGATCATTTTCCTTCCCCCAATTCAGGAGTAAAGTAAATCTCCCGTTACTTTACTAGGGTTTCTAATCGACCCACCAAAAATAGATTAGTCACTCAAATTGTATCTGAATAGTGTGACCCAACATAGTTGTGGTATGCTTAGCGTATTCTTAGAAAATGTCTTTATCTTCGGGCACTCTTCCACTTCAATACTCCAATAGTGCACAAGAATGGGAACCTAAAAGTGCAACTCGGGATGGAGGAAAAGCATTCTAGGCTTGGCAAATGTTGAAGTGTGAAATATTGTAGATTTCCAAAAGAAATTACTTTCCCTTCTCCGTTTTCATCGTTTGTTATTACTTCTTTCATTCTTTCACATTCTATTATAATCATCCTTTCGAGATGCACCAAATTTGTGACTGTTGAAGCTGTTACTAGATGTACCAATCCAGAGGAATTCTTCACCACTAATGTCGTTAGATCCTTGAAGGATGTCACGGTCGGAAATATTGTTGTCAAACAAGGACAATCCCAAACCTCAAATATTGTGATGCTTTGAAGAATTTTCAACACTAAAGAGCCTTCTCTCCATACACTCATTAGGTTGTGTAACTTGTTTAACTTAAGTTCTCTTAAACTTTCAAGCACCGGATGTTTACCATTGTCAACAAGTCCTTCGTCTAGGAATATATCTTCAAAGGAGCTACAGAAGACCTCTAGGCTTTGTAGATTCTGAAATCTCTCTAGGAGAAACTTGAGAGGAAAAACGGCATTTTCATCATGAAAGCATGCCAATGTTAGTGCTTTTGGCTTACCAAAGATGTCCTCTGGAAAATTTCCGTCTTGTATCATCGGAATATTGTTATCAACTAATAAAAGTCTCTCCAAGTTGGGAAAGTCCTATCGAATTGCCAATACAACAAGAGAAGTAAATTCAACAAAGTTTCAACAATAAATCATGTGCTATAAAAAGTAAACCTATGAAGATGATTTGCACGGAAGGTGGCCATCTTCTTAAAGTTCATTATATCTCAAGAGCCCTACATTCAAGTCTCAAATAGAGGTTGGTATGGTTAAGTTTGTAGAGTGAATCTAAATTCAAGATCTCTCCAAGCTCAACAAATTCATCTTTTATTAGAAATATCTTATCTCGTCAACTAAAATTAGTCATCTTTGGAAACTTATGTAATGGGATGCACAGATGAAATTACTAAAATGTATGGGTCCACAAACTTAAAGCGTGCTTAAGATATAATAAAATATCTTATGTTGTCTTCAAGTTCATAGGTAAGGAATTTCAGGTTGTCTATAGTAATACAACACGATGAGTGCATAAGACGAGATCAATTAAGGAACATAGTAGAAAACAGTGCATTAAGGTACTAATGTCATTTTTGTTAAAATTGTTTGTGTTGATTGTTTAAAGAGTTTTTAGAAGATGAAATAGAAAAGAAAAGTTCAAATGTGCAACACGTGTCAACAATGAAGAGGTTCTCATGTCAAATTTTCATTGATTTTCCCCAAGGAGCACCACTAGACTAGATTAGGAATATATTACGCTTTCAAAAAAAAAAAAAAAACTGTAATTTTTTTTGTTATTATAGGTAATGAAATATCTTATGGGTGTCCACAAATTAAAAGTAAACTTAAGATATTAGAAATATTTTAATGTTGTCAACAAACTAATAAGTGAGGGAGATCATGTTTTCTATAGCAATATAATGTGGCTTGATTATGTAGTGGTAGTGGATATGAGAGATAAGTGAGTGCTTTAAAGAACAAAATAGAAATTGAGGGAGAGCAGCTGAAATCATACCATCTCAAATAAAGAGCGTGCTTCTTGGTCTGAAAGGCCGTGTTGATAATCTTTTTGAGTCCAATTGCTCATAGGTGCTGCAAAAGATAGCATGTTCGCTTTATCACAGTGAGTCACTCGCAATTCGTTCAAGAATGGCCAATTCAAAGTGGGCAAGTCGGTACAAAAGTTCTTGAGTTGTGGCATATCATGTAACACCAAAGAGGTTAGTTTTGGGAAAAGATCTTGAGTAGTATTGGAATGTGGAGTCTCATTCCCACTAGCGACTATTTCCTCAATCCCACAAGACTCCACTTGAAGTCCCTCAAGTCGGGTTAGACTTGTAGCCACCCAATGCGGAAACACATTTTCAAGGCTCCTACAATTCTGAACCTGCATTTTCCATAAATTGTCAAAAGTGAGAGTTTCTTGAGGATTGTCACTCCATATTTTGCTTAAATTGTCCATATGGGAGAGATCCATTTGCTCGAGCCGGGGACATTGTACCTGGCATATTGAGAAAAATGACGTAATGAATGTGATTACATTGAGTTATGATCTCAAAGAAAGAATTTCTAAACTTCCCTCACTCTCACAAATCATGAGAATGCGAGAGCTTGTTAGTGACAAAAAAAAAGGGAGCAGCTAATTGATGCACCCTTTCATTTACGTTGACTAATGGCTAAGACCAAGTGTGTTGCATTACAACAAGCATGAAATTATAAATGCATTTATAATTAATAGTACAAAATTATAAATGCATTTATAATCAATAGTACATTGAGCATTGACTTTTAAGTGCCTTAATTGACATTTAATACTAGCAATGCCTTATCCCTTTAATTTTTGGAAAGTTCAATGATGAATACTTGGATTCTCCAACTTTCAAATTTGTTTGCACTGATCATTATCAAAGTTGCTTGCATTGATCTTTTGATAATGCAACATTAGATAAGGTAAGAATTTCTTAAATTTATTTGGTTCAAGGAATGAATGTAGCTGAAGCACGGTTCAAAGAAGCTTTGATGCACATGCTTCATACGGCAATCCGATCGGGATATACATACATATCATTCTTCTCTCTTCCTTACGTTGGCTCCAATGCTACACTAGTGGGTGCAAGATTATGATGCTCCAGCGATAGGTATAAGCTGGTTCTACGGATATTTCTTATCAATTAAAAGAAATTAACTTCCCATTTTCATCTCTAGAAGATTTAGAATAATCCAAAAATTATTAGCAAAAGTGAATCGGTAGCATGGACATTAATGTTTATTTGTATGGAGGTAAGAAATCTTGCACAATGATGCTTGTTTGCTTTTTAATAGCATGGACTTGGAAGATGATTATATAAGCATGTCCATATATATATGGAAAGGATGGAGATAAACTACCCCCAATTTTTTTTCGCCATAAGGTGCCTCAATCATCATCAACCATTGATGCATTGAGTGATAAATTCTAGAAATAACTTTTTTAAATAGATCAATGGTTGGGATCAACAAGCCATGGAATGGGAGCACTAGTGAGATTTGTGCATCTTCACTTACAATTGATTGGGAACTCGAGTCCGACACTAATCAAACATGTCTTCCTACAACAAAGATTATTTCCTCTATTTACTATGAGCACCACTACTTATTCAACACTAATACCAATTGCGAACATTACTTATGGATATTCAATTAATAAAGTTCACTAATGAGAAGCGTCATGCAAATTAGATGGCAAACTGATAAAAAAATAATAACTTCAATTGTTTACAAGGTTTTTCTTTATTATGTGCAGGAAAATTTTTGTATTGAAAGAAAATAAATATGCAATAGGCACAGGCAATATAATAATTGGAATAATTAACATATATTATGATCTCATATAAAAGCAAGTTGGGTCAACTTACTAGTTCTACATTGGACCATTAATAACTTTGCTTGAAATATTATTTATTCACTTTTGTGGTAGAATCTTGCGTGGGCTTGTGGTGGCCCAACTATTCGCAAAAAGTGGTAACCAATTTCTTATCCTTAATTGATGTCCTTATGTTGAGGATTTTGGAGTTTTGTTCGGGTGTTGGAGGCCAAAAGAATAGTTAAAAAAAGAAAATGGATGACCACAATATGTTTGTTTGGAGAAAATCAACCATGTTGCTTTTTTTTTTTTTTGCTACCGTTTTGACCTCGACAAATTGTCCACTAAGAAGCAAAGTATTGATATTTTTCATTTGGTTACAATAAAATTAATGCAATTATGACTTTTCACACCAAAAAAAAAAATGACTTTCCACACTTCCCTTAATCTATTAATATTCTTAATTGAGGATTTTGATGAGTATTTGAAATTATCTAACAATGTGGGAGAAAACTTACAGGCAACTCATATTTGACACAAAAATGAAATTAATGCTATCACAACTTGTCACTACCAAAAAATCATATGACTATTTTTATACTTCCCAAATTTATTAGTATTCTTGATTCAATGTAATAATGACTTTTTGAAATATCCTCAAAATGTGGGGATACCTATTATTACATGACAACTTATACATGCAAATGACATTAGAACTAAATAAATAATTAGCGATAACTCTTACAATAAAAAAGTAAACAAATGTATAGATACTCCTCATGATTAAATATTCTACTTGCAGGCAATAATAGAAAGATTACGCAAAAGTATTAGAATAAGGAAAAACACAAGCATTTCTTCCGTCAAGGAAAAAAAGCAATAATCGAAACTTGTACGGAATCCATAATTAAAATAAAGAATGCCAAAAAAATCAAATTTGCGTTGATATCGCACAATTTCAAGTGCCTCAAGATTCGACCCCAAAAAAGAAGTACCGGACGAGGCTGTCATCCATTGCATTTAGTCTTCACATGAGAACTTCATGAGACGGAATGGAAGTGTTGACTCGGATGATTTATTCCTATTATTTTTAATTTTTTTATGTAGCTACGAACATTGACTAAATATTGACTTTTTTTTTTTTAATGACTAAATATAAAAATCTCAATCCACCTCACTTTCCTTCTCCATTTACGCTTTCTCCTCCATCTCCAGCCGCATTGAGCCCAACCTTCCCGCCTCCCACTGCCGTTGCCATCGGCAGAGTTGCCGGCACCTCGTCCAAGGCGACCATTGCCGGGCGTCCAATCCTCTCCGTCATCTATGTGGTCTGCCCGTTCATGACGCCATCTCGTCCATGGCAACGTTCAAGCGCCGATCCGGCCACTCTTCCCGACATCTATTCCTCTGTTTTTCTTTTCGCCGTTTGACCTCGTAGTCCATGGATCTCAATCTCAAACTCACCGTCAAGGCTCATGGCCATGGACAAGCTGCGGTCTCTAGATCTGAGGAGGAGCCTCCTCGCAAGCCATGGACGAGCTAGGCTTGCGTCCATGGACGATACCAGATCTGGAGGCACGACTCCAGTCCAGATTTGGACAAGCAACGACCAGGGACAGCTGTGACGATGGAGGGGTGGCTCGGCCATGGACGGGGTCGACCACGATCCGACCGCGGGAGACGACAGAGGAGACAATGGCAGTCCATAAGCCGTCGTTGCTTGCGACGGGACTTCCAGATCTGCAGCCATGGCTCCAACGACAGTGGCTCGTCTATCGCTGCGAACAACGGCGGTCGACTTCCAGATCTGCAACACCATCTCTATGGACAGCCAGATTTCGAGATCTGTAGAACGATGAGATGGACAAAACAGAGGAAGCCGGCCATGTTCGGCTTAGACATAGCGAGGGTCAGCCTAATGAAGGTGCCGGTGACTCCGCTGTTGGCGACAGTGGAGGAGGGGCGGAGATCGGGCGGCTATGGACGAAGGAGGAGGAAAAGAGGGCTGAAGAGAAGATTTTTTTAATTTTTCTTCGCCGGAATCAACGCCCCAACTAGCATTGGAGATCCACTTCGACCCACCATAACGAACAAGCTCCGGTTCGAGTAATCACTCGAAACCCATGGAAGCACACGCACAAAGAGGAGGTAAGCTTCAGAGAAGCGATTCCGAAGCTTCTGATTCAACCATTGGACAGACCACCCAATCAATCGCCCCAAAAATACAAAAGGTAAGAGGACGAGGGGGAGGGGGAGGGGGAGGAAGAAGAGTTATTGTTACTTGACTCTGTAGATTTGGTTTACTTTCTTTTTTCCCTCATCGAGAAGAGGAGGATCAAGGTGAAACGAGATGACTCGGAGCAAACATTTCTTAGAGGGGGAGAAGCTAAATCATCAAATAGACTTTGTCTAATTTCTTCCTTTTTCTTTTTTCTTTTTTCTTTTTTTTCTTTGTCTGGTGAGCGCACTGCAACAGCATTGCAACAGATGGAGGCCAATGCCACCGAGGAAGGAAAGAGAGAGAGAGAGAGAGAGAGAGGGAGCAAAGCCACACTAGAAAAGAGGAAAGAGAGCTTTCCAGTAATGGGGCGTTATTGAAGGGAGGGGGAGCAAATATTTTGATCGTTCAACTGATAGGTGGGCCCGGCTTTACCACATGTCGATTTGCAGATGATTTAATACGGATCCTACATGGTGTATTTAATGCACCTAATATTTTCTCTTCAGTAGTGTTGTTGATTGGATAATTTATTCCCATTTTTTAAAATTTTTATTTTAGCTAGGACATTGACTAAATATTGTCATCTAGTTATGAAATAAGACTCGCAATGCCAGCAACCACCCACGGAATTGCTACTATTTATTGTCCAGCTGTCCTATTCTCTCTTTTATTTTTTTTCTTTTTTTCGCCATTTCTTTTTTGGAAAAAGCAATCTGCATTTTCTCTTGCCAAGCATAGATCATGCGCAATATCACACTAATTATCACTCAATATGATAATTTAGAGTTAATATTTATTGTATAATGTAGGTACGTAATTTGATAGGTTGTTGAAGTATAGTGATTCAAGTATGATTTACGAACAAAGATGATGGACAACTTCATGCATATTGGCCTTTTTATTTTTGTTTATTTTGTTATCAAGAGCCAGCTCAAGCATTGGTGATTATTAAGATAAAAAAAAAGTTGATTGCACTTATCATTATCGAATTTTAGAGCACTCCAATAAAAAGAGCAATTCTCTCTAATTCCTCCAATTTCATTGTTTGGGAAGATGATTATGGTGCACAAAGAGTTGTAATAGCTAAGCAATTTGTGAACTAGGCTTTTATAATTATGAAGTTTTCTTTTCCCCTTTTCTTCATGTTTAACAGAACAACACTAGTTTGCTTCTATGCAAGAAAATATGAAGTGGGCTTTTTAAATGATATTATATGTTTACTGTTTTGTTCTTTATAGTTGAAATTTCAAAGAGTAAATGTTTTCATATGGTTATTGTCATAACTTATTTAAAATCCCTCTATAATCAATTTTGAGGTACCGCACACAATATGATTTTATGAGCTCACAGAAATAATACTTCTAAAAATATATGGAGATGGACAATTAATATTTATATTTGCCAAGGATTAGAAAACTTTTAATCTTTTAAGTAAATATTAATAGATTATGTACATAGATTTGTATAATTAAATGATTTTAAAACCGCACATGGTTATCAATGTTTGAATTGTTTTGCATTAATACTTTATGGATGTGATCATGGATTATTGTGGGAAGGCAAATATTCTGGTCATCTTTGTTTAGGTATGAAACACGAGTCCCAATCAAATTTGAGCAAAGCATTGATGATTGATATTACAAACAATTATATCTAGCACTTTTGTCTACATACCATGCATTGTCCAATTATATGCGAACGAATATATTCAAATGAAATGCCATAAATGCATTTGTTTGAGAGATTGACCTGTGGAGTGAAAAGTGAAGGGGTGCCATTGTCAATCTCCATTGAAGATTGCCAAGTTAGACTTCTCATCTTGGGGCAATGGGCAATGCTCAACGATTTTAAAATAGGGCATTCTAGCATATGATTCTTCCATGAGAGGAAACTAATCAAATTGGGTAAGCATTCCAAAGTTATCCACTCAAGTTTTGGGAATGTAATCTCCTCCATTGCGCTTCCTTGCCCTTCTTCATATGCAATCACTCCTTCCATTTGATCACACTCCTTTATTTTCATCTCCTTTAGATTGGGAAGGCACCAAGCCATTGATGGAACAAAAGCATGTCTCAAGTTGCTACATTTATAAAGGCTAAGATGATGTAGAGAAGTGAAGCACATTGTTCCTTGGAGATCTCTATTCCATAGTTGCCTCAACTTTGGTAGATTGACCAAGTGTAGATATTGTAGCCGAGGTAACACCTGAGTGCAATCCACAGCCTCAAGCCCTTCAAGATTGAATATTTCTTCCAAAAGCTCGCAATCGTGCACTTGCAAGCTTGTCATTCTTTTTAAAACAAGCATCAAATTGGATGGAATAGCATTAATAAATGATGGACATTTATCCACCACTAGTGATTCTAATTGCCAAGATGATGTGATGGGATTAAGTTCATTGTGCCATTTTCCAATTAGCTCTAGGAACTCAAACAACCACATAAACTTAGTCCGAGCAAACATAGCCTATCAAAAAATGCATCATTAAATGTAAAATTCTAGTTAGCAAAAAAAAAAAATTACTTTATTGGTGATAAGAAAAAGTCAAATTGCACAGAATTTAATAACTAAAGCATACCATTTCTTCCAACATATTTTGGATGGTCGTGTTGAGGTTTCCCTTCCAAAAATACTGACACTCTGTTGCTCCATACCCTTCATTCAAATCTACTTTTACTCCTTTTAGCTTTGGCGCCTCTATTTGTCCAATGTGGAAGAACTTCATCTTGGGACATGTATTCACAATGATATCTTCCAAGAGAGGGAACATTAAAGTGTTTCCATTTGAGCTGAAACATCTCAACCTAGTCAACCTATCAAGCTCCATATACTTCAATTGATTGAAAGCCACTACATGCCCCTCCTTTCCTCCCTCATCACTAATGACTTCTGTCAATATTTCACATTTACTAATTCTCAATTTTGTGAGTTCCACCAAATTTGTAGCCATTGTCAATGTGAACATATTTGATAGCCCATGACAATGTGACACATCTAGAGTCTTCAAATGCTTAAAATAACTTGGAAAGGACGATGCTACTTTTAGTTCATGACTTGGGCCTTCTATGGCTTCCACATTGATGCTTAGCTCATCTGATCCTTCCTTCTCAATGAGTTCCACAATGCCGCAATGGTTGATTTCCAACTCTTCAAGTTGGATTAGATCTCTTGCTATTGAGGTCGAAAACAAAGACGTGACCCTAGCACATCTTTGAAGGGTAACCGAACGTAGACATTGGAATTTAATATGATGATAGAGTTCCTTATCCCATACACTATTTAGCATTGATAAGTCATCTAACTTCAGCTCTTTTAATGGAGAACAAGCAACACTATTTCCATCTAGAGGATTTAGTGGCTGGAGTTTGAAAACAACTTCAAGGGAATCACATGCTTTTGCCGTCAAAGTTTCTAGGCTCAAGAGCCGTCCTAGAATGAAAGAAGGTACAACACTCACAAGCTTTTTGCATTCATTAACTGAAAGCAATTTTAGCTTAGAGAAAGAATCCTTGGGAATTTGATCGTGCCATATCATCTTGATGTTATCCATGCCCTTGATATATAAATTCTCCAAGTTAGGAAATGCAACCTGTGATACTCACGGAATTGGTGATTTTGCTAAATTATGAATTCATAAACTTCCAAGATGTAAATGAAGAAGAGTGCCAAGATGTAAATTACAAATCCATGGAATTGGTAATTCTATCTTAAGTTGCACAAAAGAAAAAAAGAATAAAATGAAAATAGTTATAAAAAAAAAAAAAATCTCCATACTAATGTCGATGACTCCAGAACGAAAAGGCTATTGGAATATATAGGAGACAAAACAAAAAGTGCTAAGTATGAATTCTGACTAGAATGTGTTATGCATGGGCAAAATGGCAATTTGGATACGCTCATATGACAATCATCTAATGACATTAGTGTTTCATAGATCCCAAACTCAAATAAAATCTCTCCCTTTGTGCTTTTTTGGCTAGCCCAAGAATGAAATAGCTACTATACGTAGCAATTGTTAAATCACTTAGAGAAGGTCATTTAAGTTACAATATGGATGAAATTCTTCAGTGAAATTGCACCATTTCGTAAATTAATTAAGAATGAGGAAGAATTTATTTAAAGAAACAAAAAGCAAGTCAAATGGGTAATCACCGTTAGAGAATGCAGCTAAGGGATTGCTTGAGGAATAATATTAGCCATTAGAAAGAAAATGATGGAGACATTGAGATTAAAAAGGCAATAGATAAACCATCAAATGGTGCACTACAGTAAGAGATATGATTTTATCTAATACCGAATGCCTCAAATCAATATTAGATCACTCTAAGGCAATTACATAGTTAGGCTAAGAGAAAGCGATTAAAAATGGAATCGCTTGGGTCAAATGAACAAATCCTACTCACATCATTCCATACTTCAAACCACTATATATACTTAATCGATTGAATTTTCCTTTTAAAATTGATTTTCTATTAATGTTGGAAGGTCCAATAGTTATATGCGAACGACAGATCATATACATATACTGACTCAAATTATAGAAAACAGTGCCAAATATCTCATTATAATAGATTAAAAATATATAAGAAGGTCGACGTATTAATCCTATGGGAGGGCCCACTTGTATGGCTTATTTTGGCTGCATAAACAACACTTTAAATGAACGACCTATATTGCTTTTAGTTTAGTCAAAGCCAACCCGTCTGTACATTTGTCTATTTCATTTTCCACGGAAACATTCTTCTGGTAAGCGCTCAACAATTCCGATGACTCAACTAAGATGGCTGATTTGCAAAATTGATTTTATTTCTTTAACAAAAGTTTCATAAGAATGGTCTTGCAGTTCATGTAAAACTAAGAGAGGTGATATCAAAAGCCCAAGACCCGAGAGGTCTTTCTTAGTTAGGCGACGGAGAAGGCTTTGATTCCCTTTGCTGGTGCAGTTAAGAAAGAGTAAAGCTTCCTTCGACTAGGAAAAAAAAAGAGATCTTGTAAGTGCAAATGAAGTCAAGTGAGTGTCTTAAAGGCCCTTCATCTCCAACCTCTTGAACATTATAGCTCACTTTCCTCTAGATTTTCAATTGTTTTCAGTGTACATGCGTGCAATGTCTAAGCCATACATGTAAGGTTGTTCGGAGTTTTAAGTTTCTTGTGAATATCGGAAAGCTTTTAAAGATCCTATTCGGTAGTTGTATTACCCATTCATGCTTTGTGTAGGTACCATAAGAGATGTTCAACCATCTTTATGGAAACTATGTCTAGAGAAATTAAAAGTGAGAAATTGCAACTCATACATGTCTCTCCGAACACTTATGCTTGTATGCCACTCATTTTCTATTAAAAAAATTTTTAACCAAAATATACATTATAAGTAACTTACTTAGTTTTTATCTTGGCTATGCTTGTCTCCAATATATTTAATATTTTGACATAATGTTAATCACGTACCTCATGATTGAAGAGGGCAGTGGCGCGTGATCGACGTGATCTTGACTTCGACTTTCTTGTGCACCTATAATTGGTATTTCATTGATAAAGAGAATATCACCATTTGTATTACAGAGATGAATATATCTGCAAGACAATATGATAAAAGAAAAAAAAAATTATCTTACACTTTCCGTGAGAAAAGCACCTCAAACTTTTCAATCGTTCTAAGCGTAAATTGGTTAACATCGGAATGCCAAAATTTTTGATGTTTCCATTTCCAACCCTTCTTCCTCTATAATGATCGCCTCCATCTTCTCACAATGTGATATAGTCAGTTCTTTCAGTTGTGTGAGAGATTTAACCATGGATGGGAAAAATATAAACTCGAGGCTATCCAAGCCAATGATTTCTAATGTCTCCAATCTCTGAAAGGCAACCTGTGAAATTTGCTCATGGAATTGGTGATTAACTTAAATCTCGAATTGATGAACTTTCAAAGAGTAAATATAGATGAGTGCCAAGTGGAGAGGGGGATTATTAAATTGCACAAAAGGAAAAAAAGAAGAATAAAACAGAAAAACGGAGTAAAAAAATCTCCATACTAACGTCATTTCTAATTGCCAATCTTTCCTAAAAAAACTTGCAATGCTAAGCTTAATTTGATGAGTGAGCTAGGTTTATTCCATCCGATGTCCTTCGGAAATGGATTAGCGAGTGGAGCATTAGTCATCTCTCTCTATATAATAAAGCAAACCCAACAACACTTTCAACCTCAAATTTCGGCCCAAAAAAGTTCAACTAATATCCATGGTCTGTGTCCAATGAGAACAATGGCGAAAGTTAAAAGCCCCAAACACTACAGCAATTAAGAAAAAGCGAAGACATAAAGGCTCACACACAGCCTTGTGGGACCCACAACAAATATATCCAGGACCCTCTACTGACGGGGAAATTAACATATTGCAGGAGTCTTGGGCCCCACCATCACCTTCAGTGCTTATCGCCATTATGAAAATACACTAGTCAACGAAATAGCCGCCTCAACTTTTGTTGGACAAAATAGTTGTGCGCTTTTCTTAACTAGGCAATTGTTTGTCCCTCTGTTTACTGACTTCTCTCTTTAATGTTAGTAAAACACTATCAATAACCAATTTAACAAGATATCAAACACCAATTGTGAATTTGTGTTTGTTATGCCAAAAATAAGTACAAATATATCTATAAATAATACATGCGTGCATGAACATGCACAAAATTCTCTACTATTTAGAATTATGAGACAAATGCAATGACTAAGTGCTCGTTTAAACGCAATATAAAAGAGACATGCGTAAATCAGATTAGCATAGTTGCTTTTATTTAAAAACCCGATCCTCCTATCCATTCTTCATGTTGGTTTTTAAGAGAGTTGCCTATATTATATATTTTGTGGATTATAACAAAGTTTGATAACTGAATTCAATGAAATCCATTTCAAAAAATTAAAAATTACTTTACTAATGGAATTATTTTAGTGCCAAAATTCCCTTCGATTTTGCTTATGAAAGCCCATGAATATAACTCAGAATCTATCACAAACTAATTTACATGGATTTCATACAATTATTAGGATTTCTACGCATTGAAGAGAAACGGAAGATTGCTTTATCTAATTACAAAGAAGGCATGCACAGATAAAGCAATTAGGAAGAAAACAAACTAAAAATAACAAACTGAATAAGCACCATAATCTCGCGTTACATCTAATAAGCGAAGGAAGAAAAAATTAATAAATAATTAACATTCTTTTGATAGAAAGTTACCCGTTGTCCATTGAAGAATGCAATTTGAGTGCCAACCAGGTTGTTTGATGTACTACTCAAAGGAGCTGACTTGGCAAAAAGTTCTTGATATGTGGCAAGGAATGCAATTTTAGTACATGCATATTACGCATCTCAAATTTGCCACTCTCATCAACTTCTACAATTCCCTGCATTAACTTGCAATTGAACAACTTCAATCTCTTCTAGCTGTGGAAGTTCCCTCACCGATGAAAGAGGAAATAGAACTTCCATCTTGTGACAATGCTTGACTCGTACTACTTTTAATGCATTGAAGGACTTGGAGGAGATATTGTTGGTGCATATCTTCTTCAAGTTGGTGAGATTATGTAGAAATAATGACTCCAACATCTTAAAATCTGTATGGGATGGTGAATGGAGGATGTAATGGATGGAGGGACAATTTTGGATGTGTAGATGCTTTAATTCTGGAAAAGCTTTTTGGGATAATGCACAAATACTTTGCTCAATTCCATCCAATCCGTCTAAAAGAAGATCATTGGTTTTGTCTAAGATACTTTGTATGCATCCTTTCTGCAAAAATATCACTTTTTGGATCCAACTTGAGCCCCAATATCAATCCTTTGACCTCCGAATAAACTTTACCAATTTCAATTTTGAACTTGGTTAATTTTTGAACTTTTAGATCCTCTGGGATCACACTTGGATTGAGATGGGATACATGCAAAGTTCGGAGATTCTTCATGTTATTCAACTCAATAAGACTAGCATTAGTTGGTGGAGTTTGGTCCACATCATTCCATTTTATAAAACTACCCTTCATGTACAACTCCTCCAATTTGATTAAGCTTCCAAGCACACCTGGTTCAATTACATTGAAGTTTTGAACAATGATTCAAGTCCAATAACCTCAGCTCTACCAATTGCCCAATTTCTTTCGACAATCGCTGAATTTTGGAGTTCATAAGGCTGAGAATTTGTAAACCTTTTAGCTTGCCAAGAATGGCCACATCTTCTAATGAAGAATGATCGAGACACAAAGTGTATAAGTTCTCCAAGAATTGAAACGGCGAAGGCGAACGATTGAGACTTATCCTGGTAAGATTTAAGACTATGAGATTTCTCATAGAGTTGAAATATGAATCTGGGATCTTAAGAGAATTATTTTTTGTGAACAACATAAAGATCTGCAATTCAGGGCAATCTAATTCTTCAGGAAGCTCCTCCAAGTTAACATAAGGAAAGCATATTGCCTCACAACTTTTGAGCTTATCCTTTGACAACTCTGTTAACAACTTATTGTTATCTTTCAAAATGAGAAGAGGGTGATCCCTTGAAGCAACTGAGATAACAAACCCACGAACCAAGTCATGAATCTTGAAACCATTACCGTCTTCATCTTCTAACAAAAGTGAGGAGGCTTTCAGAGTATGGATCAGTGAGCCCAACCTTTCTCTAGCTTCTTCCATGCTGCTAGCTTCTCGAAATAACCTTAAACCCATGCCGTACCTCACCAAGTATTCAAGAGATGGCTTAGAGACACCACAAGCAACACAAAGTCGTAACAATGACTTCGCCTCCTCTTTTATACGATCATAACTTACTCGCAATGTCTTATTTATCACCTCACCGGTTTCTTCATTCCAGATTTGTTTCAAAGCATCCTTACACTCAGGGTAACTAGTGTCTATAAAAAGTTTCGCTATTGCGAGAATTAGGAAAGGCAAACCTGCACATATGGAGAGTGCTTCCTCCACCAAGGGTTCTAACTCAACTTGTACTTTGCCTCCCACCGTCGTCTCAAACAGTCTTTTTGCCTCTTCGTTTTTCAGCCCACCAAGGAGGAAGGCATTGTCGCAGTGCATTTCCCTTCGCAGAACACGATGATCTCTTGACGTCAACAATAACTTGCACCCCACAACTTTGTTGTTATGCCCGCTAGGAATGCCGACTGATTTCAAGTCGAGCTGCTCCCACAGATTGTCCAGTATTATGAGGACCTTTTTTGTCTTCTCCTCAGCTTCCAACCTCTTGCACAGAAGCTTCGCGCGCACGCTGACAAGCTCCTCCTTCTGGAAGTCCAGGCCCAACTCGTGCGCAATCTCTCCTTGAATCCTCTTGATATCTGGATTTTGCGACACATCGGCCTTAGCAACCTAATCAAACAACTTCTTTTCCCTTATTCTCTTCTTGGCATCCGCCAAAAGGGTGGACTTGCCAATCCCGCCCATCCCGTGAACCCCGACCACGCTATAGCGGTCATCCACAAGAGCGTCCATGATGTTCTATATCATCAAAGCTCTGGATTCGAAGTCGACAGAAGAAACGGATGCTGCTGTGGTGGTCGGCGGGACGACATCTTTGCCTTCTCTCCCAGCTGGAATTAGAGCAGCGACCTTACCAGGGGCAGGACCGCTGAAGGAGATCTCCCTGTTACTGTTTTCTAGAATGAGCTTCTTAATGTCATCGGTCTTGTGGTTGGCCTTCCTGCTGAACTGATAGCGACAATTGGAGTCGGGAAGAATCCCGTGGCAGCAAGTCTTGCTCGCCTTTCCGGATTCGCCCAACAGGTCTCCCGCCTCTATCAAGGCCTTCTCAGCACTTCCCAGAAACTCCGGGACCCATCCGTGGATCCTTCGTCGATTGTTTTCGGCCACTCCCGCGGCACTGCGCACCCTCTCAGCCTCGTACTCCAGATTCCCGACTTCCCTCCGAAGATTGTTGGCGTAGCTCTCGGAGGACATGACGTATCTGAATCCACGCTTGATGGGAGCAACTAAGCACTTCAAAACATCCCATGCAATTGAAATGGCAGAATCGATCGACATTTTTCTTTGATTTTTTTGTCCGAGAAATAAAGAGCGAGAAAACAGAGAGACAGATAAAGAGAACGATGAAAAAGAGAAGCAAATGACGAAGGAGGAGAAGAAGAGGAGAAGGAAGAAAGGTTGTGCCGAGGAGAAGAAAGGGCGAGACAGAGCAAGAACGATGAGAGACGACGAAGGCAAAGAGATTTGAGTGCAGAGAAGGATGATGGAAGGGAAATGTCGAAGAGCAATCAATATAAGCAGGGAAGAGCTCGGTAGCCTTCACTAAACACCAGTCAGTTCTTTTATAAGTCGGGTAGCATCCAATACAGACAAGAATGGAATGGGGGACTTGTAGACGATGACGAACAGAAATGGGTGATTTTCTTCATTTTATTATTCCTTTCAGTTGACCGGTCACCGCTAATGCACAAACATTGATTAGGTGCGAGAAAATTATAAAAGTAACGAAAGCTAAGCCCACGTAGTCACAATATTGGAAACAGTCTCTTCGCTTGATTTTTTTTTCTAAAATTTAAATTGCACGCACGTCGTGTAGCTTCAAAATAATATATATAATTACCAGCTGTCAAAATAACAAAAATAACTCGACTTATATCACTGCCCGTGGACTGAGTGCTTTATATTCACTTGTGTTATTCATCAATATAACAAAATGTAATTAATAAAGAGAACAAACAGAAAAGGATAGGCCACACTCATGACGTAGTTCTTAAAGAAGCAGCAATATGGGTTACAAATCCAAATTTCAACTCAATTTTAGTGCGTCAGGTTGTATATGAGTCAATTAAAATTTTAAAACCCAATTAAGATAAATTTAAAACATCAAAGCTCAGCTCTACGTGGATTTTTGTAGGTTTGCAACAGACTCGTATGCAAACCGTAATTACATGAAAAAAATCATTAAAATCGATAAAAACGGCATCATTTTGTTGAAATAATCCACATCACACCTCGGCATTATATGTAAGATTGTCAGTGATGATTGGACTGCCATGTCAAATAAATCAAGTGTGACTTGGTCAAAATGATTGGATTGCATTTTTCCTGGAAGTTTTATGACTACATTGGTTTAATTAAAAATAATTTAAGACTTGATTGGTTTTCATATTATAAGTTTAAAACTAATTATGCATTTATGTCAATAATTTATCTGGTTAATAGTGCATAATATTATTTGATGTGGAACTTAGATGGCCACAATTTTTTGGAGAGTGCATGAAATTCAATTCTTAAAGGCAGCTCTTTGGGTAGAGGGTTTAATTACAAAATTATATAGAGGAGATTTTTACATTGGTTTTATTTGTGAAATTAGTGCATAATTTTATATCAAATAGTATAATTTCCCAAAAAGAAAATTCACACCGAACATAATCAAATTCATAGCAGTTTCCCACAGAGAGATAACGTAGGTGAAAATGGGGAAAAAAAAGCCAAAGTAAAAGTAATCGCAATCTAAAAATGTGAAATGTGGGAAGCTAGCCGTAACAGAATAGTTA